>JANZLQ010000078.1:16512912-16534294 GCA_026212715.1 Elanus axillaris | reverse complement strand
CTCTGCGCGACAGCGGGGCGGGGCCGCCGCCCGGCCCAGCCCCCGAGGCGGTAGGGCGGTGGCTGGCAGGTCCGCGGCGCCCGTCGGCTTCCTGGCGTTGATCTCGGCCGGGCCGCGTTTCCTCCTCCCGCTTTGGCCGCGAGGGGCGGGGAGGCCTGAGGGGAAAGCGGCGAGAGAGGCTCCTTGGTTCTGGGCCCTTCCGCGGCTCCTCACCGGCTCGACCAAAACCCCAGGCCCTTCTCCTCTGCCTTCTGGGGACCGCAGGTGTCCGACAAGGACCATCAAGGAAATAATAACATGTTTTGGCTGCCGTAAATAGGCGGTTGTCGTCAAGGTAGTGGAAACTCATCTGCGATTTTGTGAGAACTGTTCTCAGTAAAGTACCTGAGGAGGATTTTAAGCTGATTTCAGAGCTTGAAATGAGGGGGAAAGTTCGTAGGTGGCATTTGAAAATGATCTGTTGGATGGGTGGGAGGTAAAAGGAGAAATGGGGGAGCAGCAAGATGAGGTGAAAAATTATCCCACTTAAATGGGGAAGGGTTAAATTTACCAGTATTACACCTGAAAGGAGTAGCAGTTTAAGCACAACACAGAGAATGAAAGCCAGAGCGGGAGAGATGAGGTTGAGTTGGTAGGGCCCAAGGAAAGAGTTGAAGAAGAGTGGACTGAGTGGAAACGAGGACAGTGATGGGGCATCGTTTGCTGAACCTTGCAGAGGTCTGAAGTGCTCATCTCAGTGTTTTGGTGTTTCTGTGAGGTGTAGCTGAACCACTTCACCGGAAGTTGTACATCTAGGAGTGAAAATGCAAGATGTTTACAGCAACACGGACTTTACTGTGAGACAGAAGCTCTGACAAAGACTTGGGATCCTAACGGGTAGGTAGCTAAGCATGCACTCCCAGTACACTGATGAAGTCAAAAGGGATAAGTAACAGCTGTATAACCTGAGGAATTTCAGGTAAGATTTGGGAGGTTGTATAGTTTCCCTATTTGACGCTGGTGTGACCACTAACAGCAGGTCGTACCCAAGTGTGGTGTACGTAGAGCAGACGGTGTGCTGACAAACTAGAATGTGTTTATGGCAAGAAATGTGGGATTGCTTTCCAGAACTGCAGAAACCCCAAGAGGATAGTCTTTGTGTTTAAACATGGTAACAGTGAGCAAATACTTCATGGGAGACAAATCTCTTAATGGCGTCCTCAGTCTTGCAGAAAAAGGTATTCACACTTCAGCAGCTGAAATTTTGGCATACAGGAAACCTGAAGTTAGATATCTCATTTACCTTTAGATGTTATGCTGTAGATACTGTTAGGCTGTGTTGGTCATCTAAAGCTCTTTTTAGAGCAAATAGAGAGAAAAAGGTACAGTTTTGGGTGTGATTTACCTGATTTATTTTAGTTTCCAATGAGATTAATCATTCTCTGGACGTGAATTCCCTTGACTATGAAAGAGTAATGGGCTCAGGTGTAAATACTTGCATTAGAGGTATTACTTGATCAGTCACATGAATTCTAGGTACTAATGGTTTTGAGAGAAAAAAACGTTCATGGAGTTACTTCTTACCTCTCCAACAGGAAGTGGTGCTAGTAAGTGATGAAAGGTCTCTGCAGTGGATGAGGATCTGGGATCCCTTCAGCAAAGTCTGGCATTGGTTTTGGGTAGCTTTTCCTTCAGAAGTGAACCTGAAGAACTCATTGTGTTTTTCAATAGGATTTATATGTGCAAATCTCCTAAAGGACAGTGAAAAAAGAAAATCTCACAGCATGTAAAAGAAGTACTCTAACTGTTGTAGGAGCAGAACCAAGACAAAAGGAGAAAGTATTATATTTCTTAGTTGCACCAGTGTAAGGTGGGAGGGCAAATAGTCCTGAATAAACATTGATTCTGGAAAACATTAAACTTTTGTAATCATAGAACTATTTTTTTTTATGCCAACAGTTACGTATATATGTGTGAATATACCTAGAATCAGGGACTTAGGCTAGCTCATTTCTAGTTTTCATGAGACCAACATTCTGCAAGTTACAGACAACTTTTAGCATTGTCTAGCTTAATGTCTTAAAGCACTAAGCATTAGCTAATATTACTGTATAACCTCAAAAAATTAGTTTTAAACCTTTATTCCTCACTATAGTGCAGGCATTTCTTAATCTTTTATCATATTTCATATAGTTTATCACCAGATGTTAATGTTATAAATATAAGCAAGTGCCATCTGGTTGTTCTAGCACCTCTCATCTCCCATAGAGGTATTTTTAGTGCAGCAGGAATACAGAAATGCAACAACAGAAAACAGTTGTTGCAATTGGTGCATGAAATAAGGTATACTTACTACTTTTCACAAGCTTAGTTCTTCAGCAAAGCTGACTGGATGCATGAAATGCCCTGAAGCATTGTACTGTGTTCATATTGTTACTAACATTTTTTTCCCTATTTGGGCAAAGTACTCTAGTTGCTTAAATCAACTAAGCAGTTGATCTGCTGACCTTAAAAAAGTCCATTTTTTCTGTTTTATAGAACTCCACATCCTCTTGCAAACTGAGATTGTTTGGATGACATCATCAAAATTGCTGTAAGATTCAAGTAAAGATAAAATACAGCCCTCTGAGGTGTAACTATTAACCACACCACAGGTGGAAGTGTCACATTTTATGGTAGAGAATTGACTTTCCAAGCCCCCAATCACACAAACCTAGAGATTTTGAAAGAGCAAGCTGGCAATAAATAGTAGCCCTCTTGTAAGATCTTTTCTGCATCTGAGCTTGATGTTACACTTTGCCCCAGCTGCATTTAATTTGTAAAAGGACAAATAAAGATTGGAATCACATGCTGACTCAGTGAGACTCGCCATCCAGTCATGTTTACTATATCACTATAGCATACTATGGGATACACTCCTCTTGTAACTTAATTTGGTACATGCTCCTGTACTGTGTGCTATCTATATAATAAAGTCGTGATAAATGTGTGTCTTTTTTTTTCCCTTAAACCTAGATTATTGTATTTCTTTAAGTTATATAACAGAAATTCAAATATGAAAATGGAAAACCATCAGGAGCGGGAGAGAGTAAGCTAGAAATTCAAGTATTTTGGAAGCCCAGTGATAGTGAGCTATTTGTCAATTGAGGCAATAGGAATGATACTTTTCCCTTTTGTAGATTATTTTCTTAATATTTCTTAAGATTTTTGTGTGCTGTAATTCTGTCCACATTTAGATATATCTGTGAATTAGTTACTTCAGAACTTTGCATAGTATCATATATTCCAGAAATTACATTGAAGGTTTCTTATCTTCCCTGAACTGTAACATTATTGGTATTAATGGATGGTTGAACTTTCACACATTAAGATGTTTTTTTAATCTTCCCACAACACATCACTTGCCCTCTGTTTTTCATTGACATAAGGAAGTACAAATATTTCATGTTGTATTTTGTGGACACAGTCACTGCCTGTTTTGAGTTTCTGCTCAAAATTTGGAAATTGTGGAGTGAAATGATGCTCCCCTTAAACTTCTTTCAGTCTCATATATGAGTTTTTTGGTCTTTTGTGTCCTCTCTGATCTATCTGCTGCTCTTTTATTTTTCTTGCCACACTACTCTCAGTGTCTGGAACACCACCGTAGTTTATAAATGGCTTTTCAATCTTTAATCTGTTTTCAAATATCTTAGCAAAATTATCTATCTATTTTAAGAGTGTTCAGTTCTTCAGTTCATGTTCTGTTGTTTTGTAGTTATTTCTATAGTTAGATAATTCAGCTCTATAAGGCATGTCCTTTGTGTTGTTTGTGTGACCTGTAGATGAAAAGCCATTGGAAAGTAGAGCATATTCTTTTGGGCATTAACATTATCAACTGAAGGAACAAATCTATACAGATTGGA
This sequence comes from Elanus axillaris, assembly GCA_026212715.1. NCBI lineage: Eukaryota > Metazoa > Chordata > Aves > Accipitriformes > Accipitridae > Elanus > Elanus axillaris. Next base: position 16,530,413 of record JANZLQ010000078.1, on the reverse strand, counting down.
AGAGACTCTAAAGAGTGTTATATTTCTATGAGCAGGTTAGTGAGAGGCTAATGTAGACCAATTCTAGTCACCAGTTGAGGAAATCATGTTAATGTAAGGACTTCTTGGCCACTTGTGTCTGTGATAAACATGACTTCAGCTTAGTAATGTGCTAAAAACCTTTAACCTATTCGCAGTGTCAGAGATTTAATTAATTAATTAATTATTTGTTTCTGCTTTCATACACTGGAAAAGACGTACTAGAATAGTGAAGTCACTCAAATGACAGCTGGGTTGGAATTAGAGGGCTCCAGGTTGAAGAGGTGCAAGCATCTCTGACCATCAAGGTAGGACCAAAACATTGCCAAATAGGAGTCAGCCTGTAAAGGTGGCTTTGATGATGTTTATAGTCAGCATTACTTTCCTTTACTTCTGTGGACTTAAAATGAAGCAGTTATGAGCACGAGGGCTTGCCTGGATTCTTCTGCATGCAGGATTGGTTTCACTTCTTTCAATGTTGCTGTCTGTCCAAGTGGAGGTTAATATACTCTTTTTGGCAATTCATGATCAGTGAGCTGTGCAACACTTGTCTTTCCTCTTGTCTGGCTAATACTGAACATTGTTGTTATTGTACTTTCTTCCACTACCCCACGCTATTTGTCTCCCTTATTGTCATTATCAAACTCCTTGGATACTCTTGCAAACAGTGTACAAAGTACTCTTTCCTGTCAGATACTTTTCATTTGAATGACAGGGATGGGGCACGTAGAGTGACCATCTATTTTTCATGCCTGACTTTTCGAATCAAAAGAGCTGTGTTAGTAAATCCACTGTTTAGATGGAGTTGATATTTGTGGAAATTCACCAGAGAGTTAGCAAGGCATTCAAGAACCAGGTTTATCCTTAATAAAGACAAGTGGAAAGTAGGAAAATGAGAACTTGCATGGTGGCAATTTGGACTGATTTCCATCTGAGAACAATAATAATAAAAAATCTCATTTTCAAGTATTTACTTGAAATTATTAATTTAAACACACACAACCTGCAGTCATTGGTTGTATTCTGAAATGCAGTTATACTTAAACTGAGGTTATCTTCATCTGCTGTGGACTTGGGTAAGGAATTTAGCCCCTCAGTAAGCTATGAATTTATTTCATTATAGTCTGCAACAGTATTATCCAATAATCCCAGCACAAACCCAAAGCCAGTTTTGGCCACTATACATACATGTTGCAAATAGTAATTTCTTTCCAAAAGAGGCTTACAGTCTGAAAGACAATGCAAAATGTGAGAGAGACAACAAGGATCGTTGTTTTCACTTCATAAATTAGAAATTGAGACACAAACAGATACAATGATTTGCCCAAAACAGCCTATGGCAGAGCTGGCCAAAGGTTCTTACATTGATGCACCACTGCCTTTAGCCATCCCATCTTCCTTCCAATGTTTTCAGAGGCTAGAAATTCATAAGATGTGCTTGCCTTTTCTACAAGGTTGGGATGAACAGGGAGCAAGGTACAAACAGAAATTGTTTAATAAATGAAACTTCTTGGGAGGAGGTTATATTAATAAAATAATTCTTCACTGATTACATTTGCACAGTGGTAATATAAACCGATGGCACTTTTTCTATTAAGTACAATTCTTTAGAAGACAATAATATAGTAAATACAAGCTGAAGCTCCCAAATGTTCCCATGTTCTTTGATACATTCATGAGAGTTGTTCCATCTAAAAAAGAAACTCTTGAAACAATTATTAAAATATTCTTGCCCATTAAGAATGAGTCACCTAATTTTTAAAGCTCTCCTGGAGATGTTTCATATTTTACGAGGATAAAAGTCGATTAAAAAAAAAATCTAACAGCTGTTATGCTATGAACTGTAGATACTGCTTATTCTCAGAAGTGTGAGAATAATTCTACTACGTCAAAAAATAAATCTTGTAGCACATTAACTATTGCAAGCAACTACAGAGATTGATTTACTTTCAACCACTCAAGTATCATATAAACACTTCTGAATTAAAATGTATACTTACTGAATTTTCTGAAGGTATGATCCTTAGTACATGTTTGCTAGCAAGTAATACTATGGCTTGGTATCTCAGGTTCCTGCTGAGCACGCTCAACAATCTAAACTGCAGATAATTTAAAATATTTTATTTTTTCCGAAGCATGTTAATGTTCAGTTTTGTAAAGTATGCTGATATTTGCTTGCAAAGAAAGTAAAATGAAGTAATTGTGGTTGATAAACCTTTGTAACATGTGCCAAAGAATTCTTAGTGATAAAATGGAAGAAAATCAAGCATCATGGTTTAAATAATCTCTGAGATTGCGACAGGTTGAAGCAGATCCTTCAGTGCTGTATAATCTCTTTGCTCTCCAAGCAAGGTTATCTTGGCTGTCCCAAGATAACCATGGTGACACAGAAGATACTTTTCAGTTCCTTATGACATAAAGACTTTATGTTATTTATACAGTCTAATAAAAAAAATGTGGCGTTGCTTGAAATTGAGGAAGAGAACATTGGTGAAATTTCATCTTCTAATATCCTGAGATCTCCTATCTGAAGGAAATATCTTTACCAATCTGGGGTTTTTTTTGTTTTGGTTTTTTTTTTAAGTTGCCCCAACAGAAGTCGTGGAGACTGCTATTTTGAAAATATTCTTTAGTCCAACTTCGGTACATCATTTCATTTGAAAAACAAACCACTTTATTTTCTAAAGTGTAAGGCAATTTTTATTTTTTTTTAAAGTGATGGGAAATACCAATTATTTTTGAATATTCTATTTCCAACCTTTTTCATACTAAGCTTTTGGAAAGCACTTCACCTCACCATAGGAGTATTATTGAGCTGAACTGAGAAGAAAAGGTTGAAGTGTTCTTTTAAATAGAGAAACTATTTGTTCGTCAAAATACTGCTGCATCTCTCATTCAGCAATGATTTTTCCCCCCTCCTCTTTTGGGAACAGCATGGATCATTTGTCCCAGGAGACAAGCTGTACTCTCAGAGATTCGTTATTTTCTATTTGTGCAGTTCCGTTTTTCTATCACATATATGTATATTCCACATAACTAAGGATGAATAGATTTCCTGCATGTTGCTCACAAGATTATCTTCAGTCTGATTCTTGAGAAGTGGTTTGATACTCTCAGAACATTTAACAAAGGTGAAAAATGTTGTGGACAATTAAACCGTTTTGCTTGCTAGCTTGATGTGCTGTAGCTCAGCTCATTCCTGCTGAAGAGATCAGTGTTTACTTGGAACACACATTAAAAAAAATCTTGACATTCAGCTTCTCTCCTAATGCAGGGTTTGAAAAAAGCTCTTAAACTCCACAGATACTGTTAGTAAGAAGAATTAAAATATCCATGTAATTTTGGAGAAATCATATTATTTTGTTTATTGTGAAAGCATGGTAGATTGATTATTTGTCATTTTGAGTTATCAAAAACATGGATTATCTTAATAATTTTAGAGATCAAGGCAGCTAAAATTTTCTGGTTTCCCATGATCAGCTCGTTGATTGGTACCACAATAGTTTACTGCACTGAGCTGCTGCAGTGAAAGATCTGTCAGCTTTTCTATTCTCAAGTCCTTTTTGGAGAGTTCATTCATTTCAGTTCCCATCAGGAAAAAACTTGGCTTATAATACGTATTATTGGTAGTTTTAAATTTGTTTGCATTTGGAAATGCAAAATATGTCATATCCTCACAGCTCTATTTCTAATCTGTTGCCTCTACAGCAAAAGAATTCATTAGACTGAATTCTGGAAAATAAAATATTCAGGGCTAGACTGTTCCTTTCAGCACAGCCTTGATCCGTGAATGATGTGCAATGTGTGCAGCTTGAAGACATTGGGCCTTTAGAGACACTTTCCTCTGGTATACTATGGTCTTGCTTCCCTCTGGTCTGCACCAACAGCTCATTTTAACTTCCTCTATAAGAGGTGCTTCCTGTGCAATGTAAAGAAGAGAGAGCGAGCTCTATCTGTTATTCTCAATCAATCTGAGCAGTGAAAAATGTGGTATTTACTATTTCTGCATACCAGAATACAAGACCTAAGTAGCCTGCTTATTGGTACAAAGGCAAACTTTTACACACCTAGCTGGTCTGATAGAGGAACATAACCCTAATCTTATCTTTCCTTTCTGAAAATGCAATTAACAATTTTTCAGCTAGCTATATATTTTTTGTATTTGATGGTGTATGTTACAGGGATGAACAAGTGATAACACAGTGCAAAATTTCACTGAATGTATTCACTGAATTTCACACAATGGATTCATTGTGGCTAAGTGAAAATTTAGAATTTGAGCCCCTTAAGCATTGTTTTCAGGCACTACAGGTCCAATCCATAGTCTTGATGACTCCAGTGACTGCTGGTTCAAGCTGATGCTTATGTAATTTTAGAATCTCAGGCCCAGTGAGCTCAGTTCAGTCCTTTAGCAATGTTTTTTTCATGAGTTCCTTAAAACTGAAATGAATACAATCTAAACAATCTAAAACAAGCATTAATAATGTAACTCAGATTAAACCAAGTTACATTTATGATGCCTATAACCTCATCTGTCAGGTTAACATTTCTCTTTTGAATCAGAAAAAACAATGCAGAACCAAATATTTAAGTTATGTTCAAGACATCAAGCTATTTAGCCATACCAAACATGAATTACTAAATCAATGAAAACCCTCCTCCCTTTGTATTGGTTTTATACCTACCTTTATAAAGCTTTTTTTGTGAGCTACAGAAGAATGTGTACAATCATAAGTATCTTTATTGGTATTTTTTGGCAAGATCTGCTGACAAGCCCCCCAAGTACCTGTGCCTTGTGGCAGAATTGTGGGGAGGGAAGTACTACCCCTGGTAGAGAAAGGCTGGGTTAAGGACCACTTAGGCATGCTGAACATACACCAGTTCATTGAGCAGGATGGGATGCTGGCTGGTGTCATGGAGAGGGTGCTGTCTATCATCCTGGAGAAGCTGTGATGACTTGGGGAGATTTGTGATGGCTGGAAAAAGGCAAATGTCACATGTGTGTTTAAGGGCCATAAAGGTGATGAGGAAGGCGCTGCCTGCTCAGCCTGGCCTCAGTCTCTAGGATGATTGTGGAGCAAATCCCTCTGGAGGGCCATTTCCAGGCACTTAGAGGGAAGGAATGTAGTTAGGAACAACCAGCATGGATTTGCCAAGGATAGATCATCCCTGAGCAATTTGATAGCTTTCTGTGGTGAACTAACTGGCCCTGTTAGTAATTGGGAGAGAACAGTGGATGTTGCATGCCTTTACTTCAGTAAGCTTATGTCAGAGTCTGCCATAGCATCCTTATAGCCAAGTTAGAGAGGTGGGTGGATTACAAGGTGGCTGGAAAATGGCTTAATCACTGGGCTCAAAGATTCAGTGGTTTAAAGTTCAAGTAGCCACCAGTGTAGCTCTTCTGAGCTTGATCCTGAGCTGACATTGTTTAATGTCTTCATTAATAGCCTGGATGATGGGGTAGAACACCCTCAGTGAGTTCATGGCTGCCACCAGGTCGGAGGAAACGTCTGATCCACTTGAGGATAAAGCTGCCATATAGGGGCATCTTGAAAGACTGGAGAAAGGAGCTGCCATGCTCCTTAACATGCGTGTGTCTTAACTAGTAGGTGCATACACAGAGACTTACCTCAGGACATGTATTATACAGGAAATGTCTATTATCTATTCTGCGGTATGACTTAATTATGATAAAGTGCTTTAAGTGTAGGAACATTATTCCTGTTGAATAGCACTATTAATCAGTGACATGGTTCAAATCACTGAACACAGCTATGCCCTGCCTGGCACTCCAGATATGAAGCAGGACACCTACCACATAATGCATCCTAAAATGGCTGTGCTGCACCCAGCTATAGTCAGATTTAATGGACGGGTTTCCAAAGAGCAGTAATGTAAATGTCTTTCCACCAGCTTCAGTCATGCCAGGATTTTACTTCTAATGGTACAATCATGTCAACTGGGTACAGCCTTCAGAGAAAACAGCACAAATTTACATTACATCGTTTTGCTCAAAAGCACAGAACAAACTTTGTCATAACTAATGCATGTATTTCAGTGTTGTAGAACTGACACTGCATTAAAGCCAAATTCTATTACATTGCTACAAATGTGAAATGAATGGAATTAATTGTTTCAGGTATGTGTTTCTAACTGAAGCCAGAATTTGACCCATGAAGCTAGAATAAACAAACAACAAAACAGCCAAAAGACATTCTGTGATCCTTAATATGTCAAGCAAGTGTGGCTGTTATGTGGAGAATCACAAATAGGGCAGTAAGTCTTTCTTTTATAAAGCTTATACTCAAGTTCAGTGGGAATTGATTGAAAGAAGTACTAATATGTGGCATGGATGGGAGGCAAGATTAGGTGCTCTCTTGTGGCATTACAGCCAGCATATCCTTGTAACATGAATTTTCATTTGTTCCAAATTAACTTGAGTGACTGAGGAAGGAAACTGCATAAGGTCCTTGTTGCCAAGAAGAAATAATACTGTTCTGTGGTGAGGAAGTGTTCTCTCCACTTCTGAAAAAAAAATGGCTTATTTAATTGCAACATATAAAACTGCTCCTTTCTATTTCAGCATACAAGTATGAATTTACCATTCTGGCCTTGTTTAAACTTATTATCTTGTATACTTTTCCAGAAAGATGTCATTCTCTAACCCTATCACTAGAAAGCAATCATACATCAGTGTGAAAAGAATTATTCTATTTTCTGCATATTGACTCTTTGAACAAAAGTAGGCTATGAGTATTTTGCATTAACATAGACTTACATTACAGTAAACCTTTACCTGTAATGGCAAACATCTCATCTTAGGTGTTTTCAACAAAGATTTAATCTGTTATAGCCATTTTTTCCTGTGCTTGGTATTCATTAGTGGAGCTCATAATTTCTAAACTCCAGCCTGCTGAAAATAATTAAATTAGATCAATGGAGTTGTGTTTAATGGCTTGTGTTATGCAGCTCATCTGAAAGGGCTCTAAACATACATTTTCATAAGTTCTGCATTACGCAACTCATTGACCAGAGTGTGGTGATGAGCTAATGCTGTTATTTTGAGTTCCTGCAGATTTTATCCAAGGCATTTTGGAGATAAAGAGCTAGAAGGAATGACTGCACTGAACGGGGAAGTAGGATACATTATGAATGACTTTTAAGTTCTGTTTTTCGGGAATGAAGGTTAGTCAGACTTGAGTAGTGTTGTAACTGCAATTTCCTCCTTTTAACAACTCCAGTTTATAGCCTTGGGAATATGCCCATTTTTACATTTTCATAGTCTGTGTCCTTTGGCTAAAGAAGCAAAGAAATTGCACTACTGGACGAGGCCTGTATGCTGTCCTGTGTCTAACCATGGCCAGCACTAGGGGAAGATGCAAAAAGCTGTATAGGAGCTAGTTGCAGGTCACATATAGATCTCAGCCTGATCCCTAACCCCTCAATTTAAGACCATAACCATGAAGTTTTCTTATTTCTGCCTGTTTGTTACTCATATTGACTATTATAACTCTGGTATCACTGGTATAGAGACATGGTTAGGATTACTAGGAGGTAGAATGGAAGTGCCTTTACTGTAATTCTTGTTCATTTCCTTTCAAAGAACAGCATTATCAGTATTTTCAGTCTCCCTTTGTAAAACTCCTCTCTTTTATTTCTTTCAGTCTTTTCTGAATCCCCTGTAATTCTGCAGTGGTCTTCTGGAGATACTGTGTATGATCAGATACACACCCAATGCAGAAAGACGGCTATTTCTGTGGCTTATCTAACAGCCTTCTGATATGTTTGGTGATTTTCTCTAGCCCTTTCCTCACACCACCTGCCAGTTTGTCTGTCTTTGTGAGAAGAGGTGCACATTAAACTGAAGTTTTGCCTTTTTTTCCCTTTACCATAAAAATCACTTTTGCCTTTATTACCTTTATTAACAATGTGTTGTAAGAGTACCCATTCATCTACTTTGGTCAGAACTCCTTAAACTTCCCCATCACCTTCTCTGGACTTCGTTAATTGTAACTGTGTTTCCATAAATGTAAAACCCATATAATTTTTAGATTGACTGCAGAGTCACAGAGGAATGCCGAGTTTTAGGACAGTGCTTTGGATTCTGACATGCAAGGTACCACACAGAAAATGGAAAATTATAACGTTATAAAAATAATTAGCTGTGTTCCATTTCTGGTTGGAATTTTTTTAATTCAGAGGAGATTGTGACTTGTCCAAAGGAAACCTGGTTTCTTGACATTGTCTTTGCTTTTGCTAGCCTTGTGTTTATAAAGACATTTGAAATTTACATGAAGAACCTGGTTGAGTGCCTCTTAATGAACCTTGTTGGCTCAGGTCCAAACTGTTTTAAATAATTAGAGAAGTAAATATGGAGCCCCACAGGTTATTTTCAAGGGCACAAAGGACAGTTAGGTAACCAGCTCCCAGGACAAATCTGAGGCTTTTTGCAATTTGAGCCATTATAAAAGGACGAGACCTACACAACTTTACACAAGCTGGAGAATGTGGTCCATAGATACTGGCATATTTCTGCAAACTAAATCTTGAAAACCATCTAATTAAAAAAAAAAAGAGTGAAGAGAGGGCTGGATCAGTAGAGTGTGTCAAGATACAAGATTCATAATTACAGCACAGGAAATTGCGGCAGATAATGAAAGATCTTGGCCTGAAATGATGTAGCAAAAATCTCTAAGAAGCTGGTTAAAGAGGCCTATTAGCAAGTGCCTGAATTTCACCAGGTCTTCTGTGTTGACTTATGGCTGACATTTTTGGCTAGTGAGAACAAGTGAGTGGCAACTTTGATTTTTCTTTTGATAAACAGCAGGAAGTGCTAGTAATTGTCAGTTTGTATTTGTCAAGCTGGTACTGCATAGCATCAGCCCAGCAAAACCAATTTCTTCAGGTATGTCTAGAAAGCAGAGTGGAGCTTACTAGAAATGCCCAGTCTCGTGCTGGCCTGTGCTTGTGTGCAAGCTCTGCACAGTGCACCAAGTTGAGAGATGTTTGGTGATGTCTGACTGTGCTGTCATCCTGTAGGTATGCCCTGGCTTCCAAGCTAATGAAAGAAGACAAGATAACACAGAGCCAACATTTTGATAGCATCTTGATACTGCTCTGGTTCCCTTGCTACTTAGCTGTGCTGCTGCCTCTGTGTTCACAGTCTTCAGACTGCATGGTGTAAATATGCCCAAAGAGTAGTTGGAAGTTATACATTTATCCTCTAATTCTTTAGTATCATTGCCAACATGATAGAAAAATATTTTATCTTTGCCAGAATCACCTATTTGATTTGGTTTAACTTTCTTCTGTTCTGTCTTATATTATGTGCAATTCCAAATGCAATTACATGTGTTCATAACAACCTGCATAATAAGAAACCCAAGTATGTTTTACTGTCATTCAAATCAATGTCTTTCACTTCTGAGGTCTATAAATTTAGATGTGGTGAAACTGCATTGGTGTTAAAATATGACAATTACTTAACTCCTTTGTTGCATCCTGATGTATATACAGCAATTCTGTGCAGAAAACCCCAGTATGACTAGATTTTGAAATTATTTCTTTAAAAATTAAACATATTTTTACCTATTTCTTTCATTACATAAAGGCAATTGAAAAGGAAACTTGGACAGAAAATTGACTGATTTCAGGAAATGTTTAATGTAATATCGTAAAAAAAACAATTAAAGGATCAATACAGCATGAGATGGGTGGCCTTGCTTATATGACCAAAATCGTAAAGCTATTTTCAGTGAGTTGACATTTGCCATGGTATCTAGGATTTATTAATAATGTTATTGTAATTGTTAGCAGAATAACTGCATTGCTTGAGCACTCAGACTTCCTGACAATATATGGTCTCTTCTGTGTAAACACGGTGTAAATAAAATGGAAGGCAATCTCTAAATAATCTTAACAGGCAACACAGAAAAATGGTAACAGAAAATAAGCAGAATTATAGTGTGAGGAAGGGACTTATCTGTGGTCCCATCATACATAAGTGAGAAGGCTGAAAATAGAAGGCAAGTCTCTTGAGCCTCAGCCAGCTGAGTCTCAGTCCAGCGGCTTGTTTGTTAGTCTAATCTGTCCCTCACATATCTCTTGATCCCACCTAACTGCAATATCCACTGATCAAAATTTAACAGATCAATTTTAAAGGCTATTTTTAGTACTTGTGGTTGCACAGAAAACCTTGCAAATTCACAGAACTGTGGCACTAAGGAGGAACTCATACACAGGCTCAAGAAAAACACATTTTTCAGAGGTCATATGCTGACACTGATTTACTCTTGACAGTATGAAGCTTCATGTTGAGTATATGATTACTATGAACATCTATCTACTTTGATCATATCCAGTGTGACACAGGGTATTGCCCTGCTTGGTGCTGGTGCTTTTTGGCTGACCTCAAAAGTATTGTTGGGTGTGTATTACTACATTACTTCTACTTTATTTTAAATGAGGAAGCCATTGAATTTCCATCTTTTTAATGATAAACAAAGCAATAGAAACTAGTGTTAGCCTGGACAAGGCCCAAGCAGATTCTTAGCTGGGCAGCCAAAGGGACTTGCTTCAAAATTGACCACAAATTCAAGGACTGATGCATCAATTTGGTGCACTTGTCTGCTTAAAGATGAATAGGAATGGAAAGTAAAAATAACCAGAAAACAAGGGAAATTGTGAATGTAGTCATGGATGGAATTCCTATGAGAGAGAGGGAAGCTTATTTTGAGCAGATGATTAGGTGGAAATCCAGACTTGAAAACTTATAAGTGGGAAAACCTTCATGCTGGCTTCTGAGAAATTTGTGTATGTTCTTCATATGCATTTTTTATAAAAGTATGAGACCATGGAAATAATCTGAGTAATGTATTACATTTCTTTTTCAAATGGAAACAAGATGGCTTGGGGATGCTAACATTTGAAGGTTTTTGTAGTTGAAGCAGATTAAAGGGTTTTAGCATATGGGACCCAAAGGACACTTTCATATGAGGATAGGCCAAAAAATTCTTTGGGGATCTCAGGAGAAATGACTAGAAGTCCTTATGTCAAATTATGGCATGACTTAAAGCGGATAAGAAAATGAAGAGTCAGGACTATTCCATGGACACATTTTTTCTCTGTTCCTTACAGGTGCTTCCTGAGGGTTAGATTGTACTGGGGGTATGGGGAGTGAGTTTAAAAGATCATCAGAAAAGAACACCAGAAATAAACAGGTTTGGGTGCTGCACCCATCAGAGTGACTGACAGCATCCCTGGGAATTGAGAGTGCTGTGCAAATTGCACTGTAGCAGGAGATAAGGAGCCTTTCAGAAACTAAATTGCACAAGGACTTTTTCACCCTTAGCATACAGAGTGTGTTATAGCACTTTGTCTTTATAAAGCCGTATCTTAAAAGTTATATTCCATGCATTTTTAATGAAGAAAACACTATATTTTGTTTGCATGTTGTGACACAGCAGTGATCACTGGCATTACAAAACACTACCTGTGTGATTTGGATATGCTGAATGAAAGCCTACACATCATTTCACCAGTTAGAATTTGGTATGAGGAAAATAAATGTGTTGCTCAAGTTAATGCTGTTGAAAACAGGCATACATATAAATGTGAAGGAAGCATAAAACTATTATGGACACCATTTCCCTTTTGGAGAAAAACATCACATGTAAAATACAACTGCCAACTCAGAGGAATTGCTATTTAGTTTCTGCCTACAAATACTGACATATTAATTGAATTTCTCATGAGGAAGTTGTTCCAGTCTCCTCATTCACCTAGTGATAATCCATCTGATGCAGCAGTTGCTATGGTAACAGCTGTTTCAACATTTAAACCTATATAAATAATGCTGGATATAGACTTCTTTGATAAGAGAGTTAACTTGTGTAACTGTTAGTCCTCAGAACAAAATTACTGTCAATATTAATAATCAAATCAAACAAATTTGTAAGAATTTACTTGCGAGCCGGGGAGAGGCTGGTTGTATAAAGCAAGGCTGACACCTGCCGGTGCTTTCTCTTGGACACAAATGTATTTTCTACATGCAGGACACGTCCAGCTTTATTTAAAATAGTCTTTTTAATTCTCGCTGCATCATGAGAGTTTTGGTTTTCTAGCATCTTCCTCTGTTTCCTACTTTATCCTTTTTTCTGCAGATTATGAACAATTCTTCTATAGGGCTTATAGCTCATATTACAAAACATAAGCATGTCCTTAGTAAAAACATGCTCAGAATTGGGGCTTTCAATTCTAACTTCCCAGATTGCTCATTCATAAAGTTTGACATTCAGGACAAATTCAGTCGTGCAAATTGGCTAGTTAGGCATGCTGATGGACTCTCTGCTTCAAGGGTGAATAAGGCCTTTTATATTCCTTTTAAAATAACCTTTGTGATTTTTTGAGGCAGAGAATGAATGAATATGTAACAAATAATCTCTTCCAGGCAGAGCTTATGTCTTATTAAGCATCATGCATATGGCCAGTGCTTAAAAATACCATAAATAAATCCAGCAATAGGACACACATAAATCCTGTATGATGCCTATTCTCCTGACACTAGCAAGGGCACAGCAAAATCATGGGGGAACTGCAGGTGCACTGCAGTGCTGGTAATTCCTGAAAGCGTTGTGCCTGTCAGCTCTCAAGGGCAGATGGAAAGTCTCAGTGTCATGGGAAGGATTTCTCCAATGACAAGTAGTTTGTACATCTCCTTTGTGGGGGTATAGCACAAACTCCCTCTGTTTAGTTTTGTAGCTAATGTGAGAGAAAGAGAACAGAGCTTTAACTGCCCTCCCTTCTGCTCTACTTTCCTTTGAAAAGTGTTCTGCTGCTGGCATTATTAACTCTGAAACTCCCTATACAGCTGTGGACTGCGAGGGCTGGCTCTCCTATGCAACTGTGGAAGAGGCACAAAGGTTTCCTTGTGACCACTCGTTCTTTTTGTGTCCCCACAAAAGGCCAGTCACAATGTAGTATGCTGTTAATAGCTGAAGCACAAGATGTGGTAATGTAAATGAAGCCTGAGCAGCTGAAGCTAAGGTTTGGGGGAAACTGGGGCCTAAATGACTGTGCTTTATCTTTCTTATTGAGTCACTGCCACATGACTCTTTTGGCTTAATCCCTTCATAGCATTTTATGCAGAGGCACTCCGTTCAGATGTTTAAACACAAATTCATTATATGCCATGTATGCTCAGATGTCCTTGCACGTGAATATGACTTTGTTATTTCTCTGTCCTCGTGTATATTTCACTATTTCACCTGTCCATGTGAATACCGAGGTGTTTTGGCAAAGTGCTTCATTGCAGGGCTGTACTTCCCTCTCCTTGAGCTAACATTATGTTCTTCTCATTAGCATGTGTGAAACTGCACTTTTTGGTTTAATAAGAGGTTATTAAGAATCTGTGAAATATCAATGTAGAAGCAAAGAAGCTGAGCATCATTGGAGGTGTTCATGCAGTAGAGATGCAAAGAGCTCTGGCTTTTCAAAGAGAGGAGAGGCACCAAAGAGATGGGGGGGACTCGACACCCTGAGAAGTGTGTGCATGCCATGAATGTCCCTTCTGTTAGCTCTGCAGCCGTGTCAAAGAAGCTCCTATCTGTGACAGGCAGACCTGACAGACAGCATTGTTTTTGCTGTTTTTATTCCTGCCTCATCTTCCATTTGAGGTTCATAGATACCAGTGTCAGGATAAAGTAGGACTAAGTAAGTGGTCTCATGGGTCCTGTTCTTCCAGGGCTCAGGAGTCCAGGATGTGGGTACTACATGTAATTCACATTTTGCTGGCAGGGACTTAGATGAAAGTGAAAGGCAAGATATTTTTGTTAGGGTGGAGGCAAGCCACTGTGAAGATTTGTACATATTTCTAGATACAAAATATGTGGCCTCCATAGAGTTCCTAATTTGTGTACTTTTCTGTGACAGCTTGCCAAGGTGAGGGAACAGTAGTGGTACAAGTTAATGCTATAGAGGCTGTGGAAAAAGAAGGTAAGGAGATAGTTAGTCTTGGTGCTGTGCAAAAATCCCAATGAGTTCATCATCTGCCTTTGCAGAACTGTACCATTTTAGGACACATGACAGCCTCACCATATTGGTTATTATTTTCTGGCAAAGAATTTCTGTTCCTTACCTGACATGCTGCTAGCCTGACTCCTAAAGTGGAGAGCTACTGGACAGAAGCACCTGATGTGACGAGAACCACAGTAAGTTATTATTATTACAGGAGTGTGAGCATGTGACGCTAACATGGTCTTACATCACTGAAGTTGTAGTTCTCATTGCAAGGAATCATATACAGCAAGGAATAAATATAGTGGGAAGCACTTTCATCACCAGCCAAAGAAAAGGATGTTCCAATTCTCAATTTCTAGTGTAAATTAGTTTTCTAAATCTCTCAGATGCCCTTGAAAACCTCACCCTGCAAGTTGTCCCTGCCCCCCTCCCCCCCGAGAAGGATGTCTCTTGAGAGCAATTTCCTGAGAAAGTCTGTATATAACTAAGCATAAAGCTGGAGGATCACTAAAGACACAGGAGCATATGGGAGTTCTCTAGTTCCAAGTTTCTGCAGCCTTTCTTCCACTCAGAGACCCTTGAGAATTGGGCTAGAGCAGGCAGAAATACGAACTTTGAAGAAATTCATCCAGCACTGTGTTCTGCATTAGCAGCTCATAATTAATAGTTTTGAATTCTGTATACCAGAGCAGCTCATAGTTGCATTTTTCTGTTTGCATCTCCATGTCAGCACATCCTGTGTTCCTTCAGAAAAACAAATATTTTGAAGCAAGCATTACAGATACTGATAACTTTCAGTTATTCACAGTAAAGTAGCCATCAAGTTACTGTCCACAGGGGTTTCTGAATTTACAGCATCATAGAGTGGCTGAGCTTAGGAGGAACCTGTGGACATTGTCTTGTCCAAGCCACTGCTCAAAGCAAGGTCAGCTGGAGCAGGTTGCTCACGCTGTGTCCACTCGGGTTTTGAGTATCTCCAAGGATTGAGACTTCATGACCTCTCTGTTCCAATGTTTGACAAGGCTCACCATAAAAAAAAGGTTTTCTTTGTGTTAAAAATGCAATTTTTTGCATTTCAGTTTGTGCCCCATAGCCTTTTATCCTACCATTGGGCACTACTGAGAAGAGTCTGGCTCTCTCTTCTTTGCTCATCTCTGTCAGGTATTTATGCATGTTGATAAGATCCCAGTGAGCCATCTCTTCTCTAGGCTGAGCAGCCCTAGTTCTTGCAGTGTAAAGCAGGCAGTCTGGGAAATCAGGACATCTGAAATCAGTTCTGGAACTGACAACTTTGAGTAAATCAGAGTGAAATTCTGTGTCCTGTCTCTAGAGTAGAAGCACAGAAGTCATGACCCAGAAGGAAAACAGGCTAAAGTAGCTTCAAGATACTTTTGTGCTCCTTTAACCTTGGATTGCCTTGGGGTGTGGTGAAAGCTCTAGTGTAATCTGTTCAGCTCAACTGTGGTTCCTCTGCAGTGTCCTGTGGGGATGTGGAATAGGATTGCATGAAATAGAAATGTCATGGCTGAAATATCCATAATGCTGTTCCTCTTGTCCCTGCTCCAAACTGTAGCATACTTCTTACACAAGACCTTGAGAAAGGATGTTAGGAACAAGACCTATTGTGTCTTTTCATAGTGCCTCTCCTAAAGAAACCTTACTAGGTGTGAGGGATTTTTAGGGCCCCTTTAGGCCTCCACATTGCTTTTGCATGGGTAAGAGTGGGGATGAGGCTTTTCTATTTGATTCCTGTAAGTCTCTGGTATAATAGACTTGTCCCTAAATTGTAAGCTTTTTGGGTTGGGTTTGGATTTTGGTTTGGGTTTGGACTTTATTCCATGCATTTAGCCTAGCAGAGAGGAGCTCAGTTTTTTTCTGGGGATTCCTACCAGTGCTGGAGGGTAAATAATTAGGATAAATGATTAAAAATTACAGCACCTGACTTTGTATTAGGTCATTTTACTTTTCCAGAGTGGAAGGGGCAGGGGACCAGCAAATGACTCATTTTTGCTACGGTGACTTCTGGTTGTGAGGACACTTTCCAGAAACGTCACTGTGGTGGCAATGTACATCCAGACATCTGGAAACTTTCCCTTTAGAGCTCTCCATTCTTGACAAAGTGGTAATGTTTCCTTCCCTGTGCTCCTTGTTCCAAGCCAGAGTTGCATCTCATCGTCCTGGTAATTTTGATGCAAGTTGTTTTAGCAGCTGCTGAGTTAAAGGAGTGGTAAGAAAGTTACATAGTCTTTAAGCTTCTTCTTGTTGGGATACTATTTGGTCTTTTTACTAAATGACTATTCCTTAAGTTGGTTTACTTTAAACAGAACAGCACAATACCAAGGGCCTTTAAAAGTTTTGTAAAGTGATACACTTCAGCACCTGGAGTTTGATTGTATGAAAACTAATTAAAGATCAGTATACAGGTAGTGACAAAATCAGGATTTGTCCTTGACGTAGTGACATGTCTGCTTCCCTTCACTTTTTAACAGTAATACAGCTACCATATTAAATGTTACACTTTCATACAGTTACTCAATATTTGTCAATATTCCCATTGTTATTCAAACCTTATGTCCTACTCATGTATTCATGCAGCAGTTAAAATTGCAATTGCGGGATTATAGCAGCTTTTATCATCATAATTGAATTTTTAACTGTGATTTAACTCAAAAACTTTGATGCTCCATTAGCGTATGGTACATTGGATATAAGACAGATGATGAGATTTGAATGAGCTCATATCTCTTGACCTTTTCATCTCTATGTGTATGTATGGGATAGAAATATGGTCTTCAGAGCAACAAAAGTTGGAAAGAATAAAAGAGTATTTGGGACTATTGATTTAAATATTGGGGAAGGAAAATATTTATAAATGAAAGTATCCTTAAAATCCAATGGTGTTGAAAAGACAATAAACACTGGCAGCAAAAGAGAAATAATGGATAATACAACAATTTTGGAGTTGGGATTTTGATCTCGCAACAGATAATTTCATTCATTTCCAGTTTAATCAGAAGAAATAATTTTCTTAAATGACACTGCAGATAGGTCTTGGTTCTCAATCTATGAAGGAATTTTCTGCCTTCCCTGACGATGGAGGAAAAATCCAAGTGGTAAATTAGTATCTATGTGAACTAAGAACACTTTGGATTTTTATTTTTTTTTAAGCCTAGCAAATCCTGGACAGAATGGGAGAATCTGTAATTACTAGTAAAAATACTTCAGCTCTGCAAATCAGAAATTACAAGTGCTGTCTCATCTCTCCATGACAGTTATGAGCTACGCTAAAAATGATCAAACTGTAATTATATTACTGCCATGGTTTGACCCCAGCCAGCAACTAAGCACCACACAGCCGCTCACTCGTTTCCACCTGCACCCAGTGGGATAGGGGAGAAAATCAGGAAAAGAAGTAAAACTCGTGGGTTGAGATAAGAATGGTTTAATAGAACAGAAAAGAAGAAAGT
>JANZLQ010000078.1:16485709-16512812 GCA_026212715.1 Elanus axillaris | reverse complement strand
GCCAGTTTGGGTCAGCTGTCCTGGCTGTGTTCCCTCCCAACTTCTTGTGCCCCTCCAGCCTTCTTGCTGGCTGGGCATGAGAAGCTGGAAAATCCTTGACTTGGTATAAATATTACTTAGCAACAACTCAAAACATCAGAGTGTTACTAACATTCTTCTCAAACTGAACTCAAAACATAGCGCCTTACCAGCTACTAGGAAGACAATTAACTCTATCCCAGCTGAAACTGGGACAATTACCTGTCTGAAAAATTGTCAGAATTATCATACAGTAAAATAAGATTGGTTTACATCTTTCCTCACTAAGATTTTTCACTAGCCTGTAGCAATTTGGAAGGCAAACTTTACCCATGTTCTCTCTCCTTTGTCAGATTAAATGTTTTAGCTTTTATACTTTTAACTCTTGGGATGAAATCAAGTGACCCCCCTGCACTTTGCTTAAGTCCTCCTCTCTACCGGACAGTGACTAGACTTAGTTTAGCGACTAGATCACTTCTAATCCAAGGCAGCAGTAAGAATACAGCAGTTACAGAAAAAGTTTTTAAAACAAGCCACTTAGCCTCCCTGAAATAATGTTTCCTTTTCCTAAAGGCAGGCAGACCTACCTTCTTCAACCCCCACCAGCCAATATCTGCTTAAACATACCTACATATTTCTAGCTGCCTTTTCCTGGTAAAGGGATATTAACTTTTTACGTGTCCAGAATTGCTTTATCTCCTGCATTCACGGAGGACAATTTGTGGTGTCACTGGCAGGCTGAGACAGTCCTCCTAGGGCTAGTGAACCTCCCGCCACCCAAGTGTTTACCAGGAGGTGCCTTGTCTTCTCACTGACTGCCTTGCTTGTTGTCCAAACACCATATTGTTCAACCCCCCCATAACCACAGTGGAAGTGTATTGCATTTAATGCCCATATTAAATGTGTATGAATCAGGGCAGTATTAACAGTTTACTGCAGTGCATTGTCAGTTTGGTCAATGCAAGCCATTCAGCTAAACCAGATTTTTCTAAAAGCTCAGGCTTACTCACCCCTGAAATCTACTGATTTTTTTTCAAGGCATGCCCTAAGAGTCTGTTTTAAAATTCAAAGAGTGAAGATGACTCCTCATTTAATTTGTCCTCTTCCAGTGAGCCGGTGTGTAGTACACAGCTGGCACACCTATAAGCAATTTCTTCAGTGCTCTCATTCTGATTTTTTCAGGCTTCTCTCAGCGATATTACGACAGTCTTCATTTCCAGGTTATTCTTTTGGGGTTTTGTATTGAGCTCATGACCAAAGCACCAGAGTGACATGCAGTAGAGCACAGAGCAGCACAATGAACAGCTGGTGTATGTTTGTTCTCTCACCCTCTCCAAGGGGGGGACGAGTTTTGCACAGCTGAATGTTTTCCTTGGAATTATTTTTAATACTGTGCTAATAAGAGAGAAGTGAGGGTAAAAGCAATGTTCTTGGTGTTTAGAGTATGAGCAGTGAGACTGGTTATGTTCTTTTCTTACTTACCCCAAGCATTGAAAAAGCCTCCAGGAAATACCTGTCTACTTCACAGACAGGCTTTACTCTTTGTAGAGAATATGTTATGGATATTATCTCTTTGCTGCTCTAGGGAAAAAAAAGATGTTGTTTGTTTGGGTTTTTTTAGTAGAATAATCTGAAGGAAAGCTCAAAAAAAATTTAATTTCTCTGTCTCCAGATCCATAGATGGCTGTTTTTTAAGGAAAGTGGATGCTCCTAAATACAGAGAAATAGCGCTGCTATTTCAGTGAAGCCAATGACTATTAGGCTTATCTATAGTACAGCCTCTCTGTCTGGAACAAAATGAAAATTGGACAGGAAGCAGCAGTGAGAATTGTGCTTTTGGAAATGAACCTTGGAGCCATTACATATTGTCTATGGCATCCTGTTTGGAGCAGTAGAAATGAACCAGAATGAGATTACTGTCATTTTATTCTCAGATACTTCTTTCTGTCAAAGGATATTTTCTAAGCTAAACCTTGTCTTTAATCAGGCAAAATTTGATTCCATTGTCCTTACATTGCATCGCTATGGCAACACAACATGAAATGGCTTTTTGGGCTGGCTTTCGCCAACTGCTTCCCACATCATTTCCAGTGACCAGCCTTTGTTATGGACTCGGCACTCCCCTAGGTGCAGGTCCAGTGCCTCCCGTTGCCTCTGGCAATGCTAGCATAGCTCTGTGAAGGAGTCTGTGATGAGTCAGAATAATACCATGGACATTTTGACACGTTTAGACTTCCACAGCTACTGGGGCACATCAAAGGACCTGCCAGTCTAGAGTATGAGCATGGAACACAGATCTCCAAGAGCTGTGTCACTCCTCATGCCATGAAGGCTCCTGGCTCACAGGGGCTGGGGCATTACACTAGCCAGCTAAGAGTATGAGGAGCAGCCCCTCCATGGCAGCTGAGGCTTCACAGCTCAGGACTTACCTACAGTCTTAGGCAAGGCGGTGCATTCTGAGAGAAGCTGCGCTGCTGCAGACATGCTGCTGTCATCGCCAGTGATGGGCAGGTGGTGCCTACCTGAGCTGCAGTTGTGCCTCCGCGTTGACTTACTCCTCAAGTCTTCAGTTTTCCCTATGTCCCCTCTTTCCAGAGGAGGCTGGTGTGCTCTCAGTGTGCAGCGCTGAGCCAACACAGTGTGGCCTCATTTTACTTACTCCTTAATGAATCTGCTAGTAAACTGATGTTTCTGTTCTAGAAGGGTAATAATGATTATTTCTGGAGTGAAACTTTATCTGTAGCAGAATAATTACAGTGAATTATCTGGGGGTACCATTCCAAGGCAGCAGTTCCCAGGCACTTGCTTTGAAGAATGTACCTCTGCAAATGTGAGAAGGACGATTTCTGACAATCCACTATTGATTACAGAAAATTGTTGAGTTCTAGTTTTACCCTCAAACATTTGTCTCTCTGCTGTCTTGTTTTGGAAGACGAAGCTTCACCGAAACCAAACAGTAGGTCTTTTTGATATCGACTCTATTTTACCTAAGAGCTCATTTACCCCCTTCCTCTCTGACTGCCTCCCTCCCTTTCCTTTCCTTGCTACTGCTGGCAAGCTAATTAGGCTGCTCCCTCAAGAAAAATTCATCCAAGGCCATAATAGCCATATCAGATGGAAGCTAGGATAAAACTCTCCACAGTATAGCCTTATAAGTACCTCTCAGCTTGTCATAATGTTTCCCTGCCTGCTTTCATTTTAGTCCTCACTTTGTAAGGAGAATTCTCTCATCCTGTGTTCTATGCAAGTATTAAGTAAATTAATTAAAAGAAATTATGATGTGTGTTTCCTGAAATCTGCTCCTTTATTTCCTTTTATCCCTCTTATTTTTACATTTTAGGTGTCGAATCTCAAGCTTTGTCCAAAACCCCCACATCGTATATTTCTATATCTTTCCTTTTGTAAATCCTTAACCTTCTTTAGACTAATATATTAATATTCTTCAGACACAGGGTAGCAATGTTCATAATCTCTAGTTCATTATCTTAATTAGATCTGTTTTATATTATCCCACAGTTTATTCTCATTACTTTAAAGGTGATCAGCCTTAGAAGGAAATGTGAGCAGAATTTAGTGAATTCTATTGTGGCAACATTTCTGTGATCTGGCTTTAGATCTTTCAGGTGCAATAATGATAATGCTGCTGGTGCAGTTAATTAAAAATTGCATTTGAATGGTATGAATATTCATTTTTGGGAATAAACACAGGATTAACTCAAGGGGAGGTAAAATGTCTGCAATGGCCCAAGGATGTGAAGTGAACCTGGATCCCCATTAAAACACAAATGAATCATCAAAAATGATGGAAATTCAAAATCCTCCCACCCTGCAAACTATTAGCAAAGTATTGCCTGAGTCAAGCCTGTCTCCTAAGATGGCAATAGACATTAATGTTCATCCTCCAGTAACAAATTATAGGACATATACTTGACGTACAGCTCTGCCCAGGAGCTAATACCCAGTGCTAAATCTTCATTAAATAATTAAGAAGGGCTACTGGCTTTTTAAAATTCTCAGGTTAAAGTGCTATATCTGTAAGATCCAGGTTACTTTTAATAGCTTTCTGTGGAAGATCAAAATTGCTTTCCCAGAAAGTGATTTTGACATCCAGGATGCTGTTGGGGAGGATACAGACAAGAAGAACTGCTGAGACCTTTGATAATGAAGCTTTCTATACCCAAATCATCTCTCTGGCAAAACCCAGGATTTTAATATTCTGGGCAAGAATGTTGAAAATGTATCTTTCCTTTGTCATGTGAATAGCACCACTGAAAATATCAAAGTGGTGCCTGTTTTTTTTTTTTCCCCCAAATTTATTTGTTGTCATTTTTTTCTGAACAAAGGAAACATCAAATAATGAACAGCTTTTTTAAAAGCTTATCTGGTATTGCAGGATGCTTAAAAAAATGAGACTATAAACTAGAGATAAAGCTGCTTTGGTGTAGGAATGTTATGTGAAGTTTAATGGGCATTTGCCAGAGAATATTTTGCTGTCTGTTAGCTAGTTGCCAAGGGGATTCACAGGATGCATGTTCTAGCATAAAATGCTGTGTGAATAAACTGGGGTCAGTTAAGATAATTTGCATGGTGCTTTTGACTGGAGCACCAGGGGCCAGGCTTGGTGTGCAGTCAGAGATAAGTGCACTGATGTGTGTCCTCTCTTTCCTTGCCCTGCATGTAAGTCTTTCTTATGTGAGACACTTCTAGGTTCAGGTCTGCACTAGACATCTGCCTGGGAAAGGTCAAATCCGCTCATCACTTATCCCATGCAACACAGAATTTGGCCTTCCTTGTGCAAGGGAGAAACAGAAAACTTGTGTCTTAGTGGTGCAAGCTGTATCGCCAAATAAAGGAAAAGGGGAATTTCACAGTGAGAACCCCTTCCTTCTGTCCTCCTAAGTAAGGAAAGATAAAAGTAGAAGGGTTCTGCTGACTCCCATGTTTTCTTGTTTATCCTGAAGTGGAGATATGGTCAGCCTTTCTCTAGGAAGGATGTAGCAGGGTCATGGATAGTCTTTGAGTAAGATTCTTTTTATAGTGGAGATCTCCCAACTAAGCTGCTCCTCTTTGACACAGTGGGGTGGGAGAAGGGAGTTCTGTACTTGGCCTTACAGTTGTTTGTATTCAAGAGGGCATCTTTTTGCTAGTCCCATGTGGGTCCTTTGGAATTGGGCTATACTTTGAAAATAGTATCATAAGAATGAATAAAGGAAAGATTGAAAAGTAACAAAAAGCTACTATCAATATTTAATCTGAGTTTTATTAGCAGCATTATTTTCTGTATATTAGGCTGGAGAAAAGTAATAAATAACTCAGGGTCATTGTGTCTGGATACAGCACACATAAAAGCCAAAAATCTCTAACTTATGGGGCACATTAAGGTTCCTAACCATTGGTGTCTAGTGTCACTGAAGATGCTGTAGGGTCTGTGTGCTGATAGGTCTGACACGGGGACCACAGTGGACTTACCCCCTCTAGAGCTGCAATTGATTGATTCAGTCTGGATTGTCTTTGACATCTTATTCCTTATACAGAGAAAGTATCTTGGTGTCAGGACACTCAGACCTTTCTGAAATCAGATTCCTCAACACCTAAATACTAGCAGAGAGTGACTTAAGAAAATCTCTACCATAGCACATTAGCGCAAATGTATGCCACATGCAAACTCCACTGAACAGAGTAACATGAGGGCTTAATTTGGCCTGCTAATTAGACTTGAGAAGGAGATTATGGCCAGACAGCAGCTGTGGGAGGAAAGAATGAACAAACTCAGACTTTTTGTTCATGTGGTCGTGCTTTTCATCCTTGTTGAACTATCTGGCAATTACTGTGCATATGCTTGTGTTGTTCTTTATCCTGCACATGAATGTGGATAGTGAGGAACCACTGTTTCTTTTCTCCCCCACGGTTTCACCCCACTGTGAAGGCCAGGCTTAAGGTGATAGGGTACCTGGCCTTGTACTAGTGCCAACTGTTTACCTTGGGCTTTCTTTGGAGGAGTAATCGCATCAATTTATTCTTGAAATGTCACAGTGCTCAGTTCTGAGGAGAGGTGTGCGCTTGCCTTTTGTACCGTGCTTCGGTTTTGTATATTTTTGTGGAGTTCCTGTCTCTACTGCCTGATAGTTAATCCCACTGATAGTGTGATTTAATAAGAGGAAAGAATGATATGGCTGCATCCTGCCCATTATGCCCGTAGGAAGGAGATTTTTATTTGCTGTCAGATGTCACTGATGGAGCATTTGGCTTCCTTTCATCAAGTGACACTTGCAGTTTTAAGAGTACAGTACAGAGTGCCACTTTAAAGCCAAACATCTCAATTCACAAGTGAGGGAAGGATAAAGTTGTGCAGCTGGAGGATGCTATTTCTTCTCGGCAGCTGCCATTGAAAAGGCATGTGAATTCTCTAGATATCAGGTGTCATAAATGCTCCATCCAGAGTTTGTCATGTGCCTGGTAATATCATGTGAAGTGTTGGAAAGAAGTTTCTGTACACATTAAAATTCTTCTCTAGACAAGCTTGGCCTGGGATTTGCTATACTGAAGTTTTAGGAAATGAGGAATTAATGTAAGTGAGATCTGAAGCAAACTCTCCATGTTTTAGCAGAGTCACAGATACTTTTTATGTCACTCAGATCAAAATGTGTGACTGCTAGGAAAAATGTCCATGACAAGTCCTCTGCCCTTGCCGCAACTCCCAAATCCTTGTATATACCTACAAGGCAACGCCTACACCTTCTAAGGACAGATGTATGTATGCAGTATTGGCGATGAATTCAAACAGAGAAAAAGCAGTATTCCAAAATAACACAAGACTTTGCACTAGGAAAATGTTATATTGTATGCCCTCTGTACACTCTACTAGGAGTTCTCAAAGTTTTCCTTATATGCCCCTTTCCCTTTTCTTCCCCTTCTTCACTGGGAGCAGACTTCATCACTGGGATAGAAGAAAAGAAGAATAGCTGGAGCCATGAAGAGCATCCAGATCTTTTCACTTGATTTGCACTGTCTTCTTCTACCAGGTCCTTGCTTGGAGGAGTGCAATGGTTCAGAGAGCTGATATGTGGATGTGGCTGGGAGATCTGGCTATATGAAGGATCCCAAGTCTCAGGTGTGTGATTGGTACATTAGGTACCCCAGATTGCCTGTGGAGCGGTTCCCAAGTTTGCATATAGTTTGGTCTTCAGAAAGTAAATGGGTACTGAGTTGCACTCATTTTGCCCCTCTCTTTCTAGAATGTATTCAGTGTGGTCTGTGCTTGACAGCCACTGCACTATCCACGTATAGGAGTACTTACTATGTCAGTGAAGAAAAACATGAATTTAGGAATTGTTAGGTCTGATTCCTGGTGACAGCTGGGGCCAGGAAAGGGTGGAGTTTGAATCTTACTTAGTGATCTGTTTGGCCTTGGACTCTGGTGTTAACATACAAGTTTTCTGTAATGTCCTTTTTGTTTGTCACTGGTTAGCTTTCTCTGCCTATCAGTTATGTCAACTACTGAAATTAGAGCATCTTTTCTTGTTCCAGCTGGCAGTTGCCAAAGCTATGTGAAACAGAACTGGGTATACAGAAGAACACTTTAATTTGTTGTTATGTCAAGTGAAGATGTAACACTAGAAACATAGGGGTGTTTATTGATGCAGGGGCCACTAGGCACTAAGTGCTGGAATTCTGCTCAAAGGAAGCAAATCAGATGGGAAGAGAAGAGAAATCCCCAGCTGTCAAGTGTCACAATACATGAGTCTAAAGAATAAGAAGTAGCATTGTCTTCCAGTCCATTAGTACCTTTGCACAGGAAATCCTTTGATAACATGTGCCTGTGGTTCATTTAATTGATTTTTAGATGAAGGTTATGAAAATGTTACATACAATGTGCCTCACTGCATTGAGTTCATATCAGATTTTATGAGGTAGGAGTACTGGGCTGCAGTACTCCGGTCTCCCTTCTGTGCCCATGATCATAGGAGATTTAAAGAGTTTAGAACAAGGCTCACGGTGAGAGTGAGCTATGGAAGTACCAGTAACATCTTACTCATTTTGCATTGCAGATGGCAAGTCCGTGCATAGTGTGGATGAGTGGAGTAATCATCTGCATGGAAGTCTCCTGGGGAAAACTCATGATTTCACTTCATGTCTCAACAGGATACAACTGGTTCATGGTTGTACATAGAGACTTATTTTGGATATTTCCAAAGGCTATTCTATACCTTATAAATCTTAATATAGTTGTAATGATTGATAAATATCGCATTTAGATTTGAGCATAAGATTTGTTTCACAATCTGTATGAACGGTAATACTCTGACTGCTTGATCACATATCTGGTCTCACAATTTTCTGTGATACATTTGTATTGTATGTTGAGCAAAATGTGACTTTTAAAATGAAAGCATGGTTTGATTTTCATACAAGAGTGACAATGACAGATAGAAAGGGATACAGAAATGTCAATCTTGAGAATATAATGAGAACAGGGTACATTTGTATTATTTCCTGTGCTTAAGTTTCATTACAGTAATTTTCCCAATGAATACATTGCATAGTATGCTATTTCCTCTTCTCATTATCATCTTTGTCGTGGAGAGGAGGTTATGGAATCTTAATGATTCAGTTATTTAAACCTTTTTGATAGTCTTTGTATTTTGAATGACCTCTCTGTTTCACCTCTTCCCTAAGGTTACTGAACTTGAGAATAGGAATGCTTTCAAATCAAACTGCTCAACAAGGAAAAGGGCAAGGTAGTTCAGATTACTATTATCACAATTACAGAGACTACAGCAAGAATGAAATAAAAAATAAAAAAAGAAAAAGCAGTCTGAATCTTCACTAGCTTTCCCATACAAAGCAGAGCAAACAATAGTAATTATTGTATGTGAGTCTGATGCAAAGCTCACCGGAAATCATAGATCCCCACATACCAGTGCTAAGAGATTTTTCAGGCTTCAGACACTATCAAATCAGGGGTAGTTCTGGATCTGGGGTGAAAAATAAGAGTCCAAACCATGGATAATCACTGACACTGTGATCTTTAAAAGTTTTGCCATCTTGAAAAATGTACAAATGTGATTAGTCATGTGCCTTTGAAATATTTCAGGCATTAGAATTTATGAGACTTCTTTTTTATTCAAATGAGAAGAGAGGAACAGATCCCTCCACATTAGGATCCAAGGTGCTGGCCAGTGACATGGATTGAAATGGGCTGCAGACTGCTTGGGATCCATAGTCCCTGGGAGAAGATTGGTATGTGAAAAGTACTTAGTGAAAACCAAACATTTGTGTCAAAATGCAAAGTATGTTGCCACACAGTGTGACTGAATGGACTCTGCCAGCCAAGTAACGCTCACCATTTAAAGTCATGACTGAGCACTCTGTGATGAGACAGACATCTGAGATACTCAACCAAGAACATTAAATGATAAAAGCCGAGAATAAGGATTCAGTACTTTCTGATATCATTAAGACCCTGAATGTGTTCACTGACCATTCTAAATGGTAAATACATTTCACAGGCATATGACCTGTATTTTCTATAAAGCTTGTTTTCCTACAGTGGGCAGGAAGATTGCGTGAGAGACTCAGGGAAAGTGCACAAAGAACAAATATAGGCAAAGGATTTACCTGCAAAGAATTTTTAGAGTGCAGGGATGCTGTATTTACTCACATTCTCCAGTCTTCATCTGCATAAATAAAGTGGTATCATGGGACATGCTGCAATACTGATAATGAGTTTTATACTCATTCACCCTGAGAAGTTTCAACAGATATAGTTTACCTATCAAATGGATTTAAAATTGTATTGTCACTGCCTTGTTTTCTGCACTGATTGCTTTTGTACTGCAGCTCCATGCCTCAATAGACAGTTTGATTGTCTGTATCTGCCACTTTGTTCATGAGTCTCCTATAATCTGTAATATGAAACCCTTCGTTTTAATACTAAAACTCAACATGTGCTCCTGCAATGATTATTAACTTAGGGATATGGCAGCTAAAATGATATTTTGCTTTTTGTTCTCTGGGCTTTTTGTGTATGTTGGGTGGTAGGCAACAATCCACTTAGTTCAAGAGCTCAGCTTAGTGAAGGAAGCATTTCAGAAGGAATGTTGTGGGTACGGCTGCAGTCATTTCTATGAGTTTGATTACCGTGCTGCACACAGCTATAATAATAAACCTTGGCTACCCTTGGCTTAGCTATTATTTTAAATTCCTAAGATCTGAATCCTAACTTTCAGCACAAACTATGACTGCAATTTAACAAGTTTTTTAAGCATGTAGTCCATTTTAAACACATTACCTTAAGAATGAGTGTTAAAAGTTTTGCAGGACTGAGGTTTTAAGACTTGGTCCAGTACACCAAAGTCTGATTTTTATCAGAAGTGAATCAACCTCCCTACAATTCTGGATGTTTATTCTTCTTTTTCTCACACTATTTGAAGTTATTTCAAACACGTTTGTGCAGTTTCCTAAAGAAAGGAGGCTAATGAAATCATTGCTGGATTAATATGTGTGTGGATACATGTGTGTTTTACTGTTCCCTTCTCTCATCTCCTTATAACCACTGAATTTCTTGGCCTATTCCAACCAGTCTGAGAGAAAAACAGTAGTCTCAAAGATAAATTTCCAAACACTTTATAAAATATGTAGCTGGGCGGAGGCAGAAAGAAGTGTCTTCCTCTTGGCCCAAGGAAGGCATGCAGTGTGAGCTGATGCTGGAAAAGATACCAAAGAACCCAATTACAGGACCCAAATCTGCATGACATCATCTATACTGTTGCTTTTTTTCTGTTGTTTAATTGGGTTCTAGGGATGACTACAGTTTCTTTTGGAAGGTGTTGGGGTGGTGATGGTAGGTGGTTTCCATTTAGAGACTCCTAATAAAAACAAGACTATTTGAAGTTATTTCAGTCCAGTATGAAGAAATATATCAGTGGACTGCATACAATATTCTAATTTCTGGAAATAAATAGTTTTCCATGGATGAGAAGTGATAGGGACAAGGAATAAAAAGAGGCAAAGGTAAAATTGGGCTAGGAGAGTTAATTCACAGAATGAAGTTTGGGGTTTGTTTCTTGCTGTGCCGGTTTGTTACTTAGTTCTTTTCATTTAAGAATTTCATAATACTTTATAAAGGTTAATTATACCTCATATCTTATGCTACAATTCTGACTTCCAGCCTGTCTTCTACTCTGTCAATAAGAAAACTAAAGTACAGGGAGATTAAGTAGATGATTGAAGGTTTGGCTGCACGTCTCTGGTTAAATGGCCAGAGCACAGTGCTCTGAGCAAACCTACTTGGGTACCAGAAGCACCACAGTCATTCTAATAAAATGGTCTTTCTGAGATGAAATTACCCTCAGCAAGTGACTTGAAAGTGTAGTATATATTATAGATACATCCTCAGTCAGGATGGGGATAACAGTCTGTGATTCCAGTATTTATACCTTGGATGACACCCTGGAATTTTGCCATTTATTTAAAAGAAGACAAAATTTCACTTTTAATCTATCAGAATACACTGGTTTATGGTGCTGGCCCCTGGATATAGGCTTTTAAATATGTACAGTATAGGAAACCTAACAAAACCCTAACTCTTTCTTTAAAGAAATGTGATATCTAAAGAAAGAATCCCATACACTGAAATGGAAAAAAATGGAAAAATTCACATTTTAATTCTTTTTGGAGTGTGCTAGCACCACAATAACCTAATACAAATTTTAAAACTAATTAAAGCATATTGTTTATTCGTAGGCAGAAGAGCCATTCACATTTCTCTTTGAGTTCACTGGGTCTTCTGATTTCCATATGCTTGTAAGCATCTACTGAAACACCAGAGAATTAAGTTTTAATCTCGGGCAAACATATTCATGTCCATTAAAGCAAAACTGTATACACTAGTCCTCTTTATGGATTCCTTTAAAGTGGGAGCTTTAAAAATTCCTAACAAGAAGACTAGAAAACAAGAAGGATATCAAAGAATCGTTTAGAAGAAAGATTTTCATTTCCAAATTCATATAAGGAAGTGGCATTTATAATTGTTAATCCTTTATTTCCTCTCCCCCTAACTAAATTCAGTCATCTATTTAACACACTTCAGGATTTGCATTTAAGCTTGATGGCAATAACAATCAAGTGAGATAGATTAAATTAATATCCTTGCAGATAAAATTAGTTTAATAACTGCCATTTCCATTCCCTTTTTATCTGCATTATCACAATTCGATAACATACTACAATAAACCAATGACTCGGTGAACTTCTCTCTGTGCCCAGCATGGAGAGATTAGGATTTCTAATTTTATTGTTCAGATTGTCATATCTTGCTTTATATAGCACCTTCTATTGCAAAAGGAAACCAGATGCTTTGATATAAAGAGGAATGGCATTTCTCAGAGTTGATATGTATGTACTTCTGGGGTGGACCAGGGACCTTTATCACAGCCACCAGCAATATCATAAAACCATTAAAACAGAATGCCCAGAGAAACTGGATCAGGATGTAATAGATTTGCTGGGATCTTGGGGCTTCCAAGACAAGATGTACTCAAATGCAGATACATGAATACTCATATACTCATCTATATTCAAGGGTTTTGATACTTATACACCCTCACTGAGAGCTGCTCTGCTTTTATAGCCTGAGTATTTGGGCTTTAAGTGGATAGAATACAGATGGCATGCAGAGGAAAAATCTATTTTTTAACCTAGAGCCACTGAGCAGGACCATGAAGCTCCTATTGCAACCATTGCCAACAAACTGCAGCCTCCATGCATTCTCTGTGCTGGAGTTACTGGATTCAAGGGAGGATATGTCCCACACTCTTCAAGACGATCTGTGTTAAGTGTCATGAAGAGCTTTTTTGTGATATCTTTTATATTTCTCAGTGCAAACCAAACACCACTTATACACATATGTATATACATACCCTTATTTTGAGTTTCTTGGTGTTTTGTTTTTTTGGTTGTTTTTTTTTCCCCTTGCATAACTGATTTCTATCTTTCCCATCCACTTTCTGCAGGATGTGGGGACCCAACTAGGATGTCCTTCTCAGCAGAAAGGACAGATATCTGTGGGAGTTGTGCAGTAGTAATTGTGTTGGGTCGGCAATCTATTAACACTGGAAGTTTAAGCCACCATGTCTGAAATTGTCCTCTGTATGTTTACAGAAAAAGATTAATATATACACATACAAACCTTTAAAGCCCATGTGTGGGCTGGTTAATAGTTTATGAAGTGTTATCAGCTAGCTTAGTCCTCCCACTTATTGTTGCTCCTGCTGCCGAGTGTGCCTGGAGCAATTTTTAGTGGAAGGGTTATTCATTATGTGAATAGCTAGTGCTTTGGTCCTCAGGGCCATTCCAGGTGCACTAGAAGGGGTCAAGCCATTTGAGGGTAAGAATTTCAATCCCTCACTCCATCCCAGACTTCTGCATGACCTTGGTCAAATCCTTTATACCTGTCTTTTCATGTATAGTCAGGCTCAGATCTGAAGACTGGCTCTGGGAGCGGAGTTGATAAATTTGAGTTAGGCACCAAATGTATGGGGAAATGCCCATATGCCCCTCAGACAGGGATTTCTTTTGTTTATGCCTCCATGTTAACTCATTAGAACAGATAATTAAATCATTTTCTTCTTTGAAGGTACAGAGAAAGGATAGGGAGAACAATAGTTCCCATCTTTTATGTAGTGGTTGAGAGGTGAAAGCTTTCCATCAGGGAGAAGAAGACCAGGGTAAACAGATTTTGTAGGTGTTTATAACTCTTTGTCTTGACAAAGCATAGCCAAGACCCAAAATAAGTGGGAAAGTAAAATTCATATAGAAGGCTGAACACGCTGTTGTTTTCTTGTAATTAATTTCAATAGTTTTTCATATGAACACAATGCCACAATTTATTATTTTGGTGTAAATAGGCTTTTTTTATTCAGCAGTAAGAGGGAGGGGGCATACAAAACTTACATAGAAAAGCATTACTTTTTATACTAATATGATTCCAGAAACATTTGAATGTTGCTGTGCTCGTACACTCTGCTGAAATAGCTTTTGTTTCATCAAGGCCCAGAAGAAGAGCTCTCCTGAGGTAGCTCTGACAGGCTATTTAACTCTGCAGAGCTCTGTGACAGCTGAAGCTAAACACATTCAGCCTTTGCAAAAGAGCTTGAGCATACCAATAATGAAAGAAATGGAAAACAAAGAAGATCTGTAGATCTAAAAAAAAATCCACCCTTTAGGATTTTTTTAAAGGATCATTAATATCGTGGTTAAGGTTTCTCAGGACTTCTACGTCTTCCTCTGCCAGACCCTCTTTCCTGTTTCAGGGGGTTTTTTTTGCTACTTTTATTATAGTGTTGCTTGTAAAATCCATTTTTAAGTATGTCCTCCTACTGTCCTTCCCCTGTGTTGTTTCTATTCTCCATCCCTTCTTTAATGTGATGCTTGAAATTATTAAGAGTTAATGGCTCAGGCAGTGACTTCCGTTATTTTGCTGGGGAGAAGCCATACAAGGCCCTGAGGACTCATTTCTCTCCCTCAGGCAGGGTCTCTTTTTGCATAAATTTATTCCATGTTGAAAATAACAGCCATAAACAGAGTTCATAAAGTAATGAGAATTCTTAAGTCTACTGAAAAATATTCTCCAGGCCATCACACAAGACCAAAAATTAGAATATGAAGAGTTTTCAAATCTCTCTGCAAATTGGTGATTGACCCTAGAATAAACACCAGGAATCTCTATTACTGGGTCCCTTCAGGATCAAATACCACACTTATTTGCTAAAATAAGTTCTATGAACACATTTTGACTTTACATGTGTTTCAAAACCTTAAGAAATAAAAATATTCAAGCTTGAGAGAAAAAATAATATAACAGAATTACATTGGACACTGAATTTCTGTTGTCCTAACAGCGTGTGGCTTAGACAAGTTACACTGTCCTCAAAAGGTAATAATTTAATATATATCCATTGCTTCACCATGTGTGATCATTCAAGGTAATACAGGTTCACAAAATGAGGAATGGCTTGATTTGTAGCTCAAATTTTTCCTGAAGAGGTTTAAAACCACGTGCTCCTCTCGTTTGACCCTATGTGAACCTATTGATCTATATATAGCCTTCTTTGAGCCTTAGTGGCCTAAGAACATGAAGTGAGTCAATATGAAATTTATTTTGATTTGGATGACACTCTTTGGGGACTCAGCGAAATGAATTTCCTATGTATTTGCCATGGCCTAAGAGGAAGAATATTTGGACACTTACTGTGGATCATCTAGTGCAAGGTAACTACTTACATGTCTTAGCTTGATTGTAGACCTGAGCTTTTTGATTTGGAAACAATCACAGACCTCACTGAAATTACAGGGCGTGACAATCACTGTCTCTTAAGGTAAATGAGAACAGTTAAGTGACAGCAGGTATTAAGCAGCAACTGACACAATGGGATTGCTACTATGAACACTGACAGCAGATCCCAGCAGCCCCAAATTTCTGGAAAGCAGTCTCAGAGCCCAAGGATCTAATGAATAGAGCAGAGAATCAGTGGCCAGGAGAAAAAAAGGCAGAAAGGACCAGAAAAACAGGAGACAGATATGTGTGGCATGGCTGAAGGAAAGCCAAAATAGGAAAAAGCAGCTTTTGGGGCAGATTGATTGTTAAAAAGACAGATTTAGAATGCTGAAAGAAAAAAAAAATCACATTCTATTGCTTGTTCCTGCTGTATCAGAGATTTATGTTTGATCCTGGTAAAGGAAATGGGTTGTACCAGAGCAATCACAGACTCTCTCATCAATTTATCCCCACAACGAAACAATTGAGAAAACCCCAAATATCTGGTTAACTACTTGGATAAGAAGAATAAGGATATAAAAGAGAGAATTATATTTCCAGCTGTGGAATTTGCTAGATAGGCAGTGAAGTATGTTGTTCAGCTGAGTTTTGCATAAGAAATACATTTGTGTTGCATTTCTAATGCAAATTGCCTGTATTTTACATGGATAGAATGAATCCTTGCTGGCTTGATCTTCAGCTTTTCAAATCAATAGAAAGACTAATGTATTTTCAATAGACTTTGGAGCAGGCCCTTCCTCCCATGCACTCAAAATGACTTACAATCAATTTATGGCAAGAATCCACTTCAGAAAGCCTGAAAACTACGAATATGCAGTTTCAGGGGGAAGCTAGCATCAGTTGCCTAAAAATAGACTCAATTTCAATATACTGATCCAGATGCCTGCCTGTGAAGAATTTACTCCCTGTGCATATGCTGTCTAGCTTTTAGTGGTTTGAACAAAAGAGGCAGAAGACTATGTTTAAGGAAGAGATGACAAGTGCCTCTTTTTATCAAATGTTCTCTGCACCAAAATGGAAATACTCAAGTTCATTTTGATGACATGCTATTTCTTCCCCCCCAGTAACTTGTCAGACAACTGATATCAGAATTGTTATAGAGAAATGGATCAGCCACTTACATTCATACAGATGGGTCTGTAAAGGAACTTTTAATATGGTCTGTTCTAATGCACTGGTGCTTTTTCTTTTTTTTTTTTTTCTTTTTTTTTTCTTCTTTTTTTCCTGGCTATCTCTGTCCCTTAGGATTTGGGAGTATTTTGCAGCTCCTGGCTGTGGAGGCACCCACCAGCAGTGTCCCAGCTCCTTGTTGAGCTACAACTTAGGAGAAATACTCCTCTTCTTTCGTGCCTCAGTGTCCATGCAAAAAGAATATTCACGTGCACTGTCTGGAAGGGCGGGCACAATTTACACCAAGAGGTCTGCCAATATCAACAATCAGGGGATGAAGATAAATGTTTTGCAGAGTTCCCGTCCCCAATAATATAGATATAGGCTCATAACACTAAATTGGGGAATAGAGCCTATATGTTAAAATCCTCAGCATTCCTGGTATTTATAAAGAGGGGAGGACCTGAAAGAGTCAGTGAGCAGGGTGGACTAATAGAAAAAGATGGACTAGCAAATCCAAAAAGGCACAGAATATTTTCGAGTTCAAAAGTAGGATA
Organism: Elanus axillaris; assembly: GCA_026212715.1. NCBI lineage: Eukaryota > Metazoa > Chordata > Aves > Accipitriformes > Accipitridae > Elanus > Elanus axillaris. The sequence continues at coordinate 16,495,790 of JANZLQ010000078.1, read as the reverse complement.
GGAAAAGCTGGTCAGGTAAAGAGATAATGTATTGCTCTGAGGAGGCAGATGGGGGAGTAGAGGAATAACAGTGGGCTGTTCAGAGTAGAAAACTACCTGGAACAGTTTGTGAATAGAAGAGGAGAAAAATGGATGAGGATGAAGGATTAGTATTCTGTTTTAGGAGCTGATAACTTACTGTTGTGCGTCTGACTCCTTGCAATGTGAAATAAGGGACTTCGGGGAGTCCTGATTGGGGTTGAGAGGAGTCATGGGAGTCTTATGTTCCAACAATGCTCTTCTTTGCTGTGTCAGTTAAAACACATCGTATCAAATCCATGCTATGAACAGCTTGATGGGACAGCAAGAAAATTGGTAGAGATACTGGTTAAAAGGTCCCCAGCAGATTTAACTATTCCATATTTAGCATTGTAAGAAAATTGCAATAAACCTCATAATGCTTTGCAAAGACCCCAGTTCAGGGATGAACAGGCAAAAGGACGAAAGTCTTGGAGCACAACTAACAAGTTGTGTTAGTCAGTTAATCCTAAAGCAGTAATGTAACAGAGCAATACTGGTAATCCTAACCCTGCCAAAGCAAACAGCAAAACTCTGGACAGAGTCACCCCCATCATGACTGTAAGAGAGAGTGATGAATTAAATTGTGAAATGCCTGCCATGGGGACTTGGCACCACGGGTACTTTACCAGATTCCTTAGTATCAGTCCTTTAGGAGGCAACTCTGCCCAGTGAGGACGATGTCCAGAATGGCGATGAGAGAGCTGTGAAGGTACCGTACGCTCACTTGGGTAGCTGACAGTGCAGCCAGTGAGAAAGCTGTACTCTGGAAGCTGAAGCAGAGACCATTTTATCCCTTGCAGATGATAGGAAGACACTTTTCCCCTCCTTTTGTTTTGTTGATAGAAACCCAAGATTTCTTAAAAGTATCAACCCAACAAAATCAAAGCTGAAATATACCGAGACATTTGTATACCACTGCAGAAACTGCCAGAGTCCTGCTGCTATAGACAGGGATTTCACTGAGTCAGTGGAGAACAGAGCCAGCACCTGGTGTGAATGCACCTGCTAGCAGGGACTGCCTAGCTTTACTTCCTTCCTTTTCTCTCCCTCTGTCTCTGTTTTTAAAACACTCCCTGCCATCTCCATCAACTGTTGGTGAAGTATTTTCACTGTTTACATCCTCATCCCTCCAGACTGGGGGAGAGGTGCACGAGGAGATTGCTCCTAGCCTACAGACTGGGTGCTCCCCAGCATTTGCAAACTCCTGCTGTAGAATTGCAACCTGCAAAGGATAAAAAATGTTGCACCGAGCTGGGGTTTTAGTGGGGTTACATCAAAGTCGCAGCTTGGTCTGTGAAAGGAATGGAGACAGATAGAAAAAAAAATTGTTGAGGAAATAACTGTGCATTTAGACAAAGTGAGGCTTATTCTGAGTATCCTTTCTTTCGTCAAAGTAGAAGAATTTTAACAGTGCTGTTTTTAAGTCAGCAAGAACATAACTCCTAGAGAAGAAATATATTGGAAAAGGAGTGTTCTCCCTATTATTTTTACTCTTATTTTTACATCCTGTTTCATCCCTAAATCTGTTGCCTCTAGGCAGTGAATTCTGGCGTATGCTGCCCCACAAATGCATGCTTCGATGCTGATAGTTCAGCTCTGGCCTCCTCTTTTCTTCCAGACCAGATGTTCTACTTCTCTGTGGTAATGGTTAACACGGCGCTACCTCATTATACACCTCTCTCTGGAAATTATGCCAGTGCTACTTCAGCATCAGCCAAGAACCATGTCGAATCAATGAGACAGCTGGCGCCCTCCCTGGGGATGGAGTGCTTTACCTTTCAGATTCAGGCAGTCACTGTGAGCTGAGATCCAGGATGCTGTGAATGATTTTTCATAGACAGGTGAAAACAAAAGAGCTTTGCAAAACTTACTTCAATGGAATATGGAGACATGGGGCTCTATTGATTAAAAAAACAACCCACATACACAGTCTGGTTGCATTTTCATCTTAATTGATTTTTGTAGGAGATGGAGGGGTGAATTCTGTTGAACAAAAGAGTTCATAGAAATCTTTTCTTTACATACCATTAAGTAAGTACATTTTTGCATGCACAACAGCTGTGTTGTGTTTGCAAAAATCAAATAATTCCCTTATAAAGCTCACAAACTGTAAATTGATCTCTTTGATCTTGTCCACAACATATGCTAATCCTCAAATATCCAGGGAAGAAGAGGATGAGATAATGCAAACAAAATAAGCACCTGGTTAATATAAAACATTTGTAAATTAGGGTTTGAGGCCAGCCCTCAGTTAGTATATTTACTTTGGGGGGGAAAAAAAAAAAGTTAAGACTTTAAAAGGAGAGTTTTAATAGGCAGAATTTGGGTTCATTCTGTGAAGTCTCATTAAACAGCAAGTTGGAAATTTCTCCTGAAAATAAATGAGAATAGGCCACACTTAATTTTCTCCCTACAGTGTGTATACCTACTTTCACAGAAGGTACTTGATAAAACCCATCAAGAATAAAGCAGTCAGTTTCTACAAACAGTGTATGACTAAAATAGACTGGAGGATTCTCAAGGTAATCCCTAACCTTACTTATGAGACTGCCTGGCTGATTTACAGCATCTAGTTCAGATCATCCTAAGGAGCACTCTGTATATTGTACTACTTTCCCTTACCTCTAACACTGTATTTAATTTAGGCCGTTAAGGTTAGGGACTGCTCTTTCTTGGTACTTGAAAGTCTCTCAGTCATGTTGGATCCAGCCAGAAACAAGGATTAATAATTATCCTTCCAATTATCCTTCCAAGTAATGATTCTCCAGTGTAATGTTCCTGATGTCTCCCTCTGCCAGGACTCCATGGAATAGCACTAGCCATGCCCTGTCTTTGCTAAGTTTGTTGAAATCAATGGTAACACCCAATTTTAAGCACATTCCCTGGTTTCACCACAATGGGTTAATTTTTCTTGGATGGCAAGTCTCCAGGTCTGCAAAATTCAATGAAATAGGAATGAAAGTGCAAGGTACCAATGAAAACTAGGCATCTGCCATCATTTTCATCAGGAATTACACTGGCTGTGAGACTGCTGACAGAGTTCTCTCTGTTTCTTCTTTTTTTTTCCCTTTGGTATTCAAAGCAAGCACTAGTTTTGCTGAATAGAAAGAAATACAGCTGCGTCACATGTCTTCAAAGTGGCTGCAGGAAAAGACCTGAAAGTGCATTAATATGACAGCCATCCTTCACGATCGTTTTTATATATCCTGTAGAGATCATGCTTGGCAGAGAGCACTATTTCCTTTGAAGAAAAGCACCATGGTTGTTTCTTCTTTCCTGTCTGGATTATCTTTCATCGACTTTTATTTTGCTTAATTAAAACCAACTTTCACCTCTCAAAAAATGATGAAGAAAACTGAAACCTCAGAAAATTATGATCTTAATTAATTGCATTTGAAATTTGTCAATTCCTTGTAAATATGCAGGTCATCTCTATACCCATGGTGCTTTTTATCTCAAACCTCTTAAAAAAAAAAAAAAGGCTTAAACTTCACAACATTCCTGTGAGGCAGGTAATTCTTTTCATAAAAGGATTACTTCACCCTTTACTGAGATACAGGCACCTCCAGGGTGAAAACTGTGGTTGTTTAACTGCCTGTAGCAGCACAACACAAGAAGTGAGGGGACAGGAAATGAAAACCATCCCATCCAATTTAATTTTAAGGAGAAAATAGATGGAATGTAAGGTTCACAGCTGTGATTTCACCGGAGTAGAGGAAATAATACACCTTAGAGAAAAGTGTCACAGGATCTTTAGTGACTGCAAGTAGCTGACTCTTGGTTTTACTCCTTATCTGGAAGACAGAACCTTCTGCAAGTCATTGCTCCTCACACCGTCCTGCAATATCAACCTGAGAATTAGTGTTAGAGGGAAAAATGCAAGCTACCAAATTACTATTTTCCCTTCCTGAGGAATCTGGACATTCCTTAGAGGTTTGCTATGCAAATACACCCGGGCACCACTGATGAGTTTTGACGGTATCGCAGTGCAAGGTGGCAAGATGCAGCAGATGTTTGGAAGTGCCGTTGCAGAAAAATGCCAGAGGAAATGTTATCTACCAAAAATATGTATTCCTTTTCCATAGAGTCTAACAAACCATATCTGCCTGTTTATCCATGGCTCTGTAGTGACTGCAGATGTTAAGGTGTCTTAGGATCATCTGGATAATTCTCCCCATCTGGGAATGGGCATTTGCACTCAAGGTACCAGCTGAAGATGGAGAAGTAAGAAATCACACTTTGCAGCCCCAAAGAGGCCCCAAGGTGTAAACAAAAGTAGCAGCAACGAGGACAAAAATATATAGTTTGGTCATGTTTGATAGAAATGGAAGAAACTGGAAGGAAGGAAGATGAGGACAAAGAGTAAATGCTTGCTGAATTCAGGCTGTGCTTGTCTTTTTTGAGAGTTACTTTGAAGGTGTGGCTGCAGAGCAATTACTTGGTGTGGCTAAAGAGAGAAATAGCTGCGGCCATGAGCAGAGCCTGTCTGACTAGGAGGACTGGATTGGTGGCAATGGGGTGGGATGGGGCAGGGGAGCAGAAGCAACCAAAGAAACTCTGCCCCTATTACAGCCAGAGGTGTTTGATTTCAAGAAAATCAGGATTGCACTCAAGATGTATTTTTGTGAAGGGGAAATGAGGAGGCAGGATATCTTATTCTTATTTGTATACTTGCATCCTTTTCTTCCACTGGATGTGCGTGTGGCTTCTTCAGCTTTGAATGGTATAGTCCTTCAGTAAGTGGTTAAAGCAGTGTTTTGGACACATAAAAAGAAGGATGAAACCCATTTATGGAAACTGCTTTGTACCTTTTCTTTATGAATAAGTTTGAAAGGAAACCAAGTGTCTTTTCTGTAAATTATTTGTCAGAAGCCACAACAGCTACATTCAGAGCTTGAATGACCTCTTTTTTTGTGCACCTCTTCTATAAATTGTACATTTATTTCTGACTTCCCCGGGTAAACCCAAGCAATCTGCTGTACTGTTTATGGGTGGTCTTCATGCCCCCCATGTCAAGGTACAGCTATTTCAAAGCATCCCCAGAATATTCTTCTTAGATTAGGAAGTCTGCGGAGCTGTGGGGGACCATGGTGAGGTGTGTGTTGTATCACACATGCAGCTTCTATGTGTTCCCAGTGAGAGAAAATTATTTTAAACAGCATAGTCTGCCTTGCTTTGTGTTGCTAGGGCATAAAGCTGTCAAATGTTCTGCAGTTTAAGGAGGACAACAGCACTGATAACTGTGGAGATTTCAAATAGGTATTGATTTCTGAGTTACATAGAGAAGAGCCAGTGTTATATATTTCCTGGTCAAAAGAACTGGGAGCTGAAATACCCATTGGGCGATGAAAATAAAGACCCCTGAGGATCCAGGCACAAAGACATTGACTAAGTCAGCCTCTGTGCTGTGGAGGAACATTCAGCTGGAAGCCATGGCCGCAGTCCCCACGGCAGGGCTGTCAGCTGCCCTAACCTGGGGTCGCCCCTGCAGCAACAGAAAGTGGGGAGGGCTAGATTTGACTCCACTTCAGTGAAGCTAACAGAGCTGGGGGGAGCAATGGCAAACTTGCCTTCCAGTGGTCAGCAGTGAAGGCCTTCCCCTTGCCTACAAAGTGAGAAGCAGATGGAGATGTGCCAGGAGAAGGGGAAGAATGGGAATGGTTCTGCTAATCTCTGCATAGGAAGGAACAGAGTTGTGGTCTTGAAGCAAAAGACTATGCCATGTTTAAAATGGTGGAGAGTCCAAGAAGTACAGTTTTTACAGGACTGCCAAGAGATGAAAGCTAAAGATGTGAAAAATGATGTGTGTTATCCATAATTCAATTTCAATATTATATACTGGAAAGTAGTGCTGATACAGTAACCATGGAAAGGTCTCCAGCAACTGGTGGTGTAAAAAAAAATTAGCTTAACTGTCTTTCCTTTTATTTCATAAATGCCAAGGTCTATCATATCATTCTCTAATACATAGCATACTTGTTTTGTGTCCATGATCCCCTTGGAGGGAATATTTGAAATCCAGCAGCTGAGAGAGTGAGAAGGAGTCATTTTGCATGAGGAACCTAAAATAATTTCAGTGGAGTTTTGCAGAATACACCAAACTGGTGTCTCTTACGGATTAGTCAAGTAATGCCTGGACCCAGCGTGAATCAAATCTTCTCACAATTTCTTTTATGTATAGTCCCATCTCCTTCTCTGCTTTCCTACTATGTGAGCTTCTTTATCTTCTACTGTGTCTGGTACTTTGTTTGCTTTCTCTTTAGAGAGAGAGGGGGGAAAATGGTCTGAGGACTCATTATCCCCAAGGCAACATTGGAATGAAGACAAGGCACATCATTGTTGAAAGACAGTAAAATGATGGAATGTAATGAGAAATACACTCAGGGAATGCCAGCTAATGTTCACAGCCCCCTCAAGATAGTTGCAGCACAGAGCATCTTGCATTTGTCACAATCAATCATCCTGAAATCATTATGGTACTTAAAAAAAGAAGATTTTATAGCCATGCGTGGTTTACTATATGCAAAATGAAGAATGCAGAAAGAAGTATTGCAAAGGCAAAAGAAATTTCTGATTAAGATCAATAAAAAATTTGAAAAGTTAAAATAGGACTGTGGATAACCTGAGATGTCATTTCATAAGAGCGTCACTTACTTGAGATAACTAGGACTCCCTTCTAAAACAGGTCTTTTGAAGTGTATTGACCAAATATTAGCTCATTTTTGAGTTTTATAGGTCACTTGTTGCTACTTAGTTGTTCCCAGGTAATTGCACACCTACTCAGGGAAGCCATACAGGTGCTGTCATCAGAACGTGTAATATGGAAGGATGCTGTGATGTGGTTGCCTGGACCCAAAGGGAAAAGAATCAGCAGGGGCACACTCTGTGTGTTCAGGACAGAGGAGCTTACAACTACACAAAGATAACCAAGTGGTATTTCAGATAGTTTCTGAATTGGAAGCACCATGGGAAGCAAAGGAATGAAAAGCAAAGCACAGACGTTTCAGTCCTGTGAAGGACAGAGAAGGTCTCACCACCCTTTCAGTACAGCACAGAAGTAGCTAGCTGACACAATTAATACATTTTCTGTAAGGTGCAAATACTAGTGACATTTCTGTGTTTTCTTCCTATTATTATTCAGAGCCACACTACCCAGCAGCTGCAGCTTCCAGAGAGTCCAGCTGAGGCTCAGCACTATGAACTAATCTCACTGTACCTTCAGGCATCATTTTAGCTAGCATCTCATTCTTTTCACTTACCTAAGACAAAAGACTGTCTTCGAAGTCTGGCTACTCTGTTTTATGTAGGCAGGAACATGCAGGCAAACTTAGACTCACAAAGATCTACATGACTAAAGAACGGGATCCACACACATTGAATGAAGCACCTGCTGTTCTGGCAGCCTCTGCTGCAGGATGAAAAAGAAGAGGGGATTGTTTTGGTCAGTCCTTACAGGTCTGTGGTATGAGTAGAGGGAGGCAAGAGAAGAGGGCAATCTGCAGGCTTCCCTAGACGGTTTGTGTATCCTCTCCCCCAGTCAACATTTCGCTTGCTGGCAGTTCCTTTCCCTTGTCCCTTCCCCACTCATCTGCTCACACAGCTGCTTGGTTGAGCTTACCTACCAATGCATCACATTTTTACCACTGAGGTATCTAGGAGGCAATACTGCCATTTGCACAACTTTGCTTATTCCAAAGACATTTACAGTGTTTTTTTCTTAGTACTTACTACTCTATTTTACTCTTTTACCTTCTTATTCTTACTGTCTTACTGCTTACTACTCTTGCTCTTCTCTTTGATTAGAATCAAGAAAAATTTTGAAGAGAAATTCAGGCAGACACCTCAGTAGCAGCCCCAGTAACAAGATTTTGGACTACATCTGACCTCATGCAGTCACCTGCCAGCTCCATGAGACTTTCTTCGTTAATCTGGCATACCTTCTTTCCATGCTTTCACAGAATGACCGACTCCAAGCCAACATCTCTCCTCACTACTAGCATCACTGGAGACATACTGCACACCCAGACACATTTTTGCTAAGCAACACACACCCTCTCACAGGCTGGTCTACAGGTAGTGGTGGGCAAATAACTTGTGTTCTTGGGAGCATTGAATAAACTCTTGCCCCTTGATTTCTTGCAGCTCTTTCTTGATGGCTGTATTTGCAGTGTGCTCTGATGAACAGGTAACATTTTTATAAGGGCATACAGTGGCAGACACTTTCCTACCACTCACTAGTTCTTTAAGCAGTTTGACAGCAATTCCATACATGCTCTAGTCTTTTAATTCACTCTTTTTCCCCCTGTTTCTCCTTGAGTAATGTCACTTTCATACAGTCTTTCACTAGCAGCTCGTGTAGCATCAGCTGATACACAGTAGTACAGTATTTCTCTTTTCAAGAACCTGTTGCTGTACATAATAGGAATCCTTTCATCACACAGCGTTCTCTTTCATCTTTGTCAGTCACTGATTCCAGTCCAGTGACCTTTTCACTTCCCTTTACAATGAGCCTGTTTACAATTGTAAACTGTTTCTTCCTTTCATCTTACTTGCCTCATCCATTTCCAATCTCTTCCCTTGCAAGGACAGTGTCACATCACATTTCATTGCTGCGTTGTTACCTCTTTATTTGGAACTGGTCTTGTATCTCTTTTTTTTCTTTTCCTTTCACCCCCACACAGTGGTACCTACAGTAGGATCACTGGGAAATTCAGAACTTTGGCACTTCCTCTCCCAGTGGAAGAAAGCACAAAGTTAAGACAAGTGAAGTTCTGCCGACATCATGCTACCACTGCAGATTATTGTTACAGTATTTGATCAGTGAGATTCTTTCAAATTCTTTTGCAATGGTCTCTCAAAAATGCAAGTTCAATTTTATGTAAGTGCTATACAGCTGTGACTTCTTACTTTTCCTTTCAGTCATAAGCTGTATGTCATACATTCTTGTGTGGCTAAAAGGAGATTTCCGACTGAAGAGCAGCTCAGCATGTTGTTCCTGTAATTAACACAGGAGAAAACTCAAATCTTGTTCAGAAATGCCTGAATGCCTTCAAACACAGGGATGTTCTGGCAGCTGGGTATCCAGTGGGAATTTTGGATAAGAAATAGATACAAATGGAATCATTTTTCTTCAGGCCTTTGCTAATGAGGGCAGTGGGTGAGTGAAGTGGGCAACATATAACCCAGCCAAATGGTGCACAGTTCTTTTATTTATAACTTTGCTTATTGGCAGCAGTAAAACTTGGAGGGAATGTTGCCAGCAGGGCTACATAGTGAATGTTAATCTGTTAATCTACTGATCTATTATTCCTCTTCTAGAAGAGGCCAAATGATACATAAATTTGAGTTGCTGCTCCACCACACTCATTTTTGCCATATTCAGACTGTTTGTCATGGCATCCATTTATTTTGATGCCTACTAGGGCATCTCAGCCTAAAAGAATGATGAAGGACCCAAGACAGAAATCCAGAAGTTGGGGACTTCCAGGTACTGGTTTGCTGCACAGTCAAAGGTGGCATCTAGAGTAGGTGTATGACTACACTACTCATCCACTTAAATCTTTGTGTTAAACACTGAATGGGAAATTGTTTTGCCTGGAATTAGAATGGAAAAGGTATTCCTGAAGTCTTTCTGCATTATATTATTAATTTATTTGTAACTGGATGGCTGAGGTGTGCTTCTCAGCAGAATAGATCACTATACCAGAAGCTTATAAAAAAGCTGCTTGTTTACATAAAGCAGCATGTGAACAATTCCTCTGCTGAAAGCAGCCTCATCTGTGTTTGAAAATAACTCCTTCTCCCTGACACTAAATGTTCCTCGTTCATTCTGTATATACATGTGGCAGTATTATGTAGATGCCTGTATCTGAGCAAGAGCTTTACATTATCCCTTAGCTGGTGGCCGCTTAACATTCATATTGGAGAAAAAGCAAAGGGCTTTGAAGTTTGACCTTCAAAGTGATTTCAGATTGGAATTTCAGGGCTTTTTTTTTTTTTTTTTTTTTTTTTTTTCAAAAAA
>JANZLQ010000078.1:16468192-16485609 GCA_026212715.1 Elanus axillaris | reverse complement strand
CCAGTGGGAAGCAGTGAATGAATTCCTTCTTTTGCTTTGCTTATGTGTGTGGCTTTTGCTTTACCTATTAAACTGTCCTTATCTCAAGCCATGAGTTCTGCTACTTTTACCCTTCCAATTCTCCCCCCCCATCCCACCTGGGGGGCATGAGCGATCTGCTGCGTGGGGCTTAGTTGCAGGTTGGGGTGAAACCATGACACTGCACTAGTAACTTCAGGCTCCTATTAATGATCCTTTTTCAGAAGTGCAGAAGGGTTAGACAAACACATACATAGTATTATCTAAAAAACCAGCAATGGTACTCAGCATGAGAATAGTCCCATTAGTGAAGGAACACAAATTGAGAGGCTACACCTATCAGAATGAACAATTTCCCAAATCACTGCTGGGATTTAAGTTAGATTTTCTCCCTCTCTTTTGACACCGCATCTTGTTTCTTTTAGATAGCCATGTCTGTCTCTTTGTCCTAAACAGAAATTTTGAATAAGAGTTAAGAAAATATCATCTGTTTGTTTTGCCTGCTGGTCTGTCTGTGGCAGCTGAGTGTGTTCCCTGCACCACTGATATAAAAGTACGCCGCACCTCTGAATTGACGGAGCCTCCTGCCCGCCTTCCTTTCTCATACCTCTGCCTTTCCCCACTACATTTTAAGCCACAGAAGAGCTACTAGATGTCCTTTTCAAAGCTGGGGACTGAAGTCCTGAATGTTGCTAATTAGCAGTGAGAGCCTCTTAATGAATTGAAATGTTGCATTGTTATGATTTGGGAAACAAAAGCTGAATAAGAACTGTAACACTTAACTATGGAATTCCACTTTATTTTTCTATAATGCAGGCTAAGCTGCCTTACAGCAATCTTTTAAATGTAATGATTGAGACTATTACAGGAAATACTACACAAAGCAACATTTTTTTTTGCAGCCTAAATAATAAGTAGGGCAAGGTTTTAAATGAGGCTAGAGTAATGAATGCTGTACAATAATTTTGATGATAAATTTCCCCAGAGGATAAAGCGGAAGAACAGAAGCAGGCTGTATTTAATCATGCAAAGTTAAAGGAATGTGGACCAACAAATATTTATAGAGATGTACAGTTTTTCTAACCTTTTCTGAGATATTCTTGCCCCTTTTCACCTGAGAAACTTAGCAGAAATTCAGGTCTTCCGGTGTGTGATAATTAGGAGGAGGAATTGATCACACAGGGTCAAGTGTTTCTTTGATGCAGTACGCAGAAATTCCTGCTTCCTTGCAGGCTGGAGGACTCAAACAATAAGACATTTGTTTTTCACAGCTATTTAATTCATCAGAGAGTCTGAAAAGCTTGCTTTGAGCAGATATACAGCATGTGATGACATATTCTGCAGCTGCTCTTCACCTACTGTTGACCCAGGCAGACATGTCCTCACTACAGAGCAGAGCACTGTGCGAAGATGCTACCTTTGCTCCCAAAAGCAATATAGTTGCCTTCATGCAATTCTTCGTGCAGAATAATAAGAAGGCCTGTGCATTGCATTGCAGAGATGAGATCTGGGCTTCCACTTACTGAGGAAGCTCAAATTCTTTGCTCTGTGCTCCATCACCAGGTGTAGACCTGCCCTTTCCATGCCTGTACCAAAGGCCATCCTCCTCACAGGGGCTGCTCCTCAAAGGTGATGCTCCTCAGCTGTGGTTTCTTCTGGTCTTTGCTGTTTGTCTTCAAGAGGCAAAACTAAGAGACTTCAAAAACTAAGAGATATTAAAAAAGTCACTGCGGACATCTGGCTTAGTGTGTTTCTGGTTGTTCTGCACAGGTGCACATGCTTGTCATAGAGTTAGGCAATTGTTCCATAAAGCATAGGGTTCGTTTGCTTTGTGGTTTGGTTTTCTTAAATAACTGCTAAAAGTATGGTGTTTCAGAGGACTTTAGCTCAATCTATAACAGTATTCACTCTGCAGAGGCAAAAACCTGAAGATTTCTGTTCTGCTGATCAATACTTAGAGCATATATTGATTTCCAATTTAGGTGTTAACTTTTTAGCTCTTAGAAATGGTCTTTGTATCAATTTTCACCTTGCCTGATGTTCATTATGTGCTGAACGTTAGGACAATCAGTAAGCTAGGATCTCATCTGGCAAGACAATTAGTTCTAGTGACTTCAAGACTGCAAGGTGCAAAGATTTACTTGTCTTGTGTAAGCATCATGGTAGCACAAAATACCTGTGTTTAAGGCAATGACCTGAGAAATGCTTTTATTCTGGCCTGGCACAGGCTGCTTCTAGTGTTTCTTAGTCTGTGTAGTCCATCCTGAAATTATATACTAAACTAATTAATAGCGCTGTTTATTACTTTCATGTTGTTTTCTCATAATAATTCATAGAAAATGAGCCTGAGGTCCACAGCTCAGGTTGCTGGATGGCTGCAGTTCAAGCAATAAGACACACATGGTAAGCAGTGCATTCCTATGTGATTATGCCTCCAGTAGTGTTAGGAGGCACAAGGTCAAAAGGCTTAGTGACTTTAACTACCTGAGAAGTGCCATGTAATCCCCTGCAAATGGGCTGTCTGCAATGTCTTATTGTTGTATCAGAGAGGGAATTATTTCTTTTTAAAGGCAGCTACATGAATTACCTCTGTAATTGGCACAGGTATGACATCACTGACTGCCAATCAGAAATCCTCCTTGTCTTGGATTTTAACACTTAATTTCAAGTTCAGGTCATCTGAACAAACTGATTTTGTTAAAAGGGTGGTTTATGCTCTGCGCTCTGAGTCCCATCTGCTTGCTGTAGTGAGGAAAGCACTATTTGTGCTTTGTGTGTGCGTGTTGTGAATTGCTCTGCGGTACTTTTGCATCACCATCAGGCACTAGCAGTGGCTGCATAGTCTTTGCGGAGCTGGTGACATGCAAGCCATGGCCTGACTTGTAGTGCCTAGAACATTATTTAGACTTAGGAACTCAAGCAATCAAGGAGGCAAGAGGAGGGCAGACACAAGGTAAGCACTTCAGGATGCAGGCAGCATGGCCAAGATTTGAAAATCAATGAGTAGCCATCAAATTCTTTCAGCCTAGCACTGTCTTTTCTTTTTTATTGGCAAACATAATCCCAAAATAATAAAATGGTCCCAATTTACAGTTATTGTTGATAAAATAAATACACATAGGTTACAGCTTTACTAGCCTGAGCAGACGAGGAGCAGGCCACAAGAAGGATGCTATTTATCTTCGTGATACTGAAAGGACTGTAGGTAGTTGCTGCCATTTTGGAAGGGGGGGGATGAGAGGCCCCAAATGGGGAGATTTCCCACTTTTTTTCCCCCACTTTAAGCCCCAGAAGAAGAGAAGGTAAAGCCACAGCCCCTAGAAAGCCCCTTGGGCTCATTTCACTGGCTTCCCCAGCCAGTCGCTCCTTCAGCAGGGGAGAGAAAAGTCTGCACTAAATCCTGTGGTCAGTCCTAGAGGATGTTTTTCCTTTGGGAAAATGAGAACGGATGCCAGAGGTCACGGCTTGCCTGCGTCTCGCGTCTGCTGCTGTGTGGGATGAGAGCATCTGCGCGTGGGAAGGTGTGAAACTCACTGGTCGGGGGGATGCTGTGAAAGTTGCTGCTCCGTTGCAGAGGGTTTGGGGGCAAAGTGAGAGGAATCATCATCCCGTCAGAGGGCAAGAATTTAACAAATAATTTCAAAGGCTTAAAATAAATCTACCTTTGTAACCTGACTGCAGTGCTTTTTTCCTTAGATATGTTATAGAGGTAATGATACCTCTACAATGAACTCAATTAACCTTCTGCAGCCTTCCATGGACAGGGAATCCTAAATCTTCTTTTTTATGAGTGTATGTGCAAGATTGGAAGCTACTCTGAACTTAGCATTAATAAATGCCATTTCCTAATTGGTGCCCATTTGTTTGTTTTTTACAGTGAGAAAGACATGGTGGCTGTGAGTGGGATCTAGTGTTCGTGGCTGCAAAGAGCTTTCCACACGGGAGTGAGGTAACTTTATATTATTATTATTGTTGTTATTGTTGTTGTAAATCCGTTGTTTGTGTGTGGGTGCCTTTTGGGGTTTCCATTGTTCAGTGATATTATAAGATGATCTTAAGGACTTCAGCTTTGTTTCTCTGTATGATTTTGTATAAATGGGCATCTGTTGCCAATAAGAACTATATGACTTTCCTCTCTCTGAGACCCAGTGCATTTTGAGTGTCCTTTGGAAGTGCTATGGGAAAAAGGATGGGAAGAAAAACCTGTGTATTTAGGCTTCCACAGCTCAGTTTCCCTACAAATCTTCCTTCTGCTCTGTGATACATCCTAGGAGGTGCCCATCACATCAGGAGACTCAGTAGAGTTCGCTCCTGCCTCACTTCTGAGATCTTTGCCTGAACACATGCTGTACAGAGCAAAATGTTTCATCTGGGAGGGAAGATGTCAGCGATAAATGAGAAAACAAGAGAAATGGATGATCCCCCATAATGCATACCCTATAATATAATCATTGTTGTTTGATAAAAGAGAGACTTCTAGCAACTCTCAGTGCCCTGCTAGGTATGTCTGGATTTATTATTCAAAAAGGCACAATCAAATCTCTTCATTCAGGTGACAAATGGGAGCTATTCAATTCAGTATCTGCCTCTTATTTATAGCATATAGTGGGGTGATTTATATGCTAGCTGCAGATCTTCCGAACCAGTTTTAATTAGCAGCATTGGCTATTAGAATGAGAGTCCTGTAGCTTCCCTGTCACACGCGTCTCCTTAAAACTGGATAGAAACCTTACCGTTTGCCAGGCAATGCTTCTCTTTTTTTTTTTTTTTTTTTTTTTTACAAAACAGCTTCTGATTTTGACCATGAAGTAATTTGGACTTTAAGGTTAGGATTCTGGTGTCTGGATGATGTATCTGGAAGCAAAGTCAAGCAAGGGGTTGCCTAGGTATCATCATTTAAAATCCATGATTAATAGTTCCAGCAAGTTAGAGGACACAAGAAATGGGTTTCATTCTCTCTAACTTTAGTTGTGTGACAAATAGGTTCTAATCTATGTTGGCCCCCCCTACTTCACCCGATGGAGAAAGATGGCATCTTCAAAACACAATATGCTCTGACTAAAGTAGGTGCCTAACTGGTGCCAAGAAGCTAAATCAAATTATAAGTGCTCTGAAGCTTCGTGTTTGAGCTAGGTGAGATGAATTGCCCCCTGGAGTTTCCTGCCCTGGTCCTTTGACTGTGAAGCCTAGGCAGCTAGCTAAGTCCACAGGCCAAAGTTTGATGGTTACACTTAAGTGTGTACAGATGAATCCCTGTCAGAAATGATAGCTATGCAAATACTGCCCAAACTACATCCATTTTGTATGTTTGGCTCTCCATACTGATAACAGTATTTAAGAGTGAGAGACCAACTAAACAGTCCCTCTGAGAGTAAGTGCTCCTGGTTCATGCCCAAAATGCACAGGGAGATGTGAAGTATATGAAGTATTTTGCTTTGTGTCACAAGCCCAGCAAAACCTTTGGAAATTTCACCCATAGCAGCCTCTGTTGGCATAATGATGCACCAGGTTAGTTGCTTTCAACAAGTACGAACCACGGTTTAACCTTAAGGCTGGAGCTAGTCATAGCTGTATGTTGAATAAACTAGAGTTTGTTTTTCTATTGAGGTTAGAGTATATTCAAGCCGTTACATTTTCCAGCTTGCAATTCCCTTGCATAACCAAACTTCTCTGCTTCAGTTATTGTTGTGAGAATGAGTGGTTTAATATTTGTGAATCTCTGTATATGCTGAATATTAAAACATGAACACCTCACAGTTGAGAGTGAAACACTGTGCATTATATAATTCTGTATTTAAGATCTGTTAAAGTACTGTCGTATTACAGATATAAACAGGCTGAAAAGTCTGTCAGTTGTGGCTACAGCTACATCCTGAAGGCTACATTTTTCAGCAACTTGCTTCTGCAGACGATTCCATGTTTTCCATAAATAGGTAAATAAATAAAACCATTAATCCAAACTGTAGATACACATTTGTTCATAGCATATTTGCCCAGTCAGCAGGGTTCTAGTAGGATGCCCAGCCTTCCTTTGTTGAGGAGACACCAGAGACTATCTGAGATATGAAAGACTCCCTTTTGGGCTTACAGAGTGGTTCATGCAGTGTCGTGAAGAGACAAAAATATTCACTGCAGAAAATACAGCATTTGGGTAGAGCAAATAGTGTGAAATCAATTTTGGTTGGGAATCTTATGTTTTACAGCACCTCAGGAAAAGTTGATGTAATTTGTCCACACATGGACTGTTTTGTAGTGAAGATGTCTGCACACACACAGTTTCAGGTATCAGTCATCTTACATAGTTGTACATGCCTATACCTGCCAGACCCAGCTGGTCACATACCTGCAGGAATACAAGCTGTGACTCTGAAAACATTTAATTGTGTGCCTAATTTAAAGAGTGCTAATAATACCATTGATGCATGGTACTGCTTAAGTGAACAGAATTAAAGCAGGTGCTTAAAGGACCTAGATTAAATAGAGGTCTAAAAAACTTATCTTTTCACACATAGCTGTACTAAAGAATTACAAGTTCTGAATGAGTCTGCAGAAACATCCCAGAACTGCCCACCAGCATTGCCCACGGGGTCACAACAAACCCCACAGGGACAGTGAGAAACTTTTAGGTAGAAATCTTCAAAGCCAAAGCGCTGCTATCAGCTTGTCTCCCCAGATAGATTATCACTAATTTTAAAATTAATTATATTGCTTTTC
Source organism: Elanus axillaris (assembly GCA_026212715.1). Classification (NCBI taxonomy): domain Eukaryota; kingdom Metazoa; phylum Chordata; class Aves; order Accipitriformes; family Accipitridae; genus Elanus; species Elanus axillaris. The sequence continues at coordinate 16,478,877 of JANZLQ010000078.1, read as the reverse complement.
CAGCTTTCCATAAATGGACTGATATGGTTATTGTTCTGGGGAGCTGAGCTGTGTGTCAACTGTGTACATTACTGAAGACTAATCACTGCACACAAAATTATAACACACAATTAAACTCTGGATGCGGTAGTAAAACAATTAGGTTGTTTTGTGGGTTTTTTTCTGTTTTGGAATGCTGTTTTATTTTCATAGTGCTCTCCTCTGCTCCTGTATTTCTTCTTTTCTTTGCAAGAGTGCCTTTTGGGATAAGGCCTGAATCCCGCTGTAGTGGATCTTCTCTTACACACTTTGCATTACCAATTTCCTGCTTCACTGCTCCTCTACTATGAGACAAGCTTTAAGATTTAGTGATCATATAGCAGAGTTGAATAACAGCACTTCCATTTCCTCTTACAAAAATTGGCATCTCTCTTGCCTTCGGAAAGCCTTAGTCGCTGAGATGTACCTAAACAAAAAATTGCAACAGAGAAGGGAAAAAGTGGCATCAGAGTTTTTAACAGTAGCTCTTAGGTACCTGTATTTTTAGGAATATAAGAACAAACAAGCTGATGTATTTGCATTCAAAGGGGATTTTTTCAGCCACAGTAGTTCAGCAGAAGTCACTGGGCTTTTTGCTCTTCTCTGCTGGGTGGGTGTTGTCTGCTTTTTGCAATTCTACTTTACTAGGAGAGAGGTGTAGGAGAGTGGTGGTGCCCTTCATCTCTCCTGTTCTCTTCTGGTCATTCATTCACTGCAGTTGTGTCTTTTTGCCTTTTACTTAGGTTTTAAGCATGGGGAAACTTTTTACAGCTCCTGGAGATTACTGGTTTAACAGATACTTTCTGAGCAAGGCAGCTACTGTTGGAGGCCTGTCATTCTGAGGACTGCATTCGGTGGTTCAGATGGTTTCTTCTAGTCATGTTTTGTGCATTTTGTGCACCTGTGCTACTGTAATATAAAGATGACTGGACAGATGAAAGATCTGTTTAGCCTGAAAGTCTGCCTCTGACAGTAAATACTGAAGGAAAGTGTATAAGAACAAAGTTTCTCAGCTTCATGTAACCAGCAATTTAAACACTGACTGACCTAGAACGGTGCAGCTGGGCTATTGCCACTATTTAATAGCACCTGATGGCTATATCTTTCATTAAGTTGTCTCTTTTTTAGTCCTTTCAGATGTGCAACCTGCACATCCTTTGGTCATGAGCTCCAAAATTCACTTAAATCCTGACCTTCACTTGCCTTTAAAAATGCTACCTTCTCAGTTCACTGGGTGAGCATTTCTTCTTGTACTGAGCGAAGAAGTGCGAAATTATTGCCTGCTTACCTTCTTCACATCATTTTGTGCCTTTGCCATTGGTTTTACTAGCAGAGGATGTGGCTTGTAGAGGCTTTCCTTATGTGGAAGCTGTAACACAGTGGTGATCTTTTCTTTCTCTGCAGCTTTCCTACATCTGTTAAAGCCATTTGCAGATAGAGCGAGCAGACCAGTGCACAGTCAACAGTGGGGATGTAGTAACCATTTGTGAATGATGTACTCAGGTTTTCTGACCTCTTTGCTCTTTATTTTTTTAAAGATGCTTAAGATCTATTTGTCTACATAATTTCCACTGACTGTTAAGCTGAACTTTCCTCACACCTCTTTCCTGAATGGAAATAGCTAGTTTAGAGCATGTGTTTAAATAAGGGTCTACAATTTAATTTACTGACATTGAACTTCACTTTACATTTTATTACCACTTTATATGCAATCTACTTTGTAAATTAGATCCCTTTACAACTCTTCCCTGTCATCCTCATTTCTTCCTATCCTGAATAATTCTGTATCATCATGGTTTGCAAATCTTGGCACATCACTATGATGATCCTTCCAGACCATTTGCAAATCTGTTGTGCACTGAAAATGCCTGCACAGATCCCTATGAGCCCCATGGCTAAATCCCTCCATTGTGAAAATTTTGAATTCATAGCAGGACCTCCACCTTCCTCCAGGCAAGCTTAGTATTTTTAAAGCCCTTACAATGAGAGTTTGTCAAAACTTCTTAAGAAATTCACATACTCCTACTGCACTGCAGTATCCTTGTTTACATGTTAAATGACTCTTCAAAGAAATGTAGTAGATTTATGAAGCATGGCTTCCCACCAAAAAAGTCATGCTAGCCCTTCTCCAACATACCATGTTTATTTCTGAGTCTATAGATTCTGTTATTTAATATAGTTTCTACCAATTAGCCCATGATGGAAAACAGATTTCCTATGTTCATGTCAACAATTATTTAAAAAAATTGTCATCATACTTAACATCTCTGGCCCTGAGACCAGTGTGTGTTTTAAGTTACAAAACGGAGTTGGCTTTTCAGTAGTTTCATACATGAATTCCTTTAAGAGTCCTGGGTGAACGTTATTTAGTCCTAGAACCTGATTTGTTACAACTTATTTTATAATTTGTACTGAAATATTTTCTTCTAACATTTCAGTTTGAGACAGATCATCATATTCTTCCTCCATATAAAGCACTCTGGTGCCTGAGCCTTCCTCAGATCCTCCACCATGAACAGTAGTGGAAAAATTCAATAAACGTTTTCAGCCTTATCATCCATGAGCATTCCTTTTACATCTTGATCATATATCTGCCTAACTAACTATCTGGCAGGCTTCCTACTTCTGAGGTGTTTAAAAAGAGCTTTTTATGAAACATTTTTATGCCTTCAGCAAATTGGTCCTAAAAATATTTTGGGCTTCCTTGTGGTTTTCTTTAAACTTGCCAGTTTTTATGATCTTCTCTTTTCCTTACTTGGATGAAACTTCTTTTTTTGTTCTTTTTACTTTTAAAATCTTTCTTCACCCAGTTGTTTACTGTAACTGACTTGTGATTTTGTTCCTTTTAAAGTTTTTTGATAGTTGTTACCAGCTTATTAAGACCCTCTAACATGACATCTTAAAACCATTTCCACACCATGCAAGAATTTTTACCCTTTTGCCTGTAACATTTACATTCCTCTTCCATAGCTTTCTCTTTTTTTAGGTAGTTCCCTTTTTGAAGTCAAACACCATTCATGTTAATTCTTTCAACTCTTTTGCTCCTGTGGGCATAGTCACTGTGCATGTAATATAAGGATATATTGTGGCACTTTTGAAAGCTACTTTGAAGCAGGCCGCTGCTTGGAGCTGAGTCAATAATGGCTTTTTCTCATGTGGGCTCTCCAAGCTGTTACACTATGCAATCATAAGTGGGCGATGCCTACGCTGTTTTCTAAGGTGGTCATGAGGATAGGACACAGCAGGTACCTCTGACATTCTTCTGCACAACAGTGGTCCCCTGGACCTTTGAGCACCTCTAGGAAGGTTCTTCAAACTCTTAACAGCTCACTGACCTGGCTTTATCACACGCATTATATGATCCCATCCTGCCACTGTACTGAAAGTGTCCTGCTTGATTTATCCACCAGTAACTTGCAGTAGAAGGAGGGAATGTCTGAAGTGAATGGAAATTCAGGAGCAGAAGTCTTTCCCCAGAGTGTTTAGTCCAATGAGGAGAGAGTTACCATCAAATGCCACACATTTATTCCTTATGACTCCTTCCTAAGAAGGCATGCTTGTTTTATATTTCCCTAGCTATTGCCATGAGCAAAGAACATACCCTCCCAGTTAGTCCTGGAGAGCACTATGCTTATCAAGAACCTCCCAAAGCTTTGAATGCTCCACTTCCCAGGCCTTCTCAGGATACTTTGAAACCAGGCACTTAGCAGTTTGCTCTCAGCTGTCGATTCTGGAGCTGGGCCTCATGTCATGGACAGGGCTGTCTGCTGCCTATGAAAGAACTGGGAAATTACAGGTACTCTGGGTGTTTGAATCACCTTGGCATGTCATCATGGAGGTGAGGCAGCTCTGCCTCCAGGGCTTGTCATGCATATAGTCCTGTCTTAATGAGAATTTGAATCCTCTGAGGAACAGAGGGGAGAGAGCATCCCTTCAAATACTATGGTAGTCAGATACCCCACAGAGTTGAGAGGCTCAGGTGCCTTACCAGAGCTGTGGACTTGGTGAAGAGCAATGCCATTTGTTTGGATAGAGAGAGGTGTAACATTACAGAGGGTTGGAAAGACTATGTGCTTTTTTACAAGTGCTGACTTTCCTTGAGTTTTATTTTAAAAGTTCTCTATAACTGTTGAGATGAATCACTGACTTGGTTCTAGTTTGGTTTTGCTTTCCTTCTTATATAGATTTCAGTTATTCCAAAGAGTTCCAAAAATTAACCTTTTTGCCTTTGCTGTTTTCTCAACCATGCTTTTAAGTGTATATCTTTTCTCTGGCTCTGAGCATGGTACTTGAGGGTATTTCAGAGTACACTTTAGTCCCCAGCCTAAAAGATTACATTTTCTGCCTGTGACATTGATACCGCCATGGTCCACAGCTACCATATCCTCTTTGATGTTGTATAAGAAACTGTCTAGAAGCCTTCAGAGGTCCAACACTGTTACATGTGGGGTACAAACCAATGGCCAGTTTTCCATGGCATTGAAAACTGGATTATCTGTGTGCCTGACAACTGAATCTTTCTGTAGTGTATCTCCTTCACAATGTAAGCTAGATTCCTTCTCGTCTGATATCCTTGGTGCAAAAGAATATATGGACATCCTACAGTTCAGGGAACCCATTTACTGGAGATGTTCACTCTTCAGATGGATGCTGCCCTGCCGTAGGACTATTTAGCAGCACAGATGCTGTTAGTCCGCACCTGAGACTGTGCTGTGATGCCTCCATGAGTATTGGTAGTGCTCTTCTGTCTCCCCAAGTTCCTTCAATTTGTCACATTTACCAGGGCCAGGAGCTCGGTTGCTGTGAGTGCACCCCATCTGCTCAGAGGACAGATAATTGTACAGATGATACCTGTGCATTAAGTGAATCAAGTAGCTTCCGCTCTCCTTCTGGTCTCATTAGATAGTTTGCTCCAAGCTTCTACAAAGGAGAGAGTTAATTAAGGGTAATTAATCTACTGTTGCAGTGCCCAGCACTCAAATGGAAAACAAACCACTACCTATTTATCATTCTCTCAGACCAGCTTTATACTGGATCCAGCTAAACATTGTTAAAATGGTGGATTTAATTCAAACTAGGAGTTTCAACTACCATGCTCAAGGATTTACTAAATTTTAGTCAGCAAGAGCTTAAACTGAGAAAGTTCTAAAACTGTAAGTCTGTTTTATCTAAGTACACTCTACCATGCTGGCAACGTTTTAAATTTAGCTAAACTTAAAACCTAACTGAAGTATGCAGTCCCCACCCCACCTTAAATTTAAATGTAATGGCCCCTTAAGACATCCTTGTTATGATGTGTACATAGATGCCTATTTAGTTAGCATGTGCTTAGCTAAGAAGAGTATTATCATTCATCTTGAGACTGTCCTCCAGATCTGTAAAGACAAAATGACATCTGCAAGCTTCAATTTACCTGGGGAGCTGGAGTGATCATGGCCACCTTGCTAGATTTAAACACCATTGCTGTTTAAATCAGGCATCTGTCAGCATCTGATAGTCTCCTTAAATCTGTGTGTGGATATAAAACCATGGACACATCTTATGTCCTCAAAAGGAAGATGAATCTTCTGAAAATGTGCTTCTTACAATTATGTTTTATGATCCTATTACCTTATGAGTGGTACACTACATAAGCTCAGCACCTTTGAAAATAGCATAATATATACTATCGACAGATGACATGAAACAACAGATTTGTCAGCACAGATCTGTAAGGAGCATAGGCTGAAAAGTAAAAGATGGATCTGTCAGTAGGGTAAATGGTTGATTCTCCAAAACAAGAACCACATTTTAAGGCCTGCTGCATAACGCTTGACCAGCACTGCATGATCATCTGAGACATAATTGTCCAGGATTGATTTTGATCTTAATAGTAAATTTTGCTTTAGCAACCTGGAGATTATTTTCATACACATCTCATTTGTGGGTTTCATGGATTATCCAGATTCATGGAAATCAAGCCACTTGATTCCCCTTGGTTTAATTTTTTATATCCTCCAAATGTCTCTGCCATGACTGCAAGTCTTATATAGCTGAGACTGGCAGTTTCACAGTAGGGTGTGGGGTGAGACAGCCTGGTGAACGGGACTGTCTCATCCATGAATCACAGTTCACAGTACTAGTCTGAGCATGAGCTGGTCTGCACCTATTGCTGGTGTCACTGCCATTGCTGCTGACATCCTTTTCCTTCTCAAAGATATACCTTTCTGTCATGGTTTAAGCCCAGCCAGCAACAAAGCACCATGAGGCTGCTCACTTGCTCCTCTCCCAGTGGTGGGATGAGGAGGAGAAAATATAAAGAAAAGCTCATCAGTCGAGACAAGGACAGGGAAGGGTCACTCACCAATCATGGTCACAGGCAAAAATCAGACTCAACTTGGGGGAAAAAAACAAAATCAGTTTAATTTACTACAAATCAAATCAAAGCAAGGATAATGGGAAGTAAAACACCTTCCCTCTCACTGCTCCCTTCTTCCTGGGTTCAACTTTACTCCCAATTTTCTCTACCTCCTCCCACTGAGTGGCACAGGGGACAGGAAATGGGGGTTGCAGTCAGTTCATCACAGGTTGTCTCTGCCACTCCTTCCTCCTCAGGGGCAGGACTCCTCATGCTCTTCCCCTGCTCCAGTATGGGGTCCCTCCCACAGGAGACAGTTCTCCATGGACTTCTCCAGCATGGGTCCTTCCCATGGGCTGCAGTTCTTCAGGCACAGACTGCTCCAGCATGGGCTTTCCAGTGGAGTCACAGCCTTGTCGGAGGCATCCCTCTGGCCCAGCATGGGCTCCTCTCCGGGCTGCAGGTGGCATCTGCTTCCCCATTCACCTCCATGGGCTGCAGGAGGACAGCCTGCCATCTCACCATGGGCTGCAGGGGCATCCCCTTCTCCAGGACACCTCCCCCCCTCCCTCTTCACTGACCTTGCTGTCTGCAACTGGTTTCTCTCACATCCCACTTCCCTCTCTGCTGCAGGTTCCCTTCTAAAATCTCTTATCCCAGAGGCACTACCACTGTCACTGATGGGCTCAGCCTTGGCCAGAGGCGGGTCCGACTTGGAGCTGGAGGAGCTTCTAGCAGCTTCTCACAGGAGCCACCCCTGTAGCCCCTCCCTGCTACCAAAACCTTGCCACACAAACCCCAAATACTTTCCTGTTCAAAAAGGTTATGACCTCTGTGTCAACAGAATGGATCAGGTTTATTTCTGGATGATATATATCTCTTAATTTGCAGCTTTATGAAGTCCACTTATCTGTTGGTGGAAAGTGTTTACTACCAAGGTACTGTGTGTATGAGTGCAAGGTGTTGTTCTTGTAGCAATGGAAGGGCTGTGCTCAGGAACCATGTCCCATTGCTGTGAGTGTGATGTTGCAACATAGCCTCAGGTTGCAGCAAGAGATATCCTGGTAGGCTTGGGAAAACGATCTTCACATGAGAACGGTCAAGAACTGGAATAGGTGCCCGCATGTGGTGATGACTGCATATGGTGTTGTACTCAGTTACATTGTGAAATAAGAACAGTGGTTTAAACCAAAAAGTATATCCTTGGTGCTAAATTACACGGTGTAGATATAGAGCAATGCTAAAGTTCTTTGACATGACCTGTTGCAAAGCCTCCCTGGGAGTCTTTCTGTGTACTGCTTTGGGGCACATCTTTTGAATGACACTCAAATACTAGCATCAGGTGCGATAGGTGCAACTCCATACCAGCATTTTGTTGTGGCAGGGGCAGAAGGTTGTTCAATATATAAGATGAAAAACTCTTTTCCTGCTCTCAGTTTGTTATCTTAACTTTATGGGCTGCTGCATGCATAATTGGCTGCATATGCTTGGTGAATGGGAAGTTTAATGTTGGATGTGTTTTGCAGTATTATGCTAAACCACAAGGTGGCACTGGAAGATTGTAATAATCCAGCGTAATTAAGCGCCCCCCCCCTTCCCCCTCCGCCCCCAATCTTTGACAGAGAAAGCATGAATTTTTACATTAAATGATGTGAACCATGGGAATTGGTTATTTCTCTTTCATCTGATTTTTGGCTTCACTTGCCAGCAATTTTTAGTAAAGTTTTCTCAAGAGTAAAATGGAAATGCATCTGTGTGCAGTATAGCTGTTGCAATGGCACAACAAAGTAACTCGACGAATCAACATCCCTTTGTTTTTAAACATGTATTCATTAATGCTGGCGATCCTGACAGATGTCTCTCTTCTTGTAGCCGAGTATTCATACCTCAGCAGCAACTGCATGCAAAAGTAGGAATTTCATTTCCTCTGTAATTTCTTTGATATGTTGCCTGAAGCTTTCTCTTCCCTTGTAAAGTAAAGATGAAAACCTATTTCAGGTTTTCATCAAAGGTGAAACTTCTTCCAAGATTTGTCCATTTCTAACAAAGATTTCACAATATTCTGGTCCATAATATTGCTTTGTTTTAATGCCAAATGTAGATTTGGGTAAGCAAAAGCAGTTAATTATCATATTGCTATTACAAGTGAAATTTGACACACTTTCACATAGTTTTACAAAGCATATAGCTCCTTCCTGTACTCTAACATTTCTTTTCTATCCCCTATATACTGAAAATATTGATGCTGGTTCATAGTTGAGCAAAGTAACAAGATGCCATGCCATCCATTTGAGTGGGCTGATGTCTGACTGAAGATTGTCCTTTATACCTTATGACTAAGGGAATCCCCTCTAGATAATAAAAAAAAATAAATCCTCTTGGGGTCTGTTTAGCCCTAATTACTGTAGTTGCAGTGTAAAATCCTGATAATGAAGTTCAAACAGCCTTGAATGGTTTTAAAGATGTTCCTTGCTGGCCTTAACACCTGGCCACATGAAATCGTTTACTAGGTGAGGGACTTAGACAAAACCTGTCCTTAAAAATTCTTATCATTGCAAGAAGTATCCAAACAAGACTTGTCACAAAAGCTCAACTCCACCTTGTTTGAAGGAAGTCTCAAGACTTTCATTTATCTGAAGAGGAACACACTGGCCACCTAAATTTATGGATTTAAAACAGAAAAGGCAGAGTTGTTTCTGAGTTGTTTCCCGATAGCTCATTTGCCTTGGAGGAAAAACAATAGTAAGTTACATCATTACAAAAGGTAAAATATACCCCTAACTCAGGCTCTGCTATTCACTGACCTCCTAGCAAAATCAGTGCGGTAGGTAGTTTACAAACCTGCCACGAAGTGAAAGCTATCTGGAAGGGTACAGAGCTCCACATGTTGCACTGAAGAGCCCAGGAGCCCGTTTCTTCTTAGCCACAGCCAGTAGCAACAGTATTTGGCATGAAAAGGCCAGCGTCTGAGCTCAGCTCTCAGGCTCTTCTAACTGAAATCATTTATCCCCTTATCAGCTGCTTTCTTAAAAGAGAATAAGCTTCCTTTTGGACACCAGCAATTCCAGTTATTCACTACCTGTACTTCCCTTCCTGATGTCAGCAGAGCTCTGAGGCTTTTTTATTGCAGTGCATAAAAGCTGTAGCCCCTGCCTGGCTCCCTGTGGATGGGTGAGTGCATAGCAGAAGACCCAGCACCACTGTTCGTCGGCCTTGCTCTAACGTGCTTGGCACAAAGCCCAAGCGATGGAGGGGTATGTGGAAGGAACTGCCCTCAGAGCCTTCGGTGTGACTGCTCCAGCAGCAAGGAGCGGCCGAGCAGCGGTGCAGCCTGCCCTCCTGCCCTGCCCAGCTTCTGCTGCAGCTGCTCTGCCGAGTGACGCCCACATTCTGTCTTTGGGACTGTTGGCCCAGCACTGCTGTTGAGTGTATGCAACCAATACAGTATGAACGAGAAAAAAAAGGCAGAGGGAAAGACACTAGGAGATGTCCTTTCAGTGACAGTAATGCTGTGTCATGGAGTTTATTCCTGCTTACAAGCCAGTGAATGGAGGACAGCTGACTGTGCTGCTTCAGAAGGTGCAGCTACATGATGTCATTTTGGCATATGTGATTAGCCAGGATGTCCTACCCTGGCAGGCTTTCAGGGATAATTTTTGCCATTCTTCCTCATTCTCCATTGGGTGGCCTTCTGCCCTGAATGCTCAGGGTTTGTGCAGCTTTCCAGCCCAAGCCTTAGGAGCAATGTGCTCCCAAGAGCAGCCTCTTTGATGGTGCCCTGGGCTGCGAGCGTCCCTCCTTCCTTTGGCTCTGCAGGCAGTCCAAGAAGCCTTCAGGGGCTTCCCTGCTTTCTTCCTCATCATCACACAGAAATAAAAGACAACTGGCCTTGGAGACTCACTCCCACATCAATTCCTACTTCAAGACAATTTAACTCATATTTTAGTTCTCTTGTATAAAGTCTTCCCAGCTGACATTATATACATTGTGTTACTTTGCGATTAAAAACCATACACATACACATGGAGATTTTAATAAAACTTTTGGTATCAAGTTTTATTATTTCAACAAGTGTTGCTGTCAGCTAATAATCCCTAGAGTGGCCATCATGAAGTATTCCAATAATTGGATTTTAATTAAGAAATTCACTTAGTCCTACACTATTTTTGAAATCTAATTATGTCTTCAGGAAACTCACCCAAAGTGTGGTATTTTCTGGACAATGTACAGACTCCTTCCATTACTTTAAGTTCTTCTTCTTTTCTTTTCTTTTCTTTTCTTTTCTTTTCTTTTCTTTTCTTTTCTTTTCTTTTCTTTTCTTTTCTTTTCT
>JANZLQ010000078.1:16377847-16457775 GCA_026212715.1 Elanus axillaris | reverse complement strand
GGGGCTAGCGGTTGTTTGGGGGGGGGGGGGGGGGTGTCGACAACGACGGACTTCTCTGCCTGGCGCTCGGTGAGAGAAGTACGACTGCGGGGCTCCCGTGGCACCTTCTTTTACAGGGGGAAGGCATTGGCAGAGGGTCTTGCAAACAGCCCGCTAACCTCCTCCCCTGCCGGGCTTGGATTTTAAGGTCTGTTCCACACCATCACTGTAGTTTGGAGGCCTTCTGGTAGCCGAGCGGGGCTTTCCTGAAAAAATGTCGTGAATAATAGAGGTTTAAAACTGCCCTCGGCGGTGGCATACTTGGTACGGTATTTGCTGAGGGGGTAAACTGGGGGTTAGTGGCTCCAGAGTTTGTGTACATTTAATTTCGCTCTGTGTAGCACTGTTTGCGGTCATTTCACCCCAGTTAATGAAAGCTATGGAGAACGTGAAGAGATAGCATGTGCCCGCGAAGATAAGTTGAATTTTTTTTTCTTCTGTCTTTTTTTAAAGATAGTTGCTGATTGTGTCCTACTTTGTCGTGGGAGGAAAAGAAAACCCTTCTATAGGCAGCGAAGATAAAAGAAAACAAAAAACAAAAGAGGGAGAAGGCATTGTCCTATCATAATCACTACCCACAGCATTTTCTCAGAGGCGTTTGGTGCTGAAAGCATTCGGGTATTGCTCCCCCCCCCCCCAAGTGATTTCTTGCAATTTTCAATTTGACGTCGAAGGCGGGGAGGGGGGAAAGAGCGCTTGGCACAGAGGGAGAGAAGTGGCTTCTTGTGCGAGAGAGTTTACGTAGCCTTGAGACGATCCCGCTCCCTCTTTCTAAAGGAGTTTGAGAGACGCTTTCGCAGTGGTGTAGGGGGAATAATTACCCTTGCGGAAGGTAAGGCACCGGAAAAGCAAGCGGATCTAGCGTAGGCGAAACAAACTTATCTGCTCTCTAGTTTTTGGGTGTTGTTTTTTTTTTTTTTTTTTTTTTTTTTTTTTGCTAAGCGGAGGATGGTGCATTCTTTTCCGGGCTTCCTTCCTTCCTAACCACCAGGGACCTCTGCTAGGAGTTTAAGACGGGGTTTCCCTGCACTGAAATGTCTTTTTCCTGGTGCTTAGTACACACTATTTTAATTTCTTAAATAGCTCGAGAAAGCAGTCTGGAACAGATTTCACCTTTTAGGGAGGCACCTGAATATAATCCAATATGCCCGCCTCTCTTTGACTAGCAAATCTTCCAAGTCGGTACCTAGAGGTATCCATTTTAAGCTCTTTAATATTTCCAGGCATCCCTAAACCGCCATTTTAATTAACAAAAAGCCAATTTCCCAGTCGTCTTGGAAAGTGCGGTGAAGCAGGTTAAGAAACCAATTGCTCGGAATAGCCAGCACTTGGAGAAAATGAATGTGTGAGCCATCCTTCCCTCTCTAGGTTTGGCTTCTGTTCTCCCGATTGTGTTTGGGTAAAGTTATGCTGTGATTTATCAGATAGTTTAACACCCAGCTCGCTCTTCTTGTAAGTTAGCATTAAACCACCTCCTGGGTGCTTTGTAAATACAGCTTTAGCATTTTTTTCATGCAGCAGATTGACATGTTGACGATTCTGCTTTAAGGAATGTGACAATAAAGTGGAAAACCAAAGGCTGGCAAGCACTTCATCAAGGATAAAAAGGTTCTGCTGTAAGGATGTCACTCAATTTATTGTGAAAGTCGAATGAATTACGTTTAATGAAAGTGCTCCCCAGATGAATATTACCAGCAATTTCCTGAGTTGGCTCTGTCAGATTGATATGAGGAAATGCCAACCCATATCAAAAAAGATCTCCAATCTCAATTACTATGCAAGCTTTCGAAGAGCTCCTTTTTATTGATATGATATATATTGGCGGGTTCTCAATGCTGAGGAAACTGCTCAGTGTTCAACAGGACAGCACATTTCCTAGTTTATTGTTTAACCCTACGGTTTTCTGGCTGTTGTTTAAACTTCTGTGATCAGAGTGCCCTTCTTTTGGATGAGAAACCACCTCTCATCCATTTTCCCTTTCCGTGACCTAGTGAGACCAAAGTTGAGTGTCTGGCAGAGAGCAGGGGCGATGCTCATTGGAGGAAGTTTGTTCAGCCTGGATGGACAAAGCCGAAGGTCAAGAGAAATAACTCGGCTGAGACAATGGCGTTGGATCCCCTCATTTTCAGTGTATTTCTAGGTGACAATCCAGAGCACGGTAACATTTGTTACGACTAGCAATCCCAATATTTCCGCCCTTTCTTCCTCATTCTTTTAGAGCTTCTTTGGGCAAATTAGTAATTCAGTAAGCCCGCAAAGAGAGAGAAAAGCTCTTATGTCGCCTCATCTACATAAGAATTGACTTTGTGAGAGGCTTTTCTGTTCTATTTTAACTACTGTGACACCGGTCGCTGCTTAGGAGTACAGCGTCTGTTCCCAGAATCCATCTTGTCTGGGCTTGCTTGTGATTAAGGGAGGGATTCAGTCAGCTTTCTTCTACCACTTCTCCGTTCTCTTTCTGTTTTTAAATCAAAAACAGAGAGACGGTATCGAAGGACAGCCGGGAGGTGCTCGGTGCTCTGCAGCAGGACGGGGACACGGGCACCTTCACACGTGGAGCTGAGCTCCCTGCATGCAGCGTTAAAAGAGGAAGCAGAAAGAGCTTGTCCTTATCACATGTCGGGTTAGTTTGGGTTCCCATTTGCCTGCTCCTTATCGGATCCGCGTCTAAAACTTTCTGCAGTGCACGATTAGTCCACGTGATTTTTATTTTTATTTTCTTGTAAAGCATGTTCTCCGTCCCCCGCCCCCCCCACCCCCCCGTCTGAGACGCTGAACGTTTCGAGCGGTGGAAGGCTAGCGCAAGCTCTGCGGGGAGAGCGGACAAGGGCTTGCAGACGTCCCGGGACGAGGCTGACTCTGAGGTGCCCCGCTCCGCCTCCGGGGCTCCCCCGTGGGCCGCCCTCGGCGGCGCCGCCCCCGCACCAGCACCCTGCAGCACCGCGGAGAGCTGCCGGGACCGAGGCGCCAGCACCGCCAGCACCGCGGACAGCGCCAGCACCGCGCCAGCACCGCGGACAGCGGCCTCCCCGCCGAGAGCGGCCGCCCCGCCGGCGCCGCTGGCGGTGCGCTGCCGGGCAGAGCGGCGGGCCTTGGAAACTGCGCTGTCCTCGGCGCCCGGTCCCGGGCTACTCGGTGTCTCGGGCCACTGCTGCTCAGAGCTCACCCGCGACCCGCTCTGGACTCGGGGGGTTGGCTGCCTTCGTCAGTTTTCCTGAAGGAAGAAGTAGACGGGCAGTCCAGCAGATCAATGTATTTACTCTTGCTGCTGACTGGCTTGCTTTTGATGGTGAAGCAGCCGCTTTATTTTCTGGGGAAAGACTGACCAGAGGGGCGATACATGAGTGCGGAGTGGAACAGGGATGGGATCTTGGATTTAATCATCTAAGATCCCTGGCAGGGTGAGTCTGGGCATCAGAAAGGCTGTTCCGGGATGCTCGGGTTTGTCTTGTTCTATCCCAGGACCATAACATCCTCTCCTTTTGGAGAGAGACCAGAGACACCCGAGAGTCAAAATGGCCTGTGGGACATGGCTGACACTGAGTTGTGAGAGCAGGGAGAGATTAAGTAATAACGACACTTCCTATCCCATGGGTCGTGTCAGGAGTGTCTCTCAAACATAGTTGATGCCATTTTTGGGGTAGTGGCGCTCCGAAACACCTGCGAGAGGCAGCCAGATCTTGTGCCCTCTACTTGCTTGTGTCCTGGCAGCCAGTGCTCGGGGTATCTCTCAGCTCCCTCCTTGCTTTCAAGAGTAGATAATTGTAGACAAGTGCCTCTACCCCTGTAAATCCCCACTCACTATCAACAGAGCTGTCTTCTAGAGGTCTGCTGCCTGAAAAGCACTTGTCAATGAAACACTGACTTTTGACAAGGCAGGTGTAAGTGTATGACTGAGGGAGAGTCCTTCAATAAAGGAATGAGATGGGAATTGACTGGGCTGAGGGCAAAAGCAAGCCACAATCCCCACCGACCCTCCAGACAAAACCATAAGCCATTTATTCCTGATCCATATTCATTCTCTCATGAATATCAGTAGTGATTGTGGTGCTTTTGCCAGACATGAACATTTTCCAGTCCCTTTTGATTACACCATGTCCCCATGCGTGGTGCCTGGAAACTGTATTGTCTGCTTCAGAGATATTGCTTTTATCTTCCAAATGCCACCCTCATTAATGTCAGTGTTTTGCAGTCCAACTAGTGACAAATGTCTCAGGGACGTTCATCTGCCGTGCAGACTGCATCCATCTCTCCAGGTGCCCTGTCTTTTCCTCTCCAAGGAGTGGTTAAGTAATATTTTATTCCTTGCCCCCTGTGCCTGCTGTGAAATGATTTGTCCACTAGTCGGTCTCTGTCCTGTCTCTTCACATGTTAGTTTTGCCAGTGTCCTCTGGGGTATTGCCTCTCCTGTTAATCTGTTTCATCACTTCAATGACAGGTTGACCAGTGCATGGAAAGATAATCTGCTCTTTCCACATCTGCAGATTGTTGAAGGGGGAGAAATTAGGCTTTCTTTTTGCCTCCAGGGAGCCTGCCAAATGACAGTCATAGCGGTGCCCTATTTTCATCAAATTTCATTTTCTAATCCAGACTTGATGCAACAACTAAAGAATGAAGAGCCTTGTTGTTTCTTTGTGTGTGAGGCTGGTTGTTTCTTATTGTGTACACTTGTGATTGTTCTTTATTTTTTATTTTTTTGCTAAACTTTTGAAAAACTGATAAGTAAAATAAGCCTATGTTATTTATTTCTATATTTCCTGAAACTTTGGTGGTAGCTGGACAGGATCCCTAGGCTCAACAGACTGCTTTCAGCAGCAGAGCTGACAGCCAAAATAATACCTGGAAAGAAGTGATCTTGTCACCTCAGTACTTGGAACCACCTGTAATTAAACTGTTATATCTATATATAAAAAAGATATATTCAAATTATAGTATTTATTTAGAACAAAAAGTAAAGTGAAGAGTCACTTAAAATCTAACCAGTACAGAATCCTTGGTTGAAAAATAGAAGATGCTATTTACTTTCCTAGTTAGAACATCTGATGCTTTGATCCAGAAATCCCTGAACACAGAGGTGACTTCTAACAATTCCAGTAGTTTTGCATCTGGTCCTATGAGTATAGTGCTTCTGCCTGATACTGCATACCTAAGTCAGAAATAATATAAGTAACATTACAAACGATTACTGACTAGCATGCCTTACGCCCCACAGTATTTCCTGCATTTGTCTTAGAGGTGCATATAAACCACTGGGTAAAAGGGAAAAGAAAAAAAGAAGACACACTCTAGCCATATATTGAGAACACTACTGAAAGACAAAGGCTTCTATACAGCAGATCCTGTGGCCTGATCCTGCAGTGTTATAGAAGACAGGATTCATATGTAAATCCATGGTTTACTTGTTTGAGGACAGATTCTCTGTCCTGTTGAAGATTAAGTAGACCATTTCTATCACTGAGAATGGCTTGACATTATTCAGCTGCCACTTCAAACTGAAAGTGTAATTGGCAGCTCTTAAAAAATTTTAACTAATGGAATTTCTGTTATGGATAGTTCAGACCACCTGTACCATAATAGTTACCTGCACAGTCTTTTTTGTAAGTCATTCTTGTCTGAACTTTAGAAAAACAGTTCTTCTGCTAGGCTATTTTGTTAAGAAATGTTGTCATAGGTCTTCAGGTATATAAAACTGCTTATATAAAATTAATGGACTGCTTTTTTATATTTACAATCTCATCTATAGCATCTGAGGTCTTGCAAAAGAAGGTATGGACTTAAAATAGGAATAATATTAAAGCTGTGTCCTCATGGTTGTTGCATTGTCAATAGCAATATTGTAAAATACTGGTCTGTTTAAAATCAGAATGTTAGTCTAGTATTTGACTCTAGTTTAGAGTAATTTCTATTGTCACTTTCTGCAGCTACTCTGTGTTACTACATACAGATTTTTTTCTTAATGTTTATGTGGGAATGCTTTGCACCTTGAGAAGATTTTGTAAGCAAAGTTGCAAGGTAAAACATAGCAATACTGTAACTTTATGGAGGACAATTGCCGAGTGAACAGATCTTTAAAGAGTGGGGAAATAAGAAGGAGTACAAATACAGAGATGTGACATAAAAGATGTTCATAATTAATAGTACATCAATACCTTCACCATTAAAAAAGATGGGCTCCATCCAGTTGCCTTCATCTGTAATGGATATTACCTTAACAAGGCCAACAATTTTATATTCCTACTTTTTTCTTCTCTCTGTTTTCACAAACAATCCCATTTGCTTAATTGGCTTGCTTGTAGTAGATGGTAGTGTAGTACATGTTGCAAACAGAGGTGCAAGAATATGACCCTTCAGTAACACCACTTTCTAATATCTCAATTATAAAACATTGAGATTTTGAGTAGTTACTTGCGCAAAGGTTATCCTTAACTTCAGTGGAGCTACTTCTGTGAGTGGTCACTTATAGTGAGTAAGGAGTGAAATTGTCTGGCCCTTGATAAGACAGTGCTCTGTGTGAATCATATCCTGTATCTTCAGCTTCTTTCTACTAAATCAAATAGTGGTACCTCTTGCTAGGTGCCTCCTTCCTCTGTGAGGAGCTCTGCTGGCTTTACTAGCACTAGTCATTGCAATAAGATACTATCCCACAGAATTATATCAGAATGTAGTTTGTGTTTGCATCTTAAATGCACAGAATATTTGCTAGCTAGAGCAGAGTGTGAGTCTTGGGAAAGTTACTGGGTAGATTAGCAGATTGTAATGATGTGGTCCAGTGTTTTGGTGTAATGCAATCCAAATGAATATGGAAATCTGTGATTAAGTACATTAGAGGAGGTGTGAGTGCTGCTTTTATTCTTCACAATTTATAGAATATTCTAAAATTGTGGGATTGTAGCAGACACTTCAGAGTAGATGCCAATGGTTTGTAACTACTTTTTAGAAGCAAAACACAAGCTTAACTGAAGTCAGGAGACTGGCTCATGTACGCTTCAGTGCTTTACTGAACTAGGACCATAAGAAAGTAAATGCAATAAGGTTTTTGCATTTCTGTTTTTAGAATATAAAACTTTCTTCTTCCATGCAGAAAAGGTCACACATCTATATCTTTATAAATGTTACAAAGTAGTATTTTTGCCAAGAACTTGTGGAATTTACCTCTGGGCTACTTAGGATCTATTACAGTATTATGCTTATAACCAAACATTATACTAGCTGCCGTCCCTTATCCTAAACATATCTGCTTTATTATTATTGGATAATAATTAATTGAAAAATTAAAAAATCCATTAATTATTGGATAATAATAATTTTTTTTCTTAACTCTGAAACTTTGGAATTATGACTTGTAACTTATTCTCACTACTGATTCTGCTTCTGAAGAAATAGTCCACAAAATATCTTGATCTTTGAAATGAAATTAAGGTTAGGCTTTTCAAATAGACAATTTATCCTTTTTTAATTTTTTTTTTATTTGTAAATGTGTTTTGAAGTATTCATGTACCACCACTTACTGTTTTCTAGAATTAGAAAGAGGTGCAAATGGTGGCATATCTGAGAATGCCATGTGTGGCCTGAATGAAGTATTATGTCTGTGCTTTAGATTTGAAGTCTAACTGCTACTAATGTACATCTTGGCAGACCACTGCAGATTTTTTTTTTATTTTCAGAAGAAAAATGTACTTGAATGATGACCACGTAAGGCAAAAAATGTACCCTAATTTGTTCTTCCACAAGAATCTTGCACATTGATTCAAGACCATTCAGACTCATGAGAACTTTGCCATTGATTTCTCAGGTCATAAAATGGTGTCCTTAGCTTGATAAATATTTCCATTTTTATAGGGTGGTTGGGAATGATATTTCATTACGTTTTAGCTTGAGTCGTCTTGTGTCAGTTGGCTATTCATAGCTAGCGCAGAAAGGAAGAAGTAAGCATTTCTAATAAACGTGAAAGAATATGTATGTATGGCTGTGGTATTCATAGCCTTGGGTCCGAGCAACTTAGTCTCCTGTGAGGTAAAAAAGACCTGAGTGGGCTCTATATGCTTTCATTTCTAGCATTGCTTCTGTCATTGTGCTGTGCTTTAGTAAGTTTAGTCAGAAGAATTCCATCCTGTCTGGTCTTCCATGAGACCCTTCTTTTAGATCCAAGTCCTTTTGTTCTCTGGCCGAATGGCTCACTGGCTACAGTAGTCCTTCACCTAGAGTAATGACTACATGATTTGTCCCTAAACTTTTATGTTTTGTTTTATCCAAGTGGCACAGTGTTAGTCATCTATGTCTGGCAAAAAAATGAATCTGTGCTGCCAGCCATTATAGGTGGATGATTTGTTTTAGCTCAACAGGTGGAGCTGTGACTTCGCTAGCCTGTTGATTCAGGCTAAAATTCATCTCGTTGGACAGGTACCTGTATGTATTTTACATTACCTAAGTTTGCACCTACATTTCCATGGCTTATGGAAGGTCTTTAATCTCCTGACCTGTAAAACACTTCAGATAATGAGAGGCATATGTGCTCATGTATTCAGCAGGAAAAATTGTTCATTGGTGGGAATGTGATGGTTCTAGGGGCTGCTATGGAAGTTTTTTTCTATGCTGG
Organism: Elanus axillaris; assembly: GCA_026212715.1. Taxonomy (NCBI): domain Eukaryota; kingdom Metazoa; phylum Chordata; class Aves; order Accipitriformes; family Accipitridae; genus Elanus; species Elanus axillaris. Next base: position 16,449,140 of record JANZLQ010000078.1, on the reverse strand, counting down.
CTTTGCATATTAATGGGGCATTAGACTGAGTCTAAGACAGCATTTCCACTTAGCCCTCTTTGAGCATGGTCCACTTTGTGTGATTGATTTAAGATTAATCCCTGAATTCTAGGAATTTTCTGTGCCCTGCTTTTTTGTTAGGACCTCAAAGACTAGAAATGTTTGGAATAATTCTCTCTTCAGCATGTTTAGAAAAGGCTAGTTACAGTGGATTTATGTTAATAACTTATCCCAGAATAGCAAACTCATTGCTTGCACATCCCGTAATTCCTATTTCATAGATTATTTGCAACTCCTATGGGCCATGGGCCATGTTGCCATTTTTTCCTTGATTTAGCTGCCACTGATCATGTGATGGTTAGAGTAATGGACGAAGCATCATTCTATGTTGGGAAAACATATCACAGAAAAACACGGGAGTGGCTTAAAATGAGTTGGGATAATAGCACGAGGATCCAGCTATAAAAGTTCTCACTCCTCAGAAGCTTTCAATTCTCCTGTATTCTCATCCTTTTATATTCATTTTTTGACATACACCTGTGTAAACTTGTTTTCTCCGATGAGTGTTTAGAGAAGGATTGTTTCCATATGGATTTGTTCATCCCTTGGTAAGTCAGTGCTTCAAACATAATACTAGATGTTCACTAATCACATCAGAATTGTTCCTGATACTACACTTAGGGTGGCATAGTTAATTAGGGGAACAAAGACAATACTAACTGAAGATTTCAAGTCACACCATCTCCAGTAAAGAGATAATAATTGTGATTAGATGAAGCAAAGAGCTCCCAAACAAACTCCAAGCTAAAATATGCTGAAAACATTCACTGCATGCTTATGAATAAAAAAAGCAGAAATAAAAATGGGAGAGGCTATTTCATGAACAGAAATGTAGGGCAGATTAATCAAATAAATTGTTTGCCATTAATAATGTGACCAGCTACAGTCAGATTCCAATAAATATGCCCAGTGGGGATGGAAAATCTACCCAACTGAAATTACATTGATAAATTTATCCTAGTTTCCAATGCCTTCTGAGTATGTATTTAGGAAACAAAAGCTGTCATAAAGGTAGCCTGACAGAAAATGGACTGAACTATTTTTTTTAACTGAGATAGTTTTCTTTGACAATGGAAGTAATTTTCAGGTTACTTAAGAATGTTAAATGTATCCCTGCTAAGGTATAGAATTCTTAGCAGAAATGTTAGCATAAAAGTGACCTCCAGTGGTTATAAAAATAAACCTAAGGTTATGTTCTTTTGTTTTCATGATAAGTGAACATGATATTGGAGCTACCTTTTTTAAAAATCACATGGTTTGACCTGTTTAGTACCTAAGGACAGTTTGCTATGGTGTCATGGTTTAATCCCAGCTAGCAGTTAAGCACAACACAGCCACTTGCTCACTTCCCCCCTACAGTGGGATGGGGGAGAGAATTGGGGGGAAGGAAGTAAAACTCATGCGTTGAGATAAAGACAGTTTAATAGGACACAAAAGGAAGAGAAAATAATAACAACAACAATAATAATGATGATGACGATGCTAATAGAATATACAAGTGATGCGCAATGCAATCGCTCACCACCCGCTGACCGATGTCCAGCCAATCCCAAGCCTCAGTGTTCCCTGGCCAACTCCCCCCAGTTTATATGCTGGGCATGATGTCATATGGTATGGAATACTCCTTTGGTCAGTTGGGATCAGCTGTCTTGGCTGTATCCCCTCCCAGTTTCTTGTGGACCCCCAGCCTCCACTGGCAGGTCACCATGAAAAGCTGAAAAGTCCTTGACTTCATATAAACACTCCTTAGCAACAGCTAAAACATCAGTGTGTTATCAACATTGTTCTTATCCTAAATCCAAACCACTGCACTATATCAGCTACGAAGAAGAAAAATAACTTTATTCCAGCGAAAACCAGGACATATGGTCACCTCTGCTTTTGCTAGAGGATTCACTGGGAATGGTAGGGAATGCATGGTATTAGCTCTCATGCCTGAAGAAGCAGGAGGTTCATCTGTAATGAAATCCTGTTGGTTCTAAAATACAAATGAGTCACTGAAGTTGCATAGAAATAAGTACAGTAATCAAAAGGCAATCCCAGAGCAAATTCCTTCTTAGAAATCAAAACAAAATCTCAAAGAAAACAGAATCTGAATAAAGATTCATCCAATTGCTTGGCTTTCACAGCCTTTTCTCCTTTGATGTCTATTTCTACAAGAGTCTGTCTCCTCTAAGCCTGGACCTCTATTTCATTCTTGGCTATTTAAGAATAATTTTCACAGCATCTGGCCTTATTAGTGACTGAGTCAGTGCTACTCACAAACCTAAGACTCTGACTTCAGTCACAGGCTTGGTTCAAGGCTGAACTCTTAACTTAGGGTTTTGGGGTTTTTTTTGCTCATGCAGTATTACTGCCATTGAGCACAGTAAAGAAACATTGCAAATATCCAATGAACTGACTGTGCAGAAAGTTTCTTTTGCATGCAGTATTCTTTATTCTCCATATTTGTTGTCTTGTATCACAGCTTCTAGCTTTAATTGGTTAACTACTTCATATTCAATTAATTCATAATTACTTCACATCAACCATGCATTCAAGCTCTGGCTTGCTTTAGTGTGGTGATTTCCATTCATGACAGTCTGAACCTTTGGACATTTTTCAGTGTGCATGTCCTCTCTGTGCAGTAGCTTTTCCATGGCTGATCTAAGTCTCAACATAGCGATCTTGTTCTGATCATCCTGGGATCAGCTGTCAGCTTCAGTCACATTCAAGCACCCTCTCAGTCAGTTGTAAGTAATGACTGCACCTCACATTCAGCTATCAGTTACAACAGAATTAGTATCAGCTGTGATAGTTAGACTTCTGGGTTATTTTTGAGCTTAAATGCCATCACTGCAGCCAAAAATTCCATAACTTCTCTAGTAATCATGCTCTTGACTCACAGAGGCACAGGAAAGCAAAAACTATGGCAGTGCTGGCCACTGGGAAGTAGTTCTGGCTGGGTCTGTAACAACAAAATATACAATAGGGTCACAGGACTTTTCCACTCTCCATTTTCTTTGTACCTGATCCATATTTTTCTCATCACCCCAGTGGCTGAAGCCCTTGCTATGGATTTAAGAGATTCAATCTCTTCTTCTGCTTCAGGAAATGTGAATCCAAACCTCACAATTCTGAAGGAATTGCTTTAACCACTGCCCGGTGGAATAATCTGGGGAATTTTCTTGATTTTGCTTGTTCATTTTATTCTGCTTGGTTTAATACACTCAGGTAATCCTTTACTCAGGAAACAAGATATCTTTGTAGGTAAATTCTAAGACATTTGTGGTATTAATTCTTTCTCTCTTGCTGTTTGGCCCTATGCATATGAATTCATTCATAGTGGAAGCACTTCAGATTTTGAGAGACCTATATCAGAAAAAAGCTTTATTCTGATGTGAAAGAAATTCTTGAACCAGAAAGTTGAAATTATGTTGCTTTGCCAACTACCAATTGAGAATATTATCAACAGTAAAATAAGGTGCCTAATTCTAGGAGCAGTTTATGCCTCAGAAATGTCAGAAAATTTTTAAGTTAATTCTTTGTCTTCCTTTGGTTGCTTAGTTTGGACAGTTTAGTAGCTTCTGTGAATTATGCTTTCAGAAAACTTCTTCCAGCAGGGTCATGTGGGTATCTAATTCCAGGCTGTGAACTCTAACAGGTCCTTGGGACAGAGTGAGTGAGCACTTCATTGTAGTAGTTATAGGCACCTTCTGGATCTAGCCTGGAGCATCTTCCAAAATTGGTAATAGTAAGCATAAGCAGTCTTGTGCTTTCCCGTTTTTAATCTGCTTGCCAGACCTTCTTTATCTTAACAGCTACATCCAAGTCCAATTCTTGTCCTTACATTTTAAAAAAAACCCTGTCAGTCTGTCATAGCACAGTTAATTAATTACTTCTAGAAAGCTGTTTATGTGCCCAAGATTCTGAAGGCTTTTGTTTTTCCCTAAGAGCAATGCTCATGGTTAGCCATGGGTATACACTATTAGCTTGAAGCAAGTTACCAATTTGCAAGCCACTTCCCTCCCTCCCCATCCATTATTTTTAAGCTTATAATTGGCTTTGTTTAATGATTTGTGCCTATCACTCCCCATAAAAATCTATCAACAAAATACTGTATGCTCTCTTTACACCTAGGTGCCTCTTCATCCTCCATGCACCAGCAGGAACTGCCAGTAAAAGGATAGAAGAACTTGGCTCCAGCATCTTACTTCATTGGCCTAGAATGTCAGGAACAAGGATTGCAGGGAGGTTCTAGCTTGGTGCATCTAGCTCTATGGGCTGAAGAAAGTCAAATCTGTTTTGCAGAGCTGAAAATTGTATAGGTTATTCAACACAAATAGCTCTGAGGGTTGAAGCATGTAAAGAATATTAGCGACGTTTAGCTGTAAAAGCTGAGGTTCTTCTGGGAAGAAGCAGTTAAGACTTGAGATTAAAAACACCCAAGAAACTAGGCTGGCTTTGAATGGGCATTTCAAGAACTGTAAAAATTATATACCTGACAAAAAGGCCATGCCCTACCACATTTCAAAAGTTTTTCTTTCTCCAAAAAGGCAACATTAGGAATTCTCAAAGAACTGTTTTTTTTTTCAAAGCAAGATATATTTTCCTGTAATCTTGTTCTCTAAACCATTTTGTGTTAAACTTTCCATGAAGACTAAACAAATATTGAGGCAGATACCTTGCAGGGAAAATTTTACTCCAAGTGGTTAGAGTTCAGCAAACTTATAAGCCACTGAAAAAAAGGTCTCATTATGGGAAGTTTCAGGCAACCTTAATCATAGCCACTGCTACCAGAACCATCTATAATTTATAGATACATGTACCCTCCTAGGTGCTCTGTGTGATAGTACTTTCCAAAATGGTGTTATCCTATAAATACCTTTCGTGCTTAGAATGGTTAGAAGAATGCAGTTACTGTTGTTATTTATAATTTCTTTATAACACTGCCTACTGTACAGTGGTTACAGACCAGACTTTTAGTGATAACTTTTTCATCATGAGGTGCTTAGAAAGGGCAGAGGAAATGCTGGGGTGTAATGGATAGATTTTTTTTACTTAATTTTTTTTCTTTTTTTTAATTAAGAGTGCCAGATAGCCACATTTGGTATGCATAGAATGAAAAATTCTGTTCTGTAAATACTTAAATACTCAGATTACATCAAATTATACATAGCTTTAATTATTTTCTAAATATACTGTTCTAGAAGTATAGACATTATAGTGCTGTTGGTCCAGAACAGTGTGATATATTTCTTCTCGAATAAGGCTTTTTCACCCTGCCATTTCTTTATGGGTAGACCTTTTAAATCTGTACAGCTGAAACATGTAGCTTGTTATAGCAGCTCAGACATAATTAGTGATCAGTTTGTGCAGAAACAGCTAAGAGACAAAAGAAACAGTCTCTCATTATTTCTTATTTCTCCATCTTAAATAAGGACATTTTTCAATTGGTAAATGAAAACAGATCACCAATGCCACCAGATCTGGGTGAAATGTACTGGTAGCACAATTAAGAAAGTCTTGCTTCATTTCAGGCTACATGTGACCTTGGGAGAGATCAGTTATGCCTTGGGACAAAAAAAAATTAATGTTTCATTTTGTAGCAGATCCATGTTTCACGTTTATGTGGATTTAAAAATGTAAATACAATTGCTTTCTGTCGATAGTATATGTGAAGGTCGCAGTCATATTCACCATGAGTATTCAAACAGCTATTTGACCCATCACTGGTTCAGTAGATAACAATGCATTCTATTCACTTTCACTAATCTAAGTTGTAATCATTTAATAGCCCAATATTTTATGCCTAGTTGCTAAAAAGTAAGAAATAAACCTTTAAGCACTTCACTGAAGATTTATTTACAGAATAACTGTGTAACAAATAGAGAAGTTTTTTAGAATGCCAGGACATCTTGTATTACAGTATACCTGCAAAAAGGGCAAGACTGAGTACTATAAAGATAAGAATGACTAGCGAAAGAGTTCAAGGGCTCTCTGATAGTTTTACTTTTAACTTTCTATGTGCTTATCTGATGCAATTCTCTCACAGATCATCTTTGTCGCAGCTTTGGCATAAATTGTGTTCTTCTAAAATTGAAAACAAACAAAACCCACTGTGCCTGCTCTCTAGAGATGGGGATGGATAAAACCATGTCGTGGTTTCAGCCCAGCTGGTAACAAAGGACCATGCAGCTGCTCGCTCCCTCCCCCCACCCCCCTCCGGTGGGATGGGGAGGAGAACCAGAAAGAGAAAAGGAAAGAAACCCGGAACCTTGAGGGTTGAGATAAGGACAATTTACTGGGGCAACACAAAAAGAGAAGTTAGAACAATAACGATACAAATAAGAGAATACACAAAACGAGTGATGCACAGTGCAACCGCTCACCGCCCGGAACCCGGCGCTCTGCCACCTCCCCACCAAAAGCTGAGAGACCTCCCCCAGCCGGCTCCCTATATATATATACTGGGCATGATGGCACATGGTATGGAATAGCTCCTTGGCTAGTTCAGGTCAGCTGTTCCGGCTGTCTCCCCTCCCAGGTTCCTGTGAAAATTAACTCTATCCAAGCTGAACCCAGGACAAACCAGTTATAATTTACATGATATGGTATCAATGGGTTTTTCTAGTTTTTAAATGGGATTTTTCTTGTTTTGGCAATGCAAGATCTGGGAATAAGTGCAAGGTTTGTTTGCTACAATGCAGACTACTCAAGTGCCTGCGGATTTCTCTCTGGATATCTGGAACATTTGCTGGCCAGAGCTTCAGCCAGTATTAAGTCCGGATGGTTCCCTTGATCTGGCCATATGTGACTATACATACCTTCTGCTGCTGCTTCCTCTCTTGGCTAGCAGATCATTGTTCTGAAAGTGTATAAGCTGTCATACTTTGAGACAGAAACAAACTCTTAAATGTGAAATGCTAGCATGAGACTTTCCTACATGCAACTAATTCTGCATTTGCTCAGTGCAGAGAACAGATATTCCTTTCACTGGGAATGTGAACAAGATATTATTCTTATATATTTCTGTGCTGCATTGTTTAGAGCTTCCTTAGAAACACCTGATATTGGCCACAGGTAGAATTAAGACACTAGATTAGGTGAACTGATTTGGCCATTACTTTGTTTCTGTATCAAGTAGAACACACTGAATACATGTTACCATGAGATTATCTCCACCTATTTGAGAGTATCTGGTGAAAGCTAACTACTGGTAGACTTGAGAAACTCTTTGTGGCAACAGAATTGTGATGTAAACCACTTCTGAAACTCTCCATAGGTATCCATGAGTCTCTAACAAGATCTGACATGTAGTATTAAGCGAAGACACTGTGGACTAAATTTTTGCAAAAATATTCTTAAGTCTTCTGTGGTGAGATTTCATATAGCTTCTTACATTAGGAGTAGAAGGAGCTGTCGCTCTGGCTGGTAGTGTGGAACTCAGCACCTCTCATAAAGTAGAAGAGACGTCTGTAAAGAATTATTCTAGGGAACATATGTCTGGTTCTTTCTTAAAACACAACTGCATAGCCAGATGCAGACAACTGTGTGCTTGGTTAGCCTGTCTTTTGAGCTAGGGGAACAGGAAGCATCCCTAATCGTGAACATATGTAGCTGAGTTAGGAATGACAGTATTTGAGCAAAGAAGCCTTGCCTTTTAGGTGGACTATTAGTATGGGCATAGCTGTGCACAAATGTAAATAATTTTAGCTTTGAAATTGCTCACATACAGGCAAAGAAATGAACTGTATTTGACCACACAGATACATCCTTTGTGAGTTCTGTCCTGAACCTCAGCATAAATGAAGAAGATGAATATTGTATCTGAGACACCAGAGTAGAAGATCCATCTTCCTGAAATTGTCTTATCCTTCCTCTTGTCAACTGCTTTTCTTGATCTTTGCTTACAAAGGTATTTATAGGTTCAATAAGGGATATGAGGGCAGTGTTTACTTGTAGTATTCATAGTAAGTTTCAGCTTGAAAGAAAATATGTGAAAGCAAGCCCATGAGTCTAAAGAAAATGGTTCTTGTGTTTATTAACCAAAAGGGAATATTTTTCAGAATTGATGTGTTTAAAAGGAGTTTCCTGTTAAGTTCAATGAGATCTAAAAATATGTGCTGACTATAACCAGGATTACTATGTGGTTTGGAGAAAAAAAATCTTGTTTTGATTTTTTTTTTCTTTTGCCTTTTTCTTTCAGCCCTTTGAGGAAAAGTAGAAGCAGAAGAGAGCCTTAGGGGTTATAAACTGTACTCTCAACATATTATAAAAAGCAGTAAATGTGGGAAGAAAAGTGTAGTAGTTGCCTATGCTAGACATAGTCTAATCTAAAGCCCATCAGTGAAATAACTGGGCATTTTTCCCACTGTCTCCAGACAAATTTAACAAAATCTTCCACCTAAAGATTTCTGAGCTTTGTAAAAATTAAAAAACCACTCCCCTCTTCCCCCTCTCCCACCAACAAAAAAACCTCACAACAAACAAACAAACAGACCAGAAGTTCATGGGAGTAAAAGGTGCTACCTGTTTTGGTCACCTCTAATATTAGATGTTCAACTTCAAACACCTACATCACTTGTCTGACTGACTAACCACACTGGTGGTGAAGCTGGAGGTGGGAAGCAGTTGTCTGCAAGTCACACTCTAACCACAGGCACTCAGCGTAAAGAGTAATACTAGATACTGAGTAGGACATCATACTACAGCTACATCATCTATGTGTGAGGCAATTGTCCTATCTGCCATAAACAAGGACATTCATATATAACTAGGAATACTTCACAAATTCAGAACAATTAATGGTACAATAGCTCAACACATTTAATCTTTAATTGAAGTTGCAGACCTTATGAAAAAATAAAACAGTGATGCAGAAATAGCAGAAAAAAACATTGATTTGTCAGTAATTGATTTTTTTAAAAAAAAACAACACCGAACACCCCATGAATCCTGTTCTCATTATGCCATCTCAGATTGATGTTTTGGGATATTATGTGCTTTTGCAACTAACTCATTTGTAATAAAAGCCCCAGAGCAGAGAAATATGACTCAGAAAAGGATTTAAAAGCACCAAACAAAACTGAACTCCTCATGATGCTTTAGAAAGCTATTCATAGCTCATCATCATTGGTAGAGGCCTAGCAGAAGAACGGTGAACAATCCCCCTTCTTAGTATTAGCAGACCTGTGCCATAACCTTTAGATGCCAAAAGGTTTTGCTGTGTCTGACCTAGCTTGAACAGCTGGGCTGAGCTCTCTGCAAGCCATTATGCATTACTTATGTGCTTTATATATTATTTTGAAGATGATAGCAGATAAACCAAAGGCTCTTTGCATGTGTCCATTGTATCATTGCAAATAAATCCAGGCTGAGTTTTAGTGTTAAATTGTTCATTACTGTGATAAAGAGGAATTGCTTGATGTCACTTTTTTCTGATATGGAAACCCTGTTAGTGCCAGTCAAGCAAAACACAAAAGCATGTGCTGAACTCTGAATATGCAACACAGGTTGCAGTGAGACTCTTCACATGTTTAAACATTTGCTTCCATCCTCGAATGGATTGAGGCATATGTCCTGCAAGAGCATCTCTGAGTACTGAAAAAATGGACTTAAGGCTAAATTCTTGTACTATCAGTGAATTATATTAAAAATGAATTAAATTTTTTTATCTGAAAGATTACATTGTAATACATTTCTTAATGCAATACTTTCTCATTTTTCTCTACTGTGAATTAAATGCTAAACACCTGAGCTGTGCCAAAGTTCACATGGGAAACCACCGCTTAAATTGTGTGCAACTCTTTAGGGAATAGCCTGAGGATTTAAACTAGAAAATAGAACTAACAAAGATAACTGTTTATTATTTTATATTGTGTCTTACACCTCTGTTACCTAGCTTACTGATGTGTAGCTGATTGGTGAGGGATAATGATGATTTTGTATGGTACAGAAGCTGAGGATCTTTGTCCTTTAGCAAGGCCCACAGAAGGTTTAGGTACTATCCAAAGCAAAGTTTAAGTAGGATAAACAAATGGTAAGGGATTGGCTTTCTAGTTAGTCTTTACTTACAGTGGATACTGAGAAATAATTCAGCCCTCAGGTGCTTTGCTTGGAAGTAAATAACTTATCTGGTATCAGTAAAACCAGCTGTAATACAGTTTTAATGCTAAGCCTATTGCAAGTTTTAAGCTGTTAAAATAACAGACAAAATAGCGGAATGACTTTGTGTTACACATTGGTGAAAGTAAGAGGTGTCTTTCACTTGCTTTTTGGTTGGAGTTCTGTTTTGCTATTGGTTTGCTAATGTAAACTCTGGTGCATATTACAAATAACCCTGTTCAGTGCTGGAGAAAGCTGATTGTCCACTACTTGGTAGGAGATTATAAGAAGAGTCCTTGGTTACGCCACCCAGAGTCTAATCTAAGACTCTATCTGCTGCAGCTAAAGACTACCTCATTCCCACAGTGGGACAAGATGTGTGTGCGGTTCTTGGTTTAGACAGAAAATGTGTCTTTCTGCCTTATATGCTTTTGCTGATGACGCTGGCCAAGCATTAACAAAAACATAGATCAGATTTGCCTACCAGCTCGGTTGCAAACCCTTGACATCAGACAATTATAGTGGCTTTTGGTGGTCAGCACAACATGTATAAGTATGCATGGCATTACTTTGACTTCCTACAGTTACCAGACAGGTCTGTGGCTGCTTCTGCTTGGTCTTGACTCTGCTTACTTCATGTGTAGAATAAATCCTAGCTTTATTTATGCATGTAGCAGTGCTGTCCATTGCCAGTCTGCACCCACACTTATGCAAAAATCAACCAGGAACTTGGATACACCCCACTGCTGTGAAGCCTGCCCAGCTACCTCCACATGACTCCTCTCCTCCTTTCCTAGGGCTTTCAGGAATACATATTACAGAGTGGTTTAATTTGGTACAGTAGAGGACACTTGTGTAGGGAATGAATACATTCCATGTGTGCATATTTGTACAAATTCCCATATTAGTCTGTTTTAGCATAAGTACTCATGCAGAAGACAAAATATAAGTGACACTTGGAAAGAGACATGACCTACTTATCTAGTAGTAATGGTTTCCCTTGTTATACAGAAAGTTTGTTGTGATGATGGCTGCCACATCACTGCTTCTGTGATTATCCTGGTCTCAGTTACTCTTGCACATTCTCTGAATCAGCATCCTGGGCTATGGCTATGCATCTGGCAGCTGAAGGGACTAAAAAATCAAGATTGTAATCTGTGAAAGATTACCAAGTATGCACATATTTGTTTTGGCCTCCCTCCTCCCCTGTTCCAGGTTCTGGTCTCTCACCCTCTCCCTTGCTTGCTCTTCTTGGATAACTATCTGTTGCTACTCTATGTGGCCATTGTCCATGCTTTGGGATGCCTTAGATTTAGCCTCTCTTTTGTTGTGGCATGGGGGAGGAAGAACTCTGCCCACAACTTAAGCCATCCAAGTGAATCCTACCAAGTCAGTTGGTTGCTGTCCTGGGAACAGGCATGTGACAAAAACGACTGCCTGTCAAGATGGCTCAAGCACCAGGACAGACTTGAAATGACTCAGGTGTTAGAGTGTTGGAGGGATGTGGTGGTTCAGAGGCCAGAAAGGAAGGCTGTATAGCTTAAAGAATGTGGTTTTGTGTGTTGTTTTTTTACTGGGGATTTTCCTATTAGAAAGTGGGCTGCCTTGTATTTTTTTTATCCAGATTGCTGTGCGTGATTGCTTGGTCAGATGCTAACCAGTTTTGATACAAAGATCTGCCAGGGAGGACAGAGAGTAGCCTTTTGTGAGTAAAGATCAATGTTTCTTTAGATCAAAATTAAGTATGAAGAGCACATTCATGCACACATATGAATACATATGACTATAAGTATGTGCATAAGTGACCATTAACTTGGTCTGCTTTTGTGAAAGTCCATACCAGGAGAGGATTCTTAGCATTGCCTGTCTTTGACAGAGCCTTCAGGTTAGAGCTCAGACAGCTGAGGTGTGTCTCCCCATGAAACTCCATGTTTCAAAATACTACAGGCTGTGCTAAGGACAGGGTCCTTTGTGATAAGTGCCATACTTGCCTTCCAGATGAACCAAGAACACAGAAAAGCACTCAGGGTGCTCCTCCTTGAAGCAGGGCTGTCAGAATTCATTCTTTGTGAAGAGAGCAAAGTGTGGAGTGAGGTGAATGAAGGTCTTTTGTCTAAGATGACAATAAAGGTTTCTGGAGGAATAAAAATGGTGTGACTTGTTGACATGTAGCTCATCTCCTGTCTATATGACTGGGAAAAGAACCCTGGCCTTAGTAGCATCTGTTCTCCTACTGCTTCCCTACCTCTTCATGCAGACACCAAGAAAGTTGCATCCAATGTTGTGTACTCTGTCCTGTGTGCTGTATTTTTAAATCTTGGTGACCTCTGATGACTTGGGATCTTCTCAGTGGGGGAAAACTGTTCCAGTGCATCACAGCATGAGTTATACCCAGGAAAATGATGTAAGCATAGTGCCTGCCTGGAGTGCTCTGTCCTGGGTCCTTGGGAAAACAGGTGTTTGTTGGCTACCTGGCCCTCTTGGGCTGCCAGCTACAATGTGCACATGCACCTGATGAAAAGCTGATAGCCAAGTCCAGTTGCTGGTCTCCTTATCTTTTGACTCTAAGTTAATCAAGTGGTGAGACTCAGGCAGGGCCAGTTAAGTTGTGTGGTTGGCCCCGTGATGCGGTTGTCAAAGGCATGGAGAACTCTAGGCAGGGACTTGTGGGAGGACAGCTGAAGGCCTGAGGGCATGTTGGGACATGTGTAGTGTGAGCTCATACAGGGTGGACAGGAATGCCAATAGCTGCCTACAGGGCTGTAGCATGGGTTGCCTTTGGCGGGATAAACCTAAGCGAGTGATGTAAATGACATCACAAGGTTCAGTTCCAAGGCTGTAGGCTACTGATTTTAGCGTATTTTGTACTGCTCGACAGCCAGGGTGTCACTATGGAATAGGAAGGTAATTACATAAAGGTAATTCATTTGCATGTGGTCCCATCGGCTGGAGGAGCTTAATGTCTGCTGGAAAGCACATCTCATTATACTCCTTTATCAGGAACCACATCAATACACTAACCCTTATGTGTGAAATGTTTTGTGTTTTTTGCTCAGGATTTGGCATTTTGTTAGTTGAAGTCCAATTCATTAGTTAACAAATAACAACAACAACAACAAATCTCTATTTTTTAATAATCATAATTTCACAATACCTACACTTTAAGCAGAACTTGCATTTTAGATTTCTACATTTTGAAAGGCGGAAAGGCCCCTGTTTCACTCTTTTGAAAGTCAAAGGGTGATTGCCACTAGGCAGTAAGCATGATAGATGCATAATTTGCAGTTACATCCATTTTCTATCTGATCTATTTCTCTCTCTGCTATTTAAGAAGTAAATGAATGGGGAGGTCAGAACTACAAAGCAGTTAACACACCAGTCTAGGGTAAAGCTTTATCTGCCTACCAGGCTGCTGTGGCTCACAATAAAGTGAAGCTTCTTTCCTTATGCAAACAATTTAAAAAATTTGGAAGCCTTTGTAGCTCAAGCTGTAGAGGGATGCAAGTATTGCCAGGCAGAAATCTTAATTTCAATCGTATGCAAGGCCTGCAGTGTTAACATTCATAAGGAATTTATGAATAGGAATCAAGAGGAAATTACCTACTTCTTATCAATAGTCACTATTTCCTCCATCTGCTGAGATGGTTGGGGGAGAATAGTTGGCATCTGTATTATTAAAATGTCAAGTTATTTCTTTTGTAGACTTTTGGAGTGCATGTGTTGTGTTACAGCACAAAGAGTGCACATCCTCTGTGCACAGGGAACACAAAGTCTGTTATACTTTTTAACACTACTGTTATGTGGTGCATAGAACAGAAATAACCAACATTCTTGGATTTCTGCATATAGAAGGATTGCTCAGCTGTCCCTAGTCCTGTGAAGGAGGATCAAGGAGTGAAATACAAGGTTTGCAAAGGAGAGATTTGTAGGAACCCTATGACTGCCTACCCGTAAATGCTGACTACTCTGTAACAGAAAAAGGAGAGAATGGGCCCTGGACTCTCCCCCTGTCCCCTGTAGTGATCACTGAGACAGGTCAGTAGCTAGGCCTGATTTGCCTTCAGTAGTCATTTTAGAAGGGTGCAACATGCGTAGAGTAACTTATGACTTACACCAGTGGAAAGCAAAGGAGGTTTTGGCTCTTTATGCCTTCTTGAGATCATGCATATTCAGGATTTTCGCACCACTTCTTGCCAAGGCTGGTGAATTTAGGACACCAATGAGCCCATTCATCATTTTAATGAAATAGATGTAGGTGCTGATTTTCTGTACCTTAAATTGCCTGATGTGAGGCAATGGGCGGTATTTTCCAGAAAGGGTATATTGTGGCTCGAGGAGAACTGTGAGCCACAAATGGTTAGATGCTCAAGGATGTTCTGGGGAAATATCATTACAGACTTGCCTTGTTCTTTTACTCTTCCCTAACCACCTTTTGTTTGCTGGTTTTGAAAGTAGAACTTTGGTCTCACCTATCTGCTTGTTCTTGTGTGCTTATTTGAGTGGTGGTGAATTTGCTTCACGTAATATTAGTCTCCTTTGACTGGTGGAGGAAGGAAAATGGTTTTCTGCGCCACACCCTGAGACAGAGTACAGTTACTGAGTCTGAGTCTTCTGATGTCTGCATGCATACCTTGAAGCAGTAACAAGTATCTGAGCTGCTGCAAGCTAAGTATAATCAACTCTTTGCAGACAATTCTCTTTTCTGCAGCTCAAATATGCTCATGCAGGTGGATAATATAATGCAATTTGACTATATTTTCTGACTTAAAGGGAGCAGGTGTCTTTTCTAAGAAACATCTGCCTCTACTCCTGAGATTAAATATTCTGGTTCATCTGATAGGAAATAAAATTGGCAATCTCTAAAAAGTTAACATTTTTCTAGGACAAACTTGAGCTTGAGATTGGCCACCTGAAAAATAAGAAGCTCATTAGGACTTAATTTTCATTTACCTTGTTCTTTTGCTGTTCTGTCAGCTTTCTTTCCTTAAAAGTATTTAAAAAATGTGCATTGCTGAATATTCACTGATTCACAAATTAAAATTATGTGCTCTATTTTCATACTGCTTCTAGTTCTGATATGACATGTTCATCTAGCAGATCTGCATGGTATTTGCAACCTCTGTGGGTTTCTAAAGTCACTGCGGAAATTCTGAAATACACAAAGTTCCATTAAAAAAAATTCATAAGGTATTGTCTGTATTTCAAAGCTTGAATTGAAATTTCAGCTGACTTTCTCTACAAAGAAGTTCCAGTGTGTAACTGTACACATGGCTCTTTCCCTGTTGTCATGTTCAGAGGATGACATATCATAGAAGAAATTCAACAAATAGAAAATATACCTATCTAAAAATATAGTTCAAATTCATTTTTCCATGCAGTGCATTACAGGTTTCTTGGAAATTTGCTGTTAATTACATTAAAATAAATGGATCTGATTTTCTACTGCTTGACACCAATGCTGACTTATCCCTTTGTTGATCAGAACAATGGTTAGAAAAACACCAGTGTATTACACTTACTTTGTATGAGCATAAATGATGATCTGAAGCCCAGAATGATAAATCAAGGTCAGTGCTTATCTTGCAAATAGAAGACTAAGGAACAGCTGGTCACCATGATTGAGCCTAAAATGAGATTCCTCAGTCTGTGTTTAAACAGTTCAAGTTCTAAAAGGCAGTGAGAATCCAGTATCTCCCATTTTGTACAATAGATACTTATGGGTGTTTAGTGCTTTTGAAATGAAAATGATTTATCTAAGTACCTTTTAAAATCTGTGACTCTCTAGAGATGTCTAACTTTATTTTGGTATTTTAGTACTCCTTGCAAATAAATGACAGCCCTAGAATTTATTTTTTTATAAAAAAAAAAGCTTGCTTTTCATAGTATGGAATCCAAATTGTTCCTGTATACTGTCATTTTTGAACACATCAAGAGCACAAAGAATAAAAACTTTTGGTTTTGGTCTGCATGTGGATATAGCACTTTTACATGCAGCATATATTTGCATTTCTATGCATTTAAAGATCTGTACTGGAAACTATGTTGAAAGTAACAAAAAGACAACCACAGTAAAAGTGAACAGAATAAAATCTTTGGACACTATTTTTGCATTATTCACAATTTATGAATATGAGTATCACTTGATCTATTTTTACTTCCTTCACTTCTGTTTATTAAAGGGAACTCTAAAACTGAACAGTCTATCTGTAAAATGCTTAAGACTTGATGTCAGGACATGTTGAGTGATCATAGTGTTCATGTGCACAAGGGTAAAGAGGTGAGAACAGAACTATACTTATGTGTGGGAAACTGATGAGGTAAATTCACTTCAGGTTGAAGAATTTATGCATTTTCAATGTTGGTTCCCTCCATAAATGTTGCTCCCCTTTCATTGTCCCAGGTGAAGAAACTGAAGTGGAAAAGACTTTTCTCCCCGCTCTATTTCTCTCTCTGTATGTAAATGAAAAGGTATGAGAAGCGAAATACTGATTTCTATCATGTGTACAAATTATATTTTCACAAATTAAAAACACTTCATGAAAACTATAGCAGATGTGAGAAACTTATTTATACTCTATTAATTTAACTCTGTTGGGGTGAATCACAGATCTTAAGTAGTAAACCAGAATTAACTAGATTGTTCAATAGTATAACTATGTCTTTATCACCAGTGACAACAAATCACAGTTCTGGTGTTTTCACAGGGTGTTGGAAACACAGCTGTGAAATTGTGGGCTAAACCTTGCCATTTCTTGTGTTCAAGATGAGAAAGAGACCAGTTCTCATTGTAGCAGTGGGAAGGGACAGGTGTGTAGTGTCGGGTGATCATTGGTGTCCTGGTTTCAGCTGGGATAGAGTAAATTGTCTTCCTAGTAGCTGGTACAGTGCTGTGGTTATGCATTCAGTATGAGAAGAAAGTTGATAACACACTGATGTTTTCAGTTGCTGCTAAGTTGCTGCTGCTTAGGGTAAAGTCAAGGATTTTTCAGCTTCTCGTGCCCAGCCAGCGAGAAAGCTGGAGGGGCACAAGAAATTGGCACAGGACACAGCCAGGGCAGCTGACCCAAACTGGCCAACGGGGTATTCCATACCATGGGATGTCACATCCAGTATATAAACTGGGGGGAGTCAGGGGAGGGGATGGCCGCTCAGGGACTGAGTGTCAGTTGGCGGGTGGTGAACAATTTCATTGTGCATCATTTGTACATTCCAATCCTTTTATTATTACTGTTGTAATTTTATTAGTGTTATCATTATCATTATTACTTTCTTTTTTTCTGTTCTATTAAACTGTTCTTATCTCAACCCACGAGTTTTACTTCTTTTCCCAATTTTCTCCCTCACCCTACTGGGTGTGGGAGGGAGTGAGCATCTGTGTGGTGCTTTGTTGCTGGCTGGGGTTAAACCACAACAATTGGGTTTGTGAATGGGATTGTTTATAGTGAGGAAGAGTTCTTGAAGGGAAGAGCAAGTGATTTTACTTGAATGTGTGGCATCCAACTGTACATTCTAGATGCCTACAGTGAATGTGACAGACTGTTTTGAAGAGTGTATTATGGCGGGCATTGCATCAGAGACCTTCCTTTCACATATCTTTGTGCTGACCTGATTACCAAGTGAAATGGTACAAGGATGTGTCAAGGAGGAGCAGAAAATATGTACAGCAAAGGACAAAACTATTTGCTGAACAAGGGCAAATGGTCTAAAGTGTTCATGGAAACGTATGTCCTGATTTTGTGCTCATATAGGCTGTATCAAATCTGTGGAACCTAAGAATTACTCCCCAGCTTCTGGGTTCCTGGTCATTTCCTCAGTTACCTTGCACCAGTTTAATTCTTCCTTTTCCTCTCCATTCCTGTGCTTTTACTTTCCTAGGAGAAGGGGCACGTGAGCTTCAGGGGAACTTTAATCAGCTTTGGGTAGGTCCCCAACCTACTAATTGAGAACAGAGACTATAAGCTGCACCCTGGAGTGCATTCATTGCAGTCTGTGCAGTCTCTGGGTGGAAGCCCTTGCTTTTCAGCTGTCACTGGGATGAACAACACAACTCAAGAGGAAAGGGACGCTGTTTTAAAGCACTTCTAATCTTCTGTAGTTTTGTAGGTTGCATGTTCCCTTGACTTCCTTACCTATCTCCACAAGGTTCCCAAAGGGATGTTTAGGATGTTTTAGGGATGACATTTTTTCCTGGTCTTTATCCCATTCATTTCTTTTACTCAGGCTATGAGGATAGGCTAGATGCTTTCCTTTGTGTTTCTGGAAGTTCCCCAATTTGAGTAGTTGCCCTAGGAGAAGACTGTGTTGTCTTTAGGCATGCTTTGCACTGATGGTGTGGCAAATGCTGTTCAAGTACAACTAAGCATCGAGGCTATATGCTAACTGTCAGACATGATTATTTTTCAGAACTATACTTGCAGAAGTGAGTCCTTTGATCATATCCCAAAGGCAAAAGCAAGAGGTTCTCTCTGGTCATATTAATGTCATGCTGGTTTTCATTTATTTTTCAACCAATTTTTTTCTTTACTATGGTGAAAATCCTCATAAATAAATCATGGAGCATTAAATGACTCAGTATGTGCTTGCTATCGAAAGTATTTGCCTTTCAATTTTAGAATGCTTTAAAACTTGTTTTAGACAACTCTGTGCTGGTATTTCATCAAGTGTTCAGTGTTCAACAGCTGTGGTGTTTCTGCTGGCTGCTTGTCTCTGCTGAGGAGATGTCTGAAAAAACACTTTTCTGGAGAATTAGTTTCCGTAAAGAAGGTTGCTTATGAATACCTTCTAGGTCATGGTGTAACTCATTAGTAGATCAGAGGGGGAGAACTTGTACTTCAGCTACCTGAAGTGCTGTTGACACAAAGATAGATGGTGTCTAATTTTGGGTATTATACTGTAAGCCCCCCATGACTGCGAAGTTTCTGCTTCAGAAGTTTCTCTTGTGACAGATACAGAAGGAAAATACTCCTATTGGGGAAAACATGGTGCCATATTTAACATTAACACATGTCCTGTGATTGCCCCAAAGTCAATGTCACTAACAATTTTGGATTAAAATTATGAAGTTATGAGTAATATATACCCAGTTAGTGTGATTTCTTCATGTCAAATCTGAAAATATGGGAGAACTCTCCATCTACTAACATAAAGTCATTTATCTCTTTGGAAGAGAAAAGAGAGATATATAGTCTGAAGGTAGTAATGAGTAAATAATATACCCATATGGCTGCTGAGCAAAATAAACTCTTGGTGTCTGTATTTTGAAATGGCTGCCAGCAAATTAGTTGGAGCAAATTTAAAATCTATATGCAGATGAAGTAGAGTGTTGTGACTGTCTACCTAGTTTTGTTGGATAAATACAGCTGGATGAAATGTTTTCTGTGTAATTCAGATGGGTGTGTCACCAAGAAGGCTTTCAGAAGATGATGAGACTCTGAGGTGGAGTGATGGGTGTTACAACAATGTAGGCTGGATCACAGGTGGTGAGTTTTCTGTGTTTTATGCTGGGTAAGAAAGGACTGGAACAATCACATCACCAGAACTGGTGCTGCCACATGAATATGGCCCATCAATTACAAAGGGAGATTGAAACTTTAGTCACTTAAATATCTATGTGTACCTGCACATGAAGAAGTGCTACCAAAATTAACAGTATAGCATGTAGAAGATGTACAGTCATGAATTTCTGTGAAATAAACCAACCGTGATGGGTAGTGTGAGCCTTTACTGATTAGAAATCAGTAAGACAACAATGTGTTACTATTCTTTCTTTTTTTTTTTCTTCTTTTTTAATTTTGTTTCACCCAATTTCATTTGGAACTGTTTTTTTCCAAGGACTTTTAGCACTGTTTTATATTCTGTTAGGATGATTTTTCTCATTTCTTTCTTCTCCAATCTCATTTTCTTCCTTCAAGGTTTATTTTTGCTCCCTTTTTCCTAGTGTTCCTGTTTCACATCTATGTATGTGTCTTGGTTTTCAGCTACTGTTTAACACTTTCCATTCCACTTCTTTCACTCCCACTAAGTCTTATGCCTTTCTATCGTCTGTGGTTTTTGTCCCAGGTTTCATTACAAGTGTATGGGAAATTGCAGAAAAGCAACATGTACCAATCACTGAAGACAATCAAACACATTTTTTATGAAAGTCCATATATTTCAAGAGTACAAATAATGGATTTCTTATATTGCAGTAATGAGAAAAGGGATACAGATTGATATGGTTCAGAATTTTTATTCTAACAAAATACCTTTTTTCAAAACTTATAGCTGTTAGTCCATAGCAAGTGTAGTAATTGTGTACTAAAGCACTTAATAAATAGGATTAGCTTGAGCCAATTTTTTAGGTTTACAAATTGCATCAACATAAAAGAGAATAAGACATTTTTCAAGCTTAAAGGAAGAATTGCTGATGAAAGCCCTTTAATGAGGTTTGAAATATACATTCTTCTGATTTGCTTTACTCTTGCGCATTTTTTGCAAGGTTGGTTAGGTGTGAACTACATCATTAGTCTTTAAGAAATGGTCAATTACTGGAAACTGCAAATTAGCTCTACCTGTCAGTGTCCAAAGGGAAAGCTTTGCTCATCTGCAGTATGGGAAATAAGAGGGGAACTGAATGTCATGGGAATCTCTAAATCAGCTGTGACAACAAGCAAATCTGTCTTCAAAGAAGATCAAGCCAATAGCCCTTCCTGCCAGACTGAGGAATTTAAAGAGAAAAATAGGCAAGTTCAGAAGCAGCACTGCAGGATAAGACTTTAATATTATTAACAGGTCAAAGGAAATAACTGGTAGGAAACAGATGAACTAGACAAACTAGGAGAACAGCCTACCTCATAAACTTAAGCTGAACCACAGTTTGTGTTCCTAAACTGATCTTGTCTGCCATTTCACTAGCCGCTCTCCCATACATTCTTCGAGGGTCCATTGCCCTTGTCTTCCCTACACTGTTGCCGAGTGACCCATGCAGTACAGTGGTTCTACCTCATGTTTGGTAGCATCTGGAGGCAGAGACAGGAGGCACTAGAAAAATCCTAGGTTCTTCTCTCATTCTGGCAACCTGAAATACTCTAACAATAGAATGTACCTGCATGGGGTAGGAAATACCAGGGTTTTGTCTTCTAGAGTTTTGGCTAAAGCAACTGGACTAACCTAAATAATCATAGGTGTCTACTTCAGTTTGGGAAGAGGCTCCTGAGGCTCTACTGATCCTATAGGCTAAATCTCTGACAGCCACAATGAAACTTTAGACACTTGGCCCACATACACAGACCTACAGGTAGCCACTTAAATTTAGCTCAATATCATCCTCATTCTGAAAGATTCTTGTGAACATTTCTAATGTCACTTAATTTGGCCATTGCTGGTGTAGGAGGCTTGTCTTTGGTATGACCTCACACCAGAAGAAAAAGTGATGCAATATTTCATGTTCACCTTGCCATTGCAGCAGGCAAAATCAGATAAGCCAATTTTCCAACTGAAGTACACTGACTTATGTTGACTGAGCAATACTGCTTCACACTTGCTGAGTAACTGGCACAGGAGAATAGAAAGATTTTCAGCAAGTCTCATCGTTATCGTCATTCCAAAATTTTTAAGAATTGGGACCTAGAGGATGTTCAGCCCTTAGCCTGGAACAAAGTTTCTCTTAGGAACCCTGAGCTTCCTTGCTGGAAAGGTGGTGGAATAATATAAGTTTGTTTATTTGTTTCCCCATTGAAACAAAGGCATTTTTTCATGACTGTGTCTAAGGAGATGCTGTTACTTTGGAAATCTTGTTATCAGTCAAATATTCCGCAAATATTCATGTTCCATACCTGGAATTTATGCTGAGGAGTATAATGAAGATTTTGTCTTATATGACTGAAAACAGGATGTGGCTTTTGTAGGGCTGTGGAGAATGTTTTAAAAAAATAACGAAATCCTGCTATTTAACACAATCTGGTATGCTAGAAGAACAACAGATTTGTACTCCCAAAACCCATGGGAATGTTTCATTTCTGTACTGGATCTGGTTGGGATGGAGTTAATTTTCTTCAGAGCAGCCTGTATGATGGTGTGTTCTAGATTTGTGATGAAAACAGTGTTGCTAACACACCAATATTTTAGCTCTGGCTGAACAATGCTTGCACAGTATCAAGGCCATCTCTTTCTCACTCTGCACCTCAGTTAGTAGGCTGGAGGTGGGAGAAAGTTTGGGAGGAGACACAGCTGGGATAGTGGACCCTTACTCACCAAAGGGATATTCCATACCATGTAAGAGATACTCCATAGCATATAAAGTTATGCTCACAATAAAATTGGAGGGTAGTTTTTCCAAAGTAGTCATTGCTCAGAGACTAGCTGGACATTGTTCTGCTGGTGGGAGGTGGTAAGGGATTGCCTTTGCATCGCTTGACTTTTTTTTTTTCTTCTTTTTTTTTCTTCAATTAACAGACTGTCTCTATTGTGACCCATAAGTTTTTTCTTGCTTTTGCCCTCCTAATTCTGTTCTCCATCCTTCTGGAGGGAAACTGAGTGACTGACTGGGTGGGGACTTAGCTGCCAGATGGGGTCAAGCCAACACAATTTCTCATTGGGTCATGGTTGCTGATCAATATGGAATGGGGTGTGAGCGCTATTATCTTTTTTTTCTTTTTTTTTTAAGTGCTGTTTTTTAGCCTGGGTATGCTGCAGCAGATCTCTTCCTCAACTACAAGTAATGCTGAAGAAAGGGAGTAGGAGCCTCAAATGCTGGAAAACCAAGATCCATCAGCTATAAGATTTTCATTTGCCTAATAGAGGTGTCCAGCAGAGCCTCATTGTAGAATGGCCCAGGAAATGATCCACAGTATAAGCCTAGCAGCATGCTGGAGAAACGCTGAAGTTGTATGCAGCACACTGCACGTGAAGGGTAGCTAACAGTATCTTTTATGAAAAAAACCCATATTTCTGCCTTTCCCTTTACTATTTTGTTCATTAGAATTTGCAGAGATCGCTGTTATTATGGTAATGGTAGTAGCTACTAATTTGCAGTTGTTTCTAGAAGCTGGTTTGGCACCTCAGTAGAACTGAAAAGAGAAGGTATATGAAAAGACGGTCTCTTTTTTGCTAGGCTTGGATTCAACAGGCAAACATAAGTATCTGAAAAAACACAAGTTGAGAGAAAAAAAGATTAATATACTCAATAGTAGTCATTTTCCTTAGGACAGAGAAGCTGGAAAGTTCCCTGAACTCTGTATGTGAAGGAATGCTTTTATATAGGAACATTAAGAAGTTGTTTCTTTATAGTAGCTTGTCATTATGCATTTCTGAAGTGTTGGGTGTCTTTCAGCTCATCATTTTATAGCACCATGCTTACTGGGATCCCATGGTCTCTAACTTGCTGTAGGAATGGAGGGACTAGACATTATCTTAGGAACCTTAAATTTCCTAAAAGGAAATTTGCACCACTTTTTTTGTCCTGTGACACCAATAATTTCTGTTGAAGAGATATGGAAAATGAGGCTAGAAAGCTAAATGTCCCAGCCAAGGTCAAACAGAAAAGAATGGTAGAGCTGGGATTTAAACCTACTTGTCTCCTAGGTGTCTTAACCACAGATCTAATCTGCCATTCTTTGTCTTAAAGGTAATGTATTTTGTAAGTCAGACTCTCAGTATATTACTCCTAAGATGTAGCAGGGTAATAAAAATAATTAAGCAGATGTTCAAATCACTAAGTGAGTGTCATTTTTTGTTTGAAGGCTATCCCAACATGAACTCAGATTTTAGTCTCTAGTGAAAATGTCTGATATAATGTTGGGTTTTAACATATTAGCAGAGAGAAGAATATTTAGCTACCTTCAATGTATTCAGCTATTTGTTTAATTGAAGGGCTCAGCAGTCAGCGGACATCTCATTAGCCAATTCACAT
Organism: Elanus axillaris; assembly: GCA_026212715.1. Classification (NCBI taxonomy): domain Eukaryota; kingdom Metazoa; phylum Chordata; class Aves; order Accipitriformes; family Accipitridae; genus Elanus; species Elanus axillaris. The sequence goes on along the minus strand of JANZLQ010000078.1, from coordinate 16,425,106 downwards.
AGGCATGCTGTGACTATTTTGGATCACATATCCACAATTCAAATTGACAGTAAAAGTCCAATTAAAAAGCAAATGTATTTTCATACACTGTAGCAGTGGTGTTGTCATGTGGCTTGGGTTTTTCCTTTTATTTCATTCCCAATTACTCATTTTAATGATATGCTCCTGAATGTGAGAAACTAATGTTCTTATTTTGAGCTCTGCTTGGAGAAATTGTCAGGCAACCTTTCCCATACTGTTCTGCTCAGCTGCTGCAAAGTTGTGTACTTTGACTACATGTGCAGAGGTTATTGTGCCAGATGGTGTGGCTGTTTCTGGGATGTGAAGAACCACAGAGAGAACCCTGAAATATATCCCTTATGTCATAAAACATCACTTTAACTGGCTTTTCAGAGATGAGACTTATAGGTAAATTAGGGTGCAGAGAGCCAAATTATATCTAACACTGAATATCAAAAAGGTCAGCTGGTACATTTCCAAAGGCATTCAATTTATCTCCAGTATTAGACTACTTTTTAGCAAAATGTTCTTTACTGACATCAGTTTCTTGCTTTAGTCTATTGTCTAAAAGACAGAACGTTAATTTATCCATCAAAATAGAGTCTCTGATGTATTTTGTTATTCATTACACATAAAGTAGAGATTATAAAATGTATTTGCTAGTACTTCAAACTAGACAGAATTATACAGCACTACTGAAGTAGTGCAAAGTTTAGTGCAAAATATAGGTTTAGTCTGAATTACACCAGGGCCAAAGCAAAGAATTAGGGAGCTATGGCTGGTTTCCTATCTACCAAGAAAACAAATGAAAAATGAATTTTTCTAATGGCTTAGCTCCTTAAACAACCCTTGAACTATATGAAGCAAATGTTGGTGCTGGTACAAATTAGTGGGCAGGAAAGGGGACCCTTTGAAATGTAATCATCCATTCTGTGGACTGAAATCTATTATGAATCTGACCTCCCCCAGTGAGAACATGCAGAGGACAGTGCAACATACTTCCATGGCCAGTGAACTTTGCTAGAGGGTCTAGGTTGGGGAAATTTAGGATTCTGCAAGTCCCTTTCTGCTTAATCCAAGGGTAGCATCTGAGTTTGCTTACCTGCAGGTAAGTTCTTGGTCATCCTGAAAGGCTTTGTGAGCCACGCACGAGATCCCTTTTCTCCATGGGTGCTTGTGTTCCACAAGGTAGCAGCTGAGCTTCAGGATACCAGTGAATTCAGTTTTGAGTAGGAACCCTTCTTGATCCAACTGACCACGAACAGTGCCTGTGAATATGCATATTCTACTTTTTTTTTTCTTTCTGTATATATAATTCCCTTTTTCCAAAGGCTTTTGGAACAGCATTTAGCCATACCTGCTTATTGGGATCTGAGAATATCCATAACAGTTGAATGTCGGGGGGTTGGCAATGAATCTGAGTGGGCTAAATCACAGCCCTATGTGGCATTTACATTCCTTAGATTACAGTGAATAGCAGCTAACATCTGATGTAAACTGCAGTTCCCAGAAACTATTGTAGATCTTTATTTAATCTACCCACTCGATGTGTGAACTTGAGCATTCACTTCAGCCTGTGTATCATACAAGGAAGAAAAAGGAACAGAAAAGATTTGCCAGTAACTGTAGACTTATGAGTACAAGCTTTTTCCAATCTGTTCCAGAAATTAAAGCTTTTTCTCCTATGGCAGTCTGTAGGCATCTGTAATTCAAGGTCCTCACATTTAGATGTTGGCAACATGGTTGCTACTCCAATATTTTTGATGTTTCATGGTCAGCTTCTTTCATCTTCAGCATACTTCAATTACTGACAAAAACAGCACATAAGTGCTTTGAGTAGTAAAGTTCCATTTGTAAATCCCCACACAGTGTGGAGATGAACATGGGTACTGTGACCAGAGTTTAATGAGAAGCAGCAGACTGATCCATTCACATTGACACAGGCTTTTGAAGTTCATCATTCAGTGTCTAAACCAAGCATTTTACTAACTAACTTGAAATACAGATTAAACTAAAAGGTTACTTTGATTGACTTTTTGTCATTTGTCATGTTGACAGGTGAACTAAGAAAATATTGCTTAAATTCTACAGATGTTTATCTTTATTAACATCTCAAATCTTACCAGAGGGTTACTTTATTTTTCTGTGCCACATAATAATACCTTGCTGCTCTGAGGTGAACTGACTAGTCAGTGTTTTGTGTCTACCAGTATTCATTTAAGTATCATTTATTCATTGTGATTAGTAATCAGATCTGGGTAAGAGAAGTAAAACAAATGTAAAAATATTCTGCTGTCTTTGAATTATTTCTTGCTTTTAAGACAGAGGAAAAGTAAAACAGGTCATCAAGAAATTAAATACATAAAGATCAGAGGTGAGATAATGAGCTCATTTGCATTGCATCAGGATTTGTTTTGAACTTCAAAACATGAGATCATAAACCAGTCAACATTTAAACTGCCAGCTATATGAAAGACTAAATCAAAATGGCCTTTTTTTTTCATCCTCTAACAATTATTCTCTCACTGGATGTTTTCAGTCTTTCATTTGGTGGTCTCTGAATATGAAGTCGTATCATCTATTCTTTCTTTCTTTTTTTTTTTTTTTTTTTTTAAATCCAGACAACCAGAAATAACCCCACAAATCTACTGTAAATAGCAGTTAGTGGAGAGTGGAAGAGTAGAAGAGATTGGGCAAGAAACAGAATTGCCTTTGTTGGATTGTTCAAGAAGGTGCTGCTGCTTTAAAAATGTTTTTCTGCTGGTGCAGTTCAGGGCTTGACTTTGGGCAAATGACACTTGTGCTATGTCACAGAAAGAGAGCTGAGGTAACTGACCCCAAATACAGTTTTCCTGTCCATCAGTAGATATTTTATAGGCCTTTCAACTTTTACCAACCAGATTATTTCTCATATCCTTTTGGTAAGGCTGGAGATGGGTTGTACATCTCTTAATTCCCTTTTCCCAATTACTTTGATGAAGCCACCTTGCTCTTTTCACAATAGAGAAATTCATATTCTGTGCAGAGCCAGGCAAGGATCTATGGCTGTGTCAGGACTTCCCTTTCCTCACTTTCTCTGTACAGTTGGCCAAGGCTGTGACAATTTTAGCCTGCTGTGATAAATGATAGCTCAGCCGGCTCATGACTATAGTGGAGGAGGGAGCTTAAAGATATAACAGGCTAACCTTTCAGGGATGCACAAATCTGCTCAAATAAAGAAAATCAGGAAAGGGCACCATATTTTTCCTTGTTTTTTTGCAATGTCTGAAACTAACCCATGCCCTAGCTACCGCATTACTATGAAGTCATTTGATTATCCATTATCTAGGTCATTGGTTCAAATTTGGTCCAAGATGTCACTTCGCCCTATCTTGTGTAAATTAGACACGCTTTACTAGGGGTACTGTCAGATATTTGGTGACCATTAAGTGGACATGCAAAATTACATTTTGCTTTGCTAGTATAGAAATGGAGGCAGAGACAAAAAACATAGAGTGACAGGAGTAAAAAGCAGCTCAGGTGACTTTTTGCAAAAAGCCTAATGGAGTCTCCAGTCAGCCCCACTGATAAAACTACTATTCCTGCTTGCAATCTATTTTCCACTGAATATAATCAGCCAAACAAACACAAAATAATCTTGTTTGGTGCAGACTGCTGTGTTGGCACCTGAACAGCACCTAATGTGCCAGCTGCTGCTTTGTTTTGGTTTGTTTGTTTGTTTCTTGCTGTATTAATGGATTTTACATCACTTTTATTATCCAGTGAAAATATAATAAAGACCATTCAGGATACATGGATGCCATTCAGGTTTTGTGGAGAAATTTGGATGTATAGCATCTATTTTTGGAATAGATGATCTTTATAGGTTTTCACTTGATTACACCTGTACAAAATATGTGGCCTGTTTACTGCTTTGATGGAACACTAGTGATCCACTATGGGTTTTGTAAGGGTGCCTGTACACTATACACCACATTGTTTTACAGCATGCATTCTGCCAAATTGCTGCCATCACTCTAAAGAATCATTCTATGTCTCTCTATCCTCTGTTCCTTTTCCCAAGAAAGCCTGATTTCAAACATGCTACAATTTTTAGTGATAAGGTGAAAGAAGGAGGGAGGTTTCAGTTTTTAATTGCATCAGCATTTCAGATAATTTCTTTTTTTTGTTTGTTTTCACTTTCTTAATGGGCTATCTCAGGTATATCAGTACCTTCCCTTCCTGGACAGTGAAAACAGTGTGAGAAAATAAAATATTACATTATTTTGACCCATAAGACACTAATCAGAAAAAAATACTCATAAATGTGAAAGCCAAGATATTTAGGGTTCTGTTAAATTTAGTTGGACAGGCTTGGTTAACAGATCATTTACTTTCCCAGGTGAAATTAGTGCTAATTTCTGAAGCAGGTAAGGGATGAATTTTAGGACTTGTAAGAAATTTTGAATATTTGTGGAGGGAAATATCAGAGAAAATCTCAAATAGCTAAGCACTAGTTATGGCCTGTGCACAAAATAACTATTACTTATCAAACGCTTCTCATAACTTTCACATATATAATAAGCATAGATGTTCACAGACCTTTTAGCATTTACAATATCTGTGGGGGTTTTAAAAATCATAGCATAGTAATTTAGATGGGAAAATTTTATTTATTTTGATTTTGTGTATTGCCCAGAGACCTTCCCTCAACTAACAATCAGTTTCATATTTCTGATAAACTCTTCATGCAGTATTTATGGGCTTTAAAGAGTTTTAGACTGGAAGTGTTTATAAATTACTTTGGAAAAATCCTTCTTTAAAAACATTGAGATAACAGGTGTCCATACAAACAATGACAGAATTAAAACAACAACATTACATTCAGACTATTTTTATGTCTGCTAGCCTAACCCATGTAACTTAACCACAGCCACACCAACCTCTGGTTCATTACTTTTGGTTTTTTTGTTTTTTAATTAAAATTTCACGAATAAAATAGAGAAGTGGTTTATGACATGTGATTAAACATGAGCAGTAATAAATATGTATAGAGCAGAAAAATGTAGACAATGTTGTGTCAACAGAGGCAAACAAATAGGCATTTGAGTACATATGCCTACATAGTTTTTTATATATCAGGATATGGAGCTTTTAAAATCATTATACCAGTATTTACCAATTGCTTGCTTTCCAGTCTGCATGGCTTATTGGATATTATAATTTGAAAAGATTATCTTACTAGGGTAATGAACAATAAAAAATTTGTAATTCATCCTAATAAGCTTGAATGGTAACCCACATGCCTTGGACATTTCTAGCCAGGCATAATTTATCCACATCTTTGGCTGTGAAACAGTGTGGATCTTCTTAACCGAGTCCCTGACAGATGGTTTAAGCTTTTTCAGGACTACATTTCCAATCATTTTGCCCATATTGCAAAATTGGCCTTGAAAAAGGGTAAAGAGTTGTTATGCTGCATTAACATCTCTTCTGAATTGCTTGCTGTGAAGGACATGAAAAAGGAAGGAAATCAGAAGAAGAATGTTTTAAAAATACACTTTTGAAAATTACAAATGTTAGCTATGATGATGATCTTAAATTATATCCCTCACCTCAATTTGAATGTGAATGTGGTCACATTATGTGTGATAATGAAAACACAACTTGTTACCTTGTGTCATAAATGATTCAGATGGCATTCATGGTATAAGAAGCTTTAAAAGTGCTGTAATTAGAAAGACTTCCTATAGCCTTAAACCCTGCTGATGGACAGCACAATTGACTGCTATTAGATGAACAGGGATTTCTGTGGCACTTTTCAAGATTTTTGCTACTCTGAATGGGAAGGCTCAAATATCTACATTAATTTCTGCATGGAACATGGATTGATCACACGTACTATGCCAAATTTTCATTTTCTTTTGCAGCTTCAGCTGACTGGCTTCTTCATATAAAGTACCGTTCTTTTCTTCTTCCCACTTTTAGTTTATGATAAAAATCAATGAAAGCTGAAGCCTTCCACAGTCATCTATAAAATGCAATTACTGTATACAACACACAGTAAAACTCCTGTGGTGTATATGTTGAGACATAATTTATGCCACTTACCTCCAGAGAGGTATTGATCCTACTCCGTGAATATCTTACAAAGGAGCTGTTGAATGCAAGCTCAAGGAAATATGTGGTTATTGGGTCTGATCTATAATTTGATTAATAATGACCTATTTCTTGAACTCTGCTCCTTACTGCTCTGTTTTCTGTGACTGAACCTTGTATCTTGAGTATTGGCCCTGCTGATCTCCTTCAGAGCCCCCCCCGCCTTGCTGTCCCTCAGGTTTGCTGTGGTATCTGTGATCCACACCAAAGGAACTGTAGGAGAAGGCTGAAATGACCTGGCAGATTTCGTTATTATTTTTTAAATGGCTGGCACTCTTTGCTAATCCTAAAATTGGTGGTTGCCCAGCACAGCCTGCACTCATTCTGTGACAGGATCCAGTTCTTGGTTTCCTGCTGTGTATAGGAAGGAAAAGCAATTCTGAATAAATAGTCCAGCAAGGATTCTTCAAGATACAGGATAAAAAGTCCATCACTTAGTTTAGCTCATGGTTTTGAGAGCTGCAGTCTAGTATAGAAAATGCCAGGAAAAACCCTCAATAATGATCTAAAACAGAAAATGGGTGGATTTTATGAGAAACCTTTCAGTGTTCTGGTGTTAGGTAATACCTGCCCAGTGAAATCACAAGACTAAACCCCTTCTTGCAAGAGTAAACCTGTGTTACTTAGTGTCTCAGCACCTTGTCTCAGGTAAATTCCTCAAATAAAGAATTGTTGAGTGGTGTCTCTGAGTTTCCATTTCAAAGTTCACGTTCCTTGAGATGCTGCAAGAATGTTAGCAATTTGCTCTACTATGTGAAAAAAACCATTGTATATTCATAGTATGAGAGTTCAGGAGAGTTTAATTTGCTTTGGGCAGAGACCTGGGTAGCAGGGTAAGCTTTTCTCTTATATGATTACAGTAAATAGTTCAACCTTATTCTGAAATAAATGCCCTGTTTTGGGATTTGACAGAAGTTAATTGCCTATTGTGACTGCACTGTAGTTGATGAATGCCATAGTGGGGCATGACAAAATAATATTTATTGAAAATGAGAGAAATACCCTGTTAAAAGAATATTAGCAATATAGTATTAGCAATATAATTCAGGTCAAAATTGTTCTAAATTCAAAGTAGAAATACACATAATAAAGGACATGTTCCTTTCCATCTCTTCATTGGTGGGCTTTTAAACAAAGCATAAGCTTATTTCATCAGTTCTGGAAATCTAAAAGTAATGCTTGAGTAGAAGCTGAATAAAAAGCAAACTAAAACACAATAGCCTCATTACACATACAGAAAAATACAAAACCCAAACCAACCAAATAAAAAAACAGGCTAAGAAAATAAAACCAGAAACTGAATTTGATTTTAAAATTCCTTTTGTTTCACTAATCATATTACTATGAAAACCTATCCTCAGTGAAGTCAATGCTGGTCTACTATGGCATTCCTCAGAGCAAGGATTACAGCTATGATGTCTGCAGCCAGCACTGTTACCTGCTTGGGAAAAGTCTCATCATGGCTTCCTGTCTCAGTTTCCTCATCTAGGAGATGCTTTATATCTTTGCTTGAAGATAAAAGACAAAATTGCTCGAAAAAACCAGCTGTTGAGACTCTGAAGCTTGACTGTGTGTTTAATAAGAAATGAAAGAATCACTACAGCTGGAAGCAAACCAACTAGTCTAATTTCTTTGCTGAATTAATACTTTTTTCTTGCAATGTATTTTGTAAAGTTTTGACCATTCTATTAAGAAAAATGTCTTTTTAATATTGAGATGATGTGAAAAAAAGAACTGAGTAAAGTTTCTTAGTAGTCCTGTTCAAGTATGGAGTGGAAGTCCAATCCATGCAGGGCTTTCTGGAAAGCTCTTACACGATGAGTGAGCTTGCCTTTTCATTTGAAAAACAGAGAGGAAGTGTAGTGAAGTCAATATTTTTAGAACTTGGCCACTGCATTTAGGAACTAATAACTAGAATTTATTTTATAAGGTGGAGAAATCATATTTTGAAATTGCTGAGGGAAGGGAAGCTTGGTTGAATCAAATGGTCACAGGCTGACCAACACCTGCCAATACGATTTACCTATGAAAAAGGTCAAATGTTCCTGAGGCAAGTCAGGTGAGGTACTTCTAGTGAGATGGGAAATGATATTAGTGGTACTTTATCTGGAAAATTATATGAATTCTAGTAATTCATAATCAAGGAAGTAATAAATGACTCTGGTAAATGCCAGGCTTTTTTTGAGAGGAGACTAAAAGGTGGCTTGTTAAGCCTAGTGGAAAGGGATGATGTCTGCTCTGTATAAATACAGCTGGGTTAAATACAAAGGAAGGAGACAGTTTCTTCAGCTAAACAGCGTTACCATAAGAACGAATGCCTTGAGATTGCCTATGAGTAAACTGAGGCTAGAAGTCATCTAGCCATCAGAGAAGTGGAGTCTGGAGCTTCTGGCCAGTTGGAAGAGCTGAATGAAGACCTTAACTAGTATTAAGGTGGATTTTGATCAGTTTCTGAATGACACGATGGGATGTAGGGCCTGTAGTAGCTCATCAGGGTCCTTCTTTTTTTTGTGCATTTTAACTCAAATGACCCAAATTCACACTCATTGAGATTGATGTAATGCTGCTGACCAGTTTGTTTGACTGCATAGCCATATAAGCATAGCAGCACTTCATCTAAAATGTAAATGATGCTTTGCAGAGAGAACAGGAGATTTTTAAAAAATCTTAGTTACAACCAGGGTAAGTGGCTTCATCTGAACTCACTCTGCTTGGTGAAGTCCTAAGAGAGGGTCAGGGAGCTATCTGTGATCTTTCTAATGCCAGAAATTCAACTAGAATTGCCTGAAGCTAAAATCTCTCAAGAGAATAGTAGATGAACCAGAACTTGACAAAATGCAGCCATGTTCCTTCAACAATCCTTTTACTTGCTATGCACACTGCCCAGGGAAGGCAGGATATGGCATAGTGGAGGCTATGCAACATTATTCTGTTTGGGGATTTTTGTGAATGGAAGAATTATCAGGCAGCTGGTTAGCTGTGCCACCTTTTCAGCTTCTGGAATGAGACCAAACTAACTGTACTTGCCCAAGTATATTCTAGTTTGGTAAGTAAAAAAAAAAAAAGACTCTATTATTACACAGTAAATTCTGAACAGCCTTTATTTACCTGACAAGTTTGCTCTGTAAGTTTTCATTCATTTGTACCTGAGTTTTGTGGTTATCAGCTGTGACCAATGTTACCATGATACCAAAGCATAGTTTAGTCTAGCTCGAGAGTTCCAGAAGGAAACAGACAACCCAAACGGTGTTTATCCTCAATTTGATGAACAGCTCATCAGACTGTGCCTGGTCACTGGCACACTGTGTTGTCTGCCACTGAGATTTGATTTGTTTGATCTACAGGATCATGACACTGGGAGAATGGACCTTCACATTATCTGACCGGTGTCTGGCCAGCAAGGGGTCTTGAGCAGATAATTACAATTCCTGACTGGGAAATTAAATCTGATGGGAAGTAATGCTTTACCTACAGCATATCAAAACTTCACAGAGGCAGGGGATAGATAAATGGTTGCTTTGGTCTGTCTTTGTCCCTCTACTTTCCCATTCCCCATTTCTTGACTATTATGTTGCATTCTGGCGAAGGATTTGGATGGTGGAGCTGGGAACTGCCACAGGAGACAGGGAAGCAGTCTCAGCCTGGTATCTGTCATGATTCTCCCTTGTGCAAAGGAAATATGTAGGCAAAGGGGAATTCTTGGGGGGCTTTGCATGCACTTTGTAGCTTGAATGTACCTCAAAGAACATTAACGCTATATTTACATGCCAAATGTTACATACAGATGAAATACACGCAGAGTCTATACTGCCTATTTCACTGGTTGAAAGTTCTACCGTGTTTCCTCATGCATGTTTTGGGAGTTAGACTTTGGCTATAAAAACATACTAAGGCTAATTAATTTGAAATCTTGGTCTCAGACAGGTCTGAGCTTTGTGACCTAGGAAGCACCTGGCACCTGCTTTGAGCATTTATTTTTTAAATTCTATAGGCTGCATATATAATGTGGAATTTTGCCATTTCCAAGATATCTTGGTCTTTCTTGATCTTTGCCTACCAAGTCCTTATTCATATTGATTTATTTCCTGTCAGTTTCCATCTTCCACTTCAAGTGAAAATCTGGACTTAGAGAGTTTTCTAGTGGTTTATAACAATGGGAGCCTGTGATTTTGTCTGTATTCACGCAATGGCGGTTTAGGCTAGTATGTTACTTTGATTCATCCAGGCTTAGGGTACTGACATAGTCTGTTAGTTGCTGTGCATCTGCTGATGAGTGATAACTTGCCAGAATCTTAATTTTATTACTTTCAATAGTGTGACTGTATACGAGAAATCTTCTGTGTAAACTGGATCAGAAAACAAGGTAGGTATAAAATCTCTGCCTTGTTTCTGAAGAAAAGGCTCAGCAGCACAAACAGAAATGATTCATACATCTTCCAGCCACATTGTGGGAGACAACAGTTTTCATGTGTGTTTAGAAAAGTGTTAGGCCTATGCTTGCCTTGAGTACAAGATGCAGCTCACTGGGTTTGTTTGCAAGTGTAGCAGCTACTATGAAGCACATTTTCCCTTATCGAGGTTGATTCAAAGCAGTCACCAGCATGCAAAGTGAGTCCAGCAGTAGACTAGACCTGCACCAGCCTGAGGGACACATGCAGATGCCAGTGCTCAAGAAGTATAATCTGAAACTTGACAGCTGCCAAACTAGCCCTCAGAGTGGCCAAGCTAGCTGGCTTTTTTTGGAAGAAATGACAGAAAGTGGCCAAAGGGACCAGTAATGGCAATTCTCCAACTATAAGACAAAGCCAAGTGAGTATTGTGATTATGTTTTCAGAAGAAGAGGCACCATCAGCAGAAACCTAATTTGGACTTTCCTTATTGCATCTGCACAACCTGGAGGGCCTGAGATTAAGTGTAAGAATAAAATGGAAGCTTCCCCCTGCTTTTCCTAACTCCATCCCAATCTGGGACAATGGCAAAATAAAAAATAGACACCCCTCCCTTCCCCAGATCTCATAATCCATGAAGCAAGATGGCCTTCAAATTAGCAACTCAGCCTTGACTGTTGGGCAGCTGGGCACTGGCCAGATGGGTCACCCCCCTTCAATGGAGTCCACTTGCTGTTACACAGCATAAGGTAGGAGGTATTTAGAAGTAAACTGCAACAGCTCGTCACCTCCCTGGAGTTCATATTAAACACAGCTAATGCTCGCTAACCTCCCTTTGGTTTGCTGCTGTGCCCAGTGCCCGCAGGTGACCTGGCAGCCTTCCACCCTGCGGCTGCAGACCGACCTCTCTCACCCTTGCTGTGGGAGTTTGGGGGCAGAGGCCTCTGTCCTCAGCCCCAACACCTCGGGTAGCATGCTCAGCTAATAAAGCTCCTGAATTATTGTGCTGCTGTCCCAAGGGGAAGATTGACTCTGCCACCAAAACAAGCCAACCTTTCTCAGGTTTAGTCAGGTGTCTCTAAAACCCTTTGACACAGTTAAGGGTGAGACCTCATGCTAGGAATGAGGGCAAAAAGAGACAGAAAGAGAGAGAGATGGTTTGAAGTTAAAGCGACAATGTTTTTGAAGTAAGAAAAAAAAAAAAAAAGCCTGGGGAGCAGACCAGGAGGAAGATTTCATATTTGAGAAACAAATCTAGTATGAAAGGAGATTGATTTCTGGGGGAAAGGCAATATGAAAGCTGTTACTAGAACTGACTTTTATTCTAGTACATTTGAAGAGATCCTTTCCACTTTATACATGCAGGATGGACCATGTGGCAAATATAGAATCACATGATAGATGAACAGCTCATATTCCCATGACCATCTTCATCTATCATCAGTCCTTTGTCAGGCAGTTCATCTTCTTACAACTGGGCTCTATTGGATTTCTGTGGCAAGGTTTTGGTAGAGGTTGGGGGGCATATAGGTGTGGCTTCTGTGAGAAGCTGCTAGAAGCTTCCCCTATGTCTGACAGAGCCAATGTCAGCCGGCTCCAAGTCAGACCCACTGCTGGCCACGGCCAAGCCCATCAACAATGGTGGTACCACCTCTGGGATAAAATATTTAAGAAGAGGGAAAAAGTTGCTGTGGGCACAGAAACTGCAGCTGGAGAGAGGAGTGAGAACATGTAAGACAAACAACTCTGCAGACACCAAGGTTGGTGAAGAAGGAGGGGGAGGACGTGCTCCAGGCACCAGAGCAGAGATTCCCCTGCAGCCCGTGGGGAAGACCATGGTGAGGCAGGCTGTCCCCCTGCAGCCCATGGAGGTCCATGGTGGAGCAGATATCCACCTGCAGCCTGTGGAGGACCCCACGCTGGAGCAGGTGGGTCCCTGAAGGAGGCTGTAACCCCATGGAAGACTGTGCTGGAGCAGGCTCCTGGCAGGACCTGTGGCCCCATGGAGAGAGGAGCCCATGCTGGAGCAGTTTTTCTGGCAGGACTTGTGACCTCGTGGGGGACCCATGCTGGAGCAGTGTGCTCCTGAAGGACTGCACCCCACGGAAGGGACCCATGCTGGAGCCGGTCGTGAAGAACTGCAGCCCGTGGGAAGGACCCATGTTGGCGAAGTTCATGGAGGACTGTCTCCCATGGGAGGGACCACATGCTGGAGCGGGGGAAGAGTGTGATGAGTCCTGCCCCTGAAGAGGATGAAGCAGCAGAGACAACATGTGATGAACTGATCGTAAACCCCATTCCCCATCCCCCTGTGCCGCTGGGGGGGGTGGTGTAGCTAGAGAAACTGGGAATGAAGTTGTGCCTGGGAAGAAGGGAGGGGTGGAGGGAAGGTGTTTTGAGATTTGGTTTTATTTCTTATTATCCTAATCTGGTTAATTTGTAATAAATTAAGTTAATTTCCCCCAAGCTGAGTCTGTCTTGCCTGGGACGAGAATTGGTGAGTGATCTCTCCTGTCCTTATCTCGACCCACAAGCTCTTTGTTATATTTTCTCTCTCCTGTCCAGCTGAGGAGGGGAGGAGTGATAGAATGGCTTTGGTGGGTGCCTGGCATCCAGCCAGGGTCAACCCATCACATGGGCCATCATCTTAACATGTTAAAATCAGTGTAGAAGGGAAATGTTTCCTGTCTTTGCTCCTAAATATAGAATTTACTCCATAGTAACCTCAGCCAAGTACCAAGGATGGACAAGTTCCAACTGTGCTTCTCTATATGCAAAAATGTCACTCCAGAGTACCGTATTTCAAACCTTGGGTTACAAAGTGAGCAGTTGGAAAGCTGAGATTCCTAATTGGTGGATCATCCACTCCCAGCCCAGGAGACAATGAAATATAGCATATGCTTTTATACCTTAGCAAGCCAGGTGATTCACTGCTGCTTCTCTCCATTGACTGCAAAAGGAGCCCACAATGCCAAGTTCAGTTATAGATGTTTACTTTGTAGACATCTGTAGGTACATCAGGTGAGTTATACTCAATGGAGTCTTTATGGCTTGATGGGAGCCTGGAGTTGAGACCTCAAATTACTAGCACAATCCTTTTCTTAGGACTTGCCTCCAGCTCAGTAAGTGGGAGACTCTACTATTTTGAGAATTGTTCTCATTGATTGAAAAACCGGAGTGCAAATTTTCCCCGTCTGCATGTTTAACTTAGAGGGGAGCAGCACCCTGGGGTTCTTTGTTATAAAACACACAAGAGAAGCATAAGGTGTTATTATTATAGGTGTTATCACAGAATCTGATAAAACATGTCTGGAACCTATTCTTAAAAAATTCAGTTATGTGGATTTTACAGTCTTTCCAGGCAATCTGTTCCAATGCTTTGCTCTCCTCATGTTAGAAAGTTTTTCTAATGTCTAATCTAAAGTTTCCACATTCCATTATTTCTTTTTCTCATCCCTGTGGACATGGAGAGCAATTGATTCTGATTCCTCAGCAGCATACTGTTGAAGTTTGTTATGACATTTCCTCATAAGTGTTTCATTCTCCAGACTGAACAACTCTGATTTTGTTCAATCTTTACTTGCAGATGACTTTTTCCAGCCCTTTAATCCACCTTGTTGCTCTCCCTGGACTGCTGCAAGAAGTTCACATCTTTCTTAAAGCACAGTGCCTACAGGTGCCTACAGTACGTTAGCTGCTTACTAATTCTGGAGTATCTACAGACAAATCTTACACATGATGCTGCCTATACAACCCATGCAATAGTTTTTGCAGGGAGGTGAGATTGTTTATTTCTGTTCAGCTTTTGATCCCCCATAGACCACAAACTGTTTCCTACTGAATCATTTTCTACCTTCTGTTTGTACAGTTGATTACTTCTACATAGATGTAGCACTTTCACTTGTCCTTACTGAATTGCATCCCATTGATTTCAGACCTCTTCTTCAAATTGTCAGGTTCATTTTTAATAGTGAAAAATGAGGTCTTCTACCTCAGAGCCTGTCCATGCATAGTTCAGTATGGCAACACAGGAGGCAGAAAGAATCACAGACTTTCTTTCCACTGTGGCACAGTGACCGCATCTCTGTTGGCATGAGTCCATGCTTTGGGATAAGAAGTAATCATCTTCTGTTACAGTAGAGCCTGAAGGCAAGACAAGTTTATCCTACTGTTAGAAAGTGTTTCCTAATACTTCACATAAAGTTCCTCATTCCATTACTTATAGTCTTGGAAAAGGAGAGGGAGAAAAATTTACTCCCATTCTTCAGCATGAGGACCCTTGTTTTAGGTATTGCATCCATATGAATCAGTAAATGATTCCTGCCCTGTTGAGTTTGTAACCTAAACAGAAGAAAACAGGAACAGAGGCAAGGGCCTTAACAGATAACAGGAAGGTGGCAAATGATATGTTCATTTTTTGGCACTTTATAGGGAAGGGCTTAGTCAGGTGTTGATAGAAAAGGAATGCAAAAATGTGTGGGAAGGTTACACTGAAGTGAGTCAAAATGAAGGGGACTGAGCATGGTAAGGGCAACAGAGAGGGAATGAAGATGAAGTGAGGAGACTGGGAGAAGACTGTAGGAAAGAGTCAGACAAAGACAAGCCAAGACAGTCCAACCTAATCCATGTAACTGTCTGTCTATCAAGAAGTCCCCATTTTGTCTCTGTCAAGCAACATGTCTCTAGTTGTACTCACTCTAGAATTTGTCTTTAAGGCCATAAAAGAAAAGAGGAGCATGCAGGGGAATGGAATGGAGAGAGACTAGCTACTTGCATTTTGTGAAGAGTCTGTGTGGAGGTGAGGATGTGTGTCTTATGAGCAGTTTGGGAAAGTGCTAAAAGAAGCTGGCACCTTTGAAGCTATGTTGCACGCAGAATGACATGTCTGGCATTGTACAGCAGGCTCTTGTAGATTGGAAGAGGATAATGACACAGCTAGCTTTTTCCTGCTCCAGGGACACTTGCCGTGGTGTTCTTCCATGCTACCTTTAAAGTGTGCTCCTTCCATGAGCCTTTAAAACTCTCTGGCTCAGTGGCAAGAAAATTGCAGTCTCTTTTCAGTTGCTGACTAGTTCACTGTGAATTAAAATGGGATGTTCAGAAGGGTGAAATCAGAACCATTTATAACCATTTATAATCCAAGCTCTTTCTTTGTTTTTTTTTTGTTTTTTTTTTTTCCATTTCTTCTTCTCCCCCCCTCTCCTCCCCGACATAATTGGGGCACATTAGCTTCACTGTCTCAGTTCATTAGGTCATTTCTGAAAATTGAAAATCACAGTTTTGTGCTTATTGGTGTCTTTTTACTTGTAGGAAATCATTTGCAATGAAACTACTTCTAAATTTTCCACTGTGTAGAAGACTCCAGAGTTACTTGCTTATATTTTGTGAGAAGAACTGCTGGAAATAACAGCTCTAAGTTAGGGAATGATGTTGCCCAAGGAATCTAGCTTTGCTAATTAGAAATGCCAGTCCTTCAATGGTGTTGAAAGCCTGCAGTTCTCATGGACTGCAGAGGGTCCTCTGTTCTTTGCAACATCAGGACCTAATTGTGAAGTGACAGAGTAAGCTTTTCAGAACATGCACAAGGACACATTTATTTCTGCTGCAGTATCAAAAACCAGTGTTAGACCAGATGGACAGCATCTATGGGATATCCAAGGGTAGTTTCTTTTAACTAGGTTGTACTGGTGGTGCTTTCTGCAACCTATGATGTTTATAACAGCTAAGATCTGGTCTGAAAACAATAAGAATCAGAAACTGGAATTTAAAAAGACGACCTGCAAAGAAAAGAACTTACAGAGACTTGACTGAGAGATGCTTTTATTGAATCTTTATATGGCCTTTACAGAAGAAGAAGAAATTCAGGATTATCTCTAAAGGCGAAACAGTCCAGTGATTTATATGTTAGAAGATTACTGGTAAAGATCAAATCTGTTCATTTTGCCTTTCACAGCATTTTTACCCCAGCTTCACTTCACTCTTTTCTTTCTTTTTCAGTCCCCCTCATCCCTTTTCCTGTCAATGGTGTGTCTTCCCTCATTTTCCCAAACTACAATTAAAAATGTCAGCCTAACCTGTAGGAATCATAAGTCAATTTAGTCTATTTTTAATGGTGTATTTGAGTACTGAAGAACTTTTCTTGCTCATTTTACTGCCTGTTTAAAGATATTCCCAAACAGTCACTGTGAATATGCATGAGAGGCAGTGAGATGAGGTCTTGAGTAGCAAGCTTTTAGCTAGGACTTGTAACTGGAGAAACTGAACACTACTCTGAACTTTCAATGTGCAGAACATTTTTGCAGAATATTTGCTTTATATTCTAAAGTCAGCCCTTGGCTTACTTCTAAGACTGACTACAGGCTGTGTAGGAACTGCTTGATTGCTAGACATGACTTTGAAAGCAAACATTTTCATTAGGACTTCTGTAATGGACTTGGAAATCTTTTAATCCAAAGTTTTGTTCCTGGAACGATTAGTTGCCTGTGCTCTACCCTGAGGGAAACTGCCACAAGGGAAAAATGAATGTAAATGGAGAACTGTGCCATTACCACTTGAAATTCAGTTCCTTGTCTGTGATGTTTTCAAAGAATACAAAAACATTTAAATATGCAAAAAAAATTTAAATGTGCAATCCATATCAGTCATAATAAATTAGGACTTCCTAAAAAAATTTGGAAAGATAATTTGCACATTTTGTTTGCTTATTCTTTGCAATTTGTTTTCTGTGGAGAATTTCAATGGTCTCAGCAGTTCAGACTACACCCTTTATAAGTGATTTTTGTGGTTTAGCCCCAGCCAGCAACTAATCATGACACAGCCACTCACTCACTTCACCCCACACAGTGGAATGTGGGAGAGAGTCAGAAAAAAAGTAAAACTTGTGGGTTCAGATAAACACAGTTTAATAGGAGGGAAAGGAAATAATAATAATAATAATAATAATGATGATGATGATAATAAGAAGAACAATAAAAGGATTGGAACATACAAAACAAGTGATGCACAATGCAATTTCTCACCTCTCACTGACTGATGCCCAGTTAGTCCCTGAGGAGTGGTCCATCCCCCAGTTTATATACTGGGCATGACATCCCATGGTATGGAATACCCCATTGGCCAGTTTGGGTCAGCTGCCCTCGCTGTGTCCTGTGCCAACTTCTTGTGCCTCTCCAGCCTTCTTGCTAGCTGGGCATGAGAAGCTGAAAAATCCTTGACTTAGTAGAAACATTACTTAGCAACAACTAAAAACATCAGTGTGTTATCAACATTCTTCTCATACTGAATCCAAACCATAACACTATGCCATCTACTAGAAAGAAAATTAACTCAATCCCAGCTGAAACCAGGACAGTGGTGAAATTGTTACTCCTATAACACCAGGAGATGGAGTTGGCAGTGGGAAATTCAGTTAGCATATATATGAATAATTCACTTACTGGGTAGGTGATGGTTGGGAAGGTACGTGCAACAGGCATCAAGATGGGTTATTTCCTGAGATGTCAATAAATTTCTGGCAAGACCTAGGAGACTCTTCTGTCCAGTCTGAACTTTTACCTATAGATTTGGAAGTAGGAAGGGAAATGAGTCTTTTAGAAATTAAAATTAAATTACCTGGAAAAAGATGCACCTCTAAGCAAGTTTCATTAAATGTTTCCCAGTTTACCATCACATGCAGCACAGGGGAAGTATTCAAATTCTCAGAACTGTGGTGGGAGAACTAATGTAAAGACAAGGGATTTAAATCTACTCAGAACTGTAGAAAGTTTTGAAGAGCAAAAGGCCTTTACAGAAAGTGATGCTTCCTCTTTGCCTAACAGGGCTAAAGTGCTACCACAGAGAACTGACAATGTTTAGGGAGATTGTACAAAGCAGGAATGGGAGCAGGCTGACAGGTGCTAAAGATTATTCAGGTCAGACAAAGACATCTGCCAAAGACATCAGTCATATGAGATAAGGAAAATTACAATTGAACTAGAGGAGGAACAGGTGCTGCTCACAAAGGAGTATCCTGGAAAGTTAATGATATGTCAGAACACAAAGTTAAATAAAAGAGCCAAAAATTTAAATAAAACCTATATATCGTTGTGCACGGCTCAGAAGGCATAGTAGGTGAACTTGATTGCTTGGTCATGCGGTAAGGAGACTCCTGAAGCATGGAGGAATGAGAGGTAAAAATAAAATGTTAAAAATCTGGTTTTGACTATTCCTAATGAGTAGATTAAGTCATTAAATGGTTGAGTAGGGCTACACCTGATTTATTCTATATTCTCCAGGGAGGTACACTTTCTTAATACACGGAAATGCCTACAGAAATACTGGCTTTATCTCACAGATTACTACATTTATTACACCACCAGCATCCTGACCAAGCTATTTTGTATGAAAAAAACAAAGGAGATTGATAAGATATGAACTGGTTAAAGACCACAAAAGGGGAGACTTTGGGTATTTGACTCTGAACTCTGGCGAATAAAACATAGTCTTTTTGCAACATATGAGAGTTAATCCAATTGGAAACAGCTGAGATGCCAGATGTGACATTGATATAATTAAGCCCAATTTATTAAGTGACCACGGAGCTGGGAGCACAGTATTGGAGGCTACTTTGGACAGCTCACTATAAATCTCCACAGTAATCAGCAAAGAGAAATAATATAACATGGAAGAAATAGAAGGCTATAATACCATCACTTTATTAACTCAATACTCTAGCTGAAGCCATATATGTATAAACAAAAAGAGGCCAATAGGTACACTGGAAAACCAGATAGAAGCATAAAGCAATCTTAATCTGAGGGAAGAGATCAAATAATGAATTTTAAAAAAGAAAAAAGACACAATAAAGGTATACAAGATAGTGAATATTAATAAGAATCTAAATATGAAGCTGCTATTTACTTCCTAAAGATTTCATCAAAAAGGGACTTTGGTTTGAAATGGAAAACCTCTGCAATTAAAACTGATAAAAGGAAATACATTTAAAGATAATAATTAACCTGTGGCATTTATGTAGACAATACAAACACCCACAGTACATGAAACAGGAAACAACAAACAAAAAAATAATGAGACTTAAGCCCTCAGATGTCAGCATGTTTGCCAACCTGGGGAAAAAACCTCCTCTGTAGGCAGGTTATTTTAAAAATTGCCACTTACTTATTTTGGTTTTTACTTTCTCTTCTGCACTGGATGCTGTCTAGGTTACTGCAGTATCTGTGGATCATTGGTTTTAGAAAAGAGGTGAAAAGTTAGATGCAAAAATGCCCCCTGCAAAAGTTGCAGTAAGTACTTTGACTTACCGGATGCTCTCTGAAATCTCACATTCCAAATCTTATAGACAGAATAGTTTTAAAGCCTTTCTAAACTCATATACTTTTGTATATGAACATAGCATATACATTTGCAGCATTTTCTTTACTTAAAAATAGAAAATAATTTCCTGCCCCAAAGTAAGGGACAGTAACAATAGGTAGTAGGTTCATACATGTTTTCATCATTCGTATATGTGGGTGAGGGACAGAATGAAAAGAGAAAATCCTATACATATTTTGTGATTTATTTGGGAAATGTGCCAACATGAAAAAGAAAGGAAGTGATGGCCTTGAACCGTCTTCCCTGAATCTGAGCATTGTTTCAGGTTTTGGGGTTGCAGCTCCTGTTAAGGATGGCTTGCTGGGCTGGCATGATTGAAGCATACCAATAAGAGGCAGGAAGGTGATGTGATTAGTATCTTATCTGTCTGTCCTTGAATTTTCCACTCCTGTGACCTCGTCTGCATTCACATAGACTGACTGGGGAAGCAGGCATTGAGGGAAAGGCAGGAGAGACTACAGCAGAAGCCCCATAAGGAAGCTGACTCATTTCAAGCACAACTCCCGGACACTCTTAACTATGCTTTTGTGCCCCATGATAAATTCCTTGGTAAGATCTTTTCAGATTACCTGCTGGCTATGGCTTATTGCATATCTCTTAATGTCATTTATGGTTAAGAATGCATTTTTAATGAGGTTTTTTTTTGAAGACCATGTTAATTTTCTCCATCCAAAACCAGATTGCCATTTTTGTAGATAAAAATATGTATTTTAACAACTGTTATTTCAGATTTGGGTCACACCCTGCAAATTTATTTCAAAGATCACACATAATACACTTTAAAATCACATCAGTGTAGGTCATCATTTGGCTCTGTGAGGATCCTCAGGGCCGGTGAAATATGGGAACCCATCCCTATCTCAGGTATAGTGGTGCAGCAAGCACTGGGGGCTGCTCCCTGGGTGTGAACAATCTGGAGGTCAGGAAGCCTTAGTTCTTCCTCAGAGAGAATCAGTTTACAAAATGTAACTGACAGGAGAGGTGTGTGGGGAGGGAGGAGAGGGGAGGAAGTAATCTGCATCCTCTGAGAGCTGTCATCCCTGAGATGGAGGAAGGATTAGAAGGGGAGCTGTGACTATTAGGCAACACTATAGTGGAGCTATAGCAGCTAAGATTTGCCCATCCACTGGGAATGAGAGGAAATTCTCAGTTAATCCTTAGCAGAATATTTTTCTTATGAATGCATTTTTTCAGTGCATTCTCTGAATGCTTTCAATACTAACAATTACATGTCTCTGATCTAAGAAGCTAATAATTTACTTTCACACAGGGTACTCTAAGAGGGTCAGCAAAACAATGGGATGGGGAAGATCAGAGCACTAGGGCTAGGGAGATTATTCAGAGATGGCATGGACACAGCATGGAGGAAGACTTTTTTTGCATTTACATGCATTTTATGGCTGCTCTACACTGCTAAGGTAGCATAAAGACGCCTCATATAAATGAGTCAAAACTACATGGCTAAGTGATTAAATACATTTTAGCTGACACACATTCTTGTAGCAGTTATGGCAGAGTAGTTTTAGAGTGGCTGAAATCAGTCATGATATTGACATTGACAGCCTGGTCGATATTGGCATGGGCAGCCTGGCTGTCAAAGGGATTTCCTCTGAATATGTTTGAGACTACCACAGCAATTTGCAACCAACCATCCTCCAAGATGGCTGATGGCTGCTCCAAAACCATTAGCCTCATGAGGCTTCTGTTATTTTGGACATTTTGTGGGAGAAAGTAGCAGAAGTCTGCTGAGTGTGGAAATGGGACATATTTCCAAAACATCTGTTGACGTTATATATGCCAAGTAATTTCATTTCAAAATTGTCATGTTTTTCAACATAGGACATCTGTGCTGGTAGGTAGTATCTGCGAAGTGCAAACAAAAATGGAATTAAATGTACAATAAATATGCTCAGACAAATAATACTTTTCAGTAGAGAAGCAAACATGTAGAGTACTCCTTTATCAGCTGTTCCCTTTTCTCAGGGAATACATTTTCTCCATTCAACAGTCTAGCAACAGATGAATATATAGGTTACATGCCCCAAGTAAGTCTGAGACTATAAAAGCTTTCTAGCCATGTAAAACAAGTTTGTCATCCAAGCTCTAGCTTCCACCCTTTTTGGTACTTGTTCTTTGCTGAGCAAGTTGAATTCATAACCCCAAAGTTCCCCACACACATTGTGAGGCAGGTTTGGTACTTACTCTGGGAGTCACAAAAGCTCATGTGCTAATCACTGGGGTAGTTAAGTTACTCAGTAGGTTATGCCAAAAAAGAGGGGTGTCACAAGCTACACTCTTCTATCAAGCTAAGAATCAGAGCCTGGAATTGCTGTGTGCATTTAGGTAGCTCTGTGACACAGGATGTTGACCTCTCATTTGCAGAATGGTACCTAATAAATATTATGGTATTCCCATGCTGTTGTGGAGTCATGAGAGCTCTCACTAGCATTATCTCCATGGATTTTGCATACTAGGCAGTGCCTTCAACAGCAATTTTTTGGATTGAAAGTACTCCGTGCCCTTTCTGTTGAAGCTGGGCTCCTGCTTTTGAGGCAAGTGCTTCAAACGCTGCTATGTAAGAAGTGAGTACCATCCGCTGCCGTGGCTTTTCACACAACTCAAAGCAATCTGAATGAGTTAAGTTTGGTCAGAGTACAGCTAGAAAGCTAGACTCCTCTGAGGTCTCAGACATTAGTACATCTTTCTGCATTGTTAATGAGAGGTGACTTACGTAGGCAGCCAGCTCAGTAAAGAGAAAGATGCCTCTGAGTTTCCTCAGTAATACATCTATAATTACCAGGAACGCTTTTTCCTGAAACCTAAGTAGGTCAGGGAGGATTTTCCTCAATTGCTTTTCTGATTTTAGTAACTTAAATTTTATCTATGTTGTATTTTGGGTTTGAAGGAAGTCTGCCAATGTTCTGTCAAAAGGCAATGTTCCAGCTATCACATAGTGCCTCAGGGAAGAAACGTGAGGCCTATGCAAAACAGTTTTTTTTTGCCAATAGTGGAACTCTGGCTCTACCGCACTATTCTGCAGGATTGAGAGGAACAGTGAATGGGGAAGAAGGCCCAGAGCATGAGGGAGGTTGAGCTACAGAGCACTTGATTTATCGGTCTTTCTGTCACAAGCAACTGCTGAGGTAGTGGAGCCTCTTCCACCAACAAAGAGTACTGCCTGAAGTACTCCTACTTGTCCTGCAGCAGAAGCATGTCGCTTGGGTTTCCAAGACTCTGCTGTCGACAAAGTAGATAGAGAGGTAATAGCTGGTTTTGTTTTCCTGCCAGTCTGTTGACCTAAACAAATACCTACTTGGCTTTTACCTAAAGCAAGCCTGCCTTTGACATAGTAACACATTTACTGAGCTGAAAATGAAAATGTGTCCAAAATGTGATTGTTTTGGAGGTGAATGCATACAAATATACCTTGGAATTAGGACCAGTTTGAGAAAAATGCTGAAGCACTTGCTTTATGACAGTGGCATTTGAGCAAAGCCTTTCTTTTACTGTGTGTGTAGTAATTCTGTTAAACTCTTGTATGGAAGAAAATGGATACAGTCCATTTCTTGGAAAATCTTCACAAGTCCTGTTTTGACATATCTGAAACACAGGATTTCAACTTTTCACTTTGAAACAATAATTTTTGCTTATAAATTTATCTTCATATATCAAATGTATTTAAAGTCCCATTGATGTCTGTATTTAAACATTGATTCCTGAAGATAATTGGGAAAAACAGTTCTGCTTGGGAAAAGATTTCAGAATTTTGTTTCCTTGTACCAATTCAGGGCAACAGGAAGTTTGAAATCTTGCAGTATCTCCCAGGCTGGCAAATACAGCTTACTTTTCACCTGACTTTATAGTGCAAAATTAAGCAAAACCCATCAAGTTTTGGTCCAGTAATTTAAATATTCAAGCCATTTGAAATGAAACCACAACTTAGTAAAGTGTACAGGCTACTGTGCTGGAATAAATTATTTGAAAACTATAAACCAAATATTCTTTCTTTTCCAATCAGCATTGGAGATCTAAACATGATCAAAGAATGAACCAAGCAAAAAAAGCAAGAAAAGAGCCTTTAGGCCTGATCTTAACATGATTGATGCCTCACAGAGAATGAATCACATTAAGTACTGAAAGTGAGGTTGATATTTTGGAACTGATTCCATTGTCTAGCATTACAAAGAGCAGAAACATCTTTTATATTGCTTGTACTTCAGAGGTGATTTCTCAGTAATTTCTGTCCTGTCCTTTAAAGGGGTTGCATTTGAGTGGACATGATTTTAGCTAAGCAGAATACGTTTTGTGTCTTGCTTCTTGTCGGATTTCTGTGGTTTTCACCTGTAGGTGAGTATCAAGTGACTTGGGACTATCTTTCTTCTGTCTCTTGTATAGCCTGAGTTTTGGGTGTCATTTGCCCATTTTTATTCCAATTCCACAAGATTTAGCAGAACAGTGATAGCCATGTTAGTTACTTTTTTCTTACTTCAGTGCATGTGCCATTTTTTTTCTGTTTCACCTGCTCTGATTTTATTGTAATAACTAGCAGATACTGTTTACATAATTTTTTTTCTTTTCAGTGGTTTACAATACCACTGTAATATAGAGAATAATTGGTGAGAACTTACTGGTAGTTGAATAACACAGATGCTTGAAGTTCATTATCTTTGTAATCCTGTGCTTTTAAAACTTAATTTTATATCCTGGAGATTGTCCTTTTCTGATGGAAATGTCAGTGAATTTCATTGCAGTCTTTGGTCACCTACAGTAATTCTGAAAATTGATACCCCTGTGTATTGAGAGATAGGGTTCACAAGGTCACTTTTCTTGTCTAACGCCTTTAAAATCCTCTCTTCTCCTTTTTTCTTCCCTTCCCTCAGATTTTCACTAAATGTGAGTGATGACACCTCAGTCTCTAAGGCAATTAAAGCTGCTTTTGGACCTGCATGTTTGAGTCTTGATCCAAATGAACAATAAATACAAAGCTCATACCTACAGCTGAGGCTAATGGAAAAGGCATTAATTGTCTTACTTGAAAGGCTTTGCCTGTTAGATAAGCTGTGAAGACTGAACATCAGAGATATGTATTCTTCAAAATAGGGCCTTCATGTACCATCTATGGAAACTACCCAGACCATGAGAATCTGGGGTTCAGACCTTTGCTTACTGTCCTTCCTCAAACATACATCCTCTACCTTTTCATGAAGGGTCTGTTGCTGTTTTGTCTTCAGTGTCTCCTCTGTTGTAGATTGGGATGCTGTTTCTCTACACTATATTCTGAGGTGCCCAGTTTGCCTTTGCATTGTGCGGGGACCCTTGGACTGTGGCAAAACAGCCAAAAAAGTAGGCAGATGCTTAGGCTCAGGGCTGCTACTTCCTTTTGTAGACCTGAAATATTAGCAGAATATTAGCAGAAGTACGTGAAACAGAAGTTCTCAACCTGTGGCTTGGTCTGCGGTCCCTGGGCATGGAGGCTTTCTTCCCTCCATGAAACAGCTTTTGTTTTCTTTGTTTTCTGGTTTGTTTCTGGTGTTGGTTTTGTGTTGTTTTTTTTTTTTTTAACTGTTGTCACTAGCTTATTGCTCCGTTGAATTGCCCTCTGGAAGCAGTGGGAAACAGCTGAAAAAATTTAACAGGAGCTTATAACAGGGAATGTTTTACTACTTCTTAAGAGAGGGAGGCACGGTGATTTAGATACGGTATGAATAGCTGAGATAAGTGATGTTTCTTATCTGAAGTACCCGCACAGCTACAAGCATTTTGTTAACTTGTGCTATAAAGAAACCTTGCCACTAGTAGTCAGGAAAAGTTTGGCAGAAGTTATATTTACCTTGGATAGAGAGTATAAATGTCATAGAGTGTGCTTTAAGTTTGCTGTTGCCATTGCATAAAACCATTTACATTCAAGATCTGTTCTATTACCTGCAGTTAGGATCATCCTTGAAAATATATTTGTTAGCATAACTCTGTGGTGTGCTGTATGTCAGGTTTACTGATGATGAAGAAAATGCCCTTGATATAACATTTGTTCCAATTTGTTTAGGTATCAAATCAGTTTGGAACCTTATGTTCCAGTTTTGACATAAATATATCTGCAGATATTATAGAAATGATCCTGAACTTACAGTTCCCCAGAGTTGGTTGTGATGCAGCCTATTCTGCAAACAATATTTGGCTATGAAGCATAATTTATTCGGTATAGCAAAGACTTCCATGCATCTTTCACTGTGTTATGCTATGCATTGATAGTGCGAAACGTATTATTGATTGCTACAAGGTATTCTGGTAGAGTACTGTGCAAGGTTTGAAGTTTACAGATTTATTATAGTACCATGCAGTATGTTTATTCTTGGCATAATATCTACTAATCATATTATTTAGAAGACAAACATTAGTTTATGAGTGTGAAACAAGATACTGCTTTAGAAGAATGCATATAAATCTTTCTATGGAAGATACTAGCTATTGATATAAAAGGGATTTCTTTTCATGCATTCTAGAAAAATGATGTTTATCAAGGATTATTAAGGTTGAAGAATCAACCCTTCAGACTGGTAGGAAATACCAGATTGTATAAATACTTTCAAAGACCTTCAATCTTTGTAATATGTTTCAATAAACTGTGGTAGAATATAGTGATACATTGTAGATGGTCTTCAGTTTGGAATTCCTTTACTGAGATGGCAAAATAAGACATGTTCAAAGAAAAATAATAATTCAAATTTAAAAACGGTCTCACCACATATTAAAACGCTGTTCAGATTGTACACATGCTGGAGTGACCTTCAGAGTCATCTCAGTGGTTACAAAAGCTATCCATGGTTCTAAAGACCATGTCAAAATTAATGATATTCATTTTTAAAACTTTCATTGCTAACCATTTTTTCACACTTTCCCTTAATTCTTCAATAGAGAAGGACTGAACTGTTCAGTGTAGGAAGAGGAAACTTGCTTTCTTAGGTCTACTAGAAATATATGGGAAGGAACAAGCCAATTTTGAACACTGCTGTTGAATAAAATTTGCCAGCATTCTAGTACAAAACTGTATTACACAAAAACTCTTGGTAAATTGAATATCTTTACATGTGTGGGTTTTTTACCTGTAATGCCACACTGAGACTTACTAATTTCTTTTCCTGTAACAGATGAATCAAATTTGATCAGAGTAAAAGAAAAGATTTTTGAAATGTAAAAAATGTCAGTGAGAAAGAATTTTCAGATATGTAAGTAACTGAGAAAAAGAATGGAGACCAGAACACTTTCTGTGCATGAGAATATATGTATCTACCTATCTTTACTGCCCACCAGAATAATGAAGAAATTTAACTTCAAGTGCTGGAGGTCTTATGCTCTCTAAAAATAGTGATTAATGGATAAAATAGTGATTTATGGATAATATAGTAAACAATTTTGCTATATACAAGGATGAGATGCTTTCTTGTTGTGACATTTAATGGTATGTTTGAAACTGACTTTTGCAATGATATGCTCATGAAGACCACAGCACTCTCATGCAAATGTATACCCTTTATGTAACTAAAATAGTAAAAATTGCCATCTAGTATTTCAAGGGTTTAGCATAAAGTGTTTTGAAGTTTCAGCATATTATTACTGGAAACTATTTTTGGCTTCACAAGTTTTTCTTTAAATCTTGTTAAAATGAAATCCTCTTTTCCTTCATGTCTAAAAATAAGCATAGGTAAACTCTGATTTTCTGAAGGTTGTGATGGATGACTGAAATCTTCATAAACCCAGGGTTAGTTATAAGAAATTTCAGAGTTGATACAATTTTTGAGTACAAGGATTGCTATGAATTTTGAATACCAAAGACGTTCAGGGCTTAGCTGCATTTCCTTCTTCTACATGAATAGTAGTGTTTATTCTTTACAAGGTGAAATTATTGTGCTTTGTCCAGTGGGCTTTGCTCTGACAATAACTATTATAAAGAAGACCCAGGCATTTCCATCCCCTCAGCAGGCATACAGTGCCTGAATAACAGCAAAACATGTGTGGCTTTGCTGCATGTAGCGGTTAGGGAATAGTCAACAGAAAGCTCATGCAGAGATGGAAGTGAGGGTCATGTGTACTTAGAGCAGTGCTCTTAGAGGTCTCCATTTATCGTTGCAGAGGGAATGAGGGCTTTAGGGACTGGGAGAAAATGTGGTGAATGCAGATCTGCCAGTTAACCTCCTGACAGCGAGTGAGTATATAGGGAGCAGTTGTTATGCAGGATTTAATCATAAGCCTCCAAAAGAGTGAAGCAGGCTGAAATTTTTTGAGGAGTTCAGTCTAACAGAGGTGGTTAGAAATGATTGAAAAAAAGAAGAACATTTGACATGTTTGCCTGGCTTCTTCAGTGAATTACTGAATCAATAGATAAAGATGTGGCCATACATGCTGTTTAACTGCTTTTCTGATAAGCGTTTGGTGGCATACCAGAAATAAGCTGATCTGTAATATCACAATGTATAGCTTACATGCTTGAGTTGAAATGAAATATCTTACATCAGAGAAGTTAGCATGAGAAAGTATGAGAGGCAAGAAATTTTGGCGAATCTGATTCAGGTTATGGTAGAGTCCACATTAGTATGAGGGTCATAAAGTATACATATATAAACACACTTGGAGAAAAATCCGATTTAAAAAATGTTTAAATATCTTGATAATCAATTTGATAGAACGAGTACGTGCAGGGTGCCAGTTATTAATGGAGTATATATGTAATGGTGATCAGGAAAAATCTGAAGTGAAGACATTTTGGCACATACATCCATGTTTAATTGATGTCTTGATTAAGCATCAAATACTGGGTTGTGGGGAAAAACTGTGATCTTAATGAAATCAGTTCCTCCAAGACTGAGCCTCAGATACAAAACCACCTGCCTGTACTGGCAAAATGACTGGGAAATAATGATTAAAACTTTTCTAAGTTTCTAAACAACTACTATGTGGGCAAAACCTCTCCTTGATCACTCAAGAGCAAGGCTAACTGGTGCCCAGAGTGCAGATGAGATTTCTAGGAAGCAAAATTTTGGGTTGTAGGTTTCTCTGCGTTTGAAGCAGCAGTAATAAAAGGTGACTGGAAGGTAACAAAACACAGGTCAGAAAGAATGAAGACATGACATGTAAGCTTTGTAAAAAGAAGATACAAGGAGTTTAAGTAATGGTAGGAAGGAAGGAATCAGCGATTGATGAAGAATGTTTTGAAGTCACATATGAAAATCATCTGGTAGGGGATAAAAACTAGTCTGGAATACCAGATATGAACCATGTACTGGTCTGGAACGTTGTTCTCAATGTTGGTACTGTTTTTCAGTACAAATCAAAGAAGTAAGTTAAAATGGGGTTAACACAGAGGAGACTTAGAGGTTTCTTGAACATTCAACATTTTCTGATTAAGCAAAGAAACGGGAAAAAAGAGCATTGTGTAAGACATTTGGAAAACTTTCTCATATTACAAGGAATTCAGCTATTGCTACCTGAGAAATTCTGAAAGGTCTAGGAATCCCATAAAGCACATTTTGGTATCACATCTCAAATTATTTTCTGGGGAGTTGATCAGTCAAGAGGAATTATAAGCTTCTGCTCAGTAATGACACCTTTTATGCTGCTGCAGAATCTAGTGCCAGAAAAAACGAATGGATTGCCTGGCCTTGTTTTTTGACACCTATACCTGTTGTTTGGTGTCAGCTATTTGTGTTATCTAGGGCTCGTTGAAGTCCTGGAAAAGGAAGAGCAAGGGATTACATACATGTCCCATCAGAGAATCTAAAGCTGTTGCTGTATTAAGCAAAGCCAGAAACAAACAAATCCCCAGAGAAAACTGATAATTAATATTTATTTATACCTAAGTGTGCTTTTTTAAAATTAGCATCTGTGCATAGAAGGTGAAAAAACATTTTCACAGTGGAATTTTTTTGAGCATGAGGTTCTCTGTGCAGCAGAAAGAATACCTGTTCTTTACGTCCAAGATGTATTATGAGCCCTGTAGGTATAAATATGTCTAGTGCTCATGATGAGAGAAAGGGATACTAAAGTGATGTATGAAATGCCTGAGATACTTGGAAATAAATTAAATTTAGTTCCCAGAACCAATAACCTGTGCAGTAATGCAAAAAGTAAAAGAAATCCATTTCACTAAATATTGGTACTGTGAAGATTGCCTGTGAAGTGCTTTTTATAAACGTAATGCAAAATAGAAAGGCACATCAACAGCTCCCTCTGAAAGGTTCATTCCTGCTAAGGCATAAGCAGAAACAGAATAAGTGGAAGAAGCAGAACAGAAACATTTCATTGCAGATACTTGGTTTGGTGTACGTGGACTGTGCAGATAATGCCCTAAATGGCAGAGCAAGATACTGTGCGGGAAGGAGGAGGAGGAGTGGAAGTACTTCTTTGATGTTCAAGTCTTTATCTGGAATTGGGTTTGATTTGATGCTTGGAGTGGCAAGACTAAGCCTATGATTTGTGGAATTGTAAAATCTATACTATTACTGGACTGTAATAGAAAAAGGAGCCAAACAGGTGGTTCTTCTCTCAGCTGTACATCAAAATAGTTTAATTCACATTTTGTACTCCTTCTCATTTAAACTAGTGAGAGTTATGGGAAAACCAGGCCCTAGAAGAGGAATTTGCCATTGGACACTATTTTTGGATTTAGTTCCAGATCAGACACCTAAAAGTATGTGTCTGCATGTCAGCTGGGATTCTAATCAATATAATCAGCAGGGCTTGATTCAGTTGCTTACACATAGTTATCTAGTTCCATTTGAAACTCAGACTTCCCTGCTGCAGGCTGTTGGTCCAGAAGGGCTTGGATTTCCCATGTGTCTTATGTCATGTTTACCACATTTGTGCACCAATTTTAGGCAACTGAATTGAGTCTGCAGTAAGTATGGTTACTGGACCCTAAAGATGCATCGAGCCAATCAGCAAGAAGATGCCTGGTCTCCACTGCCTATTTTCACTAGTTCTCCATTGACTACAAGAGGTGCATGGACACGTAGTTTGCATGTAGACAACTAAAACCATGTGTTTTAATCCCATGCTGAATCCTACCCTATGTGACTGGCGCAGTGCTTAGGGACTCAGTTCAGATGCCCACACCAAGATGCCTAGTGCCACTGGGGACACTGTAGGCATCTGTGATATCAGCGTTGCTTTGGCAGAGATGGCACAGGATCTAGAGTACACACACGCCCTTCTGGAGTGGCAGCTGGATGCAAGGCAGGCAATCCTAGGCTGTCCTAATGGCAGTAAATACCTGTTTCTAGGCAAATGAGTATTGTTTTATCTGTGAAGATGAGAACAAGAGGTTAGCAAGTACCCTAAAACCATTCTGTCTTAGGGACCTGTAGAATTCCCCCCTCTTTCACCTGTTCCAGAAAAGACCTGGGTTATTAGGATGCTCCAATTCTCCTTTTAAAAAGGATTAGTTCTGTTGAAAGACATAACTGACATTCAGATTTATTTTTAAAGGAAGAAAATTAATGTAATAATAAGGGTACTTTCTAAGACACAGTGATTAAGTCCATTTAAAAAAGGACTGTGAAGACAATCACTTTAACAGGATTCAGCTCCAGATGAGGTCTGTAACCAGAACAGTGCAGGTTCAGTCAGTATCAGGGTTAGGGCCGGGTTTGGATCAGCAGCACCCTCCCGCTGCATGGAATTTGGAATCCAAATTCTTTAAATGGTGGAAGCACTGAGGAGGCAGCTTTTCTTACCAGATTTTCTATTCTCCTTTGCTTAAATTTTGGAAAAAAACTGGTTTTACTTTAATGAAGTTCTAAACAGAAGGAAAAATAATTCACCTCCAAGTTGGCACTTGTCTTAGAACCCTAGAGTGGGTTCAGATCTAGGCATTCAAAACTAGTGACCCTGCAATGCACTGGGATGTGGACACATGTAAAATTCTGGAGCTGGCCAGTTCCTAACACATGATTTTATAACTGATTAGCATTCATAAGTGTATTTTATAACAATAAAGGATAATGCTGAATTTTTTAAATTGATGCTGCTGCTGCTGAGGTTGTAGCTTGTGATTATGACATCATCCTATTTAGCAGTCAAACTTTTCTGTGTATATGATTTAAAAGAGAAGTTTGAAACTGTGTCTTAGTCAGTGCCTTAAACTGTGATCTCATGATTATTTCATACGTGTGGTAGAATTTGCAGCCTAGCCCCAGATCATCAAAACTCCAAGACATATGATGAAATAAGCATTAATACTGTGTTATCTAGAATAATAAAAAAAATCAAAATTGGATAGTTATAACCTTGCATATATTAAACCCCACAGTGTTACATTTGCAATGAAGTTTCTACTGATGCCAAGATACAGTATTTTAATGCTATCAAGCTTAAGGAATGTGCAAAGTACATCCTCTTATCTCTCATTGCTAGGAGAAATGGCACTGCTTTAAGATCTCAGAAGGTGATTGCAGGATATCAAGTAAGCAAATTAAAAGGTGGGAGACAGGCCAAGTTGAAAAGTCTTCAGAGGTCCCTGCTGTCAGTATGCAACTTCTAGATAAAGTTGAGAGAAATGAAATCCAGTGTTTTCTGTGGATATAAGTCCAAATTTCATCTGATCCAAGTTTCTTTTTATCAGGTGGCTTTAGCAGCTTTCAGACCTTGGTTCAAGGAGAACTGAAACAATCTGTAAATTATGCTGTAGCTATTATGGCTATTTATTCATATGGTAAAAAGGCAACATTATTCTGTCAGTAGATCACAGCTTTCCAGAAGGGATAGGGAAGACCTTGAAAAGCAAATATATTTTCAGGAAGAATATTTCTCTCACTTGCTGCCATAATCACTAGGTTAATAGATGGCCTATTTAAAAAAGTACAAAGATTCTATAATATTGCTTGTTTTCATAATTAAACCAAAGCAAATTCTAAATATCAACAATTCTAGTGCAAATGGATTCATTAACATGTGGCAGAGAACATACGCCTACATTGTTGATACCATTTTTCTTGTTTAATCCATGGCAGCTATGCAAACTGGCAGCACTTAACATGATTATGTCAAGATCTCACACAAGTTAGCTCACAGCCAAGGGCTGACATGTAGAGTCAATACGCCAGGGCTAATTATGTTGATGTCAAAAAGTTACCTTTCTTTGTGCATGCTAAATGTTTCTCATAGATTAAAGCATGTTTGTGTACTGTGAATTTTACCCGAAAGATTGTACCAAAAGGTCATCAATCTTTGATACAAGTTAATTACAATATTGTTGATTATGCATGGCTTGTAATCTGATACTCTGATCAAAGTCAAGTGTGGGATTTGAAAAAGAAGTATGTATTATGACTTTTAATCATCATTTCTGCTAAATGATTATGCCTGCGAGGACTAGTACGGTCTGCATGTTAACCTTTGAAATGAGTGCTTCGGCTACATCCATTGTACTTTGTTTTTGGTAGTTCACAAATTGAAGGCATTATCATATTCTTTTCTTGTGTGGTCCATGGCATACACATGTAAGGAAGAACAGAGCTCCCAGAGATCCTCTTTCAGATTCCAGGTTCAAACTTTTAACATTTTTGTTGTGGCAAAAAATGTCCAGGGCTTCTAGCTCTCCATTCTGATTTCATAATGTTCCCTTACTGTTAATGGAAGGTATATTGCTTATTTTGCAGTACTTAAACTCCTCTTTCTTCTTCTCTTGTGCTACTTAATAATATTAAAATGAGCACTGTTACTTGGTACTGCAAGTGTATGGCTTAGCTCCTCGGAAAAGCATGGATACAAGTGCACCAGAGGATAAACTCCTGCCTTCATTTGTCTGGTTTGCATCAACCTTCCTGAAAATTGTACAGCTTTTTGGCTTACCTTCCCAGAAGGACCATCTTTGGGCAAGATAATCCATAACCTTTCCCTCTTCCTCTATTACCAGGATGTTTGCTAGTTTATGCAAATTATAATAGTCAGAAGAATTGATATGAAAATACATCAAATGTCCCACAAGTACCTTTCAACTTTTTCTTGAGCACATATTCATTGTGTGGTGGAAATACAGTTTTGTAGGTTGATATAGTGCAAAATTGCTGATTTGTCCCCTTTTTCTTGCTGACCACTCCTAGTGTAGTCACAGTACGAATTTCTTCTAGGAAAATGACTGTCAGAGGTTGGTGATATGCATGCTGCCTATATCTTGTGCTTGTATTGTTTGTATACATGGTGGAAAGGGATGCATATAACTGTGTGTTGGCATGCTCACCTTGAATGTATGTAAGATAACTGGCATTCTGGAAATAGAAACATCTCTTTATCCAGTATAAGATTATCAAAACAGATTAATGAATATTTTTTCCTTCCACAAGTGAGGAACCAACTTTTTATCCTGTTTTGATGGATAAATGTGTTGTGGCACAGCTGAATTCTTTAATCCCGCTTTCCTTTCCTCTCCCTCCAAGTACATTTCTTCAGTAATGACAGTTCACAGAAATACTCTCCAGAGGGATATAAAATCTTGGCATCTGTATTTCTTTTTGGAAGCAAGTATTCTGAAGAGCTATCCTTGTTGCCTAATGAACCAAAACCCCAAACCTTGGATTTCATTATGGTTATGATTCCTTAACCCACTAGAGTCTCTCATCAAAATGTGGTCTCATTAAGTGAAAGAGGCACTGTGCACCACTCCATTAAAATGTGCTAAGCTAACTTGTTGCCTGACGTGAGATGAAATGAAATATAATTATTTCAGATCTGTTCCTAGTGGACTGTAGCATACATCATAAACTGGAGAAATATGTAAGACAGTTTGGTATTCTTAGGTCTGGAGGCCCAAATCTGAATGCATATGTAAAGTAATGAGTCCAGAGAGCCATGGTCTTCTTTTGGGTGAGGAGAATGGGAAGCCTGTGTCATGGTCCAGATTCAGCCAGTGACGACTTCTGGTGCTTTGAAAAAAAAATTGCTGCAGCTTGCATTATGCCTGGTGTTTGCACATGTATCCAGGAAGTGAGGGAGCAAGGAAACTTTCTTCACATATGTGTCCCACTTAACAGACCCTGGGCATGAGTGCAGGCTCTAATTTCTTCCATGTGAAGGGGCTGTTCCTTACTAGTAACAACTGGGAGATCTACAGAATAATTCTTGTGCTTTTGCAAGTAGAACGATCAGGTGAGCTGCAACGTGCTTTGAGATAGTAGTAAACAATGTATTTGCCCCAAGGAAGCTGTGATAAAAGTTAAAGATTAGGAAGGGGAAGAAAATACTTGCAATAGAGTGGCTGAGGTGCTTTGGGAATCTGTTATTGAGGGAAAATCCAATAAAGATCAGATTTATAAACAGAAAGTCAAGGCTTGGAGTATGCAATTAAGTATCTAATTTCAGTGCAGAATTTCTATAACTGCAGCATGTAAACTTAACTTGTAAGTGGGTGTTCAGCTAGCTATCTATATATAAGCTCTATGAACATATCTTTGTAGTACCTGAATATGCAAATAAAACTCATTGTTCTAGACCCCTATTTCATGCAAAACAAATATGGCTTTGGATTTCTATAATGTGCTAAAACTTAAATTATTTCTTCATGATTTGTTTGAACAGTTCTCTGAAAAGAAATCTTGCAAATTACTTTGTGGATTTCTAGATGCACTAATGATAATGGTCGAAAGGGTATAATAGGATGAGATCTTTATACTCAACTGCTTTCCTACCTCATCTGCAAAGGTGATATTTGAGCATCACACACAATTATTAAAATTTCCAATTTAAGTCCTCTGTAGTTGTGAATCAGTAAGTTGGTTCTATTGTGCCATGTTATGTCGTGCATACTATCAGCATGGTAGGGAAGATCACCAGACAGTGTATGAGAAAAAATGAAAATTAGCATGGTGTGTGGTATTAAACCATCTCCTATGGACTGCTGCTTGTCAGAAGTCAGGAAAACATGCTGGACCTCTCTGTCAAGAGTGTTTATGTTGACCCAGGCATCATATGGGTCATTGAATGCTTAAATAATTCTTGAATATTTCAGCCCATTTAATTCCTCAAGTGCCACTTTAAACATTGTGTACAAGGTTGATACAGCTGCATATGAATTCTCTTAGTTCTCTTTTATTTTTTTTGCTCAACTCCAAGAAATAAGTTGACTCTTCCTGTGACTGAGAAGAGTACTTCTGTTTGGCTTAAACTCAAAGATTTGCAGGAAAAAGAGCAAACTGGAGAAAGAGTAATGATTTGTAGAAAGCGACAGGAGGTCTAAGTCCCAAATCCAAATGTGACATTGCTTACAATTACATAAATAGTGTTCCCATGCGTTTATCCCAGCTATAACCAATAGCTAATAACAAATTATAGAGGCCCAATGTGATTTACACACAGAGGTTTCTATACAAGACTTTGTGTGAATAAAAATGACTATTATTTCTTTTTCTATCCAAAGAAAGGAATCAATCGAATTCTTGTGGAGAATATAATTTTCTTCCATTTAGTTTTAAATAGCATTAGCACAGCAATCAGATTTTGAAGTGAAAGATAAATACTTTTGGACCTGGGTCTGAAAATGTACAAAACATTAGACAATAAAGAGAACAACTCCCTTGCCTTTGTATTTCAAAGGGCATTAGCATTTTGCTGTATAGGCGGATAGCTTCTCAAACGGTTTTGCCTCTAAGTGACCTAGTCCATTATTTTAAAACTGCGTTAAATGACCTCTAAATGTTTAAAAAGAATTTAAACATTAAATTTTATAATTCTTTTAAAGACACTTTGATATCACAGTACAATAACATTACTAATTGATGATTGCTTCTGATGGTGCTGTACCCTCCACAGTTGAAATTTTAGAGATTATTGTAAATGTGTAACAGTATGAAGAAAACAGTCTAGCTCTGTCAGAGGAAAAGGGTATGTAATAGCATTAATCCTTAAACTACATTTGAAAATACACAGGGAGACCAGTGTTCTGTAATTATAAAAGGCAGCAGTATGATGTGACCAAGACAACCCCATGCGGTCATCTCCAGCACTTGGAAAAAAGGAACCAAATAAATAAGGGCAACAATGCAGTTCTCAGCAGTGGAGGAAGTGCCTGCCCATGTGTAGGCAGGCAGGGGAGGGAGTGGTGAAGGAAGAGGGGGGGGAAACCGAGGGGTGCCGCAGGTGTGAGGGTGGAGAGGATGGGTAAGAAGGGGAGAGGATGGGTAGCAGAGGGAGAGGATGGGAAGGTCGTGGCATGGGGTCTGGCTGCAGTGGCTTCACATGCTGCACCTTTGTAACTTTTGGGCTCTGAATGCTGCATTGTAGACTGCATTCGTCTTATTTTTGTAGATGGAAGACAGATTTCCTTTTTAATCAGGTCATGCTGCAGAAGCCAAGATGAGATCATGGCTTTTGGTTCATGATTTTTATTTTCTGACAGAGAAGGTTATCTTGTTTCTTTCTCGTATTAGGTCAGAGCACGTATACAGCACCCCACATGTCAAGTGGCTTTAATTATCCCTCTAAAAGAGAGTGAATAGAAATAAAGCAAGAAGGGTTAAATCTTTGGGCTGCTACTCAGGTTCCCCTGGTCTTTCATTGGGTAGATTCCTCTGACTGCAGTGAGAATTTGCCTGAGTAAAAAAATGAGTAAGAGCTTTTGGTTACAGCTTTAATTACAGAACAGAACTACAGGAGAAATCAATGTCACATTCACTTAAATTTGCCATATTGGAACATGCTATTGGCCGTGCTAAACCAGTGCCCTGCCTTTGTTAGCTGTGCAGATCAGAGATGATTTTGCTGATTTTTTCACTGTTTCCTTACAGGTGGATTGCTACAGTTCCAAGTAGCTGCAAGATGTGGCAGCAGCTGCTGCTGTTATTGATAAATGGTGCAGCCAGTTCAACTAGGACACACTGAGGTGCCTTTGAGGTAGTGAAATAAGAGGATTTAAAAGCGAAGCCCTAGATAAATTGATGTATGAAGTAGTCAGCCTGCCTGGTTGTGAATGGTTGTGTTAGGTTGATAGCTGTGCTATAATGTGTTCACAGTAATGCGTTACTGAAGGCAACACTGCATACTTCAAAATGCCTGGGTAAACACTGTATAGCTGTGCCCCTCCT
Source organism: Elanus axillaris (assembly GCA_026212715.1). NCBI lineage: Eukaryota > Metazoa > Chordata > Aves > Accipitriformes > Accipitridae > Elanus > Elanus axillaris. The sequence goes on along the minus strand of JANZLQ010000078.1, from coordinate 16,387,143 downwards.
CAGGCAGACCCTAGGGCAGTAACTCACCTGCTTCCCTCCCATTTTGGGGAAGGGATGAGCTTTTATCTGTTCTCAGGGGACAGCTTGCTCCCAGTGATGTGCCTGCTTTGGTTTGGTCTCCCCTCCTTCCCTCTGGCTTTTGGCTTACTGGGGAGGCCTGGGATTGCTGCCCTTGTTCTTCCTCCTACAAGTGGGGTTAAATACGAGGAAGGCTCCTTCTCCTCTTTATTGCCCCACATACACAGAGCTGTATTATATCATCTCACTGGGAACCTTCCTCCAACTTTAAGACTTTGTTATGAGTTCTTGCTGCCCTTTTCCTTTTCTGTCACATGCAAGCAGATGTTTTTTCCTCTGTTTTTATGGGTTTGGATCTGAGGGAAAAAAATCAATAAAACATTCAAGCAAAAACACAGTGAAAAGGAAAGAAGGAACCACACACAGAGCCCAAGGATGTGCACTTTTTTGTGGTTCTAATATACTTGAAAGGCCTTTATGTTTCTATGCAAGAAGGAATGATTGCTTTTGAAGGTATATTCAAGGATATTCACAAAAAAATGCTTTGTGAATATCAGTGGATGAAGGCTTATATTTGTAGTAGTCAATGACAGAAAAAAACTTGACATAGAAACAACTTTTCAGCTTACATGGGTTATGAAAATGCAGTGCAGTATAAAAACATACTGTCACTATCTGATTCAGAAGATAAGCAGGGAGGAAGCAAATAGCCACATTGAAAAGGCAAACATGAGGATTGATGATTAGAAAAGAAGACTGTGCCATTTTTCTAGAATACCAAATAGGCTAGTTTGTTTGCACTTGGTAAAACAAAACCTTTTGCTGATATTATCACATTGTTTTTAGCTGACATTTTGAAGTATGCATCTGTGATAAACATGTAGGGGAAATAACCTGTATTGAGGTGACAGGAGATATGATTAGATCATGAGAAATCCAGATCCCTCAGCAGAGAGACGATATTCAGAACAGACTAAGATGCAACTAGACAGGTTGTGAAGAGATTAAGGTTTGCATGACACAAAGCTGTGAGCTGGTTGCACAGCATGATACGGGTTTATAAAGCAGGCTTTCCTCCCTCCTTCCAGGAACCTTCAAATCACTCACCCTAAAAGGAGATAATTGCTGAGAATTTAGGCAGGGTGCCTCACATGCTTATGAGGTCGTGGCTGACAGGTGGTGGAGTAGAGCATTGATGTTATAACACACGGTGGTAGAGTGAGACCTGGTGGTGCTGGAGAAAATGAAGTTACAGTGAGCTACCTAGAAAACATAAACACTTGGGATATTCTGTTCTGCTGGTAGAAATTGATCTGGCTTGTACACTGATTTATACAGAGTTTGCCTTGGAGGCATGACAAAATGTACTTGATCCTCCCCCTTTGCGCACAGAACATAGATGTTCTGCTGAGTTGCTGGGACTGTAGCCTTCATCATGACCTGCAATGTAAGGTACCAAAATGTTCGTTGTCAGTATTTCTCTCTCATCCTGAATTTAACTGTCATCTTGTGCCATATGTCCCTGCTTTGTTTCTTTCAATTACACTGCATGGACTGTTTTTTATAAGAGATTAAAGATAATCATCAATACTCTTTATTTGCAGGACAAAAAAAGAGTTCTACAGTCTGTACATCTATGTTTTGTACTCCTTCTTTACTTGACCAAAATTTCAAATTAATTTAAAATTTGTGCAGAAGCAGTTTGGTAGAGACCTGGGATTTTTACTTACTTGTTTCTCAAGTGGTAGAGGTGTTTTCAAGAAAAAAAGTCCTGAATTACCATCACTATTTAAATCTTATTACTCAAATCCAAAATGTCTGTAAGAGAAAAGATATTACATTCAGTTAAATTAAACATACTTCAGATAGTGAGAACCAGTACATTATCAGATGATATATTTATAATCATAGCAATCTCTTCTCTGAAATTATTAGGTCAAATTGCATTTTAAATTTAGGGTCCTTTGTTATATTTTGGTTGTCATGACTCTTCAGTGCCATCTCCAGATGTCTCAATAATTGGAAATAGAGTAGGGATTTTACATCATTCCTACAGGGGGCACAGATGAAAGGATCAAGGCTGAAGGGATAACACATGAAAAGAAGCAGAAGGAATTATTATTGCCGAGTCCAACAAGCATTCAGAGCAGGGTGTCAGAATGGATTGACTTCAATAAAAAAAATTGCCCTAGTAACAACTGAGTTGAATGTATGAGTAAGGACCTCAGGAACTGGACTATTGTTTGATATTTCCACAATCATTTTGCATGTCAGTCAGCATTAGTGACTGTCTGGGAAGCTGACACTGTCTGAAATTGTTTGGTTGTTAAGTATTAGCAATGGTCTGATTAGCCTTGTTTTGAAGGATCATTTGGGGTGTAGATTACCATCTTTATCCTTGTTGACTGCTATGTTCTACTATTTCTCACACTTGTTGCAATCCATTTTGAAGTCTGCTTTGAATATGAATACTCTGTGGTAGTCTTGCCTTCCCTAACAGTGTACTTCCCTTCTTCAGTGTACTCTATCCTCATTCATAACTTATTTAATGATGAATGGAAAACATCAGTAGTACTGGATGTAGCCTGTGAATATATTTTTGTCGGTCTAACAGCATGTCTGGGCTTCTACTGTAAATGATAGAGTCTGAAATTATTGAAAACTCACTCTTGAATATTATGAGTTTTATAACCCAAGTTAATTCTTTATAAGCTGCACACCAGAAGCACACAAGTCAGTAAGTGGCATGGAAAATTTTGCTTTTTATTAGTGTGAATATTTAACTATAGTTTCTCTATTCTAGTGCAGTTGTGTTCTGGTAAGTGACAATGCAAAAATATTACTTTCATAAACATGCTCCCAGTCTGCATGAGCTATAAATTTATTTATAATAATGACAGTAAAAGCAGGAATTCTTTCCTAATAGCAAAAGGGAGGGCTTGCAATAGGACAAGTGATATATAATTCCCTGGCACTGGGGTTTCCCTAAGCTTGGGGTTTGCCAAAGTGTTAGCAGCTTACTAAGTTTCTGAACCTTGGCGCCTATGATTTCAATCCCTTTCTCCCCCCAGCACTGCAGCAACCTTTCCTTACATCAGAGGCCACATAGGACTTCAGCTTCCCAACCTACTCTAGGTGAAGTGGTAGACCCAGGGTGCTGAGAGGTAACCGTGTCCCCCCACTACCAGTGTTTGCAGCAACATTTGTTGACCACTTCTGCCTTGCACATGGCTGTTTTGTGGAGACAGCATCCACCCTTGCCTTTACGTGTAAATAACCAAATAACCTCTCTGGTTTATAGGAGCTCTTGTGCCATCCTTATGGCAAAGAGCTGTGTCTGTAGAGAAGGGATGTGACTGAAGCCCAGCTAATGGCTGAGTGCTACAACAGGCACTTCAGTCTGGGAGCCGTGAGGAGTGCTACAGCAAGACCAACCCTTTCACTTCAGGCTCCCAGATCAAAGAACTGCAAAGTGAATTTTGTTGCCATATCACGATTTTTCATGGAGCTCACCGTGATGGAGCGCTTAAGATGCCAGATGCAGACTCAATTACGTGGGACAAAAGGTACAGTTGGATAATTAGGCAGACCATAAAATAAAGTGTTGCATGTGCCTTCCTGTTCTTGTTTTCATGCCAGGAAGGTCAGTTCACAGATGTGAAATGTCTTTTTAGAAGTTACTTATAAGCTATTTCCTTTCCTTTTCTGGGCATCATCACATTCTTGTTTTAATTGATGCTATTTGAACTCTAGAGAGATGTTAATTAGGCAATGATACAAAACGTAAAGGAATTAGGTGCCCAAATACAAACCTGTGTCAGGCAACATCTCTCTTCTAGATGGGCTTAATATATCACAGCTCATGTTTCACCACTGCATTGAAGAATATTGTCTGGGTAATTGATAGATGGGGAAAGAAGAGAAGAACAGCTGGGGTATTGGACAGTATGTCCAAGAAGACATTTTTCTGGGGGAAGTTTTAGGGAAAGTGGCATAAATCGTACCTGCTATGATTCAGATTATATAGGTACTCAGACATGCAAGTGGCCAGCTTTTGCACATAACAGTGAGGTACACATCTGTAAATTGCAGTGTATTCATATAGGAACTTTATTTCAAAAAGAAGTCTGATTTATTTTTTAAGAATCAAGCACTTTGACAGGCTCCCTCACATCCTTTCTTTTACAGTAGTGCCATATTTTTCTGCTGATATTCCAACACTTGCACTGCATTTCTCAGCTCTTCAACAGTTTGAAAAAGAGCTTGCAAAAAATACCTGAAGAAACAGAGTAGAATGGACTCCTCTGGTTTTCCCCTTTCTCTGTCTGTATTTTTATATCTGTCTCTTCCATTAACACCTTTTAAACTTTTTTCTGGAGGAGGTGATGGGATTTAAATGTTCTACACAAGCCCTGGCTCAACTAAAAGGACTGTAGTGAAACAGGGACACCTATTGGGAGCCTCATGTCCTAGTCACGTTTTATATGTTGCATCCATACAGGTCAGAGTATAAAAGCTATTACCTTTTCAAACTGTGCTTTAAAGGTTCCCGTACTATTTCAAACATTGTCAGATACCACTTTGGTTTAGCTTACATAGAGAGTAGACTCTCAGTAAGGCTGCAACTTTGGATGTAATTGGTGGAGACAAAATTTCAACGTATTTCAATAGCTTCTTGGTAGTTTGTGTCTTTACAAGTTTTTTCTGCTTGTCTAGCATGTTGACAAAACCAGTGTGGATTCTGGCATGAGAAAAATATCCTTTCTTTGTCTTTGAAAGCTCAGACAAAACCTGAGGTGGGTTTCCTTCAGTAAAGTAGTATGAGAACTAAGAGGAAGCTTAGTGAGTAAATGGGTTGGAATATGCTTTTCTAATTTTCTTGACATTTCACAATAGCTCAGAATGATTTGGAATGGACCTAGGTTTCTTAGGCTCACTTTGTGGACATGCTTTAGCAAACATAGGACACTAAAGCACCCAGCTTTCAGTATATTATCTCCTTCTCTTCCCTGATAAATCTGCCACTGTTACATAAGTCATACACTACATTTAAGATGTTATTATGGTGTTACCTATTTTCTCACAGCAGATGAACTCTTCCTTCTTGTTTGCAACCTGCCAAATGTGGCTTAGAGATTTTAAAATGGAATAAAAAGTAACTGTGTTTTCATTGATATTTACGGTGCAGGTTTGGGAGGCAGCAAAGAAGGTAGAGAAAACACAGTGAAAAATAAGTATGCCTTTAATAATCATTATTTTTTATAGTACAGGAGGTATTTAGTAAACAGTATATGTGAAGATCTGACTTTTATTTTTTAGAATCTAAAACTTGGATAATTTGCTACAGTCATAAATAGTGACTGAGGCAAATGATGTCTGGAGCAGCACCAAGTGAACTGATGTATTTACAGAAAGGAGTTCTGAGAACACTGCTGCAAGGTGAGCTTTACATATACAAATCACAGAAAATCACATTTCAGAAACTGTGATTGCTGGTTAAGTATGATGGGATAGTGAAATGGATCAAAAAAGAGCAAAAAAGAAAGAGAATGTGATTGCCCAAAAGCACTGTTCCTGGCTAATGACTTGCAGTCACGGAGAGCACAAGAGCTTCCTACCCCAAGGGCCTTGCAAGCCAGGGCTGGGGAGAAAGGCAGGGCAGAGCCCAGGTACCATCCGAGCCCTGCTCTTTACCTGAGCAAGCAGCCCAGGAGAAAGGATAGGGGTGACAAGGCAATCCCCCAGTGAGTATCAGAGGAAGCTGGGCCTCTGGCCGCCTCCATCCGTCCCCTGGGCTGGGCCACCCTCTGTGAGAAACTTGGCTGAAATGGCTGAAATGAGGTCAATCTCTCATTTTCCACGTGCTCCAGTTCTACCTGGGAATTTACTTAGTTATTTTAGCTGCCTCTCCAACAGAGAGGGAGGATACACTCTCACTGCTTGAATGCAGGAGGTAAGAAAGGGGCTGAATACCTCTCTCCTCCATAACTCTCGGGGCACTTTTATTAACCCCACAGTGCCTGCTTTATTTCACCAACTCCATTGGCCACAGACCTATTTGTTAGTGGGGAGAGACAGCTCCCTCTTGAACTGCAAAAGCATTCACTGCTGCTCTGATAAACAGATTGCATTTCAAATGAACTTGAAACATGAGAAGATGACAGTTTGGGAAATGTAAAATTGAAATATGAATGGGTTATATGTGACTGTATGTGTGGGGGAGGGAAACGTGATAACTGAGCAGTTTAAATAGCAGGGTTCCCCTCCGTTTCTTTTCTTCCTAGTGCTTGTGGTAAATTATGGGCTTAGTACTCAGACTCCAGTGCATATTTTACCACCTTGTTTCCTAAGTCTGAATACAGCATTTAGTGGGAGGACAGCCTGTAATTATGTTGTAAGTTATCAAACAAACTGCAGATGTATAAATGTGAGGGTAGGCTTAACTACTTTGTTTTGAAAGGAAACTTTAATATTAAACAAATGTGTACTTATTGGAAATGGCAGTGTTGAAAGCCTGCATTGTAAGTCTGACTTAATAAACCTAATCTTTCCCTAAAGCTCTGTATATTATGGAGAAGTAATAAGATATCTTGACTAACTTAAATATTTCCTTTCATCTTAGAAAAAAGACCCCACTCTTCAAAGTAATTGATTGTCTGATTTAAAGTACCCCATGTACATGACCAGATTTTTAATATTACCTGTACAGATACGATTGGTTGCAATAATGAGGCATGTGCATACACAGTAGCTAGTTAGAACATGTAAATTAAATGTTTGTGTGCATTTAGAGAAAGGAAAAGTAGTATTTTCTTGCATCTATTTTTAGAAATCCTCCCTGTAAGAATCAAGCTTTGACAAACAGAGCTAGATATGAACTGACCTCCACCAAAAAATTGCAACTGAATGTAGGGCAAATATTTAATATTTCTCATGAGCTGTGCTTTGTATTTCTTCACTTTTTACCACCTCCTCTTTTCCTTTTTTCACCTAGGACAGAGCAGAAATGGGGAAATACCACATGAAATGCACAAATTTTAAAATAATTCTAGTCCATCTTAAAGGATGATGTGCCCCGAACCTCCTTTTTTAGTCCACTTTTGTAGACACAGTAGGTTTGGATCATTCATGCACACTTCAGTTGAATGTGTGGATAATGGGCACTTCTGTGAGCCAATATGAACTACTCTCAAACCTTTTCAAAGTTTTCCTGCTCTTTACTGCTAAATATGAATGGGGTGCTGGTATAGGTACTGTACAGGAAATGTGTTTTGAGGATAAAGGATGTGCCAGTTGTCTCACAAAGTAGTTTAAGTGGACAGGAATGAACAGTTAGACAAAGTTGATCTCTTCTGATTACCTGAATAATGATAATAAAAAGTCTGGATATTTAAAACTTATTTGGTATGAAGAAATATACAGTTATTGTCAGCAGGGACAAACAGGAATTAGCATGAATTATCTTTAGTTGGTGATTTGGCTATGAAACCCAGGTCATTACTGTTCCAGTCAATTTGTTTATTGTTGGCTATCCATATTTAAGGAGCAAGGAAGCAGAAGATAGTTGTGAGGAAGCAGCATATTGTTCACAGTCCTGAGAAACAGAAGAAAGGAATGAGAGAGGAGAGGAGGGGAGCAGGGAAATGGGAGTCTTGTAATTCACATGGCTCTCAGTGGGGAGACTGTCTAGAGACCAGGCGTGGTGGCAGGTGGACACAGGGAGTCCATTCACAACTTGTACTTGAGGTATTTGATTTCTGTTGCAGTTTGACCTTTCATCTGAATATGTCAACTCACCTGCTGTGGAACCAGCATCCAGAGCTTGCATAGTCCATAAGGCTATGGATATTTTTTGCTGGATCAGGCACTTCTACATTGTCTAATACATAAGGCATGCAAATTGTCATTACAGCCATCTGCATTTTTTTGCTAAGGTTAATGCCTTTAAAGGCATTTTCCTTTTTTGATTAATCAATTCTACAGCAAATAATATAACTACAATTTCTTGATGGAACATTTCCAATGCTGTTAAAGGGCCATGATAAACCAGGATAAAGTGCTCTCATATTTTCTTCTTTTTCTATTAGATAAGAGATTTACAAAGAACGCAGTTAAGCAGGGCACTAGGGCATGACTGTATACATTGTTTACAAAAGCGAAGGTTTAAGGACTCACAACAACAGCAACAACAAGTTATAAGGAGAACAGTTGCGTTACTCAATACTTTGACTGAAAACTAGCTCTATAAATGAGTCTTTCTCAAGACTAAGCAACTGCTCTCAGGAGATCAGGTGACTACTTTATTCATGCTGAATTCAGCAAAAAATTTTTGTTAACAGACATATCTGGTTGCTTTACTGATTGCACCAACTTTCACCTTCAGTGCCTGCAACTATGGGAGAACACATTAGATTTGCCAACACCACCAGGAGAACTTTTCTACGAAGATCTCAAACCTTCTCAAAAGCCTTTGAAAATTCCCTTTTCCAGTGTGTGAGTGATATCTAAGAGAACATACTTGAAGACATGGTATAATGGAGAGGAAAGAGCACCTGGCCCTGTGCTGTGTGAGCATTAAAGACAGAGTGTGCAGCAAGACAAGATGTAGCAGGAATCAGCATGTAAGATCTGATTCTGGTGTAATTTGTGGGTCATATGCACACTGTGAATCTTTTAGGTCTCAGGCTGAATTTGAGGGGCTGAAAGGTTGGGAGACAATAACATTCCTGTTAATAAACCCATCTGGTGGGCTTTTGATATAACAAAAGAACAAGACAGCAGAAATATTTTCATTCGAAAAACTGTGTCATGTTAATTTTGTACTTAATTATGCTTATTCAGTTAGGTCCTATGTAAGTTAATAGTAAAGCTCCAAGATTTTTCTACAGGCTTTGTATTGAGTCCTGGGGACCTGGTCCAGACCCTATGTGATTTAGTGATCAAAAGTCATAAAAGTAATCTGATCAACAGGCACAGCTGGTGCGTATGTTCTTAATCTACCCTAACTGCAAGATAATGGGATATATGTTAAAACTCAAAGGAAAGTCAAGCTAAGTGTTGGATTTGGGGTAGTCTGAGAGTGTGCACGTTGAGTGTTATGATGATTCAGGTGATAGTTGTTAACTTTATAAAGATTTTGTAGCTTTTATGTCTTAGGTCTGATCCCTCTGCTTGAGTAAGTTTTTGTAATTGACTCAAATGTAGTGTTGTGGTTTCAGCCCAGCCGGTAACAAAAGACCACACAGCCTCTCACTTACTCCAACACCGCCCCCCACGCC
>JANZLQ010000078.1:16359084-16373975 GCA_026212715.1 Elanus axillaris | reverse complement strand
TATTAGTGTTATCATTATAATTACTTTCTTCTTTTCTGTACTATTAAACTGTTCTTATCTCAACCCACGAGTTTTACGTTTGTTTCCCCGATTTTCTCCCCCATCCCACTTGGGGGGTGGAAGGGGTGAGTGGCTGCATGGTGTTAGTTGCTCACTGGCGTTAAACCACGACAACCTAATATCACAAAAATATTATTTTAAAGGGTGCTTTTTATTCTTTTTTTTTAGAGTGCTTTCCTTCCTTTAAAAATGTAAACATTTAAAAAGCAAAAATAGTAAACTGTTTGTGTAGTATGATATTTTAAAGAAAATGGCATGGTGTTGGAGTTGTTTTAACAACTACCTGAGTGTATAATCACAAACCCAACTACATCTGTGTTTGCATAATGGTAAGGTTTGATCCACAGTGCTGAAAAGACAAGGAAATTGTTTTGATTATTTTACACACATTTCAGCACTGCCCAAGATGCCAGAATGTATTTTCTATGTGTTTAGGACCTAATGCAATACCCAGAGACTTCTTGCTGACTTCACAGAACCGGATCAGTACCTGAAGCCTTGACTTTCTAGTACGTTAAGCATACTTGTAGTCCTTTTGCATTGGACCATTAAATCAGGATTGTTATAAATATTGTTCCACATAGCTCCATAGATGTTGCCCTGACACGTTCTAGAAAATGTTTATGTGTTAATGCATTCATTTCTTATGTGCTACTTCAAAACTCAATCAAGTATGAAGACTTCTTTGACTATATACATACAGCACTTGGAGCTTGCCAAATAACTCTTTTTGGACCAAACAGTATGTGAAAAATGACAAGGACATTTTCTTTAAAGTACAAAAGGCAGTTTTTCATGAAAAATAGGCACGTTTTGCTTTATTCATCATGAAAGGTAGTAAACTGTGGACTGAGCACAAAAATGAAAAAAATCAGCTCAGATGGTATTTTTGCTTCAGAAAAACAAAAACAAAGCACTCAAAATAGTATTTGGCACAAAATTGCCTCTCTGCTTATATTTGCTCTTCAGTTTGCTATAAAAATATGACCTTTTCAATGTTTTCTCCTTGGGAGGAGGCTCTTACCTCCTGTTTCCTTTCCAAAGGAGATTAGTGCATTAGTACTAATACATCCTTCCCCTAAAAGAAGCCAGCAGCAGGACCAAACATGATTTCTTCCTTCACTAATCAATATGGTGGTACCATACCATCAGCTGGACTCAGAGAGAAACAAGTCTATTCTTTGCTCCCAAGGACAGTAGTCTCAATGAAGAAACTGTAAGATAAAAGTGGACTACAGAGCCCACACTAATATGCTGCAAGGCACAAATGTTGTCTAATTTCTCAAGTGAAGTTTGGCCACCAAATTTTTGGGAACTGTTTCTCTAGGGCTCAGTAGACAAGAAATAACATTCACTATGCTTAGTTCCAAGTCTCAGTTGTTATTGGACACTCTTGTTTGTCGGGGGACTTCACCAGTGCAAGATGAATGGGCCATCCAGTGATATTCTGCTTTAATGAGCTGGCTTCTCCTTCACTGAAAGACAACGTTTTGATCCTATACAATCATGCAAAGTTAAAGAACAGTACATCTGGAGCAACAGGGCAAAATACAGGGCAAAACCATGCAGTTTTCCAACCCTGCCCTGAATGAAGCCAAAAAGAGATAGTGAAATATTAATGCACTGTGATATACCTCTATTAAAGCTGTTGAATGTCACAAGAAGGCAAGGCATGTTGTTGTTCTCATATGCTGTGCTGAGGGAGGGATAGAAAATGGTCTTATTCTTTGCTGGTAATCTTTTGTACATTCTCAGATGTTGCTGACTGGTAAGTGGCCTAATTTATGGTAATACAACACTTATGGCAATGTAGTTGAAACTGTTATACTCATTGTATACTCACAATCTACCCTGGAAAATTAATACTTGAGTAAATTATTGAAAACAACTGAAATGTTCTGTGCAAAGGTGTTTTCTCTTGGCTTTGCGGTTAGAACTGGAATCATTTGGCATTTCTCAAATCTGCTTTTAAGATGAAGATATAACTCTTGTAGTCATAATCCTTTGTCAGATATATCAACTTCAAAATTTCTGTTTGACCTTAAAGACAGAATTGGGGCTTGATTAATATTCTGTGTATGCTTTTCACTTTTACAAAATTAAGAACGTAAGAAAATCTTGAAATAGAGTTTTCACAGGAAAATCTTGCAGCGAATAAAAACAGACTATAAAGGAAATATATGCTTTGACTGTCAGAAACTTCTCATTTATAAAATACCTTTGAAGTCAACTAATGGTGAACAGAAATAAAAATAAGTTTCTATTATTCCAATGAAAAGTGTAAGAGAGCAGGCTTTATGGAGAAATTCTCCCCAAAGAGTGGGGACCTGGGAGACCCTTCCTCTTACAGACCAGTAAATTCTAAGACAGCTTCTGCATAGCTGCCATTTTATCTCTTAAGATGCTGTTCTTGGACTTCTCCATGGTTGTTCAGAGCGGACATCTTTACTGCTCAGCTTGGCCATAGGTGATCTAACATCTATCACTGCTCATCTACCTGGAAGTCTGCAGACATCTTTGAGCCTGAACTCTCCAATTCCTGCTTTTTGCAAATGGTACTGTTGCCTCATAGCTCTGGAACAGAAAGACAAACTAATATTTAGTCTTCCTAATTAAATATATTCTACTTCTGAAAGTAAAGCATTTTTGGTTGCTAAGATGCTGTAAAAGTGATGAGACAAAAGTGCTGTAAGCTGGAAACAACTTTGCCTAGAAATTCCTCAGCTTGTGGTAATGTCATACTTCAGTGAAAAAATTAAGATTAACTCTCAATGTCACATTTGGGATAGGCTAAGGACATTAAATGTGTATTTCAACTGAAACATGCGTATTTCAACTGACAGTTACTACCATAGGTCAGCTCCTCTTGGGACCCTTACTAATTTTCTTCTGCTCTGTTTGTGATCTTTGAGTTATGGTGCAGTGCAGGTTGCTGCAGAGGGCAGATATAAGTGTGAATCATAAGAAGTTCTACCTGTGTCATACTGTGTCAAATCTAAAGGTACATCTGGGTCTGTAGTGTCTGCCCATATAGACAGTGACCAGATGCCTAGAAATATCAATGACAAGCATACAGTGATACCTCCCCAGAACACATCTTCACTCTCCAACAATTTGGAGCTCAAGGACTGCCTCTGCCAGAGGGTATAGAATGGTAGTTGTATGACACAGAGACAGAGCTAGGACAAGTGTGGTGACTAAATCTTCCTGATGGATGATGGAAATGATGACCAACTGACCAAAAGGTCTGACTTCAAAGCAAATAATTTCTTCTGCAATGAGATTTGATATAATGAAAATCCTGAATTTCACGTTGTTGCTGTTATATATGATAAAGACAAATAGACTAACAACAGAGTCTACACAGACCTTTCTTAAGCATATTTAAAAAAATAAAGCAATCAGTTTGTGAAAAAAAAAGCACAATCATTTTATATTTAACCAATGAGTAAATTCAGTAAATGCAACACTCCAGAATTAATTGCTTATGTTTCTTTCCATTGGTTTTCTCTTTAACATATCAAGCTGACTTCCCTTTTGTAGTCCATGCTGATGATAGCACTACAGTTAGACTGCCATTCTGCCAACACAATGCACAGTTAGTAGAAATCTGGAATACGGATATATCAGCTGCTGGCTTGGCTATCAAAAAAACCCTCCTCTCTGGTAAGTCCCAACTGTTGCAAACTGCTTTGTAGACTAAAATCAACACCTTCACTGTGTAATACTCCATTTAAATATTAATTAAGGTCCATCTTTACCAAAGTTCTCATCTGACATGATATTGGCAAATGTTATAATACATGCCTATAAAGTTTCTGGGAAATGAGATTTTGAAAACCTTGGCACTTAAAAGGGTCTTTGCTTATGAGTACCTCTGAAAAGTTAACTTACATGCCCATGAAAAAGGAGCTGAACAAGTGAGAAGCAAGGAAATACTTTGGAATAGAGAAAACACAAAATGTTCTCTAGTTAATTTCAATATTCTATCTTTTAATTGCTAGGATAATTAAAGGAAGGGAAACATTTTCATGTTCTTTTGCAAGGAGAAAGAGAGTTTTTTTGGAAGATGCTGCTATTTTGCATAAATGAGAAAATCCCGACACTGATGCACTGAAAGCTTTGTGGACACTGGCTTGGTGGTGTTCAAGTGGGGGTGTACAGGCATTCACTGATTTTGGATATTTTGTTTGACTTCCTCTCTGGCTTAGTTCCAGCAATCTTCTCCATAGTCAAGACTTGGGATTTTGCTATATTCAATGAAACATGCAAAGATCTTACTGCTTGCCACACCTGTGATCCTCATTTTCCTTCAAGCCCTGCAATTTTACCTGGAAGACCCGAGTCCATAGTTGTGCAAAGAGGTTGCATGGCTTATGGTGAGCCAGGGTACTTGTCTCTCATTGCAGAAGTGATATATGGCTCACAGGGACCTAATAGCTTCCCCTGCCAGAAAGAGCAATAGTCTCTAGCTTATAGAATACTCTTGATTGCTCAGAGTGTTGTTACTTCAGGCCATCTAAGTTTTTCTGTGAGGTGGTACCAACTCCTGAAACATCAACAAACTTTTACATGCAAACTGTTACCACCTTTTGCAATAACTATTCAGAGCTGGAAAACAGCTGATATTCCACAGCCTGCAGGAAGACTCAACTTCTGTCTCTTTCTGGGTCCTCATCCCTGGAAAGAAGAGCTTTTCTTGTCTGATGAAAGAATGCTTATTTGAAGCTTTCTGAAGTTCTGAGACCATTTCGGGCTTCCCTGCACCTGTGTGATCTGGGCATTTGGCAGCAGCTCAGTTCCTCAAGGTTGGGGAATGGCAATCAATTCTAATCATTGGCTGATGTTGCAAATATGCACTTGGTCCTGGAGGATCTGAGCTTCTGCCAGAAATTACAAGCATCTAGTAGTCCCCTGGCTAGTGTAAACACTTGCAGTTACTAACTAACAGTAGCTTTTCACTTCCCTGCTCTTGGGAGAATGGAACTGCTGCTAAATAACAGTGCTTCTTCTAAGGCAGTAGTGCTATGTTCAACTTATGCTAGTCTATGACTAGTATGAAGAGAAGGGTGGTCCTGCCCTTCCCTCTGGTCTTGCCTGCTTGTTGTGCTGGCACTAGTGAGCATGTGATGGTGTGATGGCTTACACTGAAAACTAACCCTCCAAAAAATAGAAGATTTCCTTTGGGTCAGATGTGACTCATTGCATGGCTTCATTTAGTGTTAGAGCTGATGAAAAGGAGGAAATCGCAATCTGAGACCATGGGAAGGGGGGTCATTATTTTTGACAGCAGGGTATTCCTGGATTGGCTTAAAACATTATGAAATGACCCCTTCAGACCTTGTGATCCCCTCTGAATCATTTCTTGGCTCTCAAGGGACACACAACTCACAGTTTTAGAGCACAGTCATGGAAGAGAAAGGAGCAGATGTGACATGATGAAAAGGAACAATGCAAGAGTGGTTCAGCAGGCATGGGTGGTTTAATGTCTCTGAGAATCACTTGTAGAATTAGTATGAACCTGAGACTACTTTAACTTCTGCAAACTTACTTCCAGCAACCTTTTAAATTAAACTGGTGGATAAGTGACGCATGTTCCTCACCCTTTCCAGCCACTTCCAGTGGTGCCATGGCTCTTGTACTTGAATATATTAATCTTTAACCAAAAAGTAACTTCATTTATAGTCTGTTTGTGGGAAGGGTGTCTGCTCAGGGCAGTTTGACAGAGCAGACTGGCCCATACTAACAGCAGGAGATTTTTTTTCTAGAGGAATAATATTTCTATAATTATGGAATTTTGGCTTGAGTGGTTTTTCAGTCATTACTGGTAAGAGTTAAAGTGTCTTATCTCCTGCATTCCTTTACAACAGCTGACTTTGTATAGAACATCTGTCATTTGCTCAGTCTTTATTGCCATTTGTATTGAAGGCAATAATGAATTGCTGTTTCAATGTCTTCATCAGACTGTGCAGATATTTCTTTGAGCATCTACCCATTTATCCTCAGAGGACTATCTGGATGGTTTAATTGATCTAATATAGCACAATGGCATGTGTCAATCTATTAGCCAGCCCTTTCTTAATATCTCATGCTTGTTCTCTTAATTTGGCTTTAGAGAATGCTACATCATAATGAATGAGTAATAACTACCATACCTCCTGATTGTATAGATGTATTGATTGATTCACTGTGTCTATTAGTGCCTCAAGATTTTTCAGAGTTAAGAAATCAATATGCTTCTCTATTTTTTTAAATAACTCTGCATTTACTAAGTAGTTCAGGATAATTTTTGCGACTGTTGCTGCAGGCATGTCTGGTTTCATGTCATCTCTCATGGTCATTGAATTTGTACTAATACGGTTTTCAGACTTTTACCTGTCATATGGTCCTACCGTATGGCATATTTGTTAGATGCAACTTATTTTATAGGCTTTTGCCTAACTTTTAACGGATGGAGATCACAGTAATTCTTTTGATAGAAGTGAAGTCAGTATTTCATCTTTTTTATGTTTGCAAAACTGATTTTGGTGTGAAATGAAGAAACATATATTTCAGTATCAGATCAGAAAGAGGGTCTGGATGACAATCAGGCTCAGTTAATGGGATACTTTGTGGTCTTCAGAAAGTCTGTATCTGTAATAGGGGATTGATTTTATGGCTAGTAGCCAGCTGAGAGAATTGAAAAAAACACTAAGCTGAATTTTGCATATATGTTTATTCAGTACTCCTGAAAACACAGGGTATGTGCCTCTTCAGAGTAGCAGTATAAATAGCCCTTTTTTCCCCCTCATGTATTCCCCAGACAGACTTCCCTCTAGTTGGCTTCTGTTATCTTCTTTGTAGCTTCTATCACATTTCCCCTTCACCTAACATGCTCTCTGTACATAGAGCTGCAGATAATACAGCCTAGTGTCCTTCCACATGGAGATAAAGGCTTTTGTCTCCAGGTTATTCCCAGATGAATGGGGGAAATAGGGAACCATAAATCAGCTTCAAAGTCTAATGAAACTATTAGACTTCTTGTCTAATCCAGTACTTTGCATTTTGACTCCACAGATGGCTAAATAGTCTGGATTTATAATTTTCTCTAATTGGGTCCAATTTTGTATCCTTAGAAATCACAGCAGATTGCCCATTGCACATTTATGTGGCCATTTCTCCAAACTTTGTACTCCCATGCTCTAGTGGAGATCTCAGTGAAGGTTCTCAACCCAGCTGTGCTTCTATCAGTGAAGATGGCCTGTAGCATTATTTTGGTTGGCAGCATTTTGAATTGTCCACAGCTTTGCATTGGAATATGAAGAAGTTGAATACAGAATATTAGAATTTATTTTTACCCTATCCTATAAAAACAACTACAAAAAACTGGAGCAAGACAACCTTGACAAACATTACACTAAAATGCTCTTAGTTTACCAGAGTGACCTCTAATTCTTCACCTTCAATTTTGATTCAAGAAATAACTGTAGCTGGAATTTTTCATCTGCAAATAACTGCAGCTACATTTTACAGCACTTAGCCTGATTACAGTTCCCACAGAGCTATGGTGAAGTGTGAGTTGCATGTAGCTCTGCTTCCATTACAGGGTCTGAGTTTATCCTGCATTTTTTCTGATCCAGCTGATTCTGAAGAATTACACTGCTCAGGCATATTTTGATTAAATGGTATGTCTTAAAAAAACATACCAATTTATTGAAGTAAAAAATTTTCACAATAAAATCAACATTTCAGTAAGCCTAATTGAGAAGATTTCTTTCCTCTAGAGTTGAGCTTCTGATTACAAACAGTGAGATAGATGGAGAGAGAGCTGAAACCCAGGAGAACTACTATCTCATAGTGCATTAACATGGAGAGTATGAAAAGGAACTGAGAATGAGTCTTTACGATATTGGTGGCTGATCACTTTACTCCTTAAGATGTCAGCTCTTCTGGATGTTCTATGCTCACTTGTTTTCTTTTATAACCTCCTCAACAGAGGAATCGCCTCCCATATTTTGGAAAATCATGTGTTCCAAAAATGGTGGGGCTGAAAGAAGGAAGCTACTCTCTCCCATCTTCTACAATTGCATCTATTTTACAAGTGAAAAACTTGGATAATGATAATAGGGAAAATACCAATTAAATGTGCAGACATATTGGCAAGCTGAGAAGGAACTGGGAGGAAAACCAAAAGAAATTCCTGGCTGTGGTTCCACACATGTTTTAATGCATCTTTCCTCTGCTGCTCAGTTTATGTGATTTAAGAACTGAAGAATATAAAGATGACATGAGACTCATCTAGAGTCTTGAATTAAGGAAACTGAATTAGATTTACAGAAGCTGATTTCTGTTACTCTAAACCTCTTTTGTCTCTGAGCAGTCAATATGCTGCTAGATCAGCAGTGTCCAAAAACAGGGACAGCAGATACTTCATAGTACCTCCACTCTACAGCTGAAAACTGTAGCACTAAAAGTAAGCTTTGGTTTGTTTCCAAAAGAACAATATAAATTGTTTAATGGTTAGAGTGCTTGCTGGAATACCATATTCTTTTGCTTTTTTGGAAGTGCATGTAATAATAGATTCTTGATAAGATAACAAATTTTAAACTACTACAGTTTTCTTTTAATATAACACTAACAACTCTGATTAGTTGAGTATGGAACTGGAGGCGGCTTGTCAGGAAACACCAGGCTGCATTTTGTGTCCTGTGGTCTGCCTGGAGGTTGTGGAACTGTGTATGGTTTTAGTATTATTTGTGGTTGTAGGTGGTACTGTTTTTACTATACATGTTCATAGCTCACATGACTTTTCAGAAGTGAGAAAGGAGAGCTTTTGCTATTAAAAATTTTGTAAGAACCTCCTTCACACTTGTCTGTGTTCGCTCTTCAGTCAAATTCACTACTGTGGCACCCTTACTTAAGATGGCTTCCTTGGTTGAAGATGATAGATTGAGACATTATCCTCTATTCAGCTTGTTTTTACGGATTGGAGAATGGGAGAATGAAACCATAGTGTCACAACTTTTTCAAAATAATAACCTCTGAAAATAAATGTAATGCAGATGATACATTCCAGGCATAAAATTACGTAGAAAATGATTAATATGATTGTTCTCAAACATCTTTTTATCCTCATACAACAATCTTTATCTCTTGCCTTCCCTGCCTAGTCATCCAACCCAGGCAATGAATACTCACAAGTTCTTTGGTGGTTGGTTTGTTATATCTGTTAGAGTTCTTTTCCGCTGACTGGATTTCCTGTTCAAATTATTCAGTGCAGTACTTTTTGTCTTTTTTTTTTTTTTCCCAAACTGATGGCCACATACTGTCTTTGAAGTAGTCACCATTAAAACCTAGCATTTGCCAGCAAGTATGACGTGAATTTTATAAAATCACCTTAATCATCTGTGATGTCACAAATGATAATGCATAAGTGAGAATTTGTTTAGAATGATCTCTTGCACAGCAGTGCAGTGGGAATGTACATATTGCTATGGATGATACAGCCTGCTCCATGAGTCTTGTGACTGATGAGCTCTCTAAGCTCAGGGAATTTCTGATACTAGAATATTTTTATCCCTTTTTATCTTCAAAGGGACTTGAGTCTTCAGAAAACAAGAGAAATTTTATGGCCTAAGGTCTGGGCAGTCATTTCTGGCATTCAGATGCTGGGACGCTTCTGATACTTTATTGTATACGAGGGCAAATATTGGTATTTTATAAAGATAGCTCTATGAATCCACTATTTAATTGTCCTGCAGGGTATTATGCTGGTACCCTACATTACCTTGCACCTAAGACTCTTTAGAGATGTTGACTGCAAAGTGAAAAATCTGTTTGTTAGAATCTGGGTTTGAGACTACCAGATTTTAACATATGCTTAACACCCTTGCATTAGTTTTTCATGTGTGTATATCTTGCAATGGTGAATATCGACTGCAGTCCCCAGCTCTGCACTCCATGGTGTTTGGGTGTCAGTGCTCGAACTAAATTTATTCTGTCTGACCTGTTTTCTTGGTGATTCCAGGCTCTGTTAATACTGTTTTGTGGAATTCCTTGGGATATGTGGAAACAAAGGGCTATACAAACGTATACAAGTGCAGTATGGTGACACTGCTTATGCGTTGATTTTGGCACAACTGCATGCCAGTTGGGGAAAGGCAAAGGCTAATATTCAACAGATGGTGAAGTCCTAAACCCTATAAGAATGGCTGCAGTTATTTTCATTACTGTCATTTGATGTCACATACAATAGTTGGAAAAGATTTGAACTGGGTAATCACAGCAAATACACTCCAAAGGACCGGATGTACTTCAAACTATCAAAATGGTCATGGATGTTCAGGCCGAGTGCCACTTCTGTCCATATTCCAGGTATATTTACTGCTGAGGACTAGAAGCCACATTGTTTGCAGTTATACACAAGGCTGGCATTTTCCCTTCTGTAGTAATCAGGAACAAAACATGGAAATTGGCATGTATTGTAAATAGGGAAATTATTCGATATTGCTGATATCTCTGTGTACTGTTATCACATATATAGTGACATATATTAATTTGCAGATTTTTCAACATGAAAATGGAAACATTAAAAATGAGAAAAGATTTGTTGTGGAAGTTTCAAGAATTTTAAAATAGATCATAAGCTTCTCCAAATGGTCCTGATAGAAGTCATACCAGTTTATGGGAAAAAGCATCAGTCAATTATACCTCAAAGTTTTACAAGGTTAAATGTATTTTTGTCCCTCTAGCTTAAGAAGCCTCTGAACTGTTCATTATTATCCTTATATGGGACTTCCTTTTCATAATTTAAAGGAATTTTTTAATGATTTAGATTTTTATGATTTTTCTTTCTCAAGTTTGAAGGATAAAATTATGATAATCTGTGCTCTGGCAGAAAAGGACATTGGCTTTTAGAAAATTAATTAGATCATATTTGAATATTCATATTAATACTTTGCATCTGTGTAAAAATAGTTCTTGTTGATTGCCTGGAGATTTAGGAGTGACCTACTATGCCCCAATTTTAAAAAAGTCCAACAAAGCAGGCCTTTTTCTGAGCTATTCATTACAGCAACTACCATCATGACACATTCACAGGCTTTGACTCAGTTTGTGTTAACGGGCATGCAGTGATCCCTCCATGTTTATTTTCTTTTTCTAAAAAAAGAAAAAGAAAGTAAAGTCAGGTTACTTTATTTAACAGTTCTGTACAATCCTTCAAACACTACAACAAAGCTGGAATATTTCACATCTGCCATCAGTCAGCTCACACTTAATATTAAGACAGCTCCTACTGTGACATGTTTTAAACTGTTTCTTCCCTCTGCTGGGCTAACAACATAATAGGGATCAAGGAAAACAGTTCTGAACATGGCATTGCTAAAATCTCTGCAAAAAATTCTAGGTTAAGCCTTCTTTCTGACCCTACCTTCTGTAATTGGTGCAAAGCAGATTGAGAGAACATGCAGAAATAATCTTGTTAAATCAGACTGTTGTTTTGTCAGCTGATGTTGGGCTACTTATATGAGGTCCTTGGTGCAAATCCTGATGTATTCATGGCTTCTATAAAGTGGAGCATTAAAAAAGCCATAAACAAGGGGGGAAATCCATAAATCAACCTGAATGAGAAATTGAAATTATAACAAGACTTTTACAAATCTCCTAATAAAATAAGAGAGGTTGGCTTTTTTGTTTTTGTTTTTGTTTTTTTTTTAACTCTACAGCCTTGAAAGGTATATGGGGCACATACATCTGGAAAGCATTTTCTTATTTTTTCAAGCAGGGTCTGTGTGCATATCTGCTCTGCAATACCAAGGCCACTGATAGCTGTAGGAAAGCACTCCCCAGTGTTCCCAGGCTCTTTTAATTTTAAGCCCTCTGCAGAATTAAGCTGGACATCATCTGAGACCAGCCTTTTAAACTGATTTTGAGCCAATCAGTAAAGATGGTATCACAGCCAAATGTATAGGATCAGGACTCAGGCATTTTGGATTTGTTTCTGTGATGACCCATGTACACTGGGGAATGTAATTTTGCTCTAGATCATACATTTAAGTACCTGAATCAATCCCAGAGTAGCTCTGAGATGCTGTGCATTGGAAGCAGAGGCCAGCTGCACAGTCCACAGTCCTTGCCCAACATCCTGCCTGCTCCAGGGGTGGAGAGGAAACTTTTTTTGTGGATAGGAAAAAATTAGGATACCTGTTGCAGAACACAAGTACAAAGACCCAACTAGCCCAGGTCTGAAAGTCTATTGGTGAAGGGGCTTTACCTGCTTATTTGAAGCGGATTATTCGATGTTATGAAGAAGGTTCTTTCTTAATTTAAAAAACTGCAGACCTCTACATTCCAAGTTTCAGTCAGTAAATCTGGATGCAGTTCTGCCACCTTTACTCAGTCTAGGTGGTCCCAGTGATGATGCTCTGTGATTCTGCACTTGGTGACAGAAACTAAATTGTAAGTCTGTACTGAACACAAGTCAGTCAAGTCATGTGTGTCTCCATCCTTCAGCTGTGCAAAAGGATAAGTGATGCTCCCTTAATTTTAAAATACTCTAAAGACAAACAAATAATTGCAAACTGCTTGACTACTATGGCACTGTGGTCTGTGTTAAATAAACAGCCAGCCAACCAGCCAACCTGACACAGATCAGCACAATCACAGAAACACCAGCCAACTATTCAAACAAACCCTCCTCCCAACTTATCTGAATAGGTCTGAACCTCAGAACTGTTGTGGGCAAAGGTTATGTGCAGATTTCATCTGAGCTCTTTTTTTTCCTGGACTTAATGAGTACCTTTGAGCATTGCAGTAGAAAAAAATTCCATCTGGTGACGGCTTTTGTACAAATGAGAAAAAAGGACAAGTTAAGCAAACTTTGTGCTCAAATGGTAGGGTTTATTTTGGTTGGTTTTGTTTGTTTCATACTCTGCTAATCTTGCAATACTTTAGAAGCACAGTTTTATATTGTACAGGTTCAATACAAATTAAAAATGGTCATTAGGTCATTAAGAATATATCTGCTGCTATTAGTTATTGTCTCTGTTAAACTGAATGTTTTTGTACTACTTGGAAAGATCCATAAGAATTCTGAATCTATACAAAATTTAATGACACTATTGTCATGGAAAACCTGCTGATCTTTGGTCCTAGTTTTTAATAGATTGACATAATTGCAGATTCACTTGATGTAATAGCAGGCATGAAATTAAAAGCACGAGTAATTGTCATGCTGATACTGGAAACCTATGGCTCAAAGGGCAAACCTGTCTCTATCCTTTTAATTTGTATTGTTGAATAGGATAAAAATCAGATTTATGAGCAGGGGGAGTGTGTGGGAACTATGCTAAACTGATCCAGAGGAATCAGCTTAGATTCTCAAAGGTAATTAGAAGCTCCAAGTTCCTGTTTTGATGCTTGCAGACTCACTGCAATCAACAGGAGTTCAGGAAATTGGAGCACTGTTGTGGAACTGGTTAATTTGATGCAATTTGATTCTGAGCTTACTTCAAAAACAGATCAGCTGAAAACAAACTAATACTGAGGCTGTGCATAAGAACATCATGTCCCTAAGGCAAGATTAAAGTGTAGAACTCTAGGCTGTCAGACAGCTTATGAAGCCAAAGAAAGGGTGTGTGAGCAGTACTGTGGCCCTGCTATTTTGTGGTGGTGGTGCTTGAACTTGTTTACCAAGAATAATTCTGTACCATCCTTCCAGTGCCCATAGTCCTGGATGCTGAAAGACCTCCAGTGATCTGTCTCTCCAGTCTCTGTGTCTGTTTTCTTTCTTTTTCTATTTACTTTTTTTTCTCCCTTCAATGTTCATGTGGATGTCAGTGGTGACAAAAAGTTGTGACTGAACCAGACACTACTTCCAGTGGGTGGATGGGGTTTTGGCACATATATGTGGTTTCGCCTCCATATGAACTTGGGAAGTGACGGAGGTCCCCAGGTCTGTGTGTATGTAACCTGCCTCTGGAGGTATCGTGAGTTGCTTTGATGGAACTACTGATTCTGGATGTTTTTAGTTTTAGAAGTACCCAGGGGCTTCAGATGAGTTTGAGGCAACATTGTACTAGGAGCTGTGTACATGAAGAGTAAGAGATAGTAACTGCCACACATAACTTGAAGTTTAGGCAGCGTAAGGCCCAAAGGGAAAAGTCAGTCTTACAATGAAATGATGAAGGTTCCACACCTCAGAGCAGCCAAGTTGGAATTAGTGTCTTAATCCCTGAAATTCAGTCCACTGCTACACACTGCCTTGCACACCAAGAAGACTCTTACATGGGATGAATGGATGTAGCTTTAGGGACCATTAGTTGCTTGATAGTCCAGGGACAGAAACAATCAGTGAAACCATGTATCTCATCACCTGACCTGTGGTTATTGCCTGTGTGCTTATGCTCACCACAGTATATGCCAAGTAATGTGGGTCTTTTAGTCCTCTCTCATTAGATTAGTATCCAGTTATGATCCCTGAGAATAATGTTGCCTGTGTAATAGGGTAAATGAAGAACTACTTCAATTATCTTATCAATATCTTTCCCCTTTTATCATAGGTTGATCTGTTTACCACCTGGGACTATAATAGAGCTGTCAATAAAATATAACATTCTAAAATTCCAACTAGAAGTGCCATCAGCCTTTGTTACACTAAGTAACTGTGGTGGGTTTACCATGGCTGGATGCCAGGTGCCCACCAAGTCGTTCTATCACTCCCCCCCCCTCTTCACTGGACAAGGGAGAGGAGAAAAAAATATAACAAAGGGCTTATGGGTCAAGATAAGGACAGGAGAGATCATTCACTGATCACCGTCACGGGCAAAACAGACTCAGCTTGGGGAAATTAA
>JANZLQ010000078.1:16323840-16359019 GCA_026212715.1 Elanus axillaris | reverse complement strand
CCCCAACTTTTTTTCCTTCTTAAAATGTTATCCCAGAGGCGTTACCACTATCGCTGATTGGCTCAGCCTTGGCTGGCAGCGTGTCCATCTTAGAACCGGCTGTTATTGGCTCTATTGGACAAAGGGGAAGCTTTCAGCAGCTTCTCACAGAAGCCACTCCTGTAACCCCCCCCGCTACCAAAACCTTGCCACAGAAACCCAATACAGTAACAAACCTCTCATGCAGGGTGCCAAACTTCTGAAATTTCTGGCTCTTTCTTTAGCATGGACTGTGATGTCTCATTCAAATCTGGAAATAAGTCCTTGAATATCTGAATTAAGGCTCTCAGACTGATCCATTTGAAATAAGTGACTACTGCTTAAAATGTGCATTTGCCTACCAAAAGTGTAGTTAAGCTATATGATTACTAAAAGACAGATTAGGTAGAAATGGATTACATAGAATTACTGGAGTGTAATCACAAAGTAAAGAAATAGAAAAATGTTACTGTTAATATATCATTGTCAAATTAGGTGGTTATATAGTCATATCCTGCATAGTTCAGCTCCTTTATTAATGACTTATGAGTGGAATGTAGACTTTGTATGTACACAGTGTCTTTAGAAATACAAAATATTTCTCTGCATCTTTATGTTGTACAGAATCTGAACCTGTTAAATACTTGTTTAGTTCACACTGTTTAGAGAGTTTAGAGTTGTCCCATGAGGAAGAAAACAATTTGCATTAAGCGATAGGAAAGAAATAAGAACAAATTATTTCTCTGAATAGATAGATTTTAAATCCATTGTTTGAAAAGCTCTTTTATCATCAGAAGAGTGATGGATTATTTCTTTAAGGGAAAATGGCAGTGATTAGTTATAATACCTGAGGGAACTCAATAAATATTTGCTAAATTAAGATTATTTATTATTTGTATTCTAGGAGTATCTAGAAGACTGCTGTGAGATCAGAGCCCCATTGTTTTAGGAACTCTATAAGAACAGCTGTTATCCTAAACAGAATACAGTCCAAAATAGATGGCAGGGAAGACAAGAAGGGGAACAGAATGCGAAGAAAGAAAATTAATTGCCTGAGGGCATAAAGTTAGCAGGAGAGCTTGGACTGCCATCAGGTAGGTGTCTTCAAAGACACCCTGGAGCTTTACCTGTTGGAGCAGGTACCTCCCCTTCTTATCCTGTCCCTTTTGACTTCCAACCCATCCCTCAGTGCAACAACCAATCTCTGATACCCATCATCAAGGCCTTACTCAGCTCATCTTGTGGATACCTTGAGCAAAGTCTTTTATAGAACATTTATTTTTTCTGAGTATGATGTGAGGATAATCTTAATTTCCTTTGGGATGGTTCCTCTATCCACACTCACAGCTCATCCATTATGCTTAGATAGGACAGCAAATTTGCTTCAGATTTCTTGAATTTCTTACTTCTTTTGAACACTCTTTATACCATCTCACCTCTGCCAAGTTTGCCACTGTATCTTGCTGCCACCCTGTTCTTCTGCAGACTGGTAACATTACCCATCTACCTTGCTGTTCTTGATCCTCTGTAAGTGCATGGTGAATTGCAAGTTGGGGGAGCTTGTTCCTTGCTGATGTTTTCCATACAATACAATGCAGATCTTCCATTGGAAGAGTAAACTATATTGTCTGTCCTTTTTCTTCACTGATCTTCTTCACCTTCTGAGCAGAAAAGGACATGGAATAGCCAGCAAGTTAATATGCCCAAGAAGGAGGCAAATCCATGTGGACACCCATGTCCTGGATAGTGTCCTCCGCATTTTGTTTCTTATTCTTAAAAGGAATTTCATAAATTGCTACTCCAGGCAGCTGAACTAATGAAGTGGTTTGGGGCAAAAGCAAGCAGGTGCAGAAAGCCTGTGTGGGGAGCTCAAGCGAGCCTACGCAGGTGAGAGCAGCGCTCTGCATGCAGTCCCTTCAACTTGTACCAATGTCACTTAGGAGGCAGTAAAAGAGGGTGGGGGGAGAAGAGTTCTGGGGACAGTGGCCCTGTCATAACATGAATCTTCTGCATCTCTTCCAACATTTCCTCTTAGTTTATACATCTGTGTGAAATTTTCATCTATCTTTACTTCAGTTATTGCTATGACAATTGGCCTTCCCATCTGTGTAGGCTGCAGTTCTAAATCCTTAGACCCTTTGGTACCACCTTTGTTCAGCAAAGGTCTCCTGAGACTCAATGTAGGTTATGTTAGTGGGGATTTCTTTCCAGGAGCACCCATTGACCAAGATATTCTCTAATCTAGATAGCAACTGAAACACCCTTATGCCCTGTTTCATAAAAGAGTATTCTTTCCCTTCATCTTGCTTTTAAGAATAGGTCTATGGGGGTCACTTAAAGCTATGCGCTGATTGAGTTCTGCAGCTGATAGCTTCATGTTAGCCTTTTTTGTGCTTATTTGTCAGGATGAGTTAAAAAAGTAAGTGATGGTAGCACTAACCCCAAGGTTTGAGGGTTTTGTTTATGTTACAGTGGTGTACTGTCTGTACAAAACCGAGTAGTAGTACAGATATTCCTAGAGGGTGAAATAATTAAAAATGGTTTCTGTGATGAATATTCTCTACAGCTGGCCTGTCGAGGAGTCTGGCTAGGAAACGCATTCAGCATAAATTTCTAGAATTTACTCCAGTTTCGTCTTACCACTGTGGCTCACTTTTAGCTGTAATATGTTCCATGCTAGAGTTTGATCTTTATATCATCTAGAGAAAAGCTTTTGAGTTCATAAGATAGATGCATTGGCAGATACATGTTCAGACTTTTGCTAGCAGGTCAGCCTACTTTTGGGGGGGGGGTGGGGCCTTAACTGTGTGGTACTGTTTCTATCAGGTAAACTGTGTAGTTGCAAGTTGAAGTGTACACTGCTGTCTGATGCCACAGACTGATAGAAATCTATTTACAATTGATTTACAATTGAGGCAGCATTCAGGGGATTATAAAATTAATTTCTCCAGCTGAAATAATGACATAAGCTGGCACTGAATGGATTTCCAAGATAAATTTCTCCTGTTTAGACATCAGATTCTCAAGAAGAAACATAGTTTCTTTTTCTGCAAAAAACCCAAGCAACTTCAGAACTGTTGATTTGTTATGTATTAAATCAAAAGTCCTATAAATGTCATCTGTTCCTGACCCAAAATAACTTGTAACTGTTCCTGAGAGGATGAGGTCTGTGACTGAATCCCTAGACCAGTGCAGAACTGCTACAATTCTCCATAGGAATGGAAATATAGTCTGTCATAGTTAATTCAAGATCAAGATCCAAACTGGGATAAACAGCATTTGAACAGACAAGAATCACAGGAAACAGGATGGGAAGTCTTATAAGCTCACAGTTATATGTGATGATTTTCAGAATGTCTTTGTTTTGGCTGAAACTGCCAGCCTACGTAGCTTTAGTTAGATAAACATATCAGCAGAACAGTGTGGGATATATGGAACTTGTTGTGCAGGTAGTCACCCTGAGACAGATTCATGGGGCTAAATTTAGTTGCATAGAATAATTTTTGTTGCCTTAGGTTATCTGGATAACTTAGGATGTCTAAAAAGACATTAGATAGCTATGTTTAAACACATAATGTATGTTTGACACTTTTGCAGTGTTTCAGATACATTTGGCAACCTTTTGTTAGCTCCATATTCCTGGTTACATAGTTCCTGAGTGAGCATGCCTTTGTATAGCCAAACTGTGTATTTCCAAACTCTGTGAGAGAAAGGTATCTCTGGAAAAGGACAACAACCAGACATACAAGATAACCCATCTTCTATACTTTGTTTAGTAAGCATTTCCTTCCATGAAGTCTTGAACACATGACTTGGAACTACAAAGACATAGGCTTTTATGTGTTTAAAGTTATGGTTAAGTACAGTAGGATTATAAGATTTGTAGGTGCCCAATTTCTTCTGCTTTCTGAATACACGTCTTCTTCATACCTTAGTGCACAGATACTCTGGAAAATTTAAAAAAATCTGGGAAACTAGAATCTACTTCTTTAGATGCCTCCATAGCTTGACAAACTTGGCCTTTCTTTCCCAGCTCTAAAAAACAGGTAAGAACACTTTGTATGTCTCAGAGGTGTTGTAAAATGAAAACCACAAAAGATTTTGGTTTCTTTACAATGTGCAGCAGGGACATCCATGTTAGAATGGTATAGTTGCAATCAGTACTATATAAGTAGTTATCTTTGACATGCAACAAAGAACCTCTATATCAGATTTAGAAATAGAAAAGAGCCGTGCTCTGATTGACTACTGTGTAATGAAGTGCTAAATTTTATATAGTTAACTTGAATGTGTTCCATTCCAGGATTTGAAAAGGCATAAATTATTAAGAACTGGGTCTTCAGCATTTTGTGGTTTCTCTTTCTTGGGATTCATGCAAGCATTTCCCTCTTGTGATAGCTTTGAAACCCCAAGCTGAATCTCACTGTCCAAACCCTTATGACTTCAAAGTGAAAAACCAGCTGAAATCTGTAAGGGGTGTGGAACCCAATCATATGTCAGTTTTCCATTATTTCAGTGAAAGTCTAACAGAACCAGATTATAACAGTGCTTACCAGGGAACATGGAAATTATCTCATCTGGTTTTTACTTTTTTTACTCCAGTGTCCTCTATGGCAGCCAGAGTCATAAACTACAGCTTGTGCTCAGGGGAGTCCAGGCGCTGCTCCCTTGCCTTGCTAAACCAGTCCAAGAACTCCAGGGCATCTAAATGCTGTAGTGGTCTGCAAAGCTGGCCAGGCTCATAGACAACAGTGTCATTCAGTCAGAGGAGTCTTGCAAAAAGTTTGGGACTGGGAAGGAAGTTTCATTTGAAATTCAGCTGACATTTTGATGACAAGCTAAATCAAACAGTTTGGAGTGTTTCCAAAACAGGTGAGCCTTTCTCAATTTCTCAGTCACCCTAAATGCAGAGCCTGTTATGTGTACCTACCAAACCAATTATATTATTTCTTCTTGGGCATATTGGTTTGACATCAGGTGCAATATTGCTTCAGAAACAACATTGTTTGTGCATTATACTTATTTCACTTGGCTTGCATTTGTGTAGGTGTGTGTACACTGTTATGCAAGTATATTCATGAGATATCTTCTGTTTCTGTCTCTCTGTGGAAGTCATAGCTCCAGGTGGTCTGATCTTATGATGTGGAGATATAAGTAAAAAATACATATAAAGAAAGAATACAGAAGACAACTAAGAGGCAGTCAGAATCTAAATGTGAAGCATATAGGAGTATCTCAAAAATCAAACGGACAAACAAGTGGTTATTCTTCATAATTCAGCTACAAGTGTCCTTAGGCACAACTAGAGTTACTACCCAAGTACAAATATTTGACAATATAGTGAGATTACATAGTTACATCATAGAAACAATAGAAGGTAGTGTCAAAAAGGTACATATAAGAATACTACATGTATTATAGTATCAGTGTGTTTTTTTTTTTAAATTCAAGTGCTCAGTGTTTCCAGATGCTGTGAAAACTAGGTAGTCTTTTCTAAAATTCAGATTACACTAATAGTGCAATGATGGTGTTATTTGTTTAGGTGATCTAACAACACATCTGCATAATTTATATTGTGTTTGTTTATAGATTTGGATTATACTTTTGAATTTCTAGCCTTTGGGTAGAGGGAAGCTTTTACACTTTAGATCAAAACAAAACAAAAAAATCTTTGGATGAACATAAGGATTTTGTTTAAAGCATCAAATTCCTTCTGTCTTAGCATCATCGCTACACTCTGGCAGCTTGAACAAGTACCCTGTAAATCTCTCTCCTTTTTTCTGACTTATTCAGGAATAGCTAATTTAAATAGTTTCCTGTTTCCACTGAGTTGATTCTCTCAAGAAATCTTTGTTCATAAATGGCACTGTTCATTTGCAGGTACAGTTGATTTTTGTCTGTATAATACAATTTATGTTATTAGATGTGCATTTAAAACAATATTTCTAAAATTACATAATTTTAAAGGAAAATATTTAACTGAGCAATTTCCAATTTGAATGCTGAAGGATTAGAAAAATCTTACTGGTACATAATTGGTTCTGATTTCTTTCTTCCTCTTGGCCCAACAAAGACTAGATTTTTTCAACTTCATGGCATTCTGTAAGTTGATCTGTACATTCAGTGTTTGTTTTAAGAAAGGACTAGAAGTAGCTGAGTTTTATTCTGTTATTTCAAAAGATATTTCAATTCTCTTCTCAACTGTAATATTCAGTTTTAATTTTCATAACACAGTAGCCAGACATTAAAGTAGGCAGAAATAGCAAATAAATAAAAGAACTGGTACAGAGACCTTTCAGTTTTGACACTGTATTCAGGAAACATTTGTAAAGATCATTATATAGCCCTAGATAAATGACACTATCTTCAGCTAATTTTTCTTAATTAAAAAGCTATTGATGATCTGTGAAAGGAGAGCAGGGGAAAACTTTGCCTCTTGAAGAAAATCTTCAATCTTGAAGAAAATGATGAAATGCTACATGATAGCCCCGATTTCTACATGTGAGTCTTTTCCAAGGTCAATGACCTATATACCCTTCTTTTGGCTCAGAGATGCCAATTTGCAGCTTTCTTACTGTTAGAAGTTGTTTATTGAAATGGAAAAAGAATAAGAAATTGTCTGTAGCAGGATATGCTAATATCCAATAAGAGTATCAGGTGCGTCTTTTGCTGATTTTGAAATAACAATATGACTCATCAAATCAAAACTAGTAACAAAAGAACTCAGTCTAACTGGATCTAACAACTGCCTCGAGCAATAATTATTAGGTAAAGAAAAGGGGCATGAAATGGTCATTGAAAACAAAAGGGAAGGCAAAAATGATTCAGGTAGGTAACTAATTAAATCAAAACAGAATAAAGAAAAAGTACAGTTGCATCTTGCACATGAATGTTAAAATCAGCCATCAGCAAAATTTTAATGTAATGAAGTACAGTTTCAAGTCAAGTCTGACAATAATTCAGAAACATACCTCAAACAAGGTATGACTCCAAGGGCAGGCCATAAATAAACAACCATAACAAAAGAAGCTCTAGCTCAAT
Organism: Elanus axillaris; assembly: GCA_026212715.1. Taxonomy (NCBI): domain Eukaryota; kingdom Metazoa; phylum Chordata; class Aves; order Accipitriformes; family Accipitridae; genus Elanus; species Elanus axillaris. Next base: position 16,351,960 of record JANZLQ010000078.1, on the reverse strand, counting down.
GAATAAACACAACTCACTACTGAGTTTATACTCAGCCTGACTCACTATTGAAATTACACTCATGAAACCATCAATTTCAATGAAGGCCAACTGTTATAAGACTAGAATAACACTGTGATGAATCAAGCTCAGATTCTCCTTTCTCCTCTTTCATCACCTTGACATTAGAGATTCTTAGCAGTGCTTGCCATATTTTTCTGCCTCCTCCTTGGTCAGCATTTTATGTAGTTACACAATAGCAGTATAGGAACGGTTTTCCAAGAGATTTGTGACTGGAATATCTTCCCAGAATTCTGACTTTGCTACTGAATTTGCTTGAGACCTAATTTTTTTTTTCTACCTTATGTTCTTCATAAACTTCCTATAGGTTTCTACCAGACCTTTTCCACACATAGTTTTGCCTTTCATAATCCCATCTTGCTGGCAAATTGCATAGGAATTTCCCATGCCATAGTCTACTTTTCAATCATATACACACAATTGTGCCACCCTAATAATTTTATTAGGCAGCTCTTTCACTGCAGTACAAAGACCGTATTGAAAAATGCTATCACACAGTTCTTAAAATCTATTTAAAATATGTATGCTGATCATACTACAATTTTTCTTTGTCACTGAAGCATTGAAAATGTCCGATACATAGAGATGAGATTTATGAAATATTATATATGTGTGGAAACACTTGCATTCTCCTATTGTTTGTTGCCTGTAAGGGCAAAATCTATATAAAAGTCTTAGAGCTAGGGTTCTAAGAATCATAAGGAGAGAAAGCAGACTGTCTCTTTATATTTTGTCTTCCTTTTGAAATTAAAAATATGCCTGCTTTCTTCAGTTCCTTTAGCATTTTCACAGACCTCCCTATCAAACAAATTATTAGATGAGGTCTCTAAGATTACAGCTTCTTGTTTTTAACATTTCAGCAGCAACACTGTCGACACCTGGTGCTTGTTATTCCTAAGAGTTCTGATTGCCTCTTGAATCTCTTCAAAATTTGGCTCAGCTGCCTGGAAAATGGCCATTTGTTGTTAGCCTTTTCATTCTCTTTATGGAGCTTGTCTGAGTATTCCTACCATATTTTTATAGTTGCATCCCTTGTAATAAAATGATTTCCATTTTTATCTTTTATCAGAATTTCTCATTATTGATATTCTTTCTTTCATGCATGATAACCTTGTAAAATTCTTGCATAGTCTCAGCCTCCGTAAAGTCAATCATCAGAAGCAACTTCTCTACAAACTATATTCTTCTGAATAAGCCCACTCTTGCCTGAGGAACAAATGGGCAATTTGCCAATGCTCACCATCACACCATAGTAAGTATCGCCTCCAAAAGAACTGTTGAAAGCCCTGAATCTTGTATTTGAATTTCCCAGGATATAATATTTCACCTAGCATACCAAATGTCCTTATGGAAACTATGGAGAGGAATTGTAAAATTGAAAAACAAATCTACACTTGAATGAACTCCTACAGAAAATCAATAATGGGTATAAACATCTACTTTCCAGTAGGGGAATAATTCTTGCAAAATAATCCTTCCTACTCTAACCTTTCAGGCCTGATGCTCAAAGGAAAAGTATGAAATAGCTTCAAAAGAAAATTTTTGGAAGCAAAATTTCTAATGCTATTGAATACTAAAAAGGTAGCCCTTTTAGCTACAGATTTCATGGAACAGTAATGTCCACCCTTTTTATACCAACTTCCCCATATTTCTTAGCAAATAATCAGATAATAATTACTTCTGCCTCTCAGTTTATCATCTATAGTCTTACTAAAATGATCCTATTTCTCAGTAAGTTGTCTCTTAGATTTTGCAATTGGTTTTTAATATATCTAATTGTTTTCAACCTGTATTTAGCTTTAGAATTTGTTACTCCTGTGTCTGATCTGACTGAGGGCTTGTGTAATCACAGTCTTGTCTTTTGTTTTTGACTTCTGGAGGTCATTTACCCCAATCTCTTGCTCATAGCAGAGCTAACTTTGAAGTTTATCAGGTTGATCAGGGCTGGTTTTAGTCTAGTGTTGTAAATGAAGGTGTTAAAGTCTCTCAAGCACCTGCCCCTGTGTTTGACACCTCTCCTGGTGAGGAACCTTTTTCTCATGTTCAACAGGAATTTCTCTGATTGTTGCTTCTTTTCTTTATATAAAATTTCCTAGAAAAGCCTGTCTCCATCCTCTCTATAGCTCCCTTTTAGGTAGTAGAAACCTGGTAATTACATCCTTCCTTAGACTTTTCTCTAGACTGAACCCAGTTTCTTCAGCCTTCTCATAGGCTTTAACACCTTAGCCGTCTTTATGGCACTCCACTGGATTGCCTCCACTTTGCTGACATCTCTCCTGTACTGAGGGGTCCAAGAGTGGACATAGTATTCTACATACAGTTAACTATGCCCCCAAGTCATGAAGGCTACTCATGTTCTTAGTAATTTTTTTCTGATTCATTCTCTCCTGAAGTTTTGTATTGTCATTGTAGACTTGCAGCTTCTTCTTCAGCCTCTTCATATTCCTCAGTATCACACTGATTACACTGTCACACTGTCCATGTTGCATATTAGTTTGAAGTCACTCATTTACAGCCTTCAGTGTGTGGATATATTTCTGGAAGATGCACTTTTGTACTGCCCTTTATTTTTCAGATAGATGCCTTTCCTTTTGGTATCAACACATCTGCAATTTAATATAGTAGACTTCAGAACTTTTTTCTGAATTAATACTTCACATTTGTGTGCACAATTCGGATAATCTAAAGACAATGTCTTATATATGTACTAATATGTAAATTTTTTTCTTAATTTTCTCTTACAAGAAAGTCACATGAATTACAGTTGCCTCCCTATAGGTTTTTGATGCCAAAAGACAAAGATTTCTGTCTTGACTTAGTAAGTGCATGATCAGTCTAGCTGATAGTATCCCCATCTGTGCTAATCATGGATATTTGTGAGTAGTCATGGCAGAAACACAGTATTCTGTAAAGGCACTTTACAAAGTCTGTTCAAATTAATCTAGTTTCACTATCATGAAACACTTGGATTCTTTAAATTTCTGTTTATTTCTTCATTTCCTGTGCTAAAACTGTAGAAACTGCAAGATGTCCTACAGCTGTTGAAGATATTCAGAGCATTCATCATCTAATAATCTTTATTTTTCTTCAGTGAATGTTGATATATTGGTGAAGTCACTACTGAGCTATCTCCTTTTAATCTTAATTGCACGTTTCTCCACTAATGGCTTCAAAGGTATTTCTTTTGGTAGCATATTTAACTGTTCCCATTTCACATCTTGTAGTCTTCTGTTGTGAACGTAGATTATTCTGTATTTCTCTGTATCTTATCTCCAAGAAGGCTGTGATGTGAGTGCAACTCTGCTTTGGTTGTGCTAGAACAGTTTGGGGAACTTTTGGCCTATGTAAGATCAGGTGTTCCACATTTCTAATTCCTAGTCTTTTCCAAAGCTGATGGCTTTTATTCATATTATTATCTGTGTTTTTTCTGAAGTTTTTTGGGATGTCTCCTTAAAACTGTGCTCTGCTGTAGATCAAAGAAGCCATTATTAAATTTCTGTTTCCCATATACGTTCTTTTAAGCGTAGATCAAATCAATCCTAATTTTCTGTAAAAGTATTGAGCTCTTGGAGTATTTAGCTATGAAGTGATCTTCAGATCTGCTAAGCATGCTCAAGGCTTTTCTGTGAACTGAGTGCAGTTTATAAACATTTCTCTTGAAATGCAGACAGCAGTTGGGACAGTATGTTCTCACAGTGCTTAGGCGATTGCCAAACATACAAGATAATGCTACTACACTTGTTCTTGAAATTTCCTTTTCCTTGAAAATTCCTAAAGATACCACAGTGATGGGATCTTTTAGCTGATTCAGTGTCCTCTGTATCCAGTGGTTACATGTACTTTAGTACATGGTGTGATGTAAGATTCTGAAATTTCTTTGTCAATAAAATTTATATTTTTATTGGGCTTTAGAAAATCTCTTCAGTTGCTTTTGTCAAATTTATTAAACTGTCTGACTGGATTTATATTGTCTAGTTATCTATAGGTTTGCTACCTATTACTTCCTTCAGAATCTGAGTGATCAAAAGCCTTTATTGGTGATGATTTATGTTACCTTGGAGGTCAGCGACAGATGTTTGTGAACAACGTAGTGCCAAAAACTCTGCAAATTGCATGTCTCGGGTTTAGCGTAAATATCTTATCTTGGGCAGTTTCTCTAAGTGGTTACATTTCTTTCTTCTCCTCTTCATCCTTTGTTTCTATTGCAAGAAAGCTCAGAATAAAACCCTCAAAGGTAATGAGCATTTATTTTAAGTTAAGGCTACATCAGGCAGTTTGACATTTTATACCTATTTTACTTTTCCTCAACTAAGTGAGCACTGGTAATGCATATATTTTGTGTACTGGAACAGGTCATGTCCCTTTCTGTCACAGTCCACCTTGTTTTGTGATTGTGCATCCTTGGATGCATAATGGATATATGGCCACTTGTGCATAAAGAAACATAGCTTAAATGAACTGTAAAGCTTTGTGTGTTATTGGACAGCACTTTTTGAACTTTTTACCCCTGAGTGAATTATTCAAAAGATCTTTGTAAATGGTGCATAACTTTAAATTGGGTCCATAGACTGTAGATCAGGTAATTGATTATCCTCCTTAACTTCATTTGTTACTTGATCACATTGTTGCTTTTCCTTTTTTGATGAAGGTTTTTTGTTTGTTTGTTTGTTTTTTGGTATTCGTATTATTACACAAATAATGTAAACCAAGGTCTAATATCTTAATCTGTTGTTACTTTACATTTCTTCAGCTCACTTAACTTACCGTCCATGCTGTCTTGTAAGGTCATTTCTTACTAACTCAGAACACAATTTCAGGTAAAGATGTCTGCTTGAATTTGGAGAGAGATTGAAATTGATATTGATATGAAACACATTGAAAGAAAATGAAGAAAAACAGAAAAAGTTAAAGAGAAATTCTGGAAGATTATGGTGTGTTGTTTTTTCTTTTTCATTTTTTTCTTTTCTTTTTCTTTTTTCTTTTTCTTTTTTCTTCCCCAAGAGCATTTGAGTTTCTTCTTAAGGTGACTCAACATTTTAAAGGTGGAACTGTTCGCTCTGGGTAGCTTACTGAAACCACATGGACTAAGTCAAAAAGTTTGCTAGCAATATTTGTGTGGAAAGAAAGTCCTTACACTGTGAGTTTTGGAAGCTGATCTTCTACTGTGTTTATAACACACAAACCTTTTTGTATACATTGCATGGAGTGAAAGTCCATTCTTTTACAACATGTATCCATCAGCGTTGCACAGCTCCTAGTAAGGCACTAGCAGGTGCTGACTATAAGAAACAGAGCTTCCTAGTAGGCTGCATTATTCATTATTATTTTTCCAATATGTTTCTGATGTGAAAGTCATAAAGAGTTGAATTTTTCTTGAGATAATAATTTACAATTAAATGGAGGCTGGTTGATCAGGCTTGACACAATGTTGTCAACATGAAATCAAAGGGGGGACAGTACATTTGCATTTGCTATCTTTGTAGAGTGAGATATGTTAACAGCATGAAGATGCCTCTCCAAACTGCTTCTGTGCTAGAATAGTCTCTGGCTCTGCCTAGTGCTTGAGCTCCAGTTCCAGGCTTACCTCCCATGAATGTGCTATGGGATTAATGAACTACTAAATCTCTATGACTGCTTAAATTCTTATAATTAAACCATTTTCCCATAACTCAGATTGATTAAAAGGATAGGACACAGAGTTTAGTCTTTTATAAACCTAACTGATATAATTTGTCAGCTTGCATTATTAATATTCTTTGTTTACAAAACGAACACACAGAGGAGAAATTTAGTATCGAGTTTTCCTAAAGTCCTAACTCATTTGAGCAACACAGTGTCCGTGACTTCATGTGTTTTTGTCTATATAGAACATACAGATGTCAAAAATGAGTAGTTGCTGTATGATTTATTGATGTCTGTGGATAATTTGATAGGTGTATAAATTTATACGTTTTTCTCACAGGTGTACCTCTTGTTAGAAAGGTGCCAAAGTTCTTCTCCAGGTGATAGACAATTACCAGCTGAACATGTTAATGAATTGTACTTCTGTCTAAAGTAATTTCTGCATCTCTGTGTAGTATCCACAGCGATAACGTGTCAGCCCGGAGAAATAACTACACTCCTTGTGAACAGGAGTTGTTCCTTGAGCAATGCATGACTATTAGATTAATCTGGTAAAAAGGACAGAAAGAGACAAAGTGTAAAAGGAAAAATATAGTGGCTAAGGACATATTATATATGTAGAAGACTTCAAAGCCAAACTTGGAAGATCAGCCCTCACTGTCACTCTGAGATCCATACAGAGGAGGTTCATTCATAGAAAGGACTCCTTTCAATGCAGGTGCAGAACTGCTTTGGGTGTGTGTATTATGGAGGATTGCAAATAACTTTAAGACCTGAGCATGGTCAAGATGCTGAGCTGAGAGGCTGTGAAATGTGTGATGAGAAAAACATTTGCTTTTCATTCTGTTCTCCATCACCAGTGGAAAAAAGAATTCTTTCCTTTCCTGAAAGAAAACACTTCCCTTTCCATGGGAAGTGCCAGAGCAGGAGTGTGTGCCTTCAAAAACAGCAGGACATGGACATGGACCGTACCCAGCAAGCAGTGGCAGTCAGGGAAGGAAGAAAGGAAAACAATAATCCACAGGGAAGACCTCATCCTTTCCTTGAAGGGAATCCTATTTGTTCTGTCCTAAGGGGCAGGATGGAGAGAAAAAGGGGTTGAACTTCTCTGTCTTCTGTGGAAAAAAGTGTTCTGAAACATGAGCTTTTCCCACTTACCCATAGTTCTCCTTTTCAAATATTTTTTTGAATAGAGGATGAATTAGTCCTTCGCTTGTGTGTTCCCTTCTGAAAAGGGAGAGAGGACTTTGAGGTTGTATTATAGTGCTTTCTATAATTACTTGCTAGAAACTAACACAAAAGGGAAGTGTGAACACGTTTTCAGGAGCTAGCAAAGTATAATTAGAAGGAAAAGCCTTTTCTTCTGATTATTATTTATATTATCAGCACCAAAGAGCTCGAAGTCATAAACTAGGACCACATGGGGAGGCTATGATTCAAATATAAGATAAGAGACAACACGTGGATCCAGACAGCTAAAGGAGCACAAGAAAAGAATGAGGCAATGTTAGTCAGTTTGAGAGAAAGCATCTCAGTGCATTATTAGCTTAAACATTTTCTCATGTTTTTTTGTAGGCATCACAGCAAGAGAGTTTTAATGAGGGATTTGAAGGAAGATAATGAGGTTGTGTGGCAGATGCTAGGAAAAAAAATCACAGAGGAGCTTGTTTAAAAATATCTGACAAATGGGTGATGGAAGACAACATTATGGTCTAACTGGAGATAGAGCTCACTGGAGATGTTAGGTAGTATAAAAATCAGAAGGAATTTAAGATGAAGGCTTATATCTGATTCTTTAGAAAATCATAAACAGGCATTGGTCAAAGAGGCTGATGCTTTTGTTCCATTGGATTCTGTGTGAGGGGATCAGAGTTCACCAGAGGAACAGATGTTATGATGGTGGAGATTTGAGGTGGATTTTAACAGACTGGACAAGACCTTTGGCTTTGCGGGTGAATATGAATGGGTATTCATTAAAGATGCTATGCAAAAACATCTACAAAATTTAGACTGAAGTGTATCACATGGGAGATTATGTGATTTTGATCTCTAAAGGCATGATACAAATTTTTATAGGTAAAAGGGAAGCACTGCCTGGTGTCAAAAGGAAGTTGTGTCAGTGGTGCTGTCTAATTTCTAATGTGCAAAAGTAAGAATCTTTTGTCTGAATGAGGGTAACAAAAGAAGTTAAAAAATAATACACATGCATACAAATGCATGCGCTTGCATACAAAAATACAGTGTGAGTAGTCATAGTGACAGAAACTCACTTCTGTCCATTTCTGTGGAACATACACTTATGCCATCCCATTAATTTTTTTCAAAAGCTTTAGCTAGTTACTTTGAATTTTAAATAACTCCCACCATTAAAGGATCTGTTGCAAAACCAGCTATATCAAAATGCTTGCAAAAAAAAAGGTTAGGTTCCCTGAAAATCAGGGGTTTAGTACAGATGATCAAGGCAATTACTACATGCCACAGTTGAGATCAGGCATTTAATGGGAGATTTGGGAAAAAACTAGTGCATGCAATAGATTTCTTTTTTAGCTTTTATAGAAGAAGGTGGCAAATATGTGTTCTTTGTGGGAAGCCTAAACCTATAGAAAGAGTCAACATGGCAGAAGACATGCTGAGGTGTTTTGTAAAGTACTTTGCATGAAAAGTCCATAAGGGTAGCAGGAGTAAGAAACTAGCATAATTAATGGACAGAACTTCTAGACATTAAACTAATGATTTGCCTTAACATTGACAATAGAGTGGGTGACAGATGCTGGAAATGGATGTAAATTTCCTATGAGAGAAAGAGAAATACTGAGGGAAATCAAGATCATACCTGAACAGATGATCAGGATATTAGAATGTCTAAAGACTAGCAATGCTCCAGGGGCAGATGGAGTCTGTCCCGGAGATGAGAAACACAAGAACCTGGGCAGGTATAGGGAAATCATGTTATAATAGAGGGAGGATGTTGGTGGTATTAAAAGTGGTGACTAGAAAATGGGAGACAGGAAATTACTGATATGTAAGCATCACTTTTACTCTTGGGGACAGTGACAGCTAAAGATTCACTTTCAGAAAGGCATTATTTGGTTACAGGCAGACCTGACTCAGGAAAAGAAGACATTTAATTATTTTAAGTGGTGGTCTACCTCAATTAGATTAAAAGTTAACTAGGGAGACGGAGACAGGGATGTAAGTGCTGATGATTTTAAGCAGCTTTATCTATAGCACAGTCTAAAAGACAGACCAGACTTTTAACTGCTTTTCGAGCCAGCCAGCATCTCTTTGTACGGGACTTCCTTTTCAGAGCCGGTGATTCCTTGCAATATGTTCTGAGGGTTCAGGGGTACCAAGAAGTCTCTGCACCCATCAGATCCGCAGCACAGTTGGTGCCAGTTTGGGTAAAATATTGGTCAGTGTCAAATGCAGCAGCCAATGCTGAATTCACCTTATTTGGATAAAGGAATATGGTTAGCTTCAGGAGAGTCCTAGAGTCATCAGGTAATGGCAAACACAAATTGAGGCGAATTATTTCAGCCATTTTTTGAGGATCAGCATAATGATAATTTTCATTTACTAGAGCAACACAAAGAAGGAGAAGGATGGGTGAGTAAAATGATAAGTAATGATTTGCAGCTGTGAAGAATTTGGCATTATAATACAAGTAAGCAAAATAATTCACACTTGCCTGGGGTAGCTCAGGAAGATGGTTCAGTGAACTGGTTTGTACATACCAGGTAGCAAAAGGTAAGAGAACTGTAGGAGGAGCAAGAGAAAAAAATACAAAAATTACTAATCCCCTGTAGTTACGAGCAAATCAACATTAATTAGGAGGATGATCTAGATGAATGAATGGTAGGCATACAACTAATATTTCTACATAATGCGTAATAGCAGCAAACAAAAAGTAACATCAAGTATACATAAATACAGCTATTGAATAAAATTATTTTAACATGTTATAAAAAATGATGAAATCTGTGATTCAAAAATCTCCATTGTCTTTGTCATTTTAAATCATCTAGTAATATCTTGATATATAGAGAATGCCCATATAAAAATACATGGACTAATAATTCCGCAAAGGAAAACATATGGATTTGTGTTTATTGTAGTCACAGTGTTTATTTATAAAGTGAAAATAAAAATTTGTGTTTGCCACCACACAGAACAACAGTCAGTCAAAAAACTTGGTGCTAAACAAAATGCCATTAGTTCCATACTTAATTTGTCATTGACCTGCTCTATTTAAATCTAAAACTGGTTATTATAATCAGCTGTAGTATGTCTGTGAGTACATCTCCTGTGTTTTTCTTGACTAGCGGAAATGTCAAGATTGTATTTTTTCTCTCTCTGTTTTCCTAGTACAAAACCTCTCTACAAGACCCACAGTTCTTAACAGTGCCGATTAATGACTTAAGACCAAAGTCTATCAAAGTTAGTGGAATGACTTCGTTGTCTTTTTGAACAATCCATCAGTCCTCTGGCATTTTGGGCTTCTGGCTTTTCCATTCAGTAAGAAATGATTCTAATTGTTTCCTCTTTACAGAACAAGGGAGATTTACTTTTAATGAGACTTCACCAGTGAAGAATTTTTACTCAGAAGACACAAACCCAGTTTTCAGAGTCAAAGAAGATTTTAAGGAGTCTGAGGGAGGAGGAAAGACCTTGCTATATGCCTCAGAGAATTTGTGAGAGAGCAAGCTGAAAGATCTTCCTTCCTTTTCTGTTTCATGGTTCTGGAATTTGAAGGACTAAACTGGGAAGCTATAGACTTTCCCAGGGAGGGCTGATCATATATCACAAAACTTGAAAGCTACATAGTCAGTGGGAACCATTGGAGAGATTACTTCATATTGTTTCTTAGTGATGAATAACAGGCTGGAAATACTGTGTTGCGTTGGTAGTGAGACTGCAGAAAATCTCCCCATTCATGGAGAAGCACATTTTTCCCAGAGTAAAAGCTGGTAAAAGTCTGCTACCCTGCCATCCCTTAATGTTTCTGGCGTAAACATTTCTGCTTCTGCTATTAAATAGTTGCAGTACCTTCCTAGACTAAGCAGATACTTTACTATTCCATTGTCATTGCAAACATCAACTGGTCACCGATGCCAGATCTGCACCTTCAGAAGAATCTTCCAAGTCAGACCTGCTTAGTTTGCCAACAAAAAGAAATTTCCCCATTCAGTACTGTGGAGTCAATAAAAATGTAGCTGTGGCAGAGCAAGGTGCGTTCTCTTCTCCCTGATGTACTATAATCATCAAATTGTAAGCTAAGATACAATTCCAGAAATAATGTTGCACATAAGAGTTGATGTATGAAGCAGAAAGAACATAGTTAATTTGCAGATGTGAATTTGAGCTTTCTTGTCCATCAGACAGGAAAATCTGGTTTTGACTGAAGACTGTGAACATTTTAAATGGAAGTTGCTGATGGAAATATATATAAGGAATGCAAAAAAAATGTTTGTATGGTCAATTTTCTATCCAGATGAACCTTCTTATTTCTTCCTGTCAGCTTCACTGGGACTTTGTATCAATTTCCTTGCTGCTCTTTCTTGTACATTCTTCTGACTGTAAATTTTCTCATGGTTTCTTGTTTTTACAGACATAATCTATTGCTGTGCAAGAAATGGCACCTCTTCAATGACTTTATATAGGGTTTACCATCCAAAAGACAGAAGTGTGTAACACTTCCATTGTGATAGTGCATTTCTAATTCTTTCTCTAGTCAGTGTTACTCTATGGGTGTCTCCTCATAGAAACATCTATTCAGGACAACATTTAAAAAATAAATATAGTCTTTGATTTTGATATCTTTAGGAACTGTACCTTAAGCAGCATCGCTGATGGCCAGCTAGTATTATTTTGGGATGTAGGAAGCTTATTGCAGTGGAAGTTACGGTGTGATCTTGAGTATTCTGTAATAAAAATCTATGATCTTGCTTTTTCCCTGTGATAGCTTTTTGATGTTGTTTATGCACAAGTGGTCTTGACCTACCTTGAATTTACTACATGCTAAGGACAGGTGTGTGGGCTCTTACTTGTTTAAGTATCAGTGTGATCACAGTAGATATACAGCTGGGAGTGCACCTTGCAGATGGCCACATTCCTTTGCAACTTAGATATATGTACCAAGACATGCCATACTATCTTCAGCTCACACTTTGCCCTTAGCAGATGGCAGGACTGAGCCCTGGCTAACTGGCTTTGCTAACCTGATACCAGCTTCTTTCACATTTTTCAGAAAAGGCTATTCTTGGAGTTTAAAGAGGACATTTCAAATGTTGTTGTCCAGCAGCAGTAGATTTCAAAATGGAGTAGGCTGAGAATTTCTTGACCAAGCTCTTCTTTATCAAGACTGAGGGTATTCACAGGAAATGGCTTGGTGAGTTTGAATTTAAAATCTTAAACACATTTGTTTGGCTCAGAAGGAGCTTCTTTATTGCAAACAAATGAAAGAGGAAAACTTCTGGGTGCAGGGGCAGGTGTAGATAGTATGCCCATCTCCATTTACACAGTTGGTTATTTTTTGTTCTTCCAGCACAAATCTACTTAAATGTTGGCCATAAACCTTGGCTGCATTTTAATATTGGCTATGTACTTGTGATCTTTCTCTACTGATGCTTAAAAAGGGCATTGACTCTTCCTTTTATTTGATTTCTGTCTGCAGTTATAAAATTAATCTCCCAGCCTCATGCTGCAATGAGCTGTGTCAGTGGAAGAGAGATAAGTTTCATTTTTTTTGCCTTAAAACTTCTTCCAAAGTTACAAGGAGTTTAGCACATTTACTTTCTCTTTTCAATTTTAACAAAGCCCTTGTCTTTTTTCTGCATTTCCATTTTATCCATGTCATTTTTGTTCTTTTGTTTTATACTTCACATTTTTTCCACACTCTTTTTTTTTCCCTTCAAGCCTAGTTTATAGTCTCTGACAGGATTCTTTCTATGCTATCTGCCAAAACATCTGTTCCTTTTCTGAATAAAAAGCTTGCTTCTCCAGAAAGTGTCACACGGGTCCACTCCAACTATAAACCTTCATTTCTCTCTGCGACTTTGCCAATGATGGACCAGCACTGGGAAGCTTTGTATTCTTGTCTGTCCTGTCTCATTTTTCATTATGCCTAATTCAGGTAGTTTACTGGGGGAAAAATTTTGCATCATTTGGATTTCAATGTACCCATTTCCTTTCAAAATATGCTTTTAGTTATTTGTACTTTCTGTTTTTAATCTTGCAATTATTTCCTGACTTTCTGATCAAAGCAGATATTTATTAGCTTAAAATTGATTCTACTTAATAGATTCTATTGCCTGCTAGGACCACATTTGCATTAATACCCTCACTAAAAATGCAACGTAACTGTCCTTGATTCGTCTTGGATTGATTTTTTGGTGATGCTACAATTTTGCAGTTAAAGTGTCATTCAGAGAAATTTTGGGTTCCCTTGAGGAAGTTGTGTAACTTTCAATACTTTGGTGTTGCCATTTTTAATTTTTAATGATTATAATAATTCTTATGTAGTAGACAGATTTGATTCTCTTGTAAAGTTCTTTGACATCTTTAAGGAAAAGTGCTGTAATTGAACAGGTTATTATTTTTATATTGTGTTCCTACAGTATAACAAAATTAATGTTGATAAATATTTTTCATGTTACATTTTATAAATGGTCAATACTAACAATGAATTATTTAAGTATTTCCCCCAAATACAGAAATAAATATTTATTGTTTTCTGTGTTGCAAAGCAAAGGAAAAAAGTGGTTTTCATTTGTATTTGTCTGTGGCATAATTTGCTGTTTATATGTTGCTGAGACCATTGTCTTTTCACTATATTAATAACTAAGAAGAAGACAGTTTGCTAGTGAATGGTTTTAAGTTCCTGCAAACATCTGAGCCTTAGTGTGGTAAATAATATGAGACAACAATGGATAGAAAGTTGCCCCTGGAGTAACTGTAGCTGTTTTACTATTTCAGTCCCCTGAAGTTTAAATTAATTTTCACAAAAATGAATAAAGAATTTTATTTATTTATTTTTAATCTGCAAGAAGTTTCTTCATCTTCTTCTCGGGAAAACTGTATTTCCATTGTAAGATTTGTAGCAGTTATTTAGTTACTTCCAGTGTCAAATCTGGTATGGGGATGGGGAAACACTCATTCTGCTCCATTGTTCCCTCTCTCTGTTAGACACAAAGAGAGTTTCTCCAGGTGGCAGAGATTTGATAAGTGCTGGGAAGCCATGTAAAGAGAATTGCTAAGGAAATTGAATTCAACCCCTCTCCATGGCTCAATCCCCCCTAGAACAGGTGGCCTGGCATACTTGCCACAAGCTCCTGTTGACTGAGTCTATGCAATACCTCAGTCCCCTCGTGCAGGGGATTTGTTTGTGGAAGCTGGCAAGCTGCCTTCCTGGAGGAGCTGCAGCAACAGAAAGAAGGCTTGGAATGGTTCAGAAGTCCTGAATCTTTTCATGCCTCTTTCTGTGTTTTGCTGGTTCTTTGAAGTGCTTAAGAGAGATTGCTGAAAGATTTGTTATATGAAAGTTTGAAAATTCCTAGTCAAGGAGATATTTCCAACAAAACAAACTTTCCCAGTAAGCTTTCTGTGGGGACTCGTATGTCTCTTGCTGAGATCTTAGGGCAAGACTTGTGAGAAAGTTTTTTCCTTTCTTGGCTTAAATTGCCCAAAATATTAATTTAAAAATAATTTTTTTTACCTGTGTAGGCCTTCCACAGTATGACCAAGACAGCAGAAAAGGGAAAATGTTCTCAGTCCTGACAAATATTAATTACTTATTTTAGTAAGTTGCTATTGACTGGGTCTGCAGTAACCATGTGGAGCAGATTAGAACTTTCGTCATGCTGGTGTAGTTCTGGAGTAACTCCACTGAAGTGCAGTCAACTCGTACTATAAATTGTTTTTATTTGTATACTAGAAAACCAGTGCTCGGTTTTGTCCCTTGAGGTGCAACCTGAGTGTCTGGTAGCACATCAGACTGGGAGGTACCTTTCATATGTCCCTCTGTGTGAACTACCTAGCGCCTGCCCAAGTCATTGTGCAACTGGAATTGTGAAGCCTGAACTTGGGTCATACAGGAAACGGCTCACTCCAGTGAACACATACAACTACTGTGATTTGTATTTACTTTGGAAGATTTACATTTTTCAGTGGATAAAAATGAAGAAAATTAGGGCTCTGCCAATACTGTGCAACAAATACAGTGCAGACCTTTGAGCTCGAACCGAGAAAGCTATCTTCTGAACCAGAAAGCACAAAGCTGCATCAGCCCGGTACAATGCCTAAGTTAATAAGCTCTGTTGACAAGTGGGTCTAATTAGCTTCTGTGCAGCATCGTGTCCACACAGATTGTCTGCTTTGAGGGACCTTGCTAGTATTTCTGTCTGAGATATTGATCAGTACAATCTCAGGGCAGTAAACTCTGCATTCCAGTTTGCAATGATGATGTGCTCTAAGTATTACAGAAAGGTAAATGTAACCCACATAGAGAAATCATCAACAGGCAAGTTTAAAGCAAAAATATAGTTCTAAGTTTAGTTACAAATATGATCTTAAATCTTGAAAAAAGCAATATATATTGACATACACATGTAAGAAGCATGAACCTATGTGAGAAACTGCAACAGTACTAGGCACTGGCATTTAAAGGAAAATTAATATCAGTTTAATGCCATTTTAATCTGGCAGATAATGCGCAGGTAGAACCACAATGTTCTTCCAGTTTTAAGCTTGGCAGTAAGACCTAAGTGCATGGTAGACCATATTGCCTCTATGTTTCTTCTCTCTCAGTTTATAAATATTAGTCTGAAATATGATTGAATGTAAATTTGAAAAAAAACCCAAGGAAAAAGATTAGATCTGGAGATAAGGAACTTAGAATAGGCTCATCATATTCAGAAAAAAACACACACAAAGGAAATGCTCTTCATGCTGTAGCTTGAAATTTGAGGAGGGGAAAACCTTTTGTTCATCACTTTGCTGTATGATCCTTTTTTACAATGAAATTCAACACAGAGTGAATCTCAGCTGGTTTGGAATTATATGACCATCTGGGGGAAGATTTTGAAACAAGCCAGAACTAACAGATTTTCACCCAGTCCCTTAAGAATTCTGATTGCCAGGAGTTGGGCATTTCTTAGGAGTGAACTGACAGTGCAGTAGCATGAGTCTGCAAGATCTTCCTGGCTGGAGATACTTTTTGATTCATGTAGAATCACCTAGAGCTCGGCAGATATTTTTAATGTTTCTAGTTAAACGGTTTTGTCTACACTTCATCTGGAAACTATGGCCAAAGCTGTAATTAATGTTGTCAAGTCTGAGCATATTCTTGATTCTGTTGTTGGTTAAAACCATTGTTGAACAGAGGGAGTCGAGCTGCATGCCTCAGGGGCTCTAGAGTGTACTTCAGAGTCCCTCAGTAGGGATTAGCAATTAAGTTACTAGTTCAAATCCAGGAAAGGTCAAGAGTGATTAACACTCTTTTGTTCCATTGGTTTGTGGGAAACAGATGTAAAATGAAGTGATGATCAAAATCCAATTCCTAGTAGAGATTTTACATCATAAACACCAAACTAATGATCCCTTGCTGGCAATCTGATTAGAATGGGCAGTAATTGAACAAGGCACAGAGACTGCCATGCAGCCCTTACTGCCATTCCCTGTAACAAAAAGTACTGCCATTTTAGGACTGAAGGACAAACTGGAAAATTGCAGTCTTTCTGCCTGAGTTTTTTGTGTTCTGTTGATATATTTGGATTTCTTTCATTCTGAGTGATATCAAATCATATTTTGGACACAAATATAGCTGAAGATTATTTTAAGTGCTCTGAATGCAGAAGAACCTGCAATTTAAAACTGACAGATTTTTGATAATGTTAAATGTATGTTGTCTATCCTCAGCTGGATTAATCTGACATGGAACCACTGAAAATTTAATGAAGTGGTAGTCAATGAAGCTGGCAAAGGATCTGATTCTGTGTTACTCAAAGTACATGATCATACTTGAAAATGCAGGAGTGGTTTTAGAAAAAGTATATCATAGCTAAATTATATGCATTATACATACAATCCCTGCCCTACTTCTCCTTCTTGGGCACCAAACAAGTTAGAGTTAGGGTTAGGTGAGAGGTTGAATATTAGGGACTTAGAATGATGAGTTAGGGTTTTGGCTTGGGGCTTAGGCTTCAGGCATTTGGTTAGGATTACTATCATGACATAGCAAAACTGTAAATTCCAAAACTTGATGTTCTCATACCATCCTGAAACTGGTGAGTGATAGAATGTCTGTCTTGTAAACATGATGTATTTTACACCAAATGTGTGTATATGCTGTTCTCCATGGAAAACCTGCTTTGAAATGACCAGAAAAATCTATTCTATTAATTCATCCAGGATATTACTGGATTACACTAGATGAAAATGCTTCCATATTTTAGCAACAAATTCCATAAGATTAATGCACAAAAATTTTTCTGTGGGTGGATAAAATGCTTAAAGAATCTTATAACAAGTACCAGCTGGACTTTTCTTGCTGCCTTGCAGTCCCTTGTCTTAGTTATCTATACAACAAACTGAGAAAGAAAACACTCTAAAGAGCTAGCAGCTTGAATAAGGTAAGATGTTGCTGTTTTCAGTAAGTTTGTTAAAATTATACTATTAGAATTTTAAGAAAATATAAAACAGTGGAAAATATTCTTTTTATTCACTGGGTAGCTTATGGACTACCCAGAACTGCTGTTGACTGACAGCTGAAGGATAAAGGGGGAATTGAAGGATTCACATTTTGGAAGACAGACTATATTTGTATGATTACTTTCACTTCCATTTTTTATCAGAGGAACAAGTCAAATATTTCTTACTACTGAGGGCAGGTGTCCCAGCTCCTGGAGAAAAACTGGGACCTCTTAATGCTCTATGACTGGGTTTCAGGCTTCTTGATAACATGGACTTAGTGAGTTCAATAACACAACTCAACTCTGAGCTGACTTTGTTTCCTGGAGCCTGCATCCTTTTCAAAACACCTAGTGGCATTTTGTATCTCAACCAGTTATTGGAATCAGCTTTTTTTGGGACATCCTGGATATGACATTGGAAAGGAAAGTCCAGATATTTGTACTAACTCTTAGCTCGGCAACTGAGTTAGGACATCACTGATATTTATTCTTTTAGCTTTGTCTTTGCCAAATATGTTTCAGTGAGAAAGTTCTCTAGGGCAGTGACTATATGTATTTAGTTTCTAGTACACCATAACCCTGACAACAGAGTGGTCCATAAGCATTGCAGTATTAGTAATAATATATAATACTAACTGTGGGTTTTGAAAGGATGTCTATTCTGTGAATGCATTTAAAAGAGACACAAGCAAAAGTGTAATTTACTCCCTGAAAAATGGAACTGCTAAGCATTTATATTTAAATTAAATGCTTTTATGAGTTCATTGAATGTTATTTAGCAAGTATATTATAGTGAAGGCATGTTACCTATTGCCTTAGAATGAGGATTTTATTGCTTTTTCATAGTTATCTTTTGTATCAGCATTTGGCAGGTAACAAATGAAATTTGCTTGCTAAGGTTGAATTGTTTTGTGCTGCTGTTCAGCCACACAGATACAGAGGATGAGACAATGGAAAAAAGTTATTTGCTTTTTTGGGCAGATATAGGAATATATTAATATACAGTCATCTTGACCTGTCTTTGAAGAAATGTTTATTCTCTGAAAGGCAAAGAACTTAATTCCTGTCTGAATCACTCCTTTGAAATCTGCTCATGCAGGAGGCTGTACGAATGGAACTGCAGATAGAATTGGCCCAAATAATTCAGTGCGGTCAAGGTCATGATGCTCAGAACAGTCTGAGGTCAAAGCAGAATGGGCTCCAAGTATCAGTCAAAAAAGATGAAGGCTCTCTGGAATTTGGTATGAAAAGTTCCCTTTTCTCTGTCCATTTTCAGTACCACTGCATTTCTTAACTCATGCAGATTTGGGACCAGATTCTCTCTGAACCCCAAATTTTTTATACTTTAAGAATATGAAAACATTCTATTGAGTAAGTGCTAAAGCCCAAACTTGTAAGGATTCCAGCCTAATTTTTCAGACTCCAGTATTTTCTTTAAATTTCAGAAAACTTCTGGAAACCATGCTTTGCGGGTTTCCCTTTAGTCAAAGTCCATTTTGATAGGCCAGTTGAATTTTTTTACATACCTGAGAAGTCCTTGTGATACAAGGTCAGAATAATAAATTTTATGTTTTTATTCTTTATGTAGGAAAAGTAATATAATACCATCACTACTTTATTGCTCTGCAGTCATTCTGTTACTATGCAACTTAAAATATTTCAGCCATCAGCATTTGGAGAAAGTTCATAGGTGTACAGCACTCCATTATAATTTGCCTTTAAAGACTACACTTCTAGTCACTCTGCCTAGAAATGCAGTTATGGATCAAGACCCTGGAGGTAGTTCTGAGGTGAGCTGAAGAGAGAGTAAACTGAGAATGCACTGTATTTGCGCTAGTATAACCAATGCTCTAGCTCCAGTATTTCTCTTTGTAAGTTGAGTTAATATTTCTTGCTAATTGGAAATGTTTGGACCTTTTCTGAAGACTGGAAAAGCATGTGAAGGGTTTATGGAACTGGCACTCAAGTTTTGTTTAAAAAAAAGAAAAATCTTTCTGTAATTTGGAGGTGCTCAGCAGAGGAAGAAGCAAGCATAAAATAATCCCCAAAATGTCAGTTTACTGGACCTTGAACTATCTTGTATTCAACTTGCTTCAGTACATCTTAATAGGATTTTAAAGCAATGTATCAGAATTACTGTATGTTACAGGAGAGGACTCATAGTCCTCCACAGACAAGCTCACAGTACTTCTCATTATCCTAGAAATCGGTGTGCTGAAGCAATGTTCACATATTTTCTTCCTAAGTTTTTTGGTTCAGTGTGAAAAATTTAGCAATGAATAATCTCCTTCAACTTATGTGTCAATGCTCAAAGGACTCTTAACTCATCTCAATTTAAATTAATGACCTTAGTGATAGTACTAGCAATTGGACCATGGCTCTCATGAGCCAGATATTTGCACATGGAATTTGATTAATCCTGCTGGCTATTAATTTTCACTTTTAATTAGGTGTGATACTATTGCAGGAAGAAAATACAAGACTACTGTCAGGCATAGACAATGTCGATTTTCTATCGACTATTCTATTCACTGTTGTTTGGCTGTGCTGGGTTCTCTCACTGTGTCTGTTTGGATCAACTCAGAAAGGTACCATAGACCTAAAAACCGGTCTGTGCAAGTTCAAGGATAATCACTACAAAGAAGTACCATACTGAATGAATATTATTAGTTTACAAGAGGCAAAGAAATTAGTGTACAGTACCCTCCTCTAATACTCTGTAACTGTATTCCTCTTAATGGCATAACAGGTCTCTTGTGACACCTGTGTCCAGAGTCACAGAAAGACCAGCTATGTAAGCAAATGGGGGTAGTACTTTTTCTGAGGCTACTTGGTCTCCCTGCAACCCAACTGAGCAAATGTACACTGATGGTAGAGTACTGTTGAGATTTGGATCAAGAATAAATTTTGCGTGGATCTTGTAAATATGTAACATGTGGTGTCTCCCAGTTTCCAGTAGGACAATCCGTATTTCTTGGACATCTCTGCACTTTGGGAGCATTGCAACATGTTTGCATACATCATAGCCAGGAAAACAGTGTGCAGCACTTGGCTTGCCCAGCAGAGCTGGTGCCCACGTGCTGCTTACTGTTGAGCATATTCCTGTAAGAATTAGCAGACCTTGACAAAACCACTAAGAAAATCTCAACAAAAATTAACTGAGTACCCTTGCAATGAAATAGCTGTTTAATCTTTCCATTCCTTACCAGAACAACATTAAAGAAACACACCTCTTTCCATCTCTCTCTGAGATGGATTTTAATAGGTTTTGATATCTATTGACTGAATGAATGAATGATTAATGCCTATTAAACAAACACAGTTAGAAAAGGAATGTATTGCTGCTTCTGGTTGAAATTCAACGAGAAGAAAACCTTCTTCTTTGTGATCACAGAAGACTTCTGAGAAGTCAGTATGCAAATCTGGCAAGGGCATAAGGTGAAGATGAAGGCATAAAAGTCAGCAGGGATATGCCAAACTCCGACTGAACGTTGGAACGGCTTCCTCTGTGCTTTTAAAATGTCCTTCCTAAAGTATTCGGCTGTTTGCAGTAAGTGAATAACTCATAGTGAACAACAGGCAATTTTAATGAAAAGAATCTGTACTTTTGCAATAGTATTTCTTATATTTCTTATACCTTTTTTGTATTTCATGAGCATCTCATACAGATAAACAATTTATTTGTGTGGGAACTCACACTCTGCCAACATCAGTGGGAGTTAAATCTCCTCAAAAGATATCTTTGTTCAAATTCAGATTTCTAGAATGCACCCATCAATATCTAAGTGGAAAGTGACTCAGCTGTATCAATGCTTTTCTTTGGAAAAATATGGTATCAGCCACATGAGCAACAAACTATTTGGGTAAAATGTGCGAGTATTTTGATTTTATTAAACTTTTACAGCAACAGTATATGATTTGAAACTGTATGTATAAAATGAGTAATACTAATAGAGCATGTTAATAGTGCACAGTGGCTTTGTCCATTATATAGTACTGGGATATCACACATTATAGTCTTTTTCACCTTCTTCAGAAGATATGTCTACCCATATGAAAATGGATGTTTTCTTCAGTGTATTATATATAAAGCAAACTACAGTGCAAATTTTGATTAAAATGTTGCTCTGTGGCCTTTCATATAAAATCTAATTTTATTTAATATTACTTTCTACATGTATGCAGAAAATGGCAAACCAATATTAATAAAAGAAGGCTTATAGGAATGTGGAACGAGAACAATAGATCCTTGACAAAATTTATTTACCTAGCTAGACTTTCATTTCAAAGTTAGTAGCACTTTGTGATACTAGCATAATACAGGGGTCTTAAAACTCTGTTAGACATTTTTAACCCACTTTAGTTTATTCCATGGAAGTTTAATCCCCTAAGAACGGGGATGGGGTGAATTTTCAAAAGTCATAATCCACTGAAGTAAAAATCTTTAATGACAACAGGCAGCAGGCTTCAAGAGTTTAGTTTAAATTCTTTCTAAAAATGTAAAACGTAGGGCAAGAGTTAATAGGATGTTTCACACAGTTATATTTCAATCCTTTTCCAAATCTTTACAAATTCACTTGCATCTCCACCATTAGAAATATTTGGGCTGAATTCCTGCACTTCTAAGGCAAAAAGCAGAAAGCTGTAAAATTGTAATGTGAAGATTTTCACAGCGTATTGTAACTCATTTGGTCCTTCAGTTCACAGACTGTTACAAGGGATAGTATAATGTTTTCCAAATTGAAAGAGAAAAGATGTTTTACAAACCTTCCATTCTGCCTTAACTAGGCAAGAAAAAGAAATCAAGCTACATAAATACCACACTATGTTCATCCTTCTGCTCCTCTAAGATTTTTACAAATGGCTTTGGTGGTGGGTCAGGATTTGGCCCATAAATTGAGCCGAGAGAAGTCATACATTTCCTATGTATTCTAAACCCACAGTTTTATGCTGCCTCTTGACTACCACCTTTGGAGCTGCCTAGCTCTGGAAGTACCTGTAACTCAGACACCACCTCCTTTTTTTGACCTGGAAGTTCCTTTAGTGCCAGCCATAATCTTTTACAGCTTTGCCTGGCCTGAGCATCCAGGCACAAAGCTTCTGGAACGCTACAGGAAGAATGCTGCTGCCTTGCTAGATTTTGTTGTGGCCTGTGGGACAAGAATTTATGTGGCATCAAATGAAGCTAGGAGGTGACTTGTTCAAAACAAACAGGGTGTTCCTCAGATAGTCTGAAGTTAAGAGGTGGAACTACTGGTTGGAGGGTGCTTCAGATGCTGGAAGTTTCAGAGAGAAACAGGCAAGTGTAAGTGATATTCGTTGAAAGTTATTAAATTCATAGCCACAAATCCACCTTATTTAGTCCTTGATCTACAAAGGCTTGAAGATGGGAAAGATTTTCTGGTAGAAGCAGTATTCTTTCCCTGATTTTGGATTCCTTGACAAAAACCAACTTTTAGCCGTTGTTGGATACATAGTACAGGACTTTTGGTTTGACTTGCTAAGCTCTTCAATTAAATAGACAATGGCAATCACTTCCTTTTTTTCTCTAGGAGCTACATCTTTGAAGGAAAAACAATGAGATTCCTTCTTTGAAATACAAGATTGACAGCAGTGCCTGTCTTCACCCCTGCTTTTCAGAAAAAAAGGTGGAACATTTCTTAGGCCTGCCTTTCATTGCTTCCTGCCATAGATCTCTGGTTTTGGTTCTTGGTTCAAAGTTCCCAGTCTTTTCCAGGCACTTAGAGGAGCCTGGATGTTTAAGTCTATGTCTGATTTCCACTCTGGAAGATTGTGAAAAGAAAAAGAAAGTCATGGGTTCTTACAGAGAGCTGTACTGCCACAGCTGAGAGGGCAGCACTGTCAGAGTGAAGCAGAGAAAATAACAAGAAAGAGAAAAATATCAGTTAGAACACTGCTACCAGAAGAAATGTCTCCATAATTACAATCTAAGTCTGATTGATTTCAAGTGCCTATCTATCTTTCACAGACTAAACACTTTTTAAAAGCCTGCTTACTAAACAGTTTCTTGTAGTCAGTGGTGAACAAAACAGGCTCAGGAAGAATAGTTTTTCAGATTCTAAATGCCCGTGAAAATTATTTCCATGATTAAATCAACCCCAAAAGATAACAGAATAGTACAAGGCTACACTGTTTCTGAAACGAAACCTCCAGCTGGGAAATTTCCTATATCTAAAAGGAGGATCAATACTAGCGAGTCTGCACACCTTGCTGTATGAGTAGCACAGCACTAGCTTGAGCATGCTTACAGATATAGGGAGCAGCGGACTTGAACATGACTAGAGCATTTCAGAAAGCATTTAGATAGGGGCATCATTTTCCTGCTTCCAGCCTGCAGCCTTTGTGTTCTCTCCATGGTGTCCTCTCTAGGTCAAACTATGCACCATAGGTCAGATTTTTCTTGCTTACCCTTAGGTGTCTTGATGAGGAGCATTTATTCAAACCTTGAAGGTTCATCAATATCTCATGGAAACAGAAGAAGTAGTTCATCTTGTTTCTCTCTCTCTTGATTATGGAATAAGCCTAGATGAATAGTTTAGACCTAAGATCTGAATTCCAGGTGAATGAGGTGATCAGTGAGGTGATTCCCACCCTAGATCATGGACTAGGCTGGCACAGAACATGTTCTGACTCTTTCCTAACATGTGGTAGTGGGCTGCCATTTTCTTTCATCAGTCTGTTACCATTCACAGGACTCATAGCAGTGTCACAGCTTAGCCCACGGTCAACATGAATGCAAGGGAGAGGAAATGAGACTCTAAAGCAAAATTTGACGTAGTAATTATTAATATTCTCATTGGAAACCAACCATTGAAGGTGCTTTATCGCCTTTGCATTTCCTGAAAATTATTTGAGACTTGCTAGTTTTCAGACTTATTTAGAACAGGCAATTTGCATTGTGTAGAAGAGCACTGTAAAACTGTAACTTGTGCTAGTTATTTTTCTTTTGCAGAACAGCCCACTGCAATGTCTTGGTATTTTATGATCAACAACTGTTAAGAATCATAATGTCTCTAAACAAAGCAGTGTCTTTACTGTTTTATTATTGCTCTCATCTTTCTGTGGGTACAAATTTTCTCATTAGTCTTTGATTCTTCATCAGATCTCAAACAGGTATCAACTGATATAGGCACTCTAATTTCAGTGATGTTAAATTTCACTGAATTTATATCAGCTGTCCTCAGCTGAATTTATATCAGCTTCTGGTTTTGCATAACCTCTGTTGTGTGAATGATGAAAAAAGCTCAGGTAGCCACATTTTCTTTCCAACAAGGGCCATTCAGAACAAGCATGGTAGCTCATCAATTAAACCAAGAAAAATACAGTATTTAAATCTGAGCTGAACACAGTTGATAGTATTAAGTTGATTTTTATGAATCCTAAGATAGATCTACAAAAAATTGCAGTAACAGTGTATATTAAGTTCAATTTCCTAACTTAAAGACAATACAAAAATTTAACCTTCTGTCTGTTTTTTGTGTAACCAAAAATCAATTTTTTTATGCTTAACTGAATGATCCCAAGTGAATACTTTACAAAATCTTGTTGAAAACTTCAGATACTTCTTTTTGTATGGTCAGTAATGGAAGGGGGTCACCATGTAAATTCTGCAGGGCTCTCTGCAAGGACCTCTGCTGTTTAATATATTTGTAAATGACCTGGGAAAGGTGAGTGAGGAAGTCTGTTGATGACAAAATATTTCAGAGTAGAAAATATAAGACCCAACAGTGAGGAACAGCAGAAAGATCTTATCAGAATTAGTAAATAGGCAGTAAATTAAGGAATGAAATTCTGTGGTAGTAAATGTAATGGGAAACACGTGGGGAAAAAAGAAATCCCAGCTTCATATACAAATAGGATTGAGATTTTAGGGTTAAGACAGTTCCATGCAAGCATAAATTCAGTGCTAATTAGTGATCAAAACCAAATAAAATATTGTGAATTAGTAGAGAAAAAAGAGTGAACAAATAATAGAAGGCCATTTGCCACCATACAAAGCCATGGTTCAGCCACACCTTGAATACTGGGTGCCATTCTGGTCTCCTCATCTTAAAGATAGACCTGGGAATAGAACTGAGAAGGCTTCTGAGAAGGACAAAAAGGAAATTCAAAGGTATAGGTATAGAATGGCTTCCACACAAGGGGTTATCCATGTGACATGGGAGGCTGGTACTCAAGGCTGGAAAAGTGATCGATATTTGCTTACTACTATGAATAGATACAGCTGAGGCATATGCTGGTGGACTAGAAGTAGGCTTCTTTATGTAGCTAGAAATCATCAAATTTTCTACTTACTGATATTTGTAGAAAAAATCTGTGAAGTGTAGCAGCAAAGAAAAGTAAAGAGGAGCATGCAAAATTTGGATAGAGACTGAATTTTCCATCTGGAGGATGAAGGGTTCTCCAAAGAAGGCAGGTTCAAAACAAACAGTAAGAGGGAAAAGAGCTGTGGAACTCACTGCTAAAGGATGTTATGGAGCATAGAAGTTTACAAAATGTCAGAGTGGACAAATGCACAGAAGAGCAGTCAACTGAGAGTTACTGAAATGGAAAACATATACAGAAACAATATCTAGCAGAGGAAATTAGAAATATTTGACAGCTAGGAAGAAATTAGGGGACTATCATATGCTTGCCATATTCTTGCTCTTCTCCAGACATCTCTTGTAGCTGCTATTGGAGATAGGACATTTTTCTAAATGAGTCTTTGGTTGATCCTGCATAGCCATTTTTGTGTTCTCATTTGACAGAGTAGATTGGGATTTACTATTCCATTTGTCAGATTCATCTGAATTTGCATTTTTTGATCGGCCAATCCACATCCTTATTATTTTCATGTCATGTAGCAAAAAGACTTGCAAGTTAAAACCAGAGAGGTCTGTTTCTGTGAAATATTAATATGTGTGGCTTTCTGTGTTTGTCTTCCCTTTCCAAAGTGTCAGTTTAATGGGTACATATCCTTCACTGTAATTTACTTCCCCCTATCACTATTAACTTTCATTCTCAGATTATTTTTTTCTACAGCCAAATTTCTGTAGAATACTGGCTTTGACTTGTCTAGAAATTATTCACTGAATAAAATATTTGCATGCCACTAGTAACTTTGTACAGTGTGTAGACAGGTATAGGAAGAAAAATTGCTCAAAGTAGAATGGTAAACTATGTCCAGATTTTACTCCACCCATTGCATAAATAGGATTAATATGAGGAAACTAGATCCAGCTAAAATTTCCTGAGTGCTGTCCTGCCTTGATAATGGTCCAGCTTATAGTTATGTCCATCAGTACTCTCCTACCCATGCTGTACCAGATATCTGACCAAGGAAAGAAAATTCTGAATTCTTTTATACAGAGCATATGCAAACAGTGCTGCCAAATCTTTACAGTGTTATGCCAGCAAAAACAATCTTGGTTTTGATTAGTTATTTACCTGAAGAGAGAGATTTTCTACCTTGAGTATTAGATTGTTTGTTTACATTTTCATTTGCCCTCAAGTAGTCATACATTCAGAAGAATAAATACATAATTTCTAAACCAATACTGTAATTATAGGTAATGAACTGTAATAGAGCTCAAATAAAAGGAAAAGAGTGAGAAATCAAGAGGTATTCTGCACCTCTTTGAATGACTATTTTTTTAAATCTCAAATTGATCAATCTTAAATTAATGTTAATAAACCTATGGTTGATTTTACACTGAGAAGAGGGCCTAAATCACCACCTGAGTCTTTCACGGTTTCCTGAGATCTCTCTCCAACTTCTCTGCTCCCAATGTTCAGGTTTGACCTGACAAAGCATTCAGGGCTCAGTGTCTTGAAAGAGAACTCCAAAATTTCTGAGACAAATAAACTGCCTACCCTTTAGGGTAGTTCTTTTAGTCCTAAAAGAACTACATATATTAATTAAAATACATTTAATGATCTTAAACATCAGCACAAAAAATTCTTCACCCTCAAAAAGGAGGATACAGAATGAATGGAGTATTCTATTTTAATGAAGTAAAAACTGAATTACAGCTCAATTCCTGTGTCTTTTTTAATGATGCTTTGGGAGATTATGCCCAGTGACACCACTGTCTTTGCTCCTTCCTAGAAGCAGAAAAAGAAATGGAATAACAATTTGTCATTATTTGTTGGAAAAGAGTTACCAGGCGCTCATCTCCTTGTACCATTTTGATATCAGTAAACTTTACTAGGTGGTGGAAATTTGTACTTTCCATTAAAAGTACAAGACCAGAACCCAAGGTTAGTCTGTCATGCTTACTGATTGCTTTTCCACTGATATTTGTAGCATTGGATAAGCATTTCTAAATCTTTTTGCTCCTTACTATTGTTCTATATGGACACTTCTGACATCATAATAATTCAAAACCACTTCTAGCTATACAGTCATGGAGGAAATCCCCCTCCTCGGCCCTTTTCCAACATTGATATATTGCACTGTAGTGGTGTTGTGCGTTAACACTGGTGGGCAGCTAAGCACCACACAGCTGCTTGGTCACTTCCTCCCCTTCCCCAGTAGGACAAGGGAAGAGGAAAGGAAGAATAAAAGTGAGGAAACTTGGGGGT
The DNA here is from genome assembly GCA_026212715.1 of Elanus axillaris. Taxonomy (NCBI): domain Eukaryota; kingdom Metazoa; phylum Chordata; class Aves; order Accipitriformes; family Accipitridae; genus Elanus; species Elanus axillaris. Next base: position 16,324,004 of record JANZLQ010000078.1, on the reverse strand, counting down.
CAAGATAAAAAATAGTTTAATAAGTGAAGGATAAGTGGAAGAAGAGAGAACAAACCAAAACAAAACAAGTGATGTAAAGGCAACACTCACCACCTCCCATGGGTAGAATGATGCCCAGCCAGTTCCTGAGCAAAAGATGGCTACTCCCTGCCCATCCCACCCCC
>JANZLQ010000078.1:16296562-16323740 GCA_026212715.1 Elanus axillaris | reverse complement strand
GACCCCCCACCTTTTTCCTTTTAAGTGCTAATCATAGTGTTATATGGTATGGAATATCTCTTTAGTTATTTCAGGTCATCTGCTCAGTTGTGTCCCCTCCCAGCCTATTATGCACCCCCCAATGTATTCTCCTGAGGGGCCAAGAAGAGAAACAGGGAAGGCTTTGATGCTGTGTGATCATTGTTCAGCAAGAGCTACAACATTACTGTGTTACCAGTGTTTAGGTCAAAAATACAAACCACAGCACCATATGAGCTGCTATAAAGAAAATTAACTCTACTGTAGCCAGGCCCAGTACAAGCAGGCCAAACTTCTCAATGTTTCAACTAGGAGTGGCACTTGGCTGTGGAAAAGGCATCAACTCTGGTTATAGTGAACTAATTGATAAGATGGAGTACACAAATTTCTGAATTATATGCAAATATACTCAAGGAAGAGGACAAAAAAGCCACCACAGAGTTTGTGCTGCTCAGTGTTTTAGCTTCTCCATTAGCCATTTTAAATTGGCTCTTTTTTCATGTACCACTAAAATATATCTATGTTTCAGTAACCTAGTTTTCACACTACTGAGTGCAAAATCTCATGGATTTGCATGACCTTTCCTCTATTATTGCAGCTTTGTGTTTGGAAAGAAGAGAGATGGAAGAAAATTGTGGATTAGTTCATGTGAAAATAAGTGCTGCATTTTCAGATATTCTATTAACAGCAATGCTCTGTCTTATTTGGTATGCAAGTCTCTGAGGATACATACAGCTACTTTCTACAGCACATAGTATACTAATAGTATATGAAAAAGCAGTTGGCTGGAAAATGTTACTGAAGAACAATGAATTCTAGACCTTTTTTATTAACCCTTGTGGGCTGTTTTTTCTAGTGCTTACACAGACACTTGACTAGGGAGGGCAGGTTCAGGCCTTTAATCATGAATGCAGGCAGTTACACACACTGAAAATCACAAACTGAGGTCTCGGGGCTAACTGCATTACGAGAAGTCTTTCAGGTATTACAAAATTGATGACAGTAACTATCAATTGTATTTGTTAGATCAGCTATGAAGCAGCATAGCATGCATGGAATCTGAATCATCAATTTCCATGAAATATACTGGCTTTCAAAAAACCACATGCATTGGATCAATCAGCAACCATTTCAGAAAATACCTCCTTCCTTTCCTGGGTATTCAGTTTTATACATCTGAATAAAAGAGACTTTCTTTTTAAAAGGCTTTTATACCATTACATCTTGTTACATGGAACTTGTAGTGTAATGCTATGATATGTAAATCACTGGATGCAGAAAGGAAAACAAAGAAAAACAAGCTGTGAGCAAAGAAAAATACAGTGGTAAGCAATCTGTATCTTACCTACAGATTGCAGGTATACTAGCTCTGCTAGCTAACTGCTTAGATTCATAGCAGGTTGACAGGTTCATGCTAGACAGGCACATTTTTCCTTTTAACCACATTTCTTTTCTTATTTTGTACTCCTTCCCCATATGCCACAGCAAAATTATATTCTGAGTCTCTTTCTCTCTCCCTGTGACATCTTCATTGCTGCTTCATTAACCAGTGCACCATCAGTGCATTTCATTACAGCTTCTCTCCTGACTCACTGTATTGATGCTAAGAAGCAGCTACAAACTGGCTATGAATATGCTAGTCTGTGTTTTAATCCTTCCATCCATTCAAAAGAAGTAATCTGTTTGGCAAAATTCTAAATACAAGCCATATTTTTTCTATTAACCTTACTGGGCCACCAACCTGAAATGCACTGGGAGGGTATAGTTTGGGATGTGACAGATTTATTTACCTATTTGGTTACTGTAAAAGGCTGGGGGCATACCTCCTATCTGATCAATGTATTAAAGCAATTTAGACTGATTTTATGTATATGCCTTCAACTGACCTTGAAAAAGTACTGAAGTTAATGAAAGCATGCTTCAATTCCATGATTGTTAGGAAATGAAAAGGCCATGCTGTGATAGATATCATCCCTGACATATACCTCCAGTTGTACCAGTAGGGAGGGGACATGATTTAAATACTAGCTGGTTTCCAATGGGTTTCCTGGGTTGGGAATACTCTCAATTAATTTTTAAGTGAAGAGAAAGATGTAACTCAAGTATGATAGAAGCATGTAAATCAGTGCCAGAACAGAGAGGAATAAAACAGGCATATTCATAATCTCCTGTGTAGCCATGAAAAGGGAAATAAGAAACTTGATGACCTCTTCAGAGGACAAATGTTAAAAAATGTGTCAGTGCACCCGGTGTGAATTTTTATAGGGAACGGGACCAAGGGTGTTGTCGGTCCTTTTCCATCCACCCACTGCCCCCTGCCAATTCCAGCCCTTCCTGCTACGTTCCATCAGAGCTCTCTACCAGTGCTGCATGTCAGACAGCTGCAAGGCTGCATCTGTTCTCTGTTTTCCACACAATTAAGGCAAAGAGAAAAAATATAACTAAGACAAATTGCTCTGACACTAAATTCTGTGAAAAACTATGTCTGAAGTTTATGATTTTGTAGGAACTTGGTGCAAGATTTTGTCTTTTTAAAAAATGTGATTTTGCAGGATTTTGTTTACTATTAAATTGTGGCCCTATTTATTTTTTTTTTTTATAAATACAGAAATGGCTTTCTGTCTTGCACAAATCATGTTTTGGTTTGGGTAGGAAAGTGTGAAAAAAGAAGTGAAGTGAGGAAGGAGAAATGCATGTTATACTAGATACAGACAAGGCAAATCAGTAGCTAATCTGTAAGGGAGTACAAAGGAAGGCTGTGACTCCTCTTGCATTAACTGAGGTACAGCACACAGTAAGTAAAGCTGTTGATGCAAAATGCATTAAAATTTTCATTATTATTTATATTGTAGTTGTGACTGAAGGTCCCAGTCAAGAACACAGACCAATGTATACTTATAAAAGGAGTAGGGAAATGATATTACTATTATTATATTTATAATGACAATCACTCTAAGCATGGTCAGGCTGGCACCACCAAGACAGCACCCTGACAGTGGACTCCAGGGGCAGCAAAAATAAATGAGTGTGACTGTGATGGTGGAGGACACAGTCACTTTGGAGAGAGAACATTCAAGCAAGAGTACTTCACTCTGAGATGAGAAATGGCCAGTGAAACCCATGTAGAGACTGGAGGATGACATGGCTGTATACCTTAGTTTTTGCAGTACTTCATTACATACTCATCACTTACAGGCATCATAATGGAAGTAGATTTCAGGCTGAAAAATAATGTAAATGGCTGGGATTAAATCTGAAGGCCAGTGTTAAAGACTGACAAAGGAGAAGTAAGTAATAACTACTTCAAAAGAAGTGGAAAATACATGTTTCTGTTTTGTTTTACTGAGTACAGAGATATAATTCAATTTTTCAAAAAAAAATTCCCTATGATTTTGAAATCTGATCATTTTGGTCTTGGGTGGGAATGATGGATTTTGTATTACATATCTTAATATATCTTTTCTTTCTTCTTCCCTTCTTTCTTTTTCAGGTTACCTGTGCAAATTTAACAAATGGTGGAAAAACAGAACTTCTAAAATCAGGAAGCTCCAAATCCACACTAAAGCACATATGGACAGAAAGTAGCAAAGACTTGTCCATCAGCCGACTGCTGTCACAGACTTTTCGTGGAAAGGAAAATGATACAGATTTGGACCTGCGATACGATGCCCCAGAAACTTATTCTGAGCAAGATCTCTGGGACTGGCTGAGGAACTCCACAGACCCACAAGAGCCTCGGCCCAGAGCAAAGAGACGGCCCATTGTCAAAACTGGGAAATTTAAGAAAATGTTTGGCTGGGGCGATTTTCATTCCAACATCAAGACTGTGAAGCTCAATCTGTTAATAACAGGGAAAATTGTTGACCATGGCAATGGGACCTTTAGTGTTTACTTCAGGCATAACTCCACTGGTCAAGGAAATGTATCTGTGAGCCTAGTGCCCCCTACAAAAATAGTGGAATTTGACTTGGCACAACAGACGGTGATTGATGCCAAAGATTCCAAGTCCTTTAACTGTCGAATTGAGTATGAAAAGGTTGACAAGGCTACCAAGAACACACTCTGCAACTATGATCCTTCAAAAACCTGTTATCAGGAGCAGACCCAGAGCCACGTGTCATGGCTCTGCTCCAAGCCCTTTAAAGTAATCTGTATTTACATTTCCTTTTATAGTACAGATTATAAACTAGTACAGAAAGTGTGTCCTGATTACAACTACCACAGTGACACACCCTACTTCCCATCAGGGTGAGGATCAACATGTGTCTGAGACTGAAGCCTGGGGAATAAAAGAGGTCGTATGACAGGGCTGTAACCTCAAGGAGGAAGGCCACATCTATTGCCTGGAATGTGTCTACCTGCTGCTGCTGATGTCAAATGGCTGCAAATATGTTAGTGGAAAACAATCTGATGTAATTTTTGCCCTGTCAGCTCCATGTATCAATCTAGTTGTAAATCACTATGGATTTGAAATAAAACCATACACGTACACAGAGACACACACTCTTTTCAGCTCACATCTATTGAGATTCCTGTTAAAAGAGCTTTCATTGTCTGATACCTAAGGTTTCAGGATAACCTATCATCAAGCAAAATGGATTAACTAGACAGAGAATGGTTTCTAACACAGACTGTTATGGAAATCTCTTTGAAAGTCCTTTGAGTACACGCCAATCAATAATCCCCACTCATGCATTCTACTGCTTGGAGTAGCTGTGCTGGTAAATAATACTGTAGGAGTAAATACTTGTTAAAATGGGAAAAATGTGTGTCTAGATTTCAGTATTCCTTATTATATGAACCCAGCAAAGCATTGTGACTTTTTTCCAGCATATAGCAGGTACATTCAAGGTGGTGTTAGGTGGCTCTTTTTCCATGGAGCGAGCCCGTTACTAGTAAAGATGGGCAAACATTTGAAATTTACATGTGGGCAGACATTCTGTTTTCATATTTCTCTGACTCTTTAAGCTCTGATTCTTTAAACCTGGTTGAGTTTAGGCCAGCTAAGCTACTTAGAAACTCTCCAACTGATCTCTAAGAAGGAAAATGCCTGGCGGAGAACATGTAAGTTATAAGTGGCTGTCTTATCTTTATTACAAAATATTGTAACAAATTCAATATCCTAGTCTTCATTTGTATGAATGGTTTGTATTGTACATAATTTAACCAGTGTTATTTGAGCTGCTTATTAATATTAACTTGTAATTGTCTCACTGCTTGTTATTGGTTAAAAACAATCAAGGAAATGAGGAATCCATTTATCAATGTAGCTGTAAACTCCATTAAAAGACAGAACTATGTACAAAGCATTTATTCAGCTAAAGTATTGTTGAAAGCTATACATATAAAACATTACAGTCTGTCTGTATTTAGATATTTTATTTCCAGAGAAAAAAATGAACTGTACATAAAAATAAAAAATCTTAAAGTTGAGTTTCAATATGTACTGTGTAGATAGTAGTTTAAATGGTGGATAACACTCCAAGTCTGACATGCTTTTTAATCTTGTCTCTTTGCATATGTACATATATATAGATATATTTATAAATTTGTGTGTGTGTGTTTGTGTGTGTATATGTACATGTGTGTGCAAATACATATAGACAGATGTGGAGAATATATAAAAATTTCTCGGGCCCTATTCCTAGCAAGCAGATCTTATTACTGAATGGTCTGGCTAACTTGAGTGGAAACCTCCACTCAGAAAAGAAATTACAGGAGCAGGGCTTTGTTTAAAATGATTTATTATCATTTAGAAGTGGGGAAACATGGAGCCAATCTCTGTGTACACAGGCCTGTCTTTGCCTTAATTCTAGCCTCCTCAAGGCACTGATCTCTCTTTATGGAATGAAGAGATCCCTTTTTATGGTACAAGGGTATTTTCTTCCTATAAACAAAAAAGCTCATAGCTTTTCTTTTCTTTTCTTTTTTTTTTTTTTCCTTTTTGTGTATAGTAGCATACTTTACCCCCAGCATCCAGCTAACCAGCAACTATAACAAGTCCATGCCTAAAAGAAGGCTGTCCAAAGAAGAACTCAGTATTTCATCTAGTATCTTTCAGAATTATCATTCCTAGCAATGCTTTCTTCCCCTTCCACCATTCCCCCCGGCTCTGTGCTCTTGTGTCAAAGCTGTGAATGCAGATATGGGTCAGCTTTCAAAAATGCACAGTGTCATGAGAAAGCTTCTCCAAAGTCCCAATAAACACTCCACTAATGTTTCAAGAAGTGCGACATTTGAAACAACTTGCAGTTGTGGACCTCTCTTGCTGAAATGTGCAGAACCTAAATGACAATGAAACAAAGCAAATGGATGCCATTATTGACAAGTAAATATTTTCTCATTGATGTATGAGTAGGAAAGCAGACTTCCATATGATTATTGCTTTGGCTTCTTCAAACAGATATGCTTGTGGGAATTTCTTCATTATATATGACATATCCTGGGACAAACTGTGACCCTGGACCCTGTGTAGATTTGGAGAAAGAATTGTCCAAGCCATACAATCCAGATTCTGATCTCATTCAGGAATATGCTGAGATACAATTTTTGTTTTTCTTTGCCAGGAATTGTAATTATACTCCTAGTGTTTCCTCATTTGTACTCTATGGAAAGTAACTGTTCTGAATATAAACGATAAAGTAATTTTTGCTATGACAAAGAGTAAAATCTTCTCTCCATTAAAGTCAATGGGAATTTTTCCTATTGAGTGCAATACAAATTTCCATTTCATAGTATGTAGAATTCCAATGTTAAATATGATTAGCAATCTTAGCAATCTGTATTATGATTGAGCATTACATGCTTTGTATTCTCATTCATCTTTCTGAAAAATGGATATGAAACACTGTTACTGGTACAGTTTCATTATTTTCTTTCTTTTTTAAACCTTCCCATAAACACTTGAAGTATATACATCCTGTTTATCCACTTTTCAAATAACACCAATACAATGGTTCTGACCCTTTTAATTGTGGTGTTTGGTACTTTATCTGCCTCTGTCACAGTCAGTCATATTATTTTTTAGTCTTAAGCCTTTGAAGATCTTGCTATTCTTCATAAGCATTCTTGAGTTTGAAATTGGGAGTTCTTTTGGTGATCTTGTTGTGAAACAGTGATCTAATATCAAAATATATAATGTGTTACTTAGGTGCTAGTTCACTGCATTTCATTCAGTCTGTTTTGGAAATATTTTGTGGTTGCTACTTTGTTAAAAATGGTTTTGGTTTTGCCATTTGAAAAAGGAATTTAGTGAACATGAATGTGTTAATTCAGTTAAACAATGTATGTATGGGTATCTGGGTCTTGCACATGAACAATGCCTTAATGGAGTGCTAGGCCAGGCAAAAGTTGCCTCACTATAACTCACTAATCATAAATGTAATAAGGGTGTATATCACTAAAAGTATATTTTTAGGATTAAATAGGGTTAAGTTATTTATTTTTAAGAAATTAAGAGATTTTTGTTCACTTTTTTTTAAAAAAAAAGCATTTAAAGCCTGCTTTGTGTATATTTTCACTACATAGAGAAGTCACAAATAGGGATATTTTAATGAAACCAATTACTCCTGTTGCAAAAATACATGGATCATGCACCTGAGCAGAGATCGATATATTAAATTTGCCTTGGATTGATCAGTGTAGAATTTATGTGTCAGCTGCTGTGCTTTTGAGAAAAGGAATCCAGGATATAGGAAACGTGGTTTTACATTGCAAAAAACACTGATCAAAATTCTAACAAGTGATGGAAAGCTGGGAGACTTTCTCTTGTTAATTTTATGAAAATACTTCAGCATGGGATGGAGAATATATTTTCTTCCCTCCTTATGAAGTCACTCATAAAGTTTTATCCCTTTCTCCACTTTTCCCAAGTTTGCATGGATAATAAACAAACTAATAAATTCATCTTTACAATGACCTTGTCTTTCAAAATTTCCCTTACCTGAAAAGTATGATGTCAGAAACTGTTGAAACGTACTGTACTAATTTACAGTGAACTAAGAAATATTCAAACTCCATTTATAGGAGAGCAGAATAGAAGTCTTGTAGTGTTCTGGTGCATGTTAGCCTAGAAATTTAAGTAATAGTACTCCAGAGGTTTAGTCAGAGTGCAGTTTTACTGTGATTACATCATTACATCCTCATGTGTTCTGAATCCTATGCTGTAACTTGGAATCCTGTAGGAATATAATAAACTACTCTGAAAAAAATGTGTTAGAGAATTGTGGAGGAAAACTTGGATTACAAAATATCTACTACTTTTACAGCAAAAGTAACCTAAAATTTAGGCATCTGATCTGAATAATTATTCTTCACCAGAAGACACTGAACCAGTCTTAGCATCGTATAGGTCCTCCATGTCCTTCTGTGACAGAGGTGGTCAAATTGTATCCGACTGTATCTAGCAATGGAAGATAATCTTGCCTCTAGTGATCTGTACTTAACTGTGTGTCTAACATATCCAGAGACCTCAAATGGCTGCATCAAGGATCTGTTGTTCTAGGAGCTGCATAATACAGAAAAGTATATAATACCTATTCAGAAATAGTTTTGATGCAAAGAACTCCCAGTTTTTCAAAACAGTGTACCGCTGATTTCTTGTAAATCATGTATTTATAAATTTGAGGCATAGTGTTTATGGAATTAGTTTTTGTAAAAAATATGCACAGTTCTCAAAAACGTACTGTTTTTAAATACTCATATATACATCAATGAAATACAAGCATTCCTGACCCTTTGCAAAACTTCTGATTCCACTGTACGAGTCTGGAATTCATAAGAAGTGAAGCAACTGATTCATTTTGTGCATGTTTTAAAAAATGGAAGCCTCGATTATCATTTATACTAAAGTCCTTTGATGAGTTACCCTGTTACCACTTTAATGTATGAGTATGAATACTTTTTCCAAAAACATTTTGACAGTGGAAGCACAGTCTATTGTCTAATAAAAAGTCTTTTTCTTTTTTTTTCTTTCTTATTTTTTTTTTTAAAGAATGGTCAGTATCTTACTGAAATGATGCTAAAATCCACAGATTAATTTTCTATATAAATTTGAGGAAGTCAGTATCTATGGATATGATTAACACTTTGTGATGCTTGTGAAAGGAGCGCTCATTAAAATTAAACTGTCATTTGTAAAGATACAATAAATTGCAGGATTGCGGGAATATTGTGTTTCCTTGGGTAGTACACATCTGACAGTATTATCTAATATGGTATGATCCCTCCAAAAGGATTGATGCATCCTATGGCTAAAAATAAAATCTTTTCATTGTTTTCTATATGCCCTGCTAATTAGTTAAAATACTATAATTACCCAAACTAACAAGGACATGACTTTATTTTGTACAGGAGTTTATTTTCTCCTTAGAATATGTCTATACAATTTCTTTATTCTGTTTGAAGTGCACAGCTGGTGGATCTCTGCTTCAGCTTGGACTGATGTCCTGGGCATGGTATATGTAATTTTAAATCCTTTATCTCAGTTTACCTTTGGGACAAAGAAACAAAATGTAGTTTTTTGCTTTAGATTGGGACCAAACCAATGACTCACTTGAACTTTAATTCTAAAAGAGAGCTATAGTCCCATTGTCAAAGATAGGATTTGAGAAGATGGAGCATATGTGAGATTTATTCCTAGTTCAATGTGTAGCTCAGATATGTAGCAAGTAGAGATATTACTATGAGGGAAGGCTTTAGTGCTGTGAAATGAACTTCTGCCTGTTGTTAACAGGAAATTAGAGGGACTAAAAAAATTTTACAAAGTTGAAACAGTTCATACATGTCAGTGAACATGTGGAAATTAGCCATTTCAAAAAGTAAATCAGATAATTTGTCTAATATTTTACAGAAGGGCTACTGAGTTCTTGGGAGAAGCCCAGTGTAATTACAGTTCTGTTCATCATAGAAAATAAGTAAAACCAGAGCTGGCAGAGGCATAAATAACATGAAACTTTCAGATCCTCATCTATGTTGCAGTGAATCTAAAATGAGATGCAAGCGCCTACTTAGAAACAGGTAACCTGAGGAAAAATGGGGTCACTTATGGAGTGTGAATAAAAAGTCATATTAATTCTTACAATATCAAATAGCTATAGTTGTGATGAAATTTATTATGCCATATTTATGAAGCATCTTTGAATTTCTTGGGTGGAAGTAGAGTATTTTGATTACTCATAGAGTGGGGAGGTCTTGAGAATAAAGATGGATTTTTTTTGCAAGGATATTTCAGAGTGCAACATACTCCCTCCAGTGGCAAATACTTTGGAATCCATTCAACCGACTACATTTAGAATCCAGAACTCTTATTGCTGATAGTGAACAAAACAGAAATAATAGAGCTTAGCTGGCAGGGACTGTGATGATATGGCATTCATGACAGTTTTATTTAGTTGGGGTATTTTAATTTTTTTTTAATTTCTGATTATTTCCTTTTTTAAAAAAATTTAAATCTAGATGTATAGGAAAGGCATTTACCTAGTGATCATTCATTTTAACCCTCCAAGTGTGGAGTTCGCTCATAAACTATATGAAACAAACTGATATATAGCCATGTGACATTAAGTGCATTAATCTCTATTTTGCTAATGACCTGTAGGTCATGCCCAGTTAATAATGTGGACAGTCAGTAGCAACACAGCCTGTGTGTCAATGAGACTTTAGCAAGGTGATTCCCAAATGAATCTTCCATGACTTAAGAACAATTAATGAAAACTTTTACCTGATGAGCTTCAGTAAGTTAGCTGTAGCCCTGCAGAAAAAAGGAGTAATAATTTCCTGGATATTTGATGCAAACTTTGAACTATGTTCTTCTCATAAGGTCACCAGTATTTTCCAGTACCATCCTATATTATGGGATGATAATATCTCCTATACACATCAGAGACTTACCTATTGGCCACCGTTTCTTTAATCAAAAGTATTACAGTTAAAAAAAATTTATTAAGTAATCTCTCCCTTTTCCAATGAAGTATTATTTTCTCAAGTTTTTTCTACCATTGTTCTGCAAGTACGGAGCACGTTTCTACTTTTTTTCCATGCAGACGATACTATTACTGAATTTAGACACCTGAAAGAAGGTTTTTCCTCCTACTGAGGTAAAAATATCCCTTTCATTTATTCATAGGAATCTTACAAATTTTCTCTGTTTAGATGATTTTGCTAATTGCACAAGTAGTACTTGTAAAGTTGCCTTTCATTAACCTCTCCAGAAGGACTGTGTTGGTCTTTTCAGAAAAACTCCCATTTCCTCAGTCTCTATTACAGTTAAACACTGCAAATGAATGCAATATTTTAGATGGAATCCCAATGATAAAGTGTCTCATCACCCTTCTCTAATGAAATTCCTCCACGTTCATAGTTACACTGGTCTCTCTCATGTCTTAAACTGCAAAAAATTTACTTCTAATGAGCTCTCCACTACTACTTCTTGTAGAAATAGCAAGCCTTAATTATACTGCTTTCTGATGTTCTTTCTCATTTACCATTTGAGTTTTGAAGTAGCAGTCTTCAGATATCTTAGTATCTGCTTTCCCACACCACTATTTTCTGCTGCTCTACCTTTTTAGGCTCATTTTTAATACACTTCTAACCTCACAGATGTAAGAATCACCTGTCAACTTCATTGGGAAATGACTTAAACCTCCTTCTAGATCACTGATATGAATGTCATATATAAGAAATAGTTTATTGTTCTTTTCTGACTGATTTCTGGTGTGCCTTCTTCTGTGTTTGATGTGATTTTTCTTACCCTACTTTTTGTTTGAAGTAATTTTGCCTGTTTCAGATCACAGGTGAGTAGTGCTCCACACTAATGTGTTTTACACATAGGAGTGGATGAGATATATATATAATTATGTATTTTACTAAAATTGAGCTAATGAGAGGATTGCATTAACTCATTTAGAAATACTAAGTAACAAGTGGTAGTGGTACTTATAATTAATCTTCAGGTAAAGATTTAAGTACGCTATAAAAAATAAGTAGGTACTTTATTCATAAGGCTGGGAACTGATGTAAAGAAAGTTGTTGCCAGTAAATGTCTAAATATCACTAAAAGGCAAAGTGAATTGCTTGGAGGTAGAACAAATCACTTACAGAATTTCACACCATTGCTAGTAAATACACACTATTTCCATTTCGTTTCCTGCTATTTCTTGTATGTTTCTAGGTAGCAGGCTAATATACAATTGTAATTGCCAGTCTATTCTATTTGTTCCACCTCCTCTCATTCTCCCCCAGATATTAACATTATTTTTTAAAAACTGTTTACATTGTGTTCTCTTTACTACTCTTACATGGCTTAGATCATCTGATAGCTAGTTGCCAAGACAAGGGAATTAACTTTCTTTTATCATAATTTCCCCTTTCACATTTTGAATTGGCAAATTTCCAGAGCTTGCAGTTTATGCAGTTGACGTACTTTAAATTTAGTCTCAACCCTTTTCCTAGCAGGTACTGATTTTTCATCTCCCAGTTTTAGATCTTTTCCACCTGCTGCCTCTGTGGAAGAGAAATGTAGTCAACTCAAAGACCTCTTTTTTTAGTTTAGCTGGATCTTAATATAAGACGTTTTGAACCCATTATAACATGCAAGCTGTAAATTCAGTATAGAACCTGTTCAATGATCCAAATAATATATGGATAACCAGGAGGCACATAGAATGCCAATTAAATAGTGAAATGCAAAAGAATAATAAAACAACACATACAAATATGAGCATAATTTTATGTATAATTGTAAACATCATGTTTATGTATTTCACTTTGCAATGATAAGTACAATATTATATTCTCTTTTTACATATAGAGAAGGCAAGGACGGTAAGTTAGATGAGGCACTGAAGAACTGGGTGGTAACTGATCAAACATAAAATTAGAGTCCCTGTAACTTACTCTCAGGCTTCAATCAATAGATATTGCTGCCCTGCAGCTAATTGCAAAGAATGTGTTTGATCCAAGTACAGGCCACTAGAAGGTCTACATTGTAGTGTGACTGCTATAGATTTAAAGAGATAAATGAAAGGGAGTTGCGAAGCTGTCTAATTCTGATGTCCTGTGCAGAAAAAGGTTCAAGAATGTTTAGTGCAGGCTACAAGTAACTATATACTAGTAACAGTGTTGTATGTAATACCAATGTCATAGTTATTTTTCATCATTTATCACTGACTATGCTGGTTACACTGACTACAACTTGCTTATGCAATAATGCTGTCTAACCTGTAATTCTACATTTTCTATTTGTGCATTTGATTTTTTTCTGCCTAAGGGAGTATTTAAACTGGTAAACTGCAGGAAGATAGGGTACAAATTTACAGCACACTAGCTTTTCTATGCCAGCTTCCCCTGTGGATACTTGTAGCCTGCACTAATGCTGGCTCTGTGCAACATGTGGAGTAGACAACATCTCACAGAGCTATACTTACTGCTTAGCAAGAGTGTCAGCATGAAAAGTTAGTATGCAGCAGCGAGTAAATTCATGCTTTAGTTTGCTGTACTAACTTGCTTGTGTAGATGAGCCCCAAGTGTAGTACTCTGCACTTGTCTCTACTGAATTTCCTGTTATTGATTTCAGACCATTCCCCCCATTCATCAAGATGATTTTGGTATTCAATAATGTATCTCTCTCCTTCCCCTTTCCCTTTCAAAGTTACAACATCAGCTCTTCATAATCTTTAATGATATTCTAAATTGTTGCAAGATGACACAGGTGGTGTTTTAACGTTGCCAGAAGAACCAAGATGGCCTTTTTACAGTTACCATTTTTAGACTACAATCACACAAGTTTAAAGAAATGATTAATTGGGGACTAAACAGAAGACTCACCAGATTATTCAACAGAAGACACAACTTTCATGTGTTGAGAGAATGAGATACTTTTATCATTTATCTGCTTTTGGGAGGAAGGAAGGTCATAAGCTTTAAACCTTAACTAGACTTTTGTGTGTAAAGTCAAGGCACAAAAGTGTTTCCCTTGGAACTAGCAACAATTAATAAAAGCCTAATTCTTTCTCATATTAATGAGTAAAATAATTCTCCAGAGGAGGATATTTGTACTTTATTTCAGATTTATGCTGGCAGTTCCTAATGGACTAGAAATAGCTGTCAACTCTGTTTTTTTAGTATGTATGTGTCACAAACACAATTTTTGCCTGGATCACAGGTTCCAGTTTGGGTAAATGGCTTTTGTGTATCTCTAAGACAAACTCCTATATTTTAATGGGTACCACATGCTTAAGAGAAACTATGCAAGGTTGCATTATATGTTAATACTACCATCTCATGAAAACAAGGCTTTTAATCTTTATAAATATTATTTCTTTTTGTTCATCATTAAATTTTGTCATTTAGTTTTCAATTTTAATTTTATCCTTCTTTATAAAATTTTAACTACAAATATTTGGAAGACAAAGCTCATCTACAGCTACTCCTTACACTGTTTTACTATTGGCTGTCAGCTCTCTGTTTACATCTGGAATCTGGATATCATAACTTGTGGAGTAGCTTCATGTAAAAACAAAGGTGCAGGTCTGTTTGGTTACCTGCAGGCAGAGACAGACTTTGCCAGTGGTCTGATTGGAACTGATGTGAGGAGGAAGCCATATGACTGCATTAGCACACTCTGTGCTAATAAACCTCTGTGATGAGTTTAAATATGAGAACATCACCTAGGTGATACAGTTGCACTGCTTTTGGACTGGAGGGAGGAAAGTTCACTGGGTGAGTGAAGTCAATTCAAGCCTGGCTGTAAAAAATACATGAACAAATTTGTGGAGACTGGTCTGGAACTGAGGAAGTGATTTCATTTAACACTGGTCTTGTTTCTGCAGATTGCTGGTAACAGAAGTTTTCTCTTTCTTCTTCTCCTGGCCTGTTGTCTCCAAACACTCTTACCTTTTTCTCTGAATCAGATCTCATGACAGCTGCAGTATAAGTTGAATCAGCCCTCAGTCCCTTCTTTCCTTCAAAGAACTGAACAAAGCTTTCCCTTTTAAAATATACAGGGTTCTGTTGACACGGAAGTAATGGACACTGCACACAACCAATATGCTCAAGCAGATGTCACTTTATTGCCCAGATAACTCAGTTTATATACGTATTCTATGTCCTACTTAAGCGCAAGCAATTGGTTAATTGGTTAGCATAGTTGTCCATGTGCCTAACATAGAGCTGCCTGATTAGTTAAAGTCGTCTGAACACGCAAACGATTCTCTCCACCTATATTCTATTTTCTATCCTGCTTTTAGGTACGTAC
Source organism: Elanus axillaris (assembly GCA_026212715.1). Classification (NCBI taxonomy): domain Eukaryota; kingdom Metazoa; phylum Chordata; class Aves; order Accipitriformes; family Accipitridae; genus Elanus; species Elanus axillaris. Next base: position 16,308,469 of record JANZLQ010000078.1, on the reverse strand, counting down.
GCCTAACTTTGTTCTGCTTTTTGGGCTCCTCTGTTCTGCTTTCTGTGCTTGCTTCATCCAGTCTGTCACAATCGCTGTCCTTGCCTTTGTCCTTGAGGCCTGCTGCCTGCAGAGGCCTTTGGTTCACTGATGAATCAGTTTCATTGTGCCTGGATTGTTCACTATATGTCCATGGCTTTCTAAGTATCCCACAGGGTTCAACCTCACCACTCCTATGAGAAACATCTGGTTACAACACTTGCCTAGAAAGTGGAAGACGTGAATTCAGTCTTCTACTCTGTCAGCTTCTCCACTGTAGCTGCATTTTCTAAGGCTACAATTCCTCTTCTGTACTATGTGCTCTGAAAAAGCCTACCAGATCGAATGCCTCCAAGGATTCAAGATGAGAAATGTCTCAGGCTTAGGCATATGTTAGGTATTCAGATGTTTATTGTGGTCACTATTTAGAGCAGAGTAGGAGCCTTCAAGTGCCCTAGAGTTTTATTGTTGAAAGTAGTGAGAAGTGTAGATTTTACTTCCTTTCCTGATAGACAGCAGCTGAACAACGGCAATTTTGAACAACGGTCTGAAGTCTTTTAGGGAAGGGGGTCTGGCTATTTGAGGTCACTGGCCAGTCATTAGCTAAGCAAGAATTTTGTGAATTTTTAGGTTCAGTGTCATAAGGAGAAGCTTGATGGGCTTTAAGGTGTATTTGGTCTTCTGTGAAACTAACGTCTAGAGCTTAATTAAACAGAGGGAAGACCATTTACTTGGCAATGCAGGGTAGTGTCTCTCTATTTACTTGTTCACTGATTAGTCAATATACTCAGTTTATTTGCAGTTTTGTTCACCATAGAACTAAAATACAAATTTTTCTCAGTTGCCTCACAGCCTGACAAGCATAAATTGGCTCGTTTCCTGCAGAAATTCTGTCAGAGGTGGGTCCTTCCACTGTTCAATTATTTATACTTCTGTTGTTATTAGTACTGTTAACCATCAGCCTAAGTAGGGGACAGTGTGGAACCTTGCCTTTCCAAGTACTATGTTGCTGGGAGGAGACATCGACTGCTGAGCAGCTCTTCTGTGTAGCCTTGAATCACCTCTTGCATCCATACAGTCTCTTCTCACTTGTGCTTCTTCCTGCTGTTCAAGGAAGGAAGATAGATCTGCCACCTTTTCCTACCTATGGCTGTTTCTGCCATGCCCTGTGTGAAGATCTTGGGACTTTTTTCTGTCCCCTTCACCACTACTCTAGACAATTAGGTAAAGGCCTTTATTGTACATATTCCACTTGAAGAAAAGCCATACTGCTGAAAGATGACAACATTTCTTCATCTACAATTACAGGTCATTGTTTTGAAGTTTCTGAAAAGAGCTATTGAAGAGCTTCATTATTGCCAATCTTTTCCTTGTAAATTTGAACTGTCAAATGCCCTTAGTGTATTGAAAAAATCATGTACAGACAATGTGAATCATGAAGAGTAATTTGGAAGGTCTGTGGACTGAAAATAAATTGCTGATTATAAGAGAATTGACTGTAAACTCTGTCTGTCTGCTAGTCATTTGAAGTAACCTGACTGGGTGTCATCTGCAAATGGGTATGGTGTGTTTGATTTAAGAGTTAGTATTTTCTTTCGTATTTTCAACTATGGAATGAGATATCACGTGCTAGCATTTCACTGTTCAGGCAAGTCACACTGCATCATTTTCACAGAGTTCATAATTACAAGGTCAAATGTGCATTCTGAGGAATTCAGGTCTTCTAAGCATTCACATTGGGTCAGGTTTTGGTCTGTATTTCTTGTCATTCTTTGCTTAAATAAAAACACTGACATGATTTGAAGTACTTGGTTTTGGAGCAGTCTCAAATGCATATCTGACTGTTCATGTGATATCTAACTTCAAGTCCACTGAAACCTGTGACAAGATTCACACTGGAGTCACTGGATTTTCTGTCAGAATTTTAGTGAATACTACCACAATCCAAAGACATCACAGGCTACGTAAAGGTGTAGCTGACTTATAGACTAACATTACTGAACCCTCTCAATGAGATGGACAAGAATGTCACATCAGTCTTTCCTTTCTCTGTTTTTGTGAAGCAAGATCTAATGAGTGGATATATTATTTCATAGCTTGTCTTCCTCGTCTTCAAAAATAAACACCTCTTCATCCCATTCTAAGGGAACATAAAGAATGTGCTCTTGATACTGCAAGAGGAACAGTTCTACAAAAGGTTCTGTCTCCCTTCAGACCATTGCAAAAAGAGGAATGGAAATAATTGCTTTTTTACATTTGTCATATGGTTATTTGTTTATCGCTTACTATTTATTACTTACTATTTGCATTATAGGATTTGTAATCTCAGCCATTGTGCAGCCACAAACACAGAGAGCCCCTGTCCAAAAACTAGCTAAACTGAGATGGGAGCTTGAAGCTGTGTATTATGGATGACAAAAAGGAAGGTTAGGGAGGAAGAGGAGTAAAAGGAAATATGGAGGTACTGCCTAGTATCTCAAAACTATCTAAGTGTTGCTGCACCCTATTGCTAGGACAAAATGTGTGTCTCATAAGTATGCTCTAAACTGGTATCATCAAACACCTGATACCTTGTGGGCTTGTAAAATGAAAGCCTCAAGGACAAGCATAGGGGTATACGGTGAAGCAACGCTCAAGAGAAGTGCAATAGAATAATTGTGAAAAAGAAATCCAGCATAAAAGCAACATAGAAAAATAGAAAATACGACTTGCCATTCTATTTCAGTAGCTACAGGGGGGATTTCTGTACTGTGCTCCATTATATAGTGTAGATATACCCTTGGTTTTGAGCCTGGTTTGGTTTCCACATCTGTTTTCTGTACACATTCACCTGACAGGTCTTCCTGTCCCAAAAGGAAGACACATTGAAGTGTGTCACTCTGTGTAACTTAATTACTAAATGGCTTGATCTCATCTTGACTGGAAGATAAACTTAGTTTTGTTGCAGTAAAGGACCCTGCAGAACACTACTGCCCATATTCCAGATTCAGCCTGATTCTCTCTACCACAGTATATGGCAGTCTTCTGAAATCCTTTTCTGAGATGCTAACCATTATCATTGCACCTGGATAACATGAGGCTTCTTGCCACTAAAGACTCCTAAAGGCCACCTCAAGGTTAGATATTTTCTCTGTTGAGCACAACAGTCCCTCAGGAATTGTTTAAATAATCTTGTACATTACTTGAACAAGTGATCACTTGTACACTTGTACATTACCCTTCCCAGTGCTCTTAGCTGGTCACACTGGCTCATACCAATAAATCCAGCAAGATTTGTTAGCAGGGACACAGTCACATACAGACTTGTCTAAATGACTCTAGAGTTTCAGCTAGCTTTGATGACTTTGGCTTGGAACTGGTATGTAACAGTCACTGCCTGCCAATGGAGACTGGCCATAAATCTTAAAAAGCTGGCCCTAAGGATTTATGCACTTGAAGAACAGAACTGGCAACATTATCTTCCGGAGCACCTTCTATCAACTTCCAGCAATGTGTCATTACCCAGGTGAGATATTAAATAGTCTCATTGCCTTTAATTCCATGGGGTTGCATTTAGCCTATAGGTAGTAAAAAAATGCTCTACTACATGAAAGGACTTATGATTTTTTTTTTTTCCAAATCAGATACCTGCTACCAGACCTGCTCTCTTTATTGACAGACAGAAGCTGCATGAATTGATAAGCAACTTCTGTATCTGTGAACTGCTGGATATTATGGTTCACTGACTACTTGAGTTATACTGGGGTAATTTAGCGCATATCATGTAGAAAATGCAGTAAACTGCTCACTCCTGATTTTGCTAGTTTGTTTTTTTTTTCAGAGCAATGTAATTTTCTTTTCTGAATTCATTCTACTTACACTAAACTTGCTGTCTATTATCCATTGCAGTCCTTGTGATTATCTGAATTTTTAGTACATTTTGTGGCAGAAACCATTATAAAGCCTGAAAACATTTCCATCACTTATGTATATCCAGACAACTTCAAGTGATTTTCTTCTAATGCAAGTTTTCTCTTTCATAGCCCTAAAGAATGTCTGATATGTTTTTGACAACATACTAATTTTTCATGTGTAATAGAAGAGCTGCTGTGAATGAGCACACTGTCAGTTTTGTAAAAACATTCAGTACAGCCCGCATTTGGATCTGTATTTTTGATACAGAGTCTAAACACTGAATTTCCATTGAAAATCATCTTTAGAAAACATATTTCAGTTCATTTCACACTGTGTTAATTGTGTAACACACTGTAACCATTACCTTTTACCAGCCACAGTTGCTCATCTAATGGGAAATTATGACTTTAACAAGGAATTATTAGATCTGTTTGATCTGAGAATGCACATGTGGACAATGGGGTCTGCTGGCTGGAACATGCACCATTTTCTCCCCCTATGAGTACATAATTGAATTACAAGTCTCATTTTAGGAAGAAAAAAGTGTCAGTAAGCCTTATGTTTTGTAGCTAGCCCTGCTGAGTGGCAAATTTTATTTAACACTACTAAATAAATATGAGGCATTTAGTGTTACCTCAAGGCTAGTTTAAAATATGTCACATTTTTTAAATGGAAAGCTGGTATGCAAAACTTTTTATTGTAGGTTAGAAAAAATTTGGACTACTTTTTCATTAAATACTACTACAACTTTAAAATTTGATACTGGGGTCAGCATCTCAGAGTTTTACTACAAACAGGAGGAACATATGCAAGTATCAGAAAGTGATGCTCAACACTGTCTAATGAGAAAATTGTTTTTTCACCAGTGTTGCTTTAAATAAGATGTTTCTAGTTTTGTTGCTTGTGGAAGTGAGAGACTTGCAGTCCTGTTGTAAGACAAAGGTCTTATGGGAACATAAGCCCTGAATGTACCATATTTAACTCCACCATTGCCATCTACTCTTTACTGGTGGAATAGTCATTATTTTTGTTCTAGAAATTGAGAAAGAGAAGTGAAATGCCACTCTAAAATGACTTGGAACCTGAAGTCCAGTTTTCATAAGTCACTGAGAGACATAGGATTTTGGGGATGTCTACCCTGCACTGCTGTGAGTAGAAAAGCTAGCTCTCTTTCCTAATTGAAGTTTCTCTCATTAAGTGGCTATACCAGTTTCAGCACGGTTCTTAGTCCAAGCAACATCCTATTCTAAGAGGCTAAATACCCTCATTGGAGTGGACCTGAACTATGTGACTACTCTACTTCAAGACCTGAGAGAGTAAGTACCTCTGTGAAAATTCCCATCACAAGCTATAGTTTTAGCCCTAAGTCTCCTTGACAGTCATTTGCTAGGGCTTTCAAAACAGTTCAGACTCCCAAAATAACAATTTGTTGCTTAGATTCATTGTATTGGCACTGCTGCTGTTTTCACAGCTATAACTACAGCCTAACCTCCCAGGTGTCTAATTCAGTTATATGTATAGTCTCTTGCAACTGGCATCTTCAAAGCAACCAAAGCACCGTTGCAACTTTCCCTACTGATCAGCTGCTCAGAGCACTAGCTCCATCCTTGAAGCCTTGAAGATGGACTATTACAGAAGCTGGGAACATCTAGTTTGTGAATGATACATAATTTACTTAAAGTGCCTAACACTTTCTATCCTGTAAACTCTGTAGCAGTAGGGCCAGATTAAAGTCCCTAACAGCTGGAACTTCTGCATAAATAACAGCCAAGTGGCACCAGCTGTGTCTGAAAGAGGTACCATAAATGGGAAGAGATTGAGAAGCCTAATTTCATGTGAGATCCACAGTGGGACAAGTTATCTGTCTTGGTGTTATCAAATCCAGCTCCTTATCCCTGCTACCACTCTTCCCATGACCTCTATGTGGTGCATCCTGAATGCCTACATAGCAGCTTAGTCAAATCTGCCTAGGACCACTGAGAGCCTGTTTGATCAGCTAAAAGATGCCCAAATCCTTCTAAAAATGGTGTCCAAAGACTTGTATAAGTTTGTGCTGCCACAGATGAATATGTCTTTAGGTGTCCCTGTGGATGTCTTTTGGGATAACTATGAGGCTGCCTGTGGCCTGCAGAGCATACTAGGCTTTTAGGTCAGCACAGCTCATGGAAGCAGTGCTCAACAGATGCAGGCCTTGTAGCATCATTAAGTCCCAAGAGGCCAAATTTACAAATGTGAGGTAGGATGTAGCTGAACTATGTAGCTGAACTTGGGCATTGCAGGCCCACAAAGGATGGTACGGCTGAACTGTGGCCCCAGTTCCTTGTGACCCCTGTTTTGTCACTCCTCCCACTCCGCTGGTTTTGAGCCCGTATTTACCAAAACTGGTCATTAAACCCCTTATATACTTCCATTATTTTCCAAAATGAATGTGAGATACCTGAGTCAGAATCAGAATCACCAAACGGTTGATGTTGAAGGGACCTCTGGAAGTCATCTTGTTCAACCCTGCTCAAGCAGGGTGACCTAGGGCAGGTTGTCAAGGACCAGGTCCAGATGGCTTTTGAATATCTCCAAGGATGTAAAATACACAACCTCTCTGGGCAACCTTTGCCAGTACTCCATCACCCTCACAGTAAAAGTGTTTCCTGGTGTTCATATGGAACCTTCTGTGTTTCAGTATGTGCCCACTGAATCTTTTTCTGTCACTGGGCATCACTGAAAAGTGCCTGCCTCTGTCTACTCTACAGTCTCCTTTCAGATATTTATGCACTTTGATGAGATTCCCCCTGATCTTTCTTCAGGCTCAATAGTCCCAGCTCTACTCATATGAAGGATGTGCCAGTCCCTTAATCATCTCTGTGGCCCTTCAGTGGCCTGTCTCCAGCATATCCATATGTCTCGTACTGGGGAACCCAGAACTGGACCCAGTACTCCAGGTGTGGCCTCACCAGTGCTGAACAGAGGGGAAAGATCACTTCCCTTGACCTGCTTAGCCTTCTTTGCTGCAAAGTTGTAATGGTTTAAACCCAGCTGGCAACAAAGCACCACAAAGCTGCTCTCTCAATCCTCCACCCACCCTGCCCCCACCAGTGGGATGGGGACGAGAATCAGAAAGGAGAAAAAAAGGAGGTAGAACCTTGTGGGTTGAGATAAGGACAGTTTACTGGGATGACACAGGAGAGAAGTTACAATAAGAACACTATTACTAATAAAAAAATATACAAAATGAGGGATGCACAATGCAATTGCTTACCACCTGGAACCTGATGCTCTGGCACTTGCCCTGCTGTGATACCACTCCAACCCCCCAGCCTGCTCCCCAGATATATACTGAGCATGATGTCATGTGGTATGGAATATCCCCCTGGCTAGTTCAGGTCAGCTGTCCTGGCTGTGCCACCTACTAGCTTCCTGTGAAAATTAACTCCATCCCAGCTGGACCCAAGACAAAGGTCAAAGTCACTCATTCTTATAAATATGTAACTAAAGGTACACAAAATGCTATGTTTTTTCACTCCTCGCCTAATCTTCCAAACCCACATGATTAAATATTGTTGTGCATAATTTTATTTTTTAATTTCTAACTAGCTAAACTAGGTTTTGAACTCAGAGAATAAGCAGAAATCAAAAGCTGTGCTGAACCTCAGACAGTACTACACTCTGGTGCACCTTTACATGGCAGGGTGCTTCCATTTACTTCAGTGAGACCAGCCCTGTATGGGTAAGGCCTCCAGAGTACAAGAAATTACTCCTTCCTCTCTCAGCCCTCTTTATCTATACCTATATGCAAATAATGTCTAGCAATGCATTTTTAAAGTTGCTAAGTGATTATCTGAATCCTATTTAAACCCCAATATGTTAAGTGTTCACAGCAGAATTTGACTCATTTCAGTAGACCTAAAATGCCTACATCTGTTTAATAGCAAACACCTTGGATTTTCAGTGCCCCAAGACGTGTATGCAAAATGAAAGATTGGTAGAAATATAATCTATGTATCTCAACAGTTTATTTACAAAAGTCTCTAAAATTATACATTTTGATATCAGGCTGATTTTCAGCAAGGTAAGGGTCTCACACCCACCTCATAATCAGTGTTGGAGGTTACTGATATTAATCATTCATGACATGTTGTACAAAAAGAAAGTACCTGACATTTCCGTATTCATTGAAGGCAGCAGTTAGTGGAATCGAGCTACCTCATTGTTCTCTTTCAAGGGTACTATGCTATCCTTTGAATATAAAGACAATATAAAGCCATTTTGAATCCAGTATGATATATTGTATTTTCCTCTGAAATTTATATTATTTTGATTCCTCTCTCACTCTCTGCATTGGCTTTGAGATTCACTGCCTCTTAGACTCTGGTATCAGAAATGTCACTGCATTTCTGGGCAGCTTAATGGAAATATTTTTCTTACCTTTGATTTTTCTTCATTACACTGTTATTTATTTAGCCTGTATGATGGAACAGCGATAAATTGGACTTTGCTCATATTCCATATCACATTGGTTTGAATTACAACACTCAAACCTCCCAATAAGCAAAAGCAAAACTGGAGAGATTACACCTTTGATAAGATTACAATTGCCTCTTGTAAGTAATATTAAAATTGACTCTCTGAATATAATCAAGAATTTGTCCAGTTATCTTTAATTGATCTCCCTAGAAAGATAGTACAGTCTGCAAATGAAATTGCAGTACATTACAAATCAAAGCAATAATATAAAATCAGAGAGTAAAACAAAATGGCAATTTGTGCCCATCTTGGACCTTAAAAGTTATAACTTGTCTCTGACAGGAGACATCATGTCCTGTTTATGGAAACAGTAAGTGAAGTGAGACATCTAGGACAAGACAAAATGACATATTCAATGTCAAGATGTTGAAAAATGTTTTCCTTCTTTGTGGGTGTGGTTAGGTTTAATAAACCTATAAAGAAAATCTGGAACAAAAGTAACATTTCCATAAATGTTGTCTTAGGCATTACCAACCACAGTGGATTCAAGGTATTTAAATATCATTGCTGCCTTTATTTGAGATCATTCCAGTACTCTAATGCTAGCCTCTTGCTGCATTTTCTGCAAGGCAGTAGGCTGCCAGGCTCCAGCTATTTAAAAAGTTTGAAATATGTTAGACCAGTGGCTTATAGGTAGGTGTTTGGAAAGTCCTTCAAGGTCCCTTTTATGAGGTATGTGCACAGTCCTGTAGTCTTTGCAGTCACCATCTTTCTGGATGTGGTTCAAGATACACAGCCCCTTATTGATCCCACCGTGTGCTGGTGGCCTTGCACAGGTTTGGCCAGCTCTTGGTGTTCTCAGTTCATAATTTCTTACAGATTCAGGAGAATGTCTGGTCCATGGAGCATACCAGTTCTTGGGAGACTATCACATGCTATGTCTCAGTATGCTCTTTTAATCTCTTCAGCCTGCTGTTTTCCAGTTATTATTTCATCTGTACCCATAGATACCTATAGAAATTATTCACACACAGTCACAGAGAAGGGATGATATTTTTTCTTCACTAAAATTTGGCTATTTGTGTAAGTGCATATGAGGAATATGGTGAAGAGGTTTTCCTCTGCAGCCTGCCAAGAATTGATAACCAGGTTTATGAAATAACTTTCAACAGTACTGACACCTTCTGCAGATGCTGTTTATGTTAAATCTCTCCAGTGAAGTCACTGACAGGTTGAAATATATATTTCTAAGTACTTCTAGCTGTATGTTTATGTTAATATTCCTGTGAGTGCATCTTAGTAAGTCACTATTTTGTAGGTTATGAAACGGTTGCTTCAATTATTTTACGTCTTTGTCGTATGCTGTGTGTTAGTGTACGTGCAGGTATATAAGAACATAAGGAAATATGTGTAAATACATGGTGAAATTCTCTTTGATTAGTAGTACATTTACAATGATTAAATATCCTGTCTTACTGCAAGTAAGTCAAAATGCTTAAATACTTGGTGTGGTATGCTTAATATAATTATTCATGATCTGTGCTACTTAAGCACTTAAACTCCCCCAGCCCTGGTCCCCTAATGTATTAGGTACTGTGGAAACCATTAAATCAGCTGAATAAAAACTTTCTTCTTTTGCCCATATACTGTCAGTGATGTTTCTCCATGGACAAAAAGAGGAATATTATGTTCAATGTATCTACATACAATTACAAGTGCAACACAACCACACAAATAGCTCAATATCAAATTCCATATTTCTGTTAGATACAGGATTAAAAGATCATTGAAAAATTCAGGATGGAAGGAGCCTTCTGCTCATGGTTAACTATGAGCTCAGCCTAGATTACTCAGGGCTTTATCTAGTCGGTTCTTGAAAATCTCCAAGAACAGAGACTGTCCAACTTCTCTGGGCAAATTGCTCCATTGCTGAACTGCCCTCATGGTGAATTTCTCTTTTCCTTACAGCTAGGCTAATCCTCTGTTATTTCAACTTCTATGTCATTCTTCCACCATGTACCTCTATGAAGAGCCCTTTTTTATGCCCTCCTTGTAGTTTCTGGCATTCAGGTTCCCCCCGAAGCCATCTCTTCTCCAGGTTCAACAAGCCCAGTTCCAGCTATGAGAGTAAGCTGAATTTTTGCATAGTCATGACATTCTTGTACAGAAACCTGTAGAAAATATATTTTTTTATATTATTTGACCAATGTTCATACTCATATTGAATGCAATGTGCTGATAGGTCAAATGCTGCTAAAATAAATATTTGGCTTAATTTTTTTGCAGTAAAAAGAGAGTTGAGGGAGAAATTTAGAATGGTGAAAGTGGAGAGTTCTTTGGTTTTTTGCTTCTTATTGTTATGAAAAACATGAAATTACAGAAAGTAACATAGCTGACAGCTATGATTACCATGCAGAAACAACAAAGGGATCTTTATAAATTATTCTGAGTCATGGGAAAGAGGGGAAAACCATACCTGAATGGCTGACAGCCATTACAGCTCTGTAAAGTCCTACAGTCTCTGTGATGGAAAAACTCTCTTAGATGCAAGAGACATTTGCCACAGTTCCTCTGTGAGGCTCCTCCATCAGAATTTTGAGACAAATTGTAAACTACTTGAGCTGGTCATTCCTTTTCAAATCTTTTCAGATCCTAATCTAAAATGATTATTCAGCAAATGTAGTTATTCCTTTCTGGTTCACTAACAGACAAGCTAACACTGATTATCCAAATCAATTCATAGTTCTTTCAAATATTATTTGAAACAACTTACTTGATGTCCAAAACAATTTTCACTCTATACAACATACACAGAGAAAACAATCTCTGCCTTGAAGAGGTCAGAATCAAATCTAAGATGGGTCACAATGAATGCAATAAACAACAAGGCAGGGAGAAGAAAAAATTGAAAGGATAGGGGTGAAAAAGTTTAATAGTTTCATAGCTTGCCACACACACACACACAGAGCTTGGTAGCTGCAAATCATGTAGAAATTTTGCTTTGTTTTATGTGCCTGGCTAGAAGGTTCATTTCCTGTCAGTATGTAAAGAAGCTGATGCAGGTAAAAGTGCTATATATCAGTCCAGAGGTTCTGGAGTTTACCTGTGACAAAGGTGTTTCCTCACACGCACTGTGCAGCTACAGTTGTTTTTCCATTTACTAGGTTGATTAAGCATCTGACTATATGAAGCACTGCAGGGGTTCTGAGTGTTAACATCCTGTACAAATTATAGAATTTACTTAATGCTGTAAGAGTACTTGCATTTTTCTCTTTCCGTCTGCATTATTCTAGTTATTTGTCACATTAGACAGCTTTGTTTTTAACGTTGTGTTGTGGTTTCAGCCCAGCCGGTAACAAAGGCCCACGCAGCTGCTCCCTCACTCCCCCCACCCCCCTCCGGTGGGATGGGGAGGAGAACCAGAAAGAGAAAAGAAAAAAAACCCACGGAACGTCGAGGTTTGAGATAAGGACAATTTACTGGGGCAACACAAAAAGAGAAGTTAGAACAATAACAATACAAATAAGAGAATACACA
>JANZLQ010000078.1:16249359-16277307 GCA_026212715.1 Elanus axillaris | reverse complement strand
GGTCATCCCCCCCCCCCCCCCAATTATACAGTCAAAAATTGTTCTGAAAACTGTGTGGAGATGGGAAATTTTAGCATATTTGGCAAACTCTCACCAATTTAGAGAAAATAAAATCTAATTTAAATATGTAGAGTGTATCCATTTGATGTAATGACCTATAGAAGTCTGTTTAAAAAGAAATATGACTGTCTACACTGCCCTGGGCTCAGTAAAAAGTCCTTATTGATATAATGTAAGTTTGTATGTGGGACTGCAATTGTACTTTGAAAGCTATGTACGTATCCCTTTGGTATATTTCCTAAAAATAAATAAGTTTTAATGTACCAGTAACTGAATACATCCCAAACTCCAAAAACTTCCTTTTAAACTGGTAATTATGTAACAAAATCTGTGTTTTGTCAAACTTGGTAAGACCAGTGTGTTGATTCAAACACCTCAGGCAAATAAGATACACACATAAGAATATGATTACAGCTAGAGGCTGTAACTTCATTAACCTAATTAACATAACGATAACTGGGGAGATGCAAAACAGCTATTTCACCTAATATCACTACCTAACAGGAGTGCTCCAGAGTACTTTTACCTAGGATATATCAATCAAGTTAATAACAAAACCAGCAAACTTCATTTACATTCCTCAGCAGCTGACAACCAAACCCTTTCCCGTTTTCTTCTTGTGCCAGAGATCAAGGTGAAGGGTGTCTCAGCCTGTGCTTAAAATTTTTCCATATACTAGGGCAGGTTGGCCAGTAACTTGGAAAACACTTGAGACTGCCTGAAAATTTTTCCCTTGAGTCACCTTGGACCCTGTAACATAAGGTCCTAAATTTCAAATTGGCAAAAAACTGCAGGAAAAACATATTCCAAACCAATTGCCGCTATAAGATCCTCTGAGTCTGCTAAGTTTCTTGGGTGTTTGAAACATGAGAAAATTTACATTGCAGAAAATTAATTTCTAGATACAATAGAGGACAAAAAACCACACAGTACAACACTGTCACAAAACTCAGGAATCAAAGATTAGGTATAACCTAGAAATGCAGAAAGAACTAGAGACAAGACAGATTTGCTTAGTAAAAGCTAAAAGTTAATGATAACATTGAGCATGTAATGGTTTAGGTTGCATATGTAGAAAAAATGGAGACATGATGATTTTACTTTTATGTAATAAGCTATAGTTGAAGTATCTTTTATCACTAACTGTAGGCTTTTATTGTGTTAAGGATATCCTTATTAAGGAGGACCTTTATAATGTACTATGACAAATTTGATTGGTCTGAAAACCCCAGGAACTAAGTAACAGAGCTTAAAAAAATTGTACTAGAAAAATGTGAGGTTTTTCGGTAGAAAATGCTGAGGCATTGGAAGGGAGCTTTCCACAAGAATGCACCTGTTTGTTTTGTTTGTTTTTTTTAAAATCAGGAAAGATTTCTCTTATTCAGCATTTAATTTCTGTCAAAACTAGAAAAAAGCAATACTGTTTTTGCCATGTACCTGCAATATTAAAAAACAGACCTCAGATCTTTGCTCTGATTAATCTGGAAAGGACTTGAACTTGCAACTTTTACATCCCAGGGGAGTGGCACTTAGCTGCTGCCTCTTCTGAAGGGAGGCTCTCTATTTTTTCCATAAAACCCCTTCAGAAGTCTGAGTTTTGGCTTGATGCGAAGTAACCACAGGCTAAGTTAATAATTTCCTACCCAGTTCTCCAGTGCTCATGCCTTTGAGTGATATTTACCAGCACTTTTCCTTAAAAACTAGCAAATATTTACAAACTTCTTTCGTAGCAAGTCTAAACTCCCAGAGTTGACTGAAGTATTCTTGGATTTAAGACCCAATACCACAGGCCTAAGAGGTTAAGCAAGTCCTGAAAACGTAGATGTAGAGTTGTTTTTCCATATACAGGCAGATAAAGTGGTTTTCTCTAGGAGAGTTTAATTCATTCTGTCACAATTCTCCATTTTTCTGTCCTCGTTGCCCATGGCCACTGCAGCCATGTTCTCATCTGCCTTGTTTGTGTTGGGTCTGATGCTCATACAATCCTGCTGAAGAATCTAAACAAGGTCAGTTAAGAAAATAAAACCAGCAGTGGAAAAAAAGAATTGTTTAGATGTAACTGTTTGTCTCCTTTCTTTAAATAAAAAGATTTAAGTAGAAATCCGTGTATAGAGTTTGCATGGCAAGGTTTTGGTCGCAGGTGGGCTACAGGGGTGGCTTCTGTGAGAAGCTTCTAGAACCTATGTCCAACAGAGCCAGTGCCAGCTGGCTCCAAGATGGACCCACTGCTGGCCAAGGCCAAGCCCATCCGCAACGGTGGTAGTACGTCTGGGATAACAGATTTAAGAAGAGGGAAAAAAGCTGCTGTGGCACAGAAACTGCAGCCAGAGAGAGGAATGAGAAGACATGAGAGAAACAACTCTGCAGACCCCCAGGTCAGTGAAGGAGGGGGAGGACATGCTCCAGGCACCAGAGCAGAGATTCCCCTGCAGCCTGTGGGGAAGACCATGGTGAGGCAGGCTGTCCATCCCCCTGCAGCCTGTGGAGGTCCATGGTGGAGCGGATTTCCACCTGGAGCCTGTGGAGGACCCCATGCCAAAGCAGATGGATGCCTGAAGAGGCAGTGACCCCATTGAGAGAGCATGCCTGAGCAGGCTCCTGGCAGGACCTGTGGAGAGAGGAGCCCACACAGGAGCAGGTTTTCTGGCAGGACTTGTGACCCCACGGGGGACCCAGGCTGGAGCATTTTGTGAAGAACTGTAACCTGTAGGAGGGACCCCATGCTGGAGCAAGGGAAGACTGAGGAGTGCTCCCCCTGAGAAGGAAGGAGCACCAGGGACAATGTGTGATGAACTGACCACAACCCCTGTTCTGGGAGTAACTGCTGAGTAATCTCCCTGTCCTTATCTTGACCCATGAACATTTCATTATATATTCTCTCCCCTGTCCAGCTGAGGAGGGGAGTCACAGAGTGGCTTTGGTGGGTACCTGGCATCTGGGCAGGGTCAACCCACCACAGTCCTACACTGAAATCATCTAGCCAGCCTACACAGTATGGTTAATGGATTTTCTCCAAGGTTTGCTGAACAAGTTTAAGACCATTTTGCATTGTAAAATAGGAGTTAGTTTCCTAAGCTATCTCCTTTGTCTTCTGCTGTCTTGTTCTGCATTTAGTATAATTTACTGGACTTGCTTTATGATTGAAATAAATCATTTGGTTCAGATAAGCTTTTGCATTTGTCCAGCCTTTTAAGCCTTGTGATGATTTTGAGGACAATATAGGCTTGTGAGTATGAGGTCAAAAGTCCATTTTTTCATAAATGATAAATTCCTTGATCTTTTAAGTAAGGCATTTTCTTAATATAAGTTTTTGTCACAGTATTTAGAATGTCAGACTGGACACTCATTGCCTTAGTCATCACAGTCTACATCCATCAAAAATACCATGGTCTTCAGTCTTATTGTCTCAGTGTATAAAGTGCAGTTATATTTTCATTGGATGCAACTACCCGAACCTTTACAATTAATACCATGAAAGTAAACTATAATTACAAAAATTGAAATTAATCCTCCCAAACAACTTGACAGTTCTTAACTCCTGGGCACTGCACAAATGATACTCCAGAGACATCAAACATTTATTTGTGAGTTTGTTTTTCCAATGCTTTCTTAGTTTGAGCACACCAGATTTACTGGAAGACATATCTGTGATTCGTGCAAGACTTTTATTTTAAATTATGATAATTTACAGTTCCTTTGGAACCTGCTTAAAATGATTCCATGTGTCCGTGACAACACTATTCTGTAAATAATTTTGCTTCTGTAAACTTAAGGATGTGAAGTTTCCTAGATATTGTAGTAGAGGTCTGTGAAATCAGTAAGTCAGTTCTGATAATCACAAGTGACAGTGACTGAGCAAGTGACAGTATCTGATGCTGTACTCTGTGACCAAGATGAACAATATAATATTAGTTAGAGTTCTCTTTCCAGGGAGTTTACTAGAATTATTCTCTGTGAAAAGAATCCAATTAAAAAAATGAAAATTTACTCCAGTTTGATTTTCAGCATTTCACAGTGCAGATTTTAAAAATACTCAAGGAAGATAGAAATACAAATTCTGAAAACTTAGCACTCATTGTCCTAAATACTTCAGTTGCTTGCAAAATGTCCTTAATGCCCTTGGTGAGAAGGAAGGAGGAATGGACATTCTACTACTTCTACCATGTCTATAAGCAATGATTAGACATTAGCAATCATTATATGTGATTAGAAGCTGGCTACTTTATAAAGTCTGTTTATAAGGAAATCATACATATTGTGGATGTTAGCTTATAGAAAAAAATGAAGTATGTTATTTTTTCTTATTAATACATTACTACTCTGTATTAAAAATATGAAGCATTACAAGAAACAACCACAGGTGGAAAACCAGGTATCTTCAGTAGATAATTGTAAGACATTCTGTGAATAAAAGAAGATGCATAATTTACTGTAGCCTCAGGGTAGCTATAAATTATATTCAGACAAATCACTATTTGTTCTGTTATTGTAGTGAAAAATTCTCCTAGCAACTACTGTGCCTTACTGTATCTGTTAGTTAATATACAGTACATGCTTTCTTAAAAGAATGTATACAAAAGGATGACAAAGATCTTTATCTTTTCTGGCAAAGCCCACAAGCTAAAATGGTTAATTTTCAGTCGAAAGAAATAAGAAATCTTTTAGCTCCTTTAGACTACTTGGATGAAAAAAGTAGAAAAGAAAGATGTAATGTGTATCAAGAAAGGAAAGGGCAAGAAAACTGCTAAAACAGCAATAGACAGAAAACATAAACCTATATATTGCTAGGTGAGAACTAAAATATAAAAAAAAATGAATGATAAAGTGATACTAAAGCCTAAAATAAACTTTTGGAATAATAATAATTTGAATAAAAATTATAATAATTATATAACTATAATAAAATAATTTGAATCATTATATAGAAAAATAAGAAAACAAACCAGTACCAGCTAGTGGTACTGTATGCCTTGGAAAAATAAACAGGTATGATAAAGAAATGATTGTGTATATTTGTTA
Organism: Elanus axillaris; assembly: GCA_026212715.1. Lineage (NCBI taxonomy): Eukaryota > Metazoa > Chordata > Aves > Accipitriformes > Accipitridae > Elanus > Elanus axillaris. The sequence continues at coordinate 16,272,228 of JANZLQ010000078.1, read as the reverse complement.
TAGGTTATCTGACTTGGAATGGAAAATTCCTACATCAACTCTTGAAGTGTTAAAACCAGAAGCTACTTATATTCATGAGGGACTTAATAACCATTTTGAAACCCATTAGGTAATGAAGACAGTAAAACATGAAAGTAGTTCCTAGAATACAGAGAAGACAGCTTTATGATCCAGAAAGTAGAAAATCCATCCAGAGGAGAAACTGTCCTGGATCTACTTCTTCAATAGGGGGGAACTAATTGAGAACGTGAGTATAATACAGAGCTACTTGCATTACTCACCATATGTATCTGATTGTAAGAAAGTAAATCCTGCTGAATAAAGGAACTGAGAAATATGGCACAGCAAAGAAAGGATATGGGACAGACCAGAATATGTCTTTGCCAAACTGTTAACCCTGCCTTGCAGTTGTAGGGAAAACAGTGTACAAGTTCCAGGAACATGCACAGAGGAACATGCAGAAAGTTGTACTGTACAGCAATGATGCTTGACACATCACTGATGAACCAATACTAGTGGTTGCCCATTATCTATGGGGTTGTTTCTCTCCTGCAGTTTGCAGCATTGTGTTGCTATGGTAAATTTAGCAGGTGGTGAGTTAAGTGGAAGACTAGTCACAGCAGAATGGAGCATGATGCAAGCTAATTTATCTGGTTTTGTAATTTAAGCTAAATTGTTTTAAAATAATATATGTTATATAAATCTATATCACACAAAGTGCAACACAGAAATGTTTTCTGCTGTTGCTTGACCAGCATGAAGATGAAGATGGGAACAGAATAATGTAGAAGAGTACAGTCTGGAGGACTGAAGCTCCTTTGCAACAGTGCCTTCTCAAATAAGGTCCCTAGCACTGTTTCCAGTCTTCATTGGCTATTTGACTTGGTAGTCTCTATTTCGTCCTGTCTGTTTCCATCTACACAGAACTCAGCAGAGTTAGACAGGACAATTTATAACCTTGTAGTACCAGTAACTAACAGAATAACCATGATCTTTGATGGACTGAAAATTCTCCAAATTAAGATGTAAACTAGTCTGTGTAATGTAGTTGTGGAGTACACAACAACAGCCCAGCTATTCAAAGCATCAAGAAGTAATTTGGTAGTCTCTTCATTCAGCCAGTGTAACTGTTGTGCTCTCACCAATAGCACAGATAGTTCTCATCTGTTGCTGATATATGGAGGTAATCAGTCCAGGCAGGATAAAGACAGTGAATTCAGTGAACAGGACTCAAGAGAGACTGAAGATCTAATTGTGGACCCAAGAAATGGATTAACTTCTCAATTTAATTTTTTAACTGTTTCCTCATAGGACAATTCAATTTGGAAGGGACCTCAGGACATCTTTATAGTCCAACCTCCAGCTCAAAGTGGAGTCATCTATGAGGTCAGATCTGGTAGCTCAGGGTTAGGTCAGGTCTTGAAAACCTCCAGGGATGGTGACTGCACAGCCTCTCTGAAAAACCTGCTCCACTACTGGACTGACCTTATGGTGAGAAAGCTTACCAGTGCACCCTGGTTGAACTTCACGTGTTTCAAATTATGTTTGTTTTTATTTCAGCCATCATGCATTGCTGTGAAAAACATGTTTCTGCCTTCTTGGTTATTGCTTTGTAGGCCCTGCCAGGCTGCTGTTAGGTCCCCTCAGGTTGTCTCTTCTCCAGGATGAACATGTGCAGCTTCCTCAGATTCTCCTCAAGGGGAAAGTGCTCCAGCCCTTGACCATCTTGGTGGCTGTTCTGTAAACTTGCCCCAGTTTATCAATGTCCTGTACGGGAGGAACAAAACTGGACACAGCACCCAGATAGGGTGTAACAAATGCTGAGCGGAGGGGAAGAATCATTCCCTTTGAGCTACCAGCTGTGCTCCTGTCCATGTAGTGCAGGACACTGCTGGCCTGCTTTGCTGCAAGAGCTCACTGTGGGCTCATGCTCAGCTCACTGTCTGCCAGCCCCTCCAAGCCTTTCAGCAGAGCTGCTCCCCAGCCTGTATCATTACAAGGTGGTCTCCCTTCCCATGTGTGGTACTCAGCATTTGTCCTTGCTGAATTTCATTACACACCTGTGGCCCATTCCTCAGGTCCCTTTGGATGGCAGCCCTGTCCTCGACCCCTCCTCCAATTTGGTGTCATCTTCAAACTGAGCATCGATTTTCTTTTCCTTCAACCTTTCTTTTAAGTAAAATCATTTGGGGAAGGGCTGTCTTTTGCACAGCATTGCATGAGGTGCCTGGGTGAGGGATCTTCAAGGGACATCTTCTCAGAAAACTCAGGGCTTTCCTGTTATATCAAGAATGACTGTTTTTGTTGGAGCACCTATCACCCACATGCATGCTTAAATCCCTGGCTGAAGTCTGTGTGGACAGATTACGGGAGAGTTGTGCTGTGTCTCAGTTCTTAGCCGAAGCGGTGACACTAGGCACTGTGAGACTGTATTGAGAAAAGAATGTATATTCTAAGGAACTAGATAGAGTGAAAGATTAAGCGCAGATAGTATTTACTCCAGCTTTGCAATGGAAAACTTCTGTAGACTCTATCATAGTTTCTTGTTTTAACAAATCTTGAATAATTTACTGAGCATTAAGGCCATGCTGCCTTCTTATTTAAACCATTTATTTTTTATTACTCCTAACCCATGGTGTTTTAACCCTGTCAAAAATTTCACCTCATTATTCAGCTGGTTTGACTAGCTAATTTGGAAGAGCAAATCTGGCAGAAAAAAAATGAAAAAAAATCAGCCATTTTTCACTTTTTGCCTCAAGCATGTAACTATGAATGATTCATAGCACTTCTTGCTCTGTGACAGATTCATTATTAAAAGTTTATTTAATTATCAATACTGTGCTCTACTCTATTAAGAAAATCATATTTTATATTGACTATTACTTGTGAATGAAGTTATCAGTGTCATTCAATCCACTTGGAATCCTGAACATCTGTTTCATTAAGCTGATAATGTTTGTTATCGACGTGTTTAACACAATATATTTTCCAAGGGTGTATTGGCAACTTCTCCATGTGTTAAGAGAACTCTCTAGTGTAAGCTAGTATATATGATACTGTGTGTCCTGTTAGTTGCTGTCTGGATGTTTGAGGTATTTTTTAGGCTCAAAACCACTGGGAGATTGCACCGAAGTGCCCATTTCAGTAGTGCCAGATTAATTTGTTTCATTGCTGTCTTCACTGCAAATGTATGACAAGGAATACAATGATCTCGGCATGTAAATTATATCTGGACGTACAAAATAAAGGGATTTATTATCTGTTGTTAATGTCAGTTGTTTCCAGTTTGCCTAAATACATTAAAAACATATTATGATATTTTGGATATTACACAAACACTAACATTAACATATTTTAATCTATGCTTCTATTTTTTCTTCGTTCCATTTCAGATTAATAACTATTACCATTATCAATGTTTTATCTCTTTTGTGCTGGAAATTAAATTCTGCATTAGAGAAGGTGGATAATGTTTAATAGGAAAATTAGAAATATTCCAAAATACAAAAGCTTTATTTTCTTTTCTATTTAACATTGCTTTCATGCTCAAATGATATTTTCTGCTTGTTTTCATTATTTTCAATAGTTTTTATGTTGGAAAACACCCAGGTGAATAATTGGCTTTTTCTAAACAGAGGTTCCAGATTTATTCCAGAAGCTTTCTTTAAAAGCATGTGGAACAATTACAAAAGAATGTGTTTATTTATTTTAAATATACAAAGCACAAGGAAATCAATGATCTTTTTGTTCATTTCAGTGGACTAGGTCTTTCTTACACTGATTGCAGTGGCCAAAATATGTTACATTATGAGGAAACAATATTCTGTCTATATTTAATGTTACTTTCCATCCCAAGACAAATTTTGTATCTTGCCATTAAGCATTTTTCTCTCTCAAAGTTCACACATATAATTGTGGCTTAGCAAGTGCTGTCATAATGTTGATGTCATTTTAGATATAGGAAAATGCAGAAGGGAAAGTATTTATGGTATTTTGAAATGTTTATGTTTCAAGTTGTGAGGTGGTTTTTGTTGTTGTTGTTGTTATTTATTTTTATTGTACCAGCTTTGGAAAAAATCCCATTGTAATACAGACCAAATGAAAGACAGGAAAATGCAAGACTTTTTTTTTTTTTTTGAGTAGTCTGCAAAGGATTAGTCCAGTAACTGGCAGAAACATAATGCTTTATTTTCCATGTATGAGTAAGTCTTATGATAAATCAGGTGACTGTCTTCAAAGTATAAAGCAGTGTTTAGAAATAGTGATAAATTAATCTGCAGTTAGAAACACATACAACTTTCTGTCTTAATCAATACAGCCTTAGTAAAAAATCAAGCAACAGTTCTTATAAGAACTGTTCTTATAAGAACTGTTAATATTGACTGCTCCTTGAACTTTCATCTTCCTCTCTGTGAGTCTACTGAGGAAGGCAAATATCACTAGAAGATACAATTTTTGTTAGAATATTCAAAAATCTTCATTTTAAGATACCAACCCAACCTCAGTAAATGAGACAATTTTTTCCCCCTTGATGATTGTTTACTATATCCCTAACCAGATATCATAAGAAAAATTTCCCTTAGAAATGAACTGCTTTGTGGGACTGTACCAGTATGAGAGATATTTTCAGAAATATGCAGAAAGACTTTTTGGATCTAAATACGATATTCAATCAAAAATAGACATTCAAGCCACAATAACAAATGGCATAGAAAAATGGAAGAAAAAGACTTGGGACTTGATTCCAGTTCTTCTATTAGCTAAATGACTAATATAATTCATGTCTATACAGACAATGCTTGTTCTGGCATTGGGACAGTGACTGTTTATAGGCCAATCTAGCATCTCCCTAACAAAACTTTCAATGAATTCTCATTCTAGCTACTACTCAAACCAAAACTTTGCAGTTTGGTATCTCCCTCCAGACTTCTGTGAATACATGTGTTTGTGTGCATGTGGTGAAAAAAGATCCCAAATTACCATATATTTTCAAAGTAGTATGAAATCAAACAATTAAGGACTTCATCATAAAACACAAAGCATTGCACTAGCTACAAATGTACAATGTACAAATTTAAAGCAGAAAATAGAAGCCAAACAAGTTCCAAACACTGCAAACTCTATAGTTCTACTTTTCACATGGGATAACATAAACTAATCTGTATGAAAATTATTGAATGATACCAATTGATGCTGGAACACAGTATCTTAAAATAATTCCTCCATTTCTCCCTCTCAAAGAGAAAAATTCTGTTAATTTTCACACTGCCTTGAGCTTGCCAAACTCATCACAAGAGCCAAATATCCACCAAGCATTGGAACCAGACTTTATCAGAGCAACAATTGGCAAATCTGTCCATTGAAGCCAACACAGTCAATCCCACAGTGAATCTCAGTATCCCAGAAGGAACATCAGAATTCATGAATACAATATATGCTCCCTTCCAGTGGTAATTCTGTGCCCAATTCCACATGAAACTCTGCAGGTGAAGCAAAGCAATCACTTTGTGTCAAAATGGATTCACTTGGTCAACCAATACTCAGAGGGAGAAACTTCTTAACAAAATAGCTATTTCCTGATCTATTAGTTCTGATGCTCAACAGAGAACTGAAAAAAAAAAAAAAAGAAAAAAAAAGCTAAGCAAAGATAGTTCTTTAAATTAAAATTATAACTCTGACATGTACTGCAATTTATGGACTTAATTGTGATACTGGTTTTCACATTCCAGCCTCTTCTCTTGTCTTTTCTGGATCATACTTCATTATTTTTTACCTGTCAACTAGCTTGTCCTTGCAGATCATTCAGTATAATGGTTTAACTTAAATCTGTTGTTTCAAACTGTGATTTTTTTTTTTAGTTTGCTATTATTTTGTCAAACATCGGGAAATAATTGACTTTTAAAGTCTGTCTGCTACTTCCAGCTACTTCATCTAATGCACTGGATGATACTACTTTCTTCTAAAATTCTTAGCTGCCAGGTACTTACTATGTAGAGCTTTTACAGTACTGGAAGTTATTTTGTACCACTAACAATTCAAAACTAAGACAGAGATATCAAGAAACATCTGTTGGAGACTAGTCGGCAGGCAACTTGTCAGAGTACTGTTTTGTAACATGAAGATATCCAAGTTCCTGGTCTGAATTCAGAAATGGCTTGAGCTTAGGTGTCCCAGTGCTCAAATGTTTGTTCCAATAAGTAAAATTTTGACTTAATTTACACCAATTGTCTTTGAAGCATTTTGAAGATTTTCATATAACCCTAGTGTGGAAGAGTAAGGGAGAAGAGAAAGAAACAAATTATTTCTTTGTGCTATTACTACCTGAGTCAATATATCTTTTTTCCCCACACAGTTGTTGCCACTGGGAGAGGCAAAGTCCATTTTCCAGCAGTACAAAGTGCATAGGTAAAGATATGAGATGTCAATATTCACTGTGCCAGAAGTTTCATTTCACAGCAGCAGCAGCCTCCGCAATGATACCCTGCAACGGGTGGGATGGATGGATAGTTGCAAGTGGGAGGTGACTAAGGATTCAGCTGAGAATTAGCTATTCTCACTTCACTGCAAAACACTGTTTTAGGATGGTGCATGCTTAAAAGATCTTCTAGTTGCTAGTTCAGAGGTCTAGAAGATGGGGAAACTATGTGCCTTTCCTCCACAACACACTTTCTCTGCAGAGCTACTTGATTCCTCAATTTTCCCTGGACAGAATAGTAACCCTCCAGACATAATGTCCAGTCTCCTCAGGTAGGTTTATTTATTATCCATATTTCTGTGTCCTTCCAGGTACTTTCATAATCTTAACCCTTATATTTATTAAATCATAGTTTTTTAAGAAAACTTTCACAGAATTCAGGGCCTTGGATTTGCTTTAGGCAATGGCTCCTGACCGGTTCATAGTGCAGACTGGACTGCATACAGACTTTATCAAGTTTATTTTAATGTACTGAAGGAGTTATTCTTAAGGTTCAATATATATTATCTATTTCTATCACAAGGGGGAAAAAAATCAACATCTTTTTTTCAATCATACCATATTTTTTCTTGATGAAAACTCATATTGAAATTGAATTTAAATGTAACAAAAAGGGAGGGCCCTCCCAAATTAATGAAGTATGTCTTGAAGTACAATACATTCTAAATTCACTTATTTTATGGAAGATGGGTTTTTTCTTCCCTGTGTGAAATTTTGTCTTCCTGGTTAAATTTTGTGCAGTGGAACTCAGACACAACCCACTGAGAGCATTAACTGTGTTTCAAAATAACTAGAATGTTTAGAAATGTTCTCTAGAATTCTCCTGGGAAAAAAAAAATCATTGGTAAGTCTGCATCAGTATAAAACAAACACATGAAAATACAGCCCCCCAAAAATTAGTTGAATGTTTTTCACCCTTTTTTGGCAACATTTACCTAGAACTTGCTTTTTAGTCAGATTTTAAGAAAAAGAGGTAAGATTTTCCTGACACAATCTGAATTTATCCCTTGGGTAATATTATTTTCTGTTGGACTTAGCATAAACAAAATATTTATTTTTATCTGCTGCAAATGAACTATGAATATCCCTCTTTCTCTCTCTTTTTCCATACTAAAATTTTCTTTACAATAGAAACAAATAAATTGCTGGCACGACATGAATGGATTTTTTCAATTACTTTATGATGCAGATATGGTTTACTAGAACAACCTACAGTATAGTCTCCTGATTCAGCAGAGCATGTAGGGTTAAGTAAATGTTTTGCTTCAGTACATTTATACTTATTAAACCTTCATTTATTGCAGTGGGTCATTTTTGATTAATGTTGCTATTTCTGTTTTATAGTTTTGCCTCAAGGTTCTCAGTATTTTATGAAATATGTTGCTGCTTAAGTTTGTTTGATCGATCCACTCCCAAATGAGATAGTTATGACAATTTACAATTAACTTTTATTTTTTACTTTTAAATATAGTTGATGTGTTATTTATAATGGGTACTTAATCTGTGAATTTACTGTCACTTATTTTCTAAATATTGACTTGCTCATGTTATTTTGGTAGAAATTAGGCATACAGTATAGTACCAGGAAAATGATACAAAGACCAGTCAGTTTAATTTTAGGAAACTTAATTAAAGTTTGTGCTGTACTTTGTGCAGCAAAGTACCACATATTGCACTTGCAAATTATTATGATGAATTAATAATTAATCTTTGTGATGAACTGGTGATATGCAAATTCTAATACATATTTCTGGTGAAAGTAAATAATAGATGTAATCCAGCAAACAACAGAGAAGTGATTTACTAATCTTACATGTAATGGAAACTTTGTTCAAAATTTCAAAGTGACTGCAAGGCAGGAGGTCAGGAGCTAATGGCTGCAGTGAGCTCTACTAGCCAACTCCCTGAGTAAAGTTAGTCTGATAGAACAGTATGTTTAGCATACTTGTGAACCTGCTAATTTTAAGAGAGCTCGTCAATATATTAGCGGAAGTAACAAAATCTTTTTCACTCTTTTCAGATGCTCTAACTGTATCATAAACAACACAAACGCTATAAAGCCTTCTTGCTGAGATGTTCAAAGCCTAGTTCAGCAGCATCCAAACTACAAATTGACAACAAGCAGAGTTAAAAACTCATTAACTCCCAGAAAGAAAAGATCATCTCATTTTTAATGTTAAAAAGTAGGGCAACTATTACTACTCCTTATGGAAGTAAATAATGATTTCTTGAGAGCAATTAAAAATGGTTTAAAAGTGTTTGACAAAAAAAAAAAAAGAAAAAAAAAGACATTAAGACACAAGTAAATCTGTGCCAATTTACTTCAGCAAGTCCCAGAGAAAACAGTACATCAGTTATACACAAATACAGCTGCTAACTATAAACTATCACAAATATCTTAGAAATAATGTGGAAATAGACTGATAGTGATAATCAGTATCATTAACTCAAAATCTAAGATGACACGAGTCATTTCTTCCCTCCAAACCTAAAATATTAGCCACCTTTTTTTGTTGTTTCTTTCAAAGATAATACATTAAGCAAATGAGCTGATAAGAAATTGAAATGCTAGTAATGGAGAACATAAAGGATTTGGTCAGGATCCCAGGAATCTGAATTAGTAAAAAATAAACCAACTTCTACATATATTTCCCCAGATGGTTTTCATTTTTGCATTCAGTCCATGAATTTTATGGGCCTTTCATACCCCACCCCTCAGCCTACATGATTTGTAACATTGTCGTAACTTGGTTCTCAACCCTCTTAATGGCTGCTTTAATGGTTTCCCGTTTGCAGTTAGTTGAGCAAATTTCAACTAAGGTATCAACTGAGCAATGCTTAGCCAGTTGTTTTATTGTTGTGGGGTTTTTTATTTGTTTTGGGTTTTTTTTGTGTTTTGGTTTGGTTTTCAATTTGGGTTTTGTTTGGTTTTCTGTTTTTTTTTTTCCCAGTTTGGTGAGTGTTTGCTAATACTGGTTAAAGGAAATATATCCAACATTGACACAGTTCTCTTCCTTTAAGATGATACAATGAGTCAGAGACTCTCCTACATTCTGTGGTGTTCATGCTCCTAAAGGGAAAAATGCTTTTGGCTGGTAAATCTATTAGCAGACTAATGAACACATTTATGTTAATAGCATGTATTGCCAAGGGTTGAAAAATCTATTGATTTCCCTTAGTTGAACTACTTATTTTTCCACTTACTTCTCTTACCAGCTCTGTGCCCTAGTTTGTTATGCTGTTGTCCATGTTGAGTTGCACCTAATACAGTGGTTCCTTGGAATAACAATGAAGTTACTGGTAAGCGAGGGATTGCTCAGAGTGGGTAGCTGAGTTGCAGTGCAACCCCAGGTGAATTTTCAGTCTCCATTTCTATTTTATCAAGTCTCTTTAAGCACCATACATCTCATTTCTAGGTGATTACTGTAGTGTTGGAAGTGTTTCAGGGGGGTTGCATAGATAACTCCTACCATATAGGGAATAGAGACAAAATAATGTGAGAAATTACCTTAGAGTTAGTTGCTCCTGGCCTCTTAGTTGTGCAAAATGCTGCCTGGGTTTATGCTGCAGGACACAGGTCCTTTGAAGTAGATCCCGAATTCCTGATGCCATGAAGAGACAAACCGAATTCCTCAGTCTCTCTGATTTGCTTTGTAAGGAAATTCAAATACATGTGCAGAGACGAAAGAAGGATGCTCTATGGAAAGCCCGGTGGAGGGATTGAGCAGGGTGTCCAGGGAAAGCAATTGCTTTGTAAAAAAGCCAAAACCTAAGTGAGTGCCACTGCTTGCCAGAGGGGATTATTCTTCCTAGAGATTTTTGTGAGACCAGTATTTTGCCAAGAGAGCACATAAATGTTAAGCGCAACTGCTGCTGCAATGGTTTATCTACAATTATGACCCCCCAAAGCCATCAATGTAGTACCTTTTAAAATATTATCCTGAATTAGACATGTGACTCTTGCTTACGAGTAGAATACGTGTAGCCATTATATTGGATAATTAAATAGCATTCCAATTAGACAACCTTAATGAAGTATTTCAGAGACAACATGTATACATCGTCATTTTCTCTGGTGTTTAAGCACGAGCAAATAGCCAGTTGCACAATATTGTGTAATAGAAGCTTGCTTTTGTAAATATATGTTGTTGTGAATCTAAATTTTTATTTAAATACATAAGACTTTTTAAGGTTAAGAAAGTAATCAATATTCCATTGTCACATTACTTGTCTAAGATTATGCTTTATGGGATAGATTTAGTCTTTTGAAACAGATCTAAGAGAGAAAGCTCAGGTAGCTGAAGGTTACTATTCAGCTGAAGCTTTGGTATTTATTTTGCTGCCAGTGAGGACCATATGTATTCTGCTGATCACAACATCCTTAATCTTCTTTAATTTTTAAGGGTTAATAATAGAATCTTAATTTCCAGTACAAAGCAAATGGAAGCTACTGCCAAGTTGGGATAAGATGTTAACATAGCAGAGATACAGTTTAGAAAACACAGATTCTGTTCTTGATGCTTTTATTTCTTGGCATACTTGGCAGAATAACATGTGACAATCCATTTGAGTGATTTTTTGAGAGGGCAGGCTATTATTTTTCTTATGGCATTATGAAGGGTAAGTGATTTCTCTTGTAACTGCAGGGCAGGTTTTGTGGAGATACATGACCCAAACCATAATAAGACTCAGTGAAGGGCAACAATGTAGGGAACAGGGGCCTTTATTTTCCAAGTTGCACTGGATTACAGATGGCTGGATTAGAAACTTTTTTCTGATGCAGTACTTACAGATGGTGTGCTTTACTTGCTGTGCAGTGCATAGAGTGAAAAGATAGATTTGGTTTTTAGAGTGGGACAGTAAAAGTGATTACATCAGTCTTGACAGTTGTGACTTGCTTCAAACTCCTAAAGAAGTCAATGCAAAGCTTAATGTTCCTGTGTTTTCTACAAGAAAGAATAACAGAGGCAAAATGGAAGAACTGTGGCAGATGATAGTAAAGTGTCTTTACTATTAACAAGCTTCATTAATTTCTTTCTGGACAAAATTATAATATTGTTAAATATGCTTTCCTAAAAGACTATTTTAAGATCTAATAATTTGTCCTTGTTTTTAGAGTGTTTTAAAATCCTCAGGTTAAATTCTAAATTGACAAGATACTATTATTATTTATTACTCCTATTTTTCAAAACATCATTGTTTACCTTGCTAATTTTATTTTCAGTTTGGTCAAGCGATGCAATGCTTATTAGTATATTAAAACAATAGCACTGTAGCTGTAAATAAGTCACACACTCCCCCCAAAGAATGCAGATGAAAATAATATGATAAAGATTGTAATCAAAATAAATTATGCCTTGGGAAAAAATGTAAATTGCACAATTAGGCAATACAATAGAATGTTCCATAATTAGGTGCAATACAAGTGTAACCATCCTTAATATCAGTAGTATGCAAGCCTTTCAGACTTCATTAAAGAGTTCCATTGGAACATGTGAATAATAGGATTAATATAGCCATGGGCACTGCTGGGTCAGCTGGCAATAGATCAATCCAAAACGTAGAGCATATTAAAAGGATTATAGATTAGCAATTAGATGGCTTTTTCATGAGCAAGGAATAGTTCCTCAAGCTTTGCCAAAGGTTAACAGAGATAGGATGTCGATTTTTTCAGTTTATAATCCAGTAAGAGCTTTAAGGTGAGGGAAGTTATGACATTTTCAGGATGGTAAGATTGATATGAACAAAATATAACAAACCTTTCATGATCAGTGGCTTGGCTTCACAGGGAAACTGTTCTTACACAAAAAGTAGGATATAAATATCTACTGTTAAAAACTACATCTCTAAGAAAGAAAATTTCAAGTGAACTATCTGAGAGGCCAGAGACAGTCTTTAAGTCCTTATCTATAGCATTCAGTTTGAAAACATTGGTTGCATTTCAGAGAATACATAAATAAGTTCTCTAATTCAAACTCTACAAATCAATGTTGAGTATTACTAACACTAAACACTACTGGAATTATAGTTTGACACTTACTTTTAGTTTGTCAATAACACAGATATCTAAGAATTTTTTTATAGCTTCCTGATGAAATACTGGATGGCAATATTGGTATGTTTTCAACTGCATAAAGAGAATATAGTATGTGCAATCAATATATATTGATCACACAGGAGCTGAGTCTCAACATTTCTAAAAATCAGGTCACTTATTTGGATGCCTCAGTGTGCTCATACTTCAGAAGTCTAGCTCTGAAAATATGGGCTTTTGTATAAAAGGAGACAGTAAATGTATTGAAAAAGAAGAAGTGGACATTCAAATGGGAAACAAATCAAAGATACCTGGAAATAGAAGAATGATTACCACTGAATAATTTATTCAACAAACTTAAACATTTATGTCTGTTCATGAATATGTTTAATCCCCTCGTTATAGGAGATAGCCTTGCTATCTTTCTGCAGAAATTTTGGGACAGAGGTCAGACTATTAATATTTTGCTGTATCTATAAGTTACTCTGTAAGAAATATGTTGTGTAATATTGCATGAAGCTGCACTGACTTCACTATAACAACAGCCCCTGTAGAGATCTGTGTGTTGGATTAGTTTGAAACTAATTCTCCCTCCTTATTCTGCCCAAACCAGCAGTTTTGTAGGGCCTGTAGCTGCATCAGGTAGTTTTCTGGATTATTCACTGTTTTTTAATAACAAGAACTCTCTGGTAGAATCTGTCTCTCTGAGGACCTGAAAAACTGTGATGCAAACTCAGTCTCTGGTTCTGAATGTCTCTTTAACGTGCCAGCTACGTTTTATTGGTTCTATGGTAAATGTCTCAACTTTCTACATAGAAAGGACTTAAGGGATATAGGATTATATGTAACAAACACATGATTAAAAAAATACACTGTATCACTTTCTAATACTGGGGATGTGCAATAATATTTTAATCTTGGCTAACCTCCTTTTTTTCATAATCACACCTGGCATTCAGAAAAGCAGAAAAGGCAATATTTTCTATTAAAAAAGTTTCAATTGCATTTCTGACTGAAATCTGTATAATTGCTACTTTTACTTTAGCTAAAGTGTACTGGAAATTTTTATAAAGTAGGGATTTCTAATTACAATTCTTTTCAATTTGGTTGAATTGTGACAGCTGTTCTGATTTTGACAGACAAGAAACGAAGTCTTTGCGATGCAATGACAGCAATGTCCATGACACTAATTGCAACTTTTGTTGGAAAATGTCATGTATTACATTTCAAATAGGATCCAAAGATAAAGATGGCTCTTCACGCATTATACTTTGCAACAGAACTCTGGGACATTAACATTATTTTTGTTTTAGACTAATAATTCAGTGCAACAACTATAGACACTGATATGGGTAGCAGCCATCAATGCTGAAACAGTCCAGTCAACTCACTGGCTTTATCAAACATTGTTTGGAAGCCACTGCTCTGGGTGACCAGAAGAATGCTGTTATATGTCTAATTATTTTATTTTTTAATAAGCAAAATAAAGTGGACACAAACAAAAATGTCTGTGTGATCTTTTCATCTTAAGACTGTTTAAAACATGAAATGAGGTTGCAATTATTTCTAGAACTGGGGCATTTATAATTTTTGTAAAAATCAAAAAGTGAATTACTAAAGATGGAATTTTCTTAAGCTCATAAATAACATAACAACAGAAGGCCCGCTTATTTTTCCGTGTAGTGTGTGCTTCTAAATTCACTTTAGTTCAGACTTTTTAGAATGTTTAAATACCTTGTGAGTTTTATTTTCACATTTTATGCTTTTCAGCTTAGGTTTTATTATTCTAATCTACCATTAAATGGGATGCTTTTATAAACCTCATTATGAATCTTATTCTTCCTTAGGTGCCGACATACCCATATAAATATGTCCCTCATAGAAAATCCTACCTGCAACATGCTGAGGTCTTGCCCAAGGGAATTAAAAATGGCAAGGAAACCTATCTTCCCAAGCCCGGTATTACTGCTTTAGGGATAATTGATAATTCCCTTTAGAATCTGAGGAAATTATATTGTCTGATCTTTACAGCATTTGTCAGCATGTATATACTATATACTTGCAAGTGAACAAGGTTCGAAAAAACATTCAGGAAATGGAAAATTGGTATTTTAGCTGTTCAAAAGCTGTTTTTGAATTGGAATTGAATTTAGAGAGCATTTTCATCTTGGGAAAGATGAAGGTGGGGAAAGGGAGACAAGGTTAAGTTTCTGAAACTGATAGAGAGATGCAGAGGTAGCTTTCACCTAGGCTCAATAATCATTGCATTTCCCTGAGGAGTGCTTTGGCAGGACTTGCTTCTGTACACTCCAGTACTTGAGAGAATTTGCGAAACCTGCTTGCATGTACCATAGCATCCAAGTACTCTTCATGGTCAGCCCCGTGTTTTCTACCTTATAATAATTCTGACTTTATGGCAGGTAACAGTATTAGCATTTTTTCCTGTGCTACATGGCATTTCCATTTGTCCTGACTGAATCAGGTCTTTCTGATTTATGTCTTCTGTAATGAACTGAGATTGCCATAGCTGCTTATTGTTTAACTATCAATGCATTATACCTCAAGACCTCTGTCTGGTTTCACCATTTTCTTCCTTGCCAGCTCACACAAATGCCTTTTTAATCAGTCATCTTCTTGCATTGTATAAATAGTTCAGATCCAGGGACATGAGCATTGGAAACTCCCTCTCATCCCCTTCTGTACCCTATCAGCTGACATGAAACCATCTTTTCCATCTCCCTTTTCAAAGTACAGCTTCTGTCCTGTTGAAATACAATGGACTAACACTGACTAAAGTCTAGATCCTTACACTCCAGTATCTTAATCCATGCCACAGCAGCTGGGTAATAGAAATGTAAGCTAAAGTTTACAATTATTAATTTGTGGCCGTGCAGAAGCAGAAGTAAATGCTCCCCCAGTAATCAGCACATTCCACGTGCAGATAAAGGTTTATCACTGAGGCTGAAATATGTTATATTGCTCCTTCATTTGTGAACTTTACCTAAGGGAAGGTACAATGACTAGCCAATCTGTCCTTCTCCAAGTCCTTTTCCACCAGCATTTCCCTTAGGGAAGGCTCCCCTTTGCAGCACAGTGTCCCACAGCACTCTGGACTCTATCACCTGGCTAAACCCCAGCTTTTCACCTCCACATGGCATCGTAAAGTCACTTACTGCTAGTACCATAATAGTCAAGAAGTTACTTCTGCTCAAAAATCCATAATCATGTTAGTGAACAAAGAGCAGTGATCTCTGAAAACTTGCTCTGTAAGTGGGAATAATCAAATTGGAATTAACTTGGGCTTGGGTTTTGCAGTTGGATTCTGTGATGTTTAGTAAGGTGAAGATGGCAACTGTTAGGCTTCCTACAGCTGTGAAGTTTGTAATGGCTCTAAGCTGAACAAAATCCCACTGACCAGCAACAGCTGAACATCAAAGCAGCCCTTATGTTCCCATCACTATTCACCAGTGCTGGTGTCCTCTTCTGTCAGATATCTTGGAGGCTCTTACGTTCTCTCCAGTATGGGTGAGATTAGCAAATAGATTTGGAAATCATTACTGAGGGGTCCAAAACGTCTGTAGATGTAAACACATCTCTATGGAGCTCTGCTAAATAGCTCTTTAGGATGTATGAATTTCCTTGTTTGGGTATAGATGAATGTTAACGCCTTTCAAAATCATTTGTTCTAAATTCATTAATTTAGTTTTTTTCCCCTTAGCATAACAGAATGTGCACTTATTGTTATAAAGGCCTGGGTTGTCCTTCATTTATTTACATGTTTCTACTCTTGTTGTTTATGTTATAGAAAACACAAAATTCAATAGTAAGCTTGTGATATTCTGAAAATTATTACTAATATCCATTCTTCTAAATTATACATTCTGGGTTTTCTTTCTTCACTTACAGGTGATAGGGGACAGAATAGCATCTATCTATGTAAATATAGATGCCTATATCTTTTTGTAGTTATGGAGTTGTATGCAGAACTCTATATGTCTATAGAGAAATCTACCTATGACATGGAATAGTCATAAAATAGCCACGGTTCATATATTTATGAACTTTTAGTTCATAATGATATCTGAGAATAACTGTACGAAAATAGCATACAGAAACAGCTAATTTTTCCTTTCTTTGCAAGAAATTTTTTGTGAGTAATACATAGTTTATATACTTTCATGGAGATTTCCCTAGGAAAATGCCAATTTCATAAAACTTGCTAGAGAACAACATGACTGCATGTAGACTTAACAAAAAGATTTTTTCAAGTTATATGTTTTTAAGAAAAACATGAATTTTGAGGGACTGTACACATGTGCTCATTTTTCTTTTCTTAACAAAAATAATTAAGTTGGGATGTAATTTTCCAGTATTATTTCTGCTTAAAGCATCTTTACAAGGATAGCATTCCTATAATAATATGTGTTTCAGTATTGTGCCCTCTGCTGTTTGACTACTGCAGGTGTGTAATAGAAGTGATATATAATCTATAGTATGTAACTCTGTAAATCATGGTGTAAAATATCTCAAACCAGAGACAGCAAGTTTTGCATGATTCCTTCTTAGCCTTATCTATAGTATTTTTCCTATGCTTAATGTTTTCCACTTCAAATTACTCTGGGCAAACTAAGTCAGGCTTGCTGAGAAGCTCAGGGCTTTATTTTGGTTTTGAATATATTGTATTTACGTGTAATGTGTTGTAGAATTTCAGCATCCAGGCAGAAAATGGTACTGTAATTTCATAAGTGCTATCTCCATCACAAACTAAATATAACTGTCCTTTTTCTCAGAGTGGATCACTTCATGTCCTGTTCAGCTACTTGAAAGGTAATAGCCAGATTCCTGTGATGTTGAGAGACCATCAATGATCAGCCATCCTGGCCAGTCTTGTTAAACAAACAAGGTATATGACTTATGGGTCACAAACCTCTTAATAGATCCTATTGTAGAATACTGATTGTACAATAATTGATTGTACTTGTTCACCTTCCTTTCATAATATATCTCCTTTGGGAATCATTTCAATTTACTCATAACATGAAGGGAAAAAAAACCCTACCCCCTCTCCAGAAATCCCCAATTAAACAAATACAAACCAGAAGAGAAAACTGTCAGGACATCACTGGAGGAACTCTAGTAGTGGCTGTCCTTTTTTTCTCTAAAGAGTCTAACTAAATGTTTCCACTCTTCTCCATAATTTCTAGGCAATGTGCTGTCTGTATGGTGCCCTTCTCTGTTTCATTGGGAAGTTGCATTTATTTGTTCATGTGTTACAACAGAAATAAGCTCCACAAACGACAGTAACAAAGGAAAGTGAAGATCTGGACAGGGAACAGGCCAAAGAAATAGCAGAGCACCATACAGTGAAAGGATCTGAAAGAGCAGAGTGGGGAATGATTGCTAGCAGTACAGAATTTACAAGGTAGTGGCAGATAATCATAGTTCCTACTTACTGCTCTAATATAGGATTAAAAAGGGGGAATTGTGTGAGTGTTGAGGATATGCCTAGAAGAAGACAGAAATTTCATGAGGGAATTCTTCTCAGCAGTTAGAGAGACATGGACAGAAGGATGGAGTATTGCTGTGGGAGATTTACAGCTTGCCTGAGCAGCTCTGCAGCTCCTCTGGTGCCTGCGAGGCTGGAAGTGCCCTCGGCAGAGCAGGGCTGCAGATGTGTGTTCGGCATTTTCTATTGTCATTACAGAGAACGGTGCTTTTCATCCTTCAGTCTTAACTGCCTTTGCTTCTCACCTGCTTGCTGGCCTTGTTAATAATCAATCACATTTTATTCACTTAACCTTTGTTTGTCTGCCCCCTGCCTCATGCTTCTTCATGTCACAGTAGATGGCACAACTTCAGCTGTTTGTTGATTAACAAGTGCACACTGTATGTGCTGCAGCCATTTTAACTTCTTCACTGAGCATTGTGCTGTAACCACTTTAGCCGCTTCTTTGCATATTGATTGAACACTGCTCGCATTGAGTATTGACTGCCACAGACAATGTTCCTCACTTACCATTATCGCCCTTGTTTCTTTCTCCCTCATCACCATTCCCATAAACATTGATGTTCATCCAGTTTCTCCTGCCCTTATACTTCTTCACCATCTGCATCTTTGTTTCATTCTCATACTTGTAAATTAACCACATACAATAATTTCTTTTCTTTTTTGCTATTGCCTCTGAGGAACATTTCTCCTACTCATCATTATGGCCAGTCTCAGGACTTCAGCATTCAGCATTTATGAGTCGGCCTCCATTTTCTCTCGGATCAGGATACTGATCTAATGCTGACACCCCCCCCCTTTTTTTTTTATTTTTCATTTGTTTCCTAGGAAAATAAATACAGGCATCTAGTCTTTTAAGTTGTGGAGGAAACATAGGTAGTAACATGACGGTATTGTTTACAATTCTCAAGAAAATAATTTTATCTTAATAATAATAAAAATAAAAGCAGCAGTTATCACTAAATAGCAAGTCTAGGATCTGAAGATAAACATCAGCTAAGACAAACACAGGATGCAGCAGAGAGCAATACAGACACTGCCTGATGTGGCAGGAGATGATACTGAAGATCCCACTCTATAAACCAATGGTCATTTGATGGAATGCAACCTTGGGAGCAGAGAAAAAACTGTATTAGGGATAAAAAGAGAACAAAGAACAAATGTTCATCATATCTCTGGCACTCTGGATATTGTAAGTTTGCATGTAACATGGAGCAGAAGATCAAAGGAGAAAGCACACTATATGAAAGCATGTTGGAAAATGTTGAGACACAGTCCCAAGTGGAGGAGGAAAAAAGCATCAACATCACACTCCTCCTGGCAAGGAGAAAGAAACTCTATCACCAACATCACTTTGCTTTGAGTGAGAGGCTGGACTAAATGACATTCACTGGTCTCCCTCAACCAACACGTCTTTTACTTAAAAAAATTTTTGTTAAAATTGTGAGAATAGACATTTAAACCTGTTTTCCATCTATACTATTCTTTTGGGTTTTTTTACAGACTTTTCCATCCTCACTGGAAGGACTTATTGGGAGTTTTCTGTCAAAATGCTTTCTGGCATATGGTTGCTACAAGGAAAGATATTGTCAGTGTGAAGACAGGGGACTGGTTGAGCTTTTTTTCCAGTTTAGGAACATCAGAAAAAAAGTTGTCATTAACTGAAATACCTTCATTTTTAAATGCAACAAAGAAATTTTATTTTGGGACAATAATCACTACATTATTGCAATTAGAGTCTTGGAGCTTCCTATTTCTAGTGTCCCTGGTGGCTCAAGTTCTTTGTATTTCTCTTAATGTGTCCCAGCCTCATCTTTGCCTCTTTTCCAGGAATGTACTGGAAACTCTATAAACTTGGTATATTATGAGAGAGGTAGTTCAGGAAGAAAGCCAAGCTCATAGAATATCATTGGGCAACCAAATGAAAATGCCTGGTAAGGTTTTGTCAAGCACGTCTCAGGATTTAACATAAAAAAGGTGGGGGAAGTGCTAAAGATAGAGCAGGAAAGAAGAAATCCAGCAGGAGTTCTCCACTGATATATGCCAGGGCCAGGGGATGAATTTGCTTGCTAAATCACGCACAGACTGTGAAGTGATGGGGCAGCATGAACTGAAAGAATGGTTTGCGAAGGCAAGTGAGATAAAGCCAGCTGCACTGGGCAAATGTACCAAATTAAACCCTGTGATATGCAGTCCCACCTAGGACAATGACAATGCCAAGAGGCAAACAGGTACTGCTCAGTGCCATATTTAGCAAACCTTCTCCATCCCACAGAGGCTTTCTTTCTGTTGTTTAGAATTTTTACTCAGGAAAAATTAGGCTTGTGAGAAAACTTAATGCCAGCCAGTACATTCTTTAAATGGTCATATCATAAAAAGTGGGATGATAGTGGCAAGCCAAGAGAGTATCTGGTGTTTTGATTCACTCTATTGTGGATGCCTGTAAACCTGAAGGTGATGAGTCTCAGTGAACAAGACTCACATATATGAGTAAAAGTTTCTTGATTCTTGGCCTTTGGCAATAATACTGTAGGGATACACTTAAGCAACTTTAATTATAACTATGTAATGACTTGTTCTGTGTGGTCTGTGTTAAACTACTTAATGTATACTGGCATTTCTATATTCTCTTTCGCATGCACTGCTTTTGGGAATGTTCCACAGTGGCACTGAATTTTCTTATTTAATTTCATTTTGCTCAGACCTAACTGCTTTTCAGAGACTAACTGCAGTTTTGATAAATGTTCTTTCTAGACTAGTTAATTTCTTAGGCTGATAAAAGCTATTTTAATAAAAAAAAATTAGCTTCCGGCTAAAGCCCAGATTTCAAAAGATAAGAACATCTAGTTCATCATCTTCTTTTTTTCTTTTTTTTTTCTGAATTAGTTATTTTAGTTTAAAGACTTTTTTTTTGAAGACTGATTAAGAAGAAAGACTGACAAATTGAACTTCAGATTTACTCTTTCACCAGACTGATACAAGAAGCAGGTAATGAGATCAACTCGTTGTTAGTTACAAAGAGGTTTCTTTGAAATGAAACTTGTCAGACATATTTATCTCTTTAACAGTCACAGAGATTGATACAAACAAAAGCAAAACACTTAGGCCTACAATTTCTTCCATAGCTGTTAAAGCAACTAATGTGTATCTTCACAGCTTCTCAGAGCTGGCACTAATTTGATACCAATTTGTATTCTTAAAACTGCATTTCTTAATAATAATTTGCCAACAGTATACTGTATTTTTTTGTAAAGCTACTATTTGGTGGTGTGGAAGTTTAATCTCTCTCCTCCCAAATAAGTTAAACCTCGGCTCTCATTTTTCCAGAAGATTGATTGTTTTCTATGTATTAAATGTAGGAATAGCAAGGAAACAAAACAACAGGGTTCAGTACTCAAACTGATGAACCAATTGACTTTTCCTGCAAGCAGACAAAGTTTAACCATGTTAATGAAATGTGCTTGTTTACAAAAGAATTCTTCTGTGCCTTCAGCATTGGCCTGACAGATTATAAGGTTATATCCTAAAATGAGGAGTTGAGTCACTGAACTGGGTCTGGCTGAGATGGAGTTAATTCTCCCCACAGCAGCCCTCATAGTGCTGTGCTCTGCACTGGTAGCTGGAAAGCTGTTGATAACACACCAGTGTTTTGGCTACTGCTGAGCAGTGCTGGCACAGCATCAGGGCTGTGTCCCCAACATTTTCGCCCCCCTCAATGGCAGGCTGGGGCTGGGCAAGATCTTGGGAGGTGACATAGCCAGGACAGCTGACCTAAACTAACCAAACAGATATTCCATACCATATGATGTCAGCTCAGCTATAAAAGCTAAGTAAAGGGAGATGGGGGGGGGCATTTTCATCTTCTGGAGCAACCACTACACGTACTGAAGACCTGCTTCCCAGGAAGTGGCTACACATCACCTGCTGACGGGAAGTAGAGAATAAAAATCTTTTGTTTTCCTTTGCCTTTGTGCACGCAACCTTTGCTTTCACTTTATTAAACTGTCATTATCTTGATCCACGAGCCTTTTGTTGTATTTTCTCTCCGCTGTCCAGCTGAGAAGCCTACTGATAGAGTGGTTTTGGTGGGCACCTGGCGCCCAGCCAGGGTCAACCTGCCACCATCACATTGTATGATTTTCCCAGGTTCAGTAAGACCCACCAGCCTTAGTATGGGAGGAAAATGAGGAAGTAAGAATACCGTACATAAACAGAAAAAAAAATCAGGAGATAAGAGGATGGAGTGGGAAGAAATAGTCACCTGGTGATAGTCACCATTGATATGGATGCTCCACTAAAGTTTCTTCTGCTACATATCATTCAGTGCTATAGGAGGGAGATAGGAGGTGGCCAGTAGCTAATGGAGAGAAAGAGAAAGAAACCAAATTTGGTTTTGGTAGTTGATGAAAATGTGCCGACCATGAAGAATTTGGGGAGCAAAGTTCTGATGATGTAATCAGTCTCCTGGTTTAAGCTGGGATAGATTTAAGTGTCTTCCTAGTATCTGGTACAGTGCTGTGTTTTGAGTTCAGTATGAGAAGAATGTTGATAACACTCTGATTTTTTCGGTTGCTGCTGGGTGGTGTTTATACCAAGTCAAGGATTTTTCAGCTTCTCATGCCCAGCCGGCGAGAGGGCTGGAGGGGCACAAGAAGTTGGGAGGGGACACAGCCAGGGCACCTGACCCAAACTGGCCAACTGGGTATTCCATACCATGGGACATCACATTCAGGACATAACTGAGTGGTGAGGGAGTTGGGATGGCTGCTCGGGTGTTGATCGGCGGGTGGTGAGCAATTACTCTGTGCGCCATTTGTACATTCCAATCCTTTTACTATTACTGTTGTCATTTTA
>JANZLQ010000078.1:16230130-16249259 GCA_026212715.1 Elanus axillaris | reverse complement strand
CCCCTCCCTCTCCCTCTCCCTCTCCTCTTTTTATTTTAAAAAAACATAAACATATTGCTAGATTTTAGTTAGTGCTCTGTTGGAGATGGGGGGATGTGAGATTTTCCTCCATTTCAAAAGAGACAGAGATATCATCAGTCTTTCCACTGCCAGCAAACTCAGATTCCCACTGGTAAGCTGCAGTGTATGTAGCATTTGCAGGCAGTCGTGCAACTTCCCTCACAATGGTAGATACCAGCTCTGGTGAGGGAAGGAAGGAATAATCCTAGTTTGCATGTGGGAACTGATGAACAGGGGAAATTAAGTGGTTCAACCAAAGTCAAAGATGAAGCGTAAGTTTATATGTCTCCCAGGTCCTAATCAAGTCACCTAACCAATAAATTAATTTTCTAGCCCTTCCTGCTAGCCAGAAGAACAAGGTCGGCAAGTGCAAAGGGCACAGTGCTGGTCTCTGAAGACAGCAGCAGAACCACTGGGATCTTCTCAGCCGAGCTGCTGAGCTGGCTGTAGGCACAGACCAGGGAAGCAGTTGCTGAGGGCAGCTGAGAACTGGAATAACAAAATGCATATCAGTTTCTGCAGTATCACCAGTAAGAGGTTTGGGTTTGTGGGGAAGGTAGCACCTGCCTCTTCTAGATGTCTAGTCTCAATTCTCACCTTGCCTGTTCCACTGCAAAGAACATCAAACCTGGCTCTTATGTGCTTTCCCTCCAGGGTACAGAGATTCACATCTTCTGTATTCTCTCAGTTGTCTGCTAAGACCCCAGCTGCTAGAACAGGGAGTAGTCTGGCCCCAGTAGACCTCTTGGTCTTGCAGGAACAAAATTGAGTTTGTCTATACTGCTGAGATAAAACTTCAGAGGTCTCTGCCATAAAGTATTCTAATTCTTTACAGTCTGAATACATTTTTACTGCCCTCTCAAAAATATTTGCATAGTATGAGTATATAAATAAAGTTTCAGTGAATTGGAACAGTTTTTTACAATTAGAAATATTTTCCCTTTGTCTTCTAATTAGAAAAAGCAACGAAAATCTGAAATAAAGAGCTCTTTCAGATAAAAGCACACAAAACCCCCCCTTTTTGTTATAGAGCTTTTGGAACAGAAAGGCAGTTAAAATGGAACCTTTCTAAATTTATTTTCTGATGAGTCAGTATTTTCACACAAAATAACATTTCCCAGGCAATTTCCTAAAGGGCTGTAGTCTTGGCTAGACAGTGAATGCAATGAAATACCTGTTCCTCAGTATTGCACTGCCTTTTAGTTTCAACCCACATATTAGCTCTCAGTGCTATACAGGTTTAGCTGTAGAATTAGTAACTTAGAAGATATTTTAATGAGACTTTCCTTGCAGGTTTGGAATATATCCTATTTTCAGCACTCTGATTGTGGGACCTTGTTTCCCTAAAAATAAAACTGTCACTACCCATGTCTATATAGATGTGAATCAGTTGGGTCTTCAGAGTGACAGTGAGATGGTACAACTTGGTATGGCAGATAGTGGTCTCCATGCTGCAGCAGTCTAATGGTTGTCAAGCTTTTCCAGTCATTGCAGTAAAGGAGATGTCTGAGAGGGGACAAAGCCCTAAACATCAGACACAGGTTGTCCAAGCAGGCTGTGGAGTCTCCATCCTTGGAGATATTCAAAACCTTGACTCCAGGTGGCCCTGCTTGAGCAGGGGGGTTGGACAAGATGACCTCCAGAGGTCCCGTCTAACCTCAGCCATTCTGTGATCCTGTGATTCTGTGATACTAGGAAGGTAATAAAGGGTGGGCTAATCAGGAAGCTGGCATTGAATTTGCAGTCTGCTTTATAAGGTGTAGACACAAAGGAAATAATTTACTTTAAATATTATGGAGAAGCGATGGCCCGAGAAAGTCATCTTAATGTAGCAGAGTAGATAGGGAGCAGATTGCAGGGGAAACTGCATTGCCATGATTACAGAAATAGCTATAGAGGTATACCATTTTGCTGTACTTCAGGACATTCATGGAGAAAATATTTAAGGGTCAAATTAACAGAAGAATTTTCTGTAGCCACATTACAGTGACATTTATAACCAAAGCTGATTTACTAACTAGTAACAATCCCATCGCCTGTTTTTAATCTGTCTGCACAGTAACACTGTGTTTTTGAAGTTCTATCTAATTTATATATACTGTATTTTGAAGTTTTGCTCTAACATGAATGATTGCATACTGCATGGTAATACATCTACAGATGTTACTCTGTGACAGAGATACACCTTTTTATTCAACTCAACAAACATAACTGTGACTATATGTTTAAAACAATAATAGAAGAATGTAAGTAATAACAAAAAATGAACTTCATTTTTAAACACTGGAATATTAGTAATGACACAAAACTGGCTTGTGTCACCCCTTTGTGCTGGACACCTGATAGGATGCCATGATGAGCTTGCTCTTTTAAGCCTAAAGGCTTAGCATTAGCAGCATATGACAATTTTCTTATCATAGTCTGCTTTGCAAAGCACACGGAGGAGGAAGTGGACTGGATGCTGTCATATATGGGATGGTGTGGTAATTAAGCAACACTGTTCAAGCATGGAGAGGGCAAAAACTAGGGGTTTCACTGTTAGGCTTCGTACCTGTTCACAAAACATGACAGTGCAAAGCTTATTTGCCTTGCAATAAGGGACTTTTTATTTTTGAAAAAAAAAAAAAAAGAAAAAAAAAGTGCAGTTATTAAACTCAGCATGGAGACAATCTGAAACAGGATCTTCATCAATCAGATTAACTACTTTCCAAGATGAAAGTAGACGAGGCACAGTGTGAGCCTGAGAAGATATTTATCAAAACCCGTATTAATAACCACTTTCAGCCTTCTCCTGACAGTTTCATCTTAGCTTCCATGTTTAACATTTGAGTATCATATGTTTTTGTCAGGATGAGGCTGCTAAGAGCATCAATTAATTAATTCCTCTGAAGTATGGTTTGGAAAGGTAATAAAGTAACATTCCCTAAGGCCAGGACCAGTAATGGTAAGCAGCATTCTGGTGCTGTGCAATTTGTTACTTCAGAAAGAAATTAAAAGCACAAAATCATTTCCACTTTTAAAAGCAGAATATATTCAGATTTATTTTAATAAAATTGCTGAGGGATCCATATTTTTAAAATAATATTTTCAAAGCCGATAAAGAATGTTGGTGCTTTTAATTTGTTTTATTTTAATAAGAAATAGTAGAATGCCTCTGGCAAAATAAAAGGCAAAAAAGATGACTGGAATATGTCTCAACATTGTTATTTATTTGTTATTATTATGATTTGCCTTGTTATTTGGGTCTTCTGTTCTGGAATTTTTGCTGTGGGGTGAAGGAAGCCTGCTGATAGCACAGAGAAATTAACCCTGTCCTTGTTTCTACGCCTGCCACTTTTACACAGGGAATTTTTAATGTACCATAACTTCCCCATCATTTCCCCTGGTTAAAACCAGTGTAATTCTTGATTCTTTTATGCTGTAAGAAATGAGCTTTTTTGCTTTGTAAGTAGTGGAAGAAAAGCAAGGATAAAGAGCTATTTGATGACATAGGAAAATATGAAGATACTGTTTTTTGGTATTTTTAAAATCACAAGCAGATAGTGGTTGAATTTGGATACCTTGCATTAATCTTGCAAAATAAATGCACCCTTTTACTTCCACATCCTTTTAGTCCCGCCCCAGACAAAGTAATGCTTCTACACAGAAAGACATCTTACATATATGTCAACTGTTGACAATGGTGGGTCATTTCTTGTTGTCTGTGGGGAATGTCAGCCTATGTAATTAGTGTGCCCTAATGACTGCATGAGCCAGATCAAAATACTCTGCTCACCAGCCACTAAATAAATGTCTGCACACATTTTCTATGAATGTATTTTAGTCTGGTCTTGTCAAAGAATGAGATCTAGGTGGCCATACTCTACAGCTGTACGCGAAGTGTGTAAAAGTGTGTCTGTGATATTTTTGCCTATTGCTTCTCTTATATAACTTTTGAGTACTTTGACTGCTCTCAGCCAGTTTGGGGCTGTTCTGAAGACATTTATGTTCATGGGAACTAACTACTCTGCCCCCCAAGAGAGCTAGAGTGGCAGTCAATCACTGCAGAACAGGCTGAGAATAAGAAACTTGGTGAACTTTCTTTGATAAAAATCAATAAGGCAGGGACTTTTTTCTTTCCCTTTCAGGAAGAGTTCAGAATATCACTCCCAGACTTGAAATGCTCCTGATGTCTTATAAGAGCTCTGTTGATTTATGTTCCTATTCTACATGTTGGGGCTTCATCTGGACACTTACTCAGGGACAACAGACCAAGGTTTCAAACAGTGTCAAACAGACACTGTTCAGCATCATCTCCTTTCCCCAAGAGTGGAGGACAGAAGTCTGCAAGCTAGATTTCCTGACAGTGTCATCATTTTCAAAATCAACTTGTTTCTAAGGAATATGGATTTTTTGGTAAAAATTTATTAAGTACTCAAATATCCATCAAAAAAGTTGCATTTTACATAGTGAAAGTATAATTTTAACCTCTTCTAGCTTTCAAGCAAATGATGGTTTTTCCTCCTTTCAGGGAGGAACCTTGATCTGATTCATTGTTCATACTGGGATTCAAAAGGACTCAACCATCCCCTTCCTCAACCAGAAAACGAAATTCTCAGCTCTTATAGAATCTGGAAGAAAAAAACATGATATCTGTAAACTTTTTCTCTTACATTTTAGCAGTGCATGTGACCACTCATCAGTGATTTCAGATCCATTCTGCAGAGATCTTACAGCACCATCCAGAAAAAACTCAGACTACACTGCAGGGTCTGCAGAGAACTTGCTAAGTCCTAACACAAATAAACAGCTGAACAAAGCATTCAGCATTTGCAGCAGGAAACAGACTGGAACAGATCACCTCTGGCACATAGGGCTCTGTGTCAACTCCCCTGACCATGGTCAATCCTATGAAGTTATGTAGATGTTGTTTGTTGCTAGTCTTCTCAGAGTTACTCCTAAATGGCCTGTGGGTCCTCAGGTTGCTGATGTTCATCAGTCTTTTTTGTTGTCCTTGGGATGGCATTTATGAGTAAATGCAACCAAGGGGAGAAAAGATGGAAACCAGGTTAACTGAATGCACAATTTTCTTACAGGAAAAGTTTGATCTGCAGTGTAGACAAATTCCATTAACTGTTTTCTGACCTGTTGAATGTTGTTTCTGCTTGGGTCTTTCTCATTATGAACTGATTCTGCTGAGGATTTATGCTTCCTTGGTGAAAATGAAACAAATATAAATTTTTTCCAGTAAAGAATGAGCCTCATATTCACAGTCAGGATATAGGAACGAACAGGAAGGTGTTCTCTGACCCATTAGAAGAACTGGTACGAATCAGATCCAAAGTCCTGTGGGTTTCCTCTTGGCTTGGAGCCAGACTGTTCTCCACATATAAAATTGTTATAGATGTATTCTTACATAAACTTCTTTGCAGGAAGGGGTTTGGTTCAAATTCTTTGCACCATGCTCTTTTCTAAACTTTAAGGTAGCTATAAGTGAATTAGGGAGCATTTTCTGTGTAACACAAGGGGACTTCAACAGAAGCATGAGAAAATTGTTTAGCGGCCAGCCAGAATCATGAGCTGAGGTCCCTTGATTTGCATTCAGAGGTTAGAAAGAATATAGAAAGAAGGAGGATTATGGAATTGAAAGGTCTTAGGCACAGGCAGGCTGAGTTTATAAATGCTGTAAAGGAAACAGAAAAATCTCAGGAAGCTGGGAGTTGAAACAAAACTAGTTTGTCTTATGTTTTAATTCGGCTTCAGAGAATTAAAGGGTTGATCTCTTTGTTAAAACTTGGAGACTGTGGATTAACTCTGTGAGCACCAGAAGATCTAATGTTACTGTCTTCCCTGCTAAGGTGATTGTTATTGCTGGATAATGAAGGTATACATCAAAGCAAACGGATTACTGTGATTTAATATGACTATTCTAATCTGCCATTCTGCAAATGGCATTGATTATTTTGGTGTTTACAACTATTGATAGTCAACATTTAGACATGCACATCACTTCTTGCTAAGGCAGTTAGTGATAAAGAAAAATCATCAAACTAGGTGTATGCCCATATGCTAAACTGACCCAAAGCTGTGTGACCATGCTGAAAACTAAATCTTGCTAGGTAGGATATGTCAGGCACTAAAATGAGTATACTGCTTAAGACAAAGCACTGGTGCAGACCAAGAATAGACTCTACACCCTGAATATAGTTAACACCTTGAAGAGGCCTGTAAAAAACCCCAGCCTATAATTTCTGCTACAGCATCCTGGGAATCAGAGACCTTTTTAAACAAATATTTCCTTTCATGAAGTTTTGTACTGTGCTCCACAGGGTGACTGGGACAGGTCAAAAACATGATCAAAAATATCTTCTCTGTTCTTCCTGCTTTGAAAACATTACCCTGCTGTTTGCTCACTATCCGTTCTGGTTACTTTGTGTTAGTCCTAAAGCCTGAGGAATGAAACTGAAGATCAGCACAGTGCTGTTAAACACACAAAGACAGACAACTAAAAAAAAAAAAAAAGAAGAAAATGAAGCATTTCTGCAAGTCTCTTTTACTATTACTGAGATAATGAGGTTAAACGTATATTACATGAATATGTATCTGGGTAGCAGCACAGTATTACCTAGTGGAGCCGTGACACTTAAGACCCTGATGTGCCTTTATAAATAAATGATTATGGTCAGATAGGTCATGATTTCTGAACATCAGCTATAATTCTTTAGAAGATCTGAATGGAGTTATTGTGGTTTGGTTTTTTATCCTGTGGAGGTCCACTGATATTCAGAATCAATTGCGTAGCAGGTTTTGTATACTCTCTTAGCAGTTAAATTTCATTTGTGATGTTTTCAGTCCAGGTCAAGTTACAGGGTCTCTCTGTTTGGGATTAAAGGGAGGGAATCTGTGAAGCTACTCTCTGAGCATTAACATTCTGCCTGAAAACCTGCTAAATGACAAAAAAAGTAATTGTAATTTTGATGAGTCAAAATGGATGCTTCCTGGTAAACAGCTCTTTCCAAATACTGTTTAAAAGCCCAAATCCTGAGTGAGACACTCAGGGTGGCCATACTTTCAAAAAATATTCTACTGTCTTATTGTCATACTGAAACACATACTCTGTACAAACAGGGGTTTGGTTACTTCAGGTTATAGCCATAGCATACCTGGCCCATTGGCCTGGCTCCCAGATGACATCCAGAAAAAAAATCTTCAGTCTTTCCTTACATTTGCATGGAGCTGTTTTCAGTGTTCATGTCCTTGGGCAGACTCTTAGGAGGAAGAGAGTATGTCTGGGATAACAGGACTATAGTTGTGGATCATACAGAGGTTTTTGGCAGCTTTTATTTCCTCCCTGACTATCAAACTTCCATTACTGCCTTTTTTTTAAAATTTATTTTATTTACTTTTTCCACAATTTCACTGCTCAAGATAGTCTGTGTAAACCACTTGGCCCGACCATGGTTATGTAACATGACTCAAAGGAGAAGAAATGGATGAGGTCTGTATTTATGTATAATGCTTATTTTTAATAGCTTGATATGCCCTTTTTTACTTGCCTATGATTTTGAAAGCTCAGATGGGGTTTCTTTATCCTTTTGCTTCTTGTTTGCATACTGAAGGCAGTTGTTCTTGTTGATAACTCCATGCTCAGAATGACATGAATCCCTTTTCAAAATGACATAGTAAATGATCTGCACATGCAAGTTTCATCTATTCAGCTGTAAAACTACAAAGAATCCCCTTGTTGCCATCTCAGACATGAACTGAAGGTTGTCCTATGGTTTTGGAGAAACAATGTCCTGCTGCTTACTTTTACCAATAAACAATGTATGACCAGAGAGGAATAGAATTTTTTAAAATTAGGAACTCAGAGAAATATTGTCACTAACAACCCCAAAATAATTTAATTACAATACTCAATCTAAAATGTCCATGAAACCTATAATTCTCTAGAAACCATTATTATGTATTACTAAACTTTTGAGAAAAAGTTCTGATTATTCCTTGTAATTGGTTCTGATGGGAAGCATAAAATGGAATGTCCCAGCTAGTCATTAGAAATTGTATTCTTATCAGTTAAATTACTGGAATTAGACTGAACTGCATAACTGCATTTTTAGACTATTAGTCTCCATTAAACAAACTTTAAAAGTAACAGGAGATGACTACTGATACGTCCTGGCTGAAAATATTTCACTTGAAGGAATTAGTCCATGCTCTTTGGACCCAAAATTGTAATGCCATTTGGCAGATATGATTTTAGAACCAAGTTCTTAACAAGTTAAGGTCAAGCCAAACATGGATTCAGGGTACAAAAGAGTTTAATAATATTTTGTTCATTATAATGAACATTTGCATGTACTTTATGACAACAGTTCTTACAAGAAACTTTTCACTTTCTAGAATTCTTTAAAATATTTTTGGATATTTCTGAAATATCGATAGTATTTTTTTCTGGTCTTTTTCTATAATTAGATTTTTTTACTCTTCTACTGGGATTCAAATTTATGTTAAAATAATTACAGTATTTCACACATATCTAAACACATTTTAAGATCTAAGGCAAGTAATAGAGGAGTACTGAAGATCCAAAGTTCTCCTTTCCAATCAATTTAAATTAGAACAGTCAAATGTTTGAAAATTTGAACTCTGAAGTCCAGCTATTCCTTGTATTACTGAATTGGGTAAATTATTGTAAGCAGACAAGGGCACAGTTTGATTTCCAGGGATGCATATATATGCATATTCACACACACATCAAAGTGAGTAATCTGCTCAAATTTAGATGGCCGGCCAGTGTAGCATTGCTAAGATACAGCAGTTCTTTTATGTCATGTCACACAAGGAACAGTAGTATTAGCAACACATCTGATTGCTCTCAAATTCTTAGCCATGTTGAAAGCTGAGGGCAGTCTGCAGTTCAATTTCAGGTGAAACAAAGAAATTTAAACAAAAAGATCTTGTGCAGGCATATCACGTACACCATCTAATGTAGCTGTGGGTGTTCTCATTACCCACATAATGGAAAATCTCTGGTTAAGATTCATCTTGCCTTGGTTATAGGTAATGCATCTGTCCATATTTGGATTAATTGTGTAAGTCCCATTATAGTCAATGGAGATACAGCCAATACGGTCAATGGCATCTAGAGATCAGTTCATCTTGTCCTAAATTTGGTCAGGTGAATTGTTCTTTAAAGTCCCATTGACTGTATTGATTAACCCTCCAAGACTATAATGGAGTCCAGACAGTAAGTCTGCAGTAGAAAGGCTAGATAGTAGACATCTAGAGTAAGAATTTCATGCCTTCTACTCTTCTTCACTACTATGAAATCTGGTTGAAATACTGGTGGCTCTGGTGACTGAAAGGCAATTCAATACAAGAAGAATAGTCAGGTTACAAAAAACTTCATAGAGGAGTAGTACTTTATCATTTCAGCTCTGGCTACCTAAATAGCGAACATCACTCTCAGAAAGGCAGATTTCTGCTTGCTCTTGAATTCACGGAGAGGCCCAAAAGATCCTTTTCTGTCCATAATCTCCCATGGTTGTTCAGGCTAGCATGTTTATCCTTAAACTTAAAGGAACTTTGTCCACTGTCTGAATGTTTTCTCTGTGTCTTGTTCAGACCAAATAGCATAACAATGCAATGAGCTCAGTAGGTCACTCACACAAAACTAAAGACAAACACTTCATTGTCCTTTGCCGCTAACTTGCCTGTTCCTATTGTGTTTTCATAAATTCTGAACTTGCAGAGCCCAGAGAAATTACTGTAATCACCTAATCAACCTTCCTGACAGGCTTGGCCATGAGATTTCCCTGAAAAATAACTGCTTGAACCTGGATCACATCTTTTGGTGAAAGATGTGAAAAATACATCACTGTCATCAATAAATAGTTACAACTAGAACTTGCCCCCTTATTTCCCCATGTGAACTTTTCTAGCCTTTATAGTGATTGCAGTAGTGTACTAGAATAGAAAGCTCTCTATTACAATGTTTTTCTTCTGTTGGCATATAGTTATAGATGGAGCAAGATAAGAAAGGGCTTTCCTGCTGACTAGATATGTGCAGTAGCTGCCAGAATGTTGTGTCATTTTCCAAGCTGTCTTATTGGAGTTGTTTCACATCAGATAACTGATTAAACATTTATCACAGTGGGGGCTTGAGCCTCTGTTTCTTGCTTCTCAAGGGAATACAATGAACACTGGGTCAGCCTTAAAGTAGCTGGCCCAATAGATTATTTATACAGAATGTCACAGTGCTAAAGAAAGGGTGTGATAGATCCTCCTTCCATAGCCAGGATACCCAGTTGGGATGTGAATAATGTCCTTGTCTGAGTCAGGCAAAGGAGGACCTTAAACTAAGGACCTTTGTATGCATGTAACTGCACAACTACTGAGCTATGACTGCTCTGGGTGAGGTGTCTTTTCTTTTGTTGTGATAAAACTCCAGCATGTACCTAAAGACTCTTTCCAATGTAAATTTAATTCCTACTGTGTTCATTTAAAAAGTTTTGATTTAGGAGAAATAGCCTTTTCTCCCAGAACAATGGCAGTTGAAAAATTTTCAACCTGTTGCTTTCAAGCTATCGTTGTTGATAACAATCCCATCTTTTCACAGAAAAAATGACAGTTTTTCTTCTTTTATCTTGTTGGTCTTGTTTCTCCTCAGAAGGAGTGTGAGAAGGCAGATCAGGACAGAGTATTTGTTATTTTCCAGTCACTTCTTGCAGGAATATAAAGCCTTCCCTCTAAATTCATAATTCCTTGTCTCTGAAAATTTTCTGTTTCCAATGGCAAAACAATTCTACTCTTCCTTTAAACTGATTTCAAGAGAATTACTTCTCAGCAGAATATAAGATGCGAAATTTGTGATTAAGAGTGTAATGCCAACTTACATGATTTTCAGATAATGATTTCCTGTCCCAAGTCTTTCAAGGCATATTGATATTTTCCCTTTTGGGGAAAAGCTTAATATTCAAAACTGCTATTATTTTTCATTGGAAATATTTGTACAGTTAAATGCTGATGCTGGTGCAGGCACAGTGTAAAGATATGGAGCCATCATTTGCCTCAAAACACTTCAGTTTGGGCAGACAAGAGAAACAAACCTACCTGGAAAAGAGTATGTTAATGCATGTGTAATTATGTGGAAAGTGATGCCATATCTCTATGCCACTGTTGTGGTTTAACCCTAGCCAGCAACTAAACACCATGAAGCTGCTCACTCCCCCCCCTCCTCCCCCCACCAGTGGGATGGGGGACAAAATCGGGAAAAGAAGTAAAACTCGTGGGTTGAGATAAGAATGGTTTAATAGAACAGAAAAGAAGAAAGTAATATGATAATGATAACACTAATAAAATGACAACAGTAACAATAAAAGGATCGGAATGTACAAATGATGCACAATGCAATTGCTCATCACCTGTCAATCAACACCCAGTTAGTCCCTGAGCAGCCATCCCCTGCCCCCACTCCCCCCAGTTTATATACTGGATGTGACGTCCCATGGTATGGAATACCCAGTTGGCCAGTTTGGGTCAGCTGCCCTGGCTGTGTCCTGTGCCAACTTCTTGTGCCCCTCCAGCTTTCTCGCTGGCTGGGCATGAGAAGCTGAAAGATCCTTGACTTTAAACTAAACATTACTTAGCAACAACTGAAAACATCAGTGTGTTATCATCATTCTTCTCATACTGAACTCAAAATGTAGCACTGTACCAGCCAGTAGGAAGACAATTAACTCTATCCCAGCTGAAACCAGGACAATGATGAAGCACCTTTGCCACAGGACTTGGGGGGGAAGCCAAAAGTGTGAAAGAATTAGAAAAACAAATAGGCAAATTAATGGAAGAAAGGTCTCAGGGAGTTCTTCAACATCAAGTATTTGCTTGCTCAGGGAGACCAATAGCACAGATAGTTGGGAGGATAGAGCATGGAAGTATAACTGTATTTTCCTTATTCTTTCCCTAAGCACCTGCTTTTGAATGTTATCAGAGGCAGAATCCCAGATTAGATGGACCTTCAGTCTAATACAGTACAGATGTTCTTAAATCTTTGAAATATCGAGAGGTCATTCCCTCCCCCCTGACCCCCTCAATCCTGGAAACTGGGATTGGACACTCTTTCTCCCTCAAGTGTAACCTGTGGATTTGTTCTCAAATATAGTTGAAATTAGTGTTAAAATTCTCAAAGATACTGCATTTCTGCAACAGATTTACATGATGCAAATGAGTCCCTCATTGCATGTGCCTCCAATATCTCAAACAACAGAGCTGGGGTTCTGGTTATTGTCCTGAGTAAAGCATTATCTAAAAACATTGATTGAACAAGCACAAATGTAAGTAAAATGTCACAGAGCAGCCAGGCAGCAAGTGTCTCAACTTTCTACCAAGTACAGTAAAATAATACAAATTTGCAAATAGCTCATGGTTGAAACCCAAATGGGAAAAAAACCCAAATGTGTGGAAGCTGCTGACAGTTATTGAAGATGGTCATGTAGTGTGGCTTATGAGACAGGCGGAGGTGGTCATGGGGAGCAGTAGTGGGTTTCTGCCACTGTGCTGTCCTCTGTGTGCACTGGTGCCCATGTCCACAAGGGCTGCCCAGAGCCCCCTGCTTGTGCTGGGCATGTCACCTCCTTGCAGCATGAGCACTGCCAGCTGCCCCATGCCCAAGCATATCTCACCTGCTGGGCTGAGCTGGCTCTGCATTTACTCTCTCTGATGTTGAAAGAAATGTGTACAAGCAGAAGTATGCAGCAGGACTAAATATTCCAGAAGTAGCTCCTGGATGTTAAAGGACAGTTATGCAAAGCAGAGCAAGTCTCATTATAAGACTTGCTGGATGCTGGTGGCTTCAATGTGGCAGGCAGGGACAGCTGTGAGCACGCTTTGAAGTTCAGCTGAGGATCCAGACCCAGACTTTGTGGCTACCTTTGTGGAGATTTTAGGATAAAGCAAAATCTATGTGTATAAGTCCAAGTGTATACTCAAGGAAAGAGAATAATGTTTACTGAAATAGCTACAGGCCTGACTTCTGGCACCACAGGCTATTGCATCTGTCAACACTCTCTACTAAGTGGAAAAATAGCAGCTGTTTCTGTATTATTAGGGCAAACTCACAACAGTATGATGTTGCTCTCTGTGGAAGATCTAGATTAATGTGAATTGCTCCTTTCTAAGGAATTCCACCTTGTACATGTTCAAATTACTCTAAATTTGGACAGAATAAGACTACAGTGATATATGAAATGTGCCAAAGAGGAAAACGGGTAGAAAAGGTCTGTGGAAGATGAGGTTGGTTGAGGAGATCCAGAATCAGTCCATCACCTGTGTGTGTGACTTCATTGTATTCCACTAATTTCAACAGATCTGACCAGGTTATAATAACTAAAAGCTTATTCTAGTATAGCAAACACTAAGAAAATACATTTGGTTGTTGGGATGAACCTCACCTTTGGAAAGCAGGACAGAGGAGAAAGGTTGCTTCTCTAAGGAGTCTGTGTTTTTAGATTTATTAAAAATTCTGCAGTGTTTTTCTAAGGTAAAAAGATAGCATAATTCATTCTTTTAATGTTTTTAAGGTAATGCAGATCATCTGGAAGAACAGGGGAAAATAAAGGTAAAGTATGAGTATAGCTTTATCTTTTTTTCCTTTTTTCAATACCTATCATCACCTCTCTGGCTGTTGCTTCCTCTGAGGCAGGAAGAAGAAAAAACGCACCTTGGTGTGCTAAACTGTTTGATTCTGCAAAGAATAAATGCAAAGCAAATGACTCAGCAGTGTGATATTGCAGCTGCAAGACTACAGTACCTAATCAGGAAATAAACGTTTCTCTGAGCACCATTTGTTATTAGGTTTCATATCCTGTACATAGATTCATTGTGGTTAGCACTTGTTCCTAGATGCTCTGTTGGTCTTTTAGAAACACAAGATTAAACTCTTCCTTGCGCTATAATGGTGCAAAGCATGTGCACCATTAAAATTCTCCAACTGGAGACTACAGAGTGCGTGGGGACTGTGGTGGCCCTTGTTGCAATATAGATTTCACCTTTACATAGTAGTGATGGCCAGCTAGCCAAATGTGGTCACAGTGATGAAGGAAGCCCTAGCCAAGTCACCCTGGCCGGGGAGGGGGTTGTCTTCCATCTCTCTTTAAAGCAGTAGTTGTTGGGCCATACCTACAGTCTGCCTTGTCTTGGTTCACTCTGCCTTTCCTGTTGCATATTGGAGATCTAGCTTTTTGTTGGGTTCGTTGGATGCCCCTTGGCATGTGAAGATGTGTACAGTAGCTGTCCTTATGACCTTTTCCAGATTAAGCACTCACTGTTTGCAGCAGTGGATGTAACAGGTTGTTTCAGCACATTTCATTGTTTGCTTAGGCCCAGTTCTGTGGCAATCAGTAAGAAAAGTGAGCAAAAAGTGTCAAGTTTTGGAAGAGCTGGTTGGAAAATGCAGCTGTCCAGATCTGTGTTCCCATGTATTTCTAGCAGAGGTGTAATTGTTTTTTAAAATTGTTGTTACATGAGTAAGAGCTTGGTGCTGTGTAAGAATGGAGTCCATAGGACTCCTCCTTCCACAAATTTCCTTGTTAGATCAATCAACCATATTTATTTATGTCAAAGGCTCTAAGAAGCTTCCAGTTCTCATGTGAGTGGGCGATGTTACCTGAGACCTCTTCATCTTCAGGTTTGTGTTTGATATTATCCTTGTAGAGGCTTTTCTTCCCAAAATTATTTAAGAAAGGGCTGGGTGAGAAATCAGCTGTTTGAGGGGATGCATATGTGTGGTATATGAAGTGGAATTGGAAGTAGGCTCTACAAACTCCTTAGTTTTTTGTTCTGTTCATAATTACTTTTCTACCTTAGTTTATTCAGCTGCTAATTGAGAATGCCACTATTACTTAAATCATTCACAGTAGTATTCTGTGATCTCTTCTTGCTTGATGGTTGAGCATTTCAGTGCATCTGAGCACCCAAAGTATTTACTGAACACTTGAGTAAAATTTCTCATCCTCTCTGACTGATTTAAAACTGCCAGTCAAAAGGATCAGTATAGACTTCTTATGTATTAATTAATTTTGTTATGTTTTAGTATACTGATGAATGTAATTTTCTTTCAAGGTTACTACTCTTTTTTAACCTGAAGTCTTTCACTTTTCTGCAGTTCATGCTCTGAGGCCATCTGACATTAAAACAGTCACTGCAATAGGAAGTTTGCAAAGAGTAAGTACAAGCAGGAAATGTGCTGAGTGTGACCCATTTCCTCCACTGTGATGATGAAGTGAGCTGATGATGTAGCTTGGTGTCCCAGTTAGGGCATTCAGGATTTGAATCTTTTTGCATGCATCAAAGGCTTCTGGTGAAAAATGATTGGAAATACCTGCTGTTCAGGGTTCCAGTATACCTGAGTCTAAAAACAGCCGGTTGACTTTGTGCAGGAGGAAATGTGATCACAGTGGTCTTGCACAGAACCATGATATTTGATTAGAGTGCTTGGATTTTCCTAACAATGAGCATAATAGATTGAATAACTGGAAGAAAAAGCTGGGAAAATTCAAACTGGAAAGAAGTACAATTTTTGGTGATCACCATTAGAACAAATTATTGAGAAATGCAGTAGATTTTCCATACTGTTGAAGTGTTTTCTGTAGAGAATGGTTTCGTGTCTAGAAGGCAGAAGCTCTAGAAGAATCACAAAGATATAATTCTGATGTATAAATCACTAGGTAAAGTTCTGCTGCCTGTTCTAATACAGTCAGATTTAGATGATCTTTACTTAATAGTTGGAATTGAATACCTGAAATAGATTCGAGACCCAGTTAAAAACATTTAACCACAATTCTCAAGCTTTGAGGAAGTGTAGAAATGCACATTGGGCAAAAATTGATAGCCATTGCAGGGTCTACAGCTGCAAAGAAATGGGGGAGATTCTCCCTTATCATGAAACAACTTTCAAATTTGAGGTGGTATTCATCAA
Source organism: Elanus axillaris (assembly GCA_026212715.1). Classification (NCBI taxonomy): domain Eukaryota; kingdom Metazoa; phylum Chordata; class Aves; order Accipitriformes; family Accipitridae; genus Elanus; species Elanus axillaris. The sequence goes on along the minus strand of JANZLQ010000078.1, from coordinate 16,233,241 downwards.
AACATCATACTTTTCTTTGAGATGAAAGCTTTCCATTAGAAAATCAGCACCTGGGGACACCTTGTGAGTACTTCCCTCTCCGGAAGAAAATAATTATCCTAAATGCACAGGTGCTTCACCTGTATCAGATGCATGGTCCTTTAGAGCAAGTCTTTTTTGTGCTAATGTCTTTGTTGCTTGTGGATGGTGCCATAGAAAAACATATAAGTGATCTTTTTTTTAAGGAATGTCTACTTTCCTAGAGCAAACATCTCTGTCACTGTCTCCTCCTCAGACTCTCTGAAATCAATGAAGTTCCTCTGTCTATGTTAAGAGGTTTTTTACAGACACCATACTGGCCAAGTGCCATCCATGTAAATTACCTAAATGACTTCAGGTCGTGTCCCTTGTTGAAAAGGAGTAGATCCAGAGAAATTTGGGTTAGAACAGCATTTCATTTCACTGAATTTGAGTTCAACTAGTCAAATTTTATTTCATGTCATATGTAATAAATTCATTAATGAAAGCAGTAACTAAGAAAGCATTACCAAGACTATGACAATAAGCTGTAATAAGGAAGCTCTGAAAAGTAATTTAAATCTGTGAGTAACTACAACACAATGGAGAAGAGTACGTAGAAAACAATGCTATCTATAACAGGAGTGGAATGCAGTAGGGGAACAGCATGTGTAGAGCTAGTTTACCCTTTGCTTAATGCTATTCTTATTGCTTCCTTGTTCACAGACACCAGGATCTGGTGTACATAATGAGGATTTACTCCAAAGGTAACAATGAATTGTTAGCATTTGTAAGTGTCATGATACTAATTTATACAGTATCACAGTGCAGGAATTAGTCCCAAGCAATTCTTATTACTGTTTACTAGAGAGGAGGAGAAAGCCTATGTAAAATATAATGGATTTTGAGACACTGGATCCTTCCCAATCCTTAGCTAACAGAAATTCTTTGTACTTATGGAAGATATAGAACTACCTTAAGGTTGCAACAACGTTGATTAAGAATAATTGCTTCATGATGAATCCTAGGTGGTAAATATCATCATCCACTCATTAGAGACCAGAAAGCAGGGATTTATTAAAGCAAAGAAATAACCCAGTAGTCCTGATATCCTGTACTCTGCCTGAATGATTCCTAGTGCTTCATGGACAAGCCTTACCCCATTTTCTTCTTTCATGCCCCCTTAGCAGATCTAAATCAGTCAGTGAACATATTAGCTAAACCTTGTAGATGCAAATCCGTGTAGCTCTTTTGAGTCATACCATTCCAAATGAGGATATGGCCCTGCACAGACAAACTTTAAAAGACTAATTTTTTTAAATGGTTGCACAAACATCTGTGTCCACTTATACGTGGGTGCACACAGAGAAGTCCCTGCATTACTGGTATGTATGCATAAGCACAATTACTGCAACATGCAGGGTGTACAGAGACACAAAAAATTGAGATCTAAGACTGTGTTCTTACTAGGTAGTAGCTGATGACATGACGGTTTTGGCGAAAGAAAGGCCCCATTCTTAATTTCAGCAGCTGCCACATATACACACTCTGAGCTGTAGAGTAGCTAATAACAAATTGTGGCTGTGCTGTAATATAATTTTTCTTTGAGAAGCAGAATAACAGCAACTTCCTGTTTTCTCTCCCCTTTCTGTAGCACAGGAAAGAGCCTCCTTGAAGTAAGCGTGGAAACTTTAGCAGGTGTGTCTTGCTGTCACACTGAAACCTCAGCAAATTTTTTGAACAGCATGCTGGTAGGAGCTCCTGGGCTTTGCTGGGCTGCAGAGCAGGTGCAGCACAAGCACACTGTAGGAGTGTAAGGGAAGCCTGAGGGACAGTGTACTTGGGGAACATGGGTACAGCCAGGCTGGGTTATCTGTACTGGCTTTAAAGTGACTGTCTGGGTAGACAAATAGTGGTGAAGAAGGGGTGCTGCAGATGGCTGCAAGAGTCTTGCATGCCCAACAGGGATTTTTGGGCTGCCAACTACTACCTATGCCAGTCACTGCTGGTGTGTGCTTGCGGTCCATGCTAGCCCAGTGAAATCTTGTGTGGGTTTGCCTGTCCAGTACTCTTTCCGCTGCCATGTGTTCAGGATTTACACTGGGGCTGCCACAGATGCACCACATATATGAATTCATCATCTATCAGCTGTTTCCAGCTGGCTCTGAAGGCAGCCTTTACTTGCTTGAAGGGTGTTGCAAGTAAAACCTTCAGTTCCACTAAAATACTGAGTTGAGTAGTGGATAGCTCCAGGGTCCTCCCCTCCAAATCTTCTTCCTAGTATCTTAATGTCACCTCCATTTACCTCTGAAAGGGGTTTAAATCCTGGCAACTCCTCAGAGCTTCAGGAGGCTGTCTCTGGGTAGCCCTTCCCAGTAGCTTCATTTCTACAGCTGCCTGTATTTAAATCTGCGTACACTACTTGTGGCCAATACGAGAGGTGGGGATGGAGGTTTCTGACCTGAGTCTGGAGGCAAACTCAGATGTCAAACTTCTGCTTCAGAAGGTGAGGAGCAAAACCAGCAAGAACAGCTGCAGACAGGCTTGGGCATACCTCTCATGCCTGCCAAGAGATTCTCAGACTTTACATTTTCTGGCTGTTCTGTTGTGTTTATAATGAAACAGCAGAGTAGCAGTCCCTTGCATGCAGAAATCACCTAACCTATGTATGTCATTCAGCTCTCATTAGCAGTTTTAATCCCTCGGTCCTACACCTGTCTCCTCTGCCTGGCACAAAGGAAGCAGCATCAGAGAGACAAGCCATGTAAGTCGGGGGGGGGGGGGGTTGGCTGGACAGTTGATTTATAGCTAGCAAGGTGGAGGGTGGAAGCCTTTGGTGCTGGAGCACTTTACTGGACACAGAGTATGTTCAGTACTGGCAGAGGCTGCACAGACATTCCAGGGACAGACCCTGCCAGTGTGACTCAATTGTCACCTCTCAGAAGCACGAGGAACAAAGCCTACTGTGCGCTTTGGACTATGGATCACCTGACTTAACATCAGGTCTCCTTCTTTAGAGCTGCAAAACAAATTTTTTGGCTCATATAGAATTAGAGGTTGTCGTGGTTTAACCCCAGCCAGCAACTAAGCATCACGCAGCTGCTTACTTCCCCC
>JANZLQ010000078.1:16172363-16217397 GCA_026212715.1 Elanus axillaris | reverse complement strand
TCTGCTCTGAACCTCGGGACTCAACGGGAGGGCTCTCCTTCTGACACAGTTTCATGTTCCTTTTTCTGCTCCTTTTTCTACAACTCCCTTCTCTTTTCAAACAGCGGCTTAATGATATGTTGCAAGGTTCATATTGGTAAGTTCACTTGTACTTGGGCAAGGTTAGCTAGGTTGAATAAATGTTGATTGTTGTTTGAACTCCCCTGGTATCATTTCACCTTATTCTGACAAAGGAAATCCATGACCCTGAGTCATTCCAATTTTTGGATGCGACACCATGGAAGCTGTAAAGATAGTCAAACTAGAGGATTCTAGAACTGTGGACGTTTTGTAATTAGCTTTCGTATCTGGGAGAGTGGACTATAACATGTACACAGGAAGGCAACTGCAGACTGAATATCCACTTATAATTACTGTCCAAATAACTTATTTAGCAGTAAAATATGTTCCAAGTAGTTTCTCAGGTCATTTAAAACAAATTAATGAAGCAGATGTAACAAAGAAAATCATAAACACAGTTAAGTTGACACACCGGCAATGAGAAGACTCTCATTCATTTGATACACAACTATTACTTTGTGACTAAAGCAAGACTAAGACAGAGTAATAAATATGTACTTTATTATGTCAGTAGAAAACTCTCTCACTTCTGTCACCAGCGTTTTCCCCTTTATTACTTTGTTTTTCTTCTGCTGCTAACGTACTTTATCTCTCATATCAGTTGAGCTCCTGTTCCCTGCTATACTATGAGTTGCTCCCAGACACTGTGCTGATAGGTGCCCTAGAATTTCGAGTAAAATAGGAGATTTATCTCTTTGGAACATTCAGACACTGTACGTGTTGCTAGGCTGGGGGCAAAGGAGAACTTCCAGAATAAATTTCAGAGTGGAGTATGACATTATGAACAGATCTATGCACGTTTAGTTGGCTTGCAGCTGTTTTACAATTTTGGCTAGCAAGCAGGTGTAAACTGCAGAAGGTGATAAATGCTTTCCTTTCACCGACTCTAAGTTGTCTGCCCTTTGAGGCCACCAGGAAGCTAGGTTTGAAGACAGATGAACAGAACATTATACAGTCTCAGGAAATGATGAAAAGCTGCATTTCTAGTCGCCATCTGGTGGTTTCCTGTACAACGGCAAGTAATTTGGGAAAGTTGTGATATGCATGAGATTATTTTTAAGGATTGCACCAAGTACAATAAACATCGATGCAAGCATTTAACTGACTTCCCAAGGTGGCGTGTGTGTCACTAGACACATATGGATAGCAGCTACTAACTGGTCCTAAAATGCATTTTTGAAAGTATGTATTGCAAAGATCCAGCTCTCACAAGCTGAGAAATTCTCTCCTTACTCACTAAGTACTTGATAGTAATAATGAAATCACAGTATATTTACTACTGTCTGAGAGAACATACTTTTCTGACAAGCCCCACTTTTCTGATCACCCTGAAGTATTTTTCCACATACTGCTTACTATTATTTTGCTTCATATTTTCTTTTAAGTGACTGATTTTTTGCAGGTGTTGACATAATTGCTTAAGATTACTTCCCTTATATTTGCATTTACTGTGTAAATAAGTGTGCACAGTGTTTTACAGCCCTTCATCTTTTCTCAGAAAGTGTCTTGAATAGGATAGCCACATTTCTAGTCTTTAAGAACATGATGAAGTGAAAGGGCCACTGAAAATCCTCTTTTCCTATAGGTAGGTTGTCAGGCTGAGATATGCAATTAACAAACCAAAAGATAATCACCAGCTGAATTTTTTACTGGACTTTCAGGCCCTCAGGAAAGATTGAGATCTTGGTATTGAAGAGGGTGTGCCATCACTAGTCAGCAACTAGAGGAATAGACTGGTGAACTATAGCTAGATTATTGATTTACAGTCAGTATAAGTAGAATATGCATTATTCGTCTAGTTGAGAGGTTGTGGTAAACCTGGAGAGGAAGTGAGGAGCTAACCATCAAGGTCAGAGATTTGGAATAGCAGCAAGACAGATGTGATAAACCTGTACAGGATATCACTCCTCAAAATGGGAGAGTTTAAATAAGGTCTGGTTTCAAGGCAAAAGCTAAGCAGTGGGAAAATAATAAGAGGATGATGCTAAGCAACATTTAACTACTCCCAGGTAGAAAGTAATAGCAAACATACAGAAAGCAAACCCACCCAACTACAACCTGCTAAAAAGCATAGTTTCTTCAGATATTGCTGGTTATGATTTTACACTGAAAAAACCTTTTTGTACATATTGTTCTGCCTCTGATTTTTGTACAAAATTCCAGATATTGATACTCTTATGCAGTAAAAAGCACTGTGCATAAGCACAGTATCAGAATGTGAGAATGAGGGGAGTTTTACGGTGTTTTGAGAGAGATTTGTTTGTTTGTAAATAAACAACCTTGACTCTATATATTGTCCAAATATTTTTGCATGTTGTTACTACAAGACTTTATCAGTGTAAGAAGTGGAGTAAATAGGAAAAAAATCCACACACATAGAACTGTGTATGTGTTTCTTGACATCCATTATCACAAATAGCAAGAAGCTTTTGAAAACAGAAATATTTACAATATAACATAGTAAAATCAGTCTTTTCCCAAGCAGGCATTTTGTGTAGTGTCAATATACATCAGGCTTGGTATGGTTTCAGTGGAATGAAGGCATACATATTATTTAATGATTTTTTTGCGTGCTTCTTTTGCATCCTAGCACAATTTCCCCCTGAAATAATTTTCAGTCATAATTTATTGAGAGTCCTAATAATCTTTTGCTCTTTCACACTGATTCTAACAAGGTTCTGACCTGAATCCTCATGTGTTCCACATCACTTCCTTCTGGAGATTACCAGGCCAAGCCGAAAAGTAAATGAGTTGTAAGGTCAAGAGATTCTCACTGTGAGACAACTGCTGAATTCCTGGTAGCTATGATTGCATCTTTCTCTTACACCTTAATCACTATTTGACAAATTCCAATTCATAAACTAATGTGACTTATTTTAATTAAGGCAATATGTTGCTTCACTACAGGAATATTAAAAATACACAGACCCTGAAAACAGTAAATATGTCTTAAAAGGATGGTAAAATGATGGAGCTTTAATCATGGGTGACTTCTACAGATATAATCTCTAATTTAAGAGTGGGTGCAAATCATCATCTAATAGTTATAGGAGAGGGAAAGTAGATCTAAAAGTAATATTTTTTTTAATCTCCAAATACTTTTATACCTTTAGAAATAAAATTTAAAAAAATCACAGAGGAGAATTTAATGACTTTACAAGCTTTACTAAAATATATATATTTTAAAAGTAATGACTTCTGTTCTTTTTACTCATATTACTACATTGCTAACAGTTGAATGTAGTTTATGTGAATAGCTATGTTCTCTCCAGAATAATCTTTTTTGGCGCTGAAGGGTTTAGGAACCAAAGAATCAGATTCAGAACCCCCTACGATACACATTATTTCTGGCATTTCTACCAACCAGAATCAATGACATCACTTCTTTGGGAGCAGAATCTATCCTAAAAACAGTAGCACAGTTTCTGTCTCACTCAGCTTCTTTGGGCTGGCTTGAGATATTCTTTGTAAATAAAAACCACCCAGACCAATACATTTTAACTTGTAGAGCTTCAGAGAGGTTATGTTAAGATACATCAAGTTCCACAGCAGTGGGAAAGAGAAGGACAAGTCTAATAATTGCAGGCCACTATAAATGATTAGGTATTCATTTAGCATTCAGTTTTGGCAGTGAAAACAGAACAAGGCTCCGACTCCTGCCTCTGTATCATTAAGAGGAGGGTATAATCACTCTTTCATCACACTCACTATAGGAAATGTACCTTAAAATACTTACACTTTCATTTGCCCCTTAAAGCTATGCTTTATATTAAGATCTCATAATTTGATTCAGTTAATTGATTTAGTTTTGCAAACTTCATGATCAGGCAGGAAAATGTTTGTTGTTTTCATTTTGTAGAGATCTGTATCATAGAATCATAGAATCATTTAGGTTGGAAAAAGCCTTCAAGATCATTGAGTCCAACCATCATCCACTCTCACTAGACCATGTTCTGGAATGCCTTGTCTACATGTTTTTTGAACACCTCCAGGGATGGCAACTCAACCACTTCTCTGGGCAGCCTGTTTCAATGTCTGACAACCCTCTCAGTAAAGAAATTTTTCCTAATATCCAACCTAAACCTCCCTTGCTGCAACTTGAGGCGATTAACTCTCATCCTATAACCAGCCACCAGACAGAAGAGACCAGCAACCATCTCACTACAGGTAGTTGTAGAGAGCGAGAACATCTCTCCTCAGCCTCCTTTTTTTCTAGACTAAACAACCCCAGTTCCCTCAGCCGCTCCTCACAGGACTTGTGCTCCAGGCCCCTCACCAACTTGGTTCCCTTCTCTGGACACATTCCAGCAACTCAGTGCCTTTCCTATAGTGAGGGGCCCAAAACTGAACACAGTGCTCGAGGTGCGGCCTCACCAGTGCCAAATACAGGGGGATGATCCAGTCCCTAGTCCTGCGGCCACAGAATTTCTGATACAGGTCAGGATGCCGTTGGCCTTCTTGGCCACCCAGGCACACTGCTGGCTCCTATTCAGCCTGCTGTCAACCAACACCCCCAGGTTTTTCTCTTCTGGGCAGCTTTCCAGCCACTCTTCCTCAGGCCTGTAGGGCTGCATGGGGTTGCTGTGACCAAAGGGCAGGACCCAGCACTTGGCCTTGTTGAACTTCATATGACTAGCCTTGGCCCATCGATCCAGCCTGTTCAGATCCCTCTGCAGAGCCTTCCTACCCTCAAGCAGATCAACCTTGCCTCCTAACTTGGTGTCATCTGCAAACTTGCTGAGGGTGCACTCGATCCCCTCATCTGTATCTTGTAGCTACAGAAGGTAAAATACAATTTCTACCCAAATTCACATGACAGTGTGTAGGAATATAAGGAATAAAAGAAAAGTGTTGTCCAGTAACACTTCAATTTCCTAGCAGGATAAACACCACTTTTTCTAGAGATTAATGTAAAAAAACCACCTCCATGAAAACTACTTGTATAATAAATTTAGTTGATTCAAAGCACAGGACAATAAAAAGATCTTACTCAGTTTATGATTTCACTTAGACAAAAGGCTATAAATATTAATTTCTAAAGTAAAGTTCTGTTGAATTTAGATCAAGACAAACAAGAAATGTCTTTAATACTGTCAGACTTCTTGAAAATCCAATGAGCTAGTGAAATAGTTCCACTGACAATATACACTATAATATCAATTTTCATTCAAGCTTGCTGTAATCCATGTTTGCTTTAAAGATTATAGACATAGTTGATATGGGAATCAAAACCCAAGTATAGGTCAGATGACAATTTAAGTTACTAAACCTTTGTATCTCTCTGTCTATCAAATCCTTCCATAATATGTGAACTCAAACATCTATAGATTCTAGTACAGCAGTTGAAAATTAATCCTTAAAACAGGTGGGCTTGACTTTGATATATATTGAGAAGCAGAGTTTGTGTGTAGGTATGAATATGTTTTCAATTATTAGAATTCACAGGACATCCGACTCAAGACTGAGCTGGAAACTGAACATTTAGGCCATAGTTGCAGGAAGAGAGTTATTGAAATAAAATACATTTTGCAAAATGACTAAAATTTGCCGATGACACAAATGATACAGGAGGGAGATACAGAACAGAGAAATATGGTGCCTTAGCTACACCAAATTCATAGGCAGATGACTGATACAAAATACCTCCATTCCAAAAGTAAAAATATATGGGCCTAGGAATCATTTTAGGATTTGCACATAAGGACCAACAAATAGATATGTGCTTATGATCCCTATTATCTAAAATAAAAGCTCCATTCACATTCTCACCCAGGATTCAAACCAAACTCAAAATACATTCTTCAGATCTCAAGAAAGGCCAGTTGAACCCATTAAATGATTAAACCCAATGCATTTCTTCCTAATGCTATGTTGATGCTAGATATATTTTTCCTAGATTCTGTGTATACTAGCTCTGTCATAAAAGTTTGCCAGCCAAATGGCAATTTTTGTGTCTATTTTGTAAAAGATTTCATGTGTAGCACTGTACACAGTGAAATCTTATGGAGAAGAGTTCAGCACTGCAGTGGCTGGGGCAGCATGGTGTCTTATTGTTTGCTACTCTGGAATATATTTAAATTGCCTTTGTAACTTGGATCAGAGCTTTAGGCATTTCCCTGCTGAAATGGCCTTGCAAGCATGGGTCTCCTTGAAACAGAGAATGGAGAGAGGAAACCAGTGGCAGGTATTTACAGCACGATTTACAAATACCTCATAAATGGTATTAGTGCTCTGCTACAAAGTCACTCTGTGTTTGCCATATTTGCTGTCTTAGGTGGTTCAGCTAACAAAATGTTGAGAGATGGTCCTGGTTTCAGCTGGGATAGAGTTAATTTTCTTCTTAGTAGCTGGTACAGTGTATTTTGGATTTAGTTTGAGAATAATGTCAATAATGCACTGATGGTTTAGTTGTTGCTAAGTAGTGTTTATCTTAAGTCAAGCGTTTTTCAGTTTCCCATGCTCTGCTAGCATGCAGGTGTACAAGAAGCTGGGAGGGAGCACAGCCAGGACAGCTGACCCAAACTAGCCAAAAGGATATTCCATACCATAGAACGTAATGCTCAGCATGTATGTAAATGGGGGGGAGTTGGCTGGGAGGGGCAGATCACTGCTTGGTCATCAGTCAGTAGGTGGTGAGCAATTACATTGTTCATCACCTGTCTTTTCTTGCATTTTATTTTTTTTGTTTGGTTTGGTTTTTTTTGTTTTGGGTTTTTATTTTTGTATTCCTTCTCACTACAAATATTTTATTATTTTATTATTAGTATTGTTAGCATTGCATTTTATTTTACTTTAGTTCTTAGATCATTCTTATCTCAACCTATGAGTCTTACTTTTTTTTCCAATTCTCCTCCCCATCCCACTGGGAGGGGGAGGGGTGAGCGAGCAGCTGCGTGATGCCTAGTTGCTGGCTGTGGTTAAACCATGACAGAGTTTCTGCAGTCAGCAAAGGAATAGTCATTCAGGGAAAGACAGAAAAGAGATGAGAGGCTGTGAAGAGGATTTTGGGGTTACACAACATTACATTGCTTTCTTAGGGAATACTAATGATTGTGTTCAGCACTGTCAGCTCTTTTCAGTAATCAGTAAAATGTTAAACTTCATTGCTTTGTACATACCAAAAAGACTAGCTTTCAGCTACTTGATAGCAATGAATTCTTTAAAACTCTACAGAAACTGTGCTTACTTTTCAAAACCTGATCAGTCAAGGTGCCAACTTGTGTTGAGGAGGGCTAAGTAGTGGTGAGGTACTGGATAAGTCCTGTTTTTCAAAGGTCAATACAGCTGGTAACACTGTGGAGTCCTAGGAAATAGGAAGGAGGGCTAATCAAAATGTACTGAAATTAGGGTAACTTTTGTATGGCATGACTGGAATGGAATGATCTACTGCTAAAGTGTTTGCACCGCCTGTAGGTCTGAAGTAGACAATGCCTTCCTGGGCTGAATTCAGAGGCCCAGCGGGAGCAGTACTCATGTTGTTTTAGTATTTTAACAATGCAAACAGAAAGTTTAGTAAGGACTGAACCTAGGCACTATATTTTTCTTCAGTTTCCCAGTTATGAGTACCACAGCAAGCAATACTGCAGCCAGCATGGAATGTACACTGTGCATCTAAAAATAATATTTCAGCAAAGCCAGCATTTAGACAACTGAATGTAGTCCGAGCCAGCCATTTCCCAGATATAGTTAGGAAGGAGATGCTATGGTAGTTGCAGTATAAGATACAATCACTTTTCCGCCTATAAGGTACACAATAGAAACATCCTTAAATTCCTGAGTTACTTTTCCTTTTACCAGATGATAGAGTGCTGCACTATGTCATGGTATCAATGCATAGACAGACTGAAATTGCATTGGCTTGCTTTTGCTGCCGTATTTCATACTGCTGTCTAAATTGCTTTCCACTATCACTCCTGTCTTGACTGTCTAGGTTTCTTTCTGCCTGGAAAATTTATTTTTTATGTTATTTTGTCTCCATCTAATTGTATTAGACCAAATTCTTCTTCATCCCCCCCCCCCCCCTTTTTTTTTCCCATTGTGTTCTGTCCACATTTCTAAATCTTTTACACTTTTACTTTCTACCATCTTATCCTTTTCAGGTCTTTAATCATGTCATAGTCTTATATCCTTGATGGAGACAGGTAGAAAATTCTTCTACAAAATCATTACTGAGGATCAAAATTTTCAGTAATTAACTAGTTTCTTTAGAATTAACGGGGGCATAGAGCTTACTGAGAACTGATAAGGGGAAAAAGGCTGGGAGTGAACAATCCTGAGCTGCTTCAGTACTTCTTAAAATGTAAATTATAGAAAAGTAGTTCTGTGGGAAAGAGCAAAGCCTGAGAAATGGAAGAAACTTGTTAATGGGACTTACTGAGAAGAAGACCCAAAGAATTTGAATATGAAGGATGCCCAGAATTTATTTACTTTACCTTATTTTACTATACTTAAGTAAATGTAAATATTTTCTAGAATTTGTATATCTCGGACAGAAGACAATACACTGACAAAGAATTGATAATGAGTATAGAATAAACAACTCACACAGGTATTCAGAAGAAAGGCACAGCCAAGTAGTGGGAAAAGGAATGATGAACAAAGGAACTCGTTCTTGAAATTAAGGGAATTAAGGAATAGAGGGGAAATAGCTAAAAGCTGAGGAGTTCTTCACCTTGTAAAGAAAAATAAGATTAAGACAGCTTTCAGCCACATAAATAAAAAAATAAATGGTGAGGCCTACACAACATAATCCAAATACCAAGGATGCATATAATGCTAAAGAAAGGTCTGTGAAGCAGATAGTAAATGAATAGTTTATTTACAGTTTTGATCTGGACAGTAATGTATATATGGATAGTTGTAGGTACTCATGAAACTGCACATTGAATAATGAAAGCTGCCAAATTTGTGATAAAAACAAAATTTGGACTACTAATTGGTTAAAATTTAACTACCTTTTGAAAATACTAAAAGAAATGGAAAATGAATTTGCGAATCCAGTAGTAACTATGACAGTTAATTTGGTAGTAAGGATTTGGATTTAGGACATTCAAAGCTATATTTGGGTGCTGGGATTTTTATAATCTCTGTTTAATACTTTCATTAATGAGCTTGGTGATGTAGAAAAGTAGAGGTGATACCAATGCAAGCCTCACTACCAGTTTGGGGAAAGACAAGACTATCATATGATATAACTTCAAGGGATGGAATGAGAGCTATGAGATAGATCATATTAAGTACAAGATCACATATGTTGGAATAATAGCGTGACATTTGTTTTAAGCAAAAATGGTTCATCCATTTAATGTGATGGAAGAAGAACAAACCTGAATGAGCAAGATGATGGTTAAACAGCAACCATGTAAAAAGGTGGCAGTTTTGAGATATTTTCAGGAGAAATGTTACTCCGGGCACTGTACAGTTGCTTTACAAAGTTATTAGTAGGAACGCAGTTAGAAAAGAGTAATACTGTGTTAAGCAATCTGTGATTAAAAAAAAACTAATAAAATCCTCTGAGACTGGAACAGGAGCAAAGGAAGACTACTTGTATAACTAGAGGAAATGGAGGACTTACTGTATATAAAGAGATTAAAGAGAATTGGTTTGTTCAGCCTAGCAAAATAAAATTTGAGAAGGGTACGATTATTTTTCATAAATACATTCAGGAAATAAATGCAAAGGCATAAATACTGAAGGATAGTACTTGCAGAAAATTAAATGGATACAAATGTATAAATTTAAACTAGAATTTAGAAATCGTTTTCTAATCACAAAGGAAGATTTTGAAAGGCTTACATAGGAATGGAGGAATATAAATTGCTTCCAAACTTGATGAAGCTGGTGAGTTCATGGAAGGTGTTTGTAATATGACAGGAATGATTTTGATGTAAAAAGCAAAGAATTTTTTTGTGTGGCTTTTTTCCATTAGTCTTGCTTCAGTGAAAATGCTTTTATTCCACTCAATATACTAGTTGTTTTAACAAAAAAACCAAAACCTAACAAAACCCAGATAAAATAATGTGAAGCCATTTCTTATTCCTCTTTAAAGTTGTCCTAAAAAGTTGTTCCATCATGTCATCTCTGAATAGCAGATATAAGAAAAATTACAATTCTAATCAATAATGCCATTAAGATATGGATGTGTCTGAATACCTGCATGCATTGTCTTTTTTTTTTTTTTAATGCCTTTATTCCTTATATACTCTTCTGTGTTTCTGCCTGCCCTCAACCCTCATATGTTACAGGCATAATATTCTTCACTGGGAATCAGATACAGAGGCTAATAAAGCTTCAAAAAAAGAGTATTTGCTATAGTGACAAAAATAATAATAAAAAAAAAATTGAGTAGCGCGGTCTGGTACTTACTTGGGAGAGGAAATTGAAGGATTTGAGGAACTGTTTCAGTGATGCCAGATCATCCTTTTGCATGACTGCTTTTGATAGGGGAAGACAGAGAAAGTCAGACAACTGAAATTAACACCATGGGAGGCAACTACAAGAAAGTAGCAGTATCCATTCCAGTAGTGAATTGCATTTGTAATTGCCAGAGTACCGGCAATTTATAAGTACCAGAGATACAAAGGAGAATTTTTAGATCCACAAACTGAAGAGATTAAAAAGGTAGCATGGTAAGTCAGCTATATAGGACAAAGTTGAGATAATCATGCAAAGAACAAGATACCTCAGTATACATATACATTAGAGCAGATAGGTTAGGAATGTCTAGGTTGTGGGTACCACTGAGGAATCATTTTGAGTCCTGCACCTTGAGACTTCCAAAGCCTTTTGACATATAACCATCAGGAGAAACATAAGTAATACGGAAGTAACATTCAGAGGTAACTGGAGTTTTTCTATATCCATATTTTGAATATTAGCATCTAAGGTCACCAAAGTCCTGCTGCTGAAAATTAGACATTAGTTGATTTGTATCTTGATTGTTTGGCAAAGTTTGCACTTTTACACGATAGCTATACTTTGACAATGTACAAATAAAAGACTGCATAAATACAAATTCAATATTTCTAGATATTCAGCTATGATGAATATTTTCTTGAGGAATAACAAAGAGGAAAGGTAGCAAACATAGTATTTACCTAAGAATAAAATTATCCCCAAGAACAAAGAGGAAGAAACAATAGTGGTCTGTTAAATTACTGATTGAACAATGAATTCAGATCAGGGGATTCATGAGGACATTAACTGAAATCAGAGAGGTTCATCTTTATTAAACTCAGTCCAGGTCTGGGACCTTAATTTGTATCATATTGTCTTACTGTGCATGTACTTGGAATGTGAAAACAATATAACCTTAATATTTCTTCTTAAACATACAAGTTATACGACATTTGCATAATCATGGCGAGTATTTGCAATTCAGTGCATAAAGGAAAGGGTTGTCACAGTGTTTGAACCTGACACTTTGGTACAATGCAATTTCAAACAAGACACTTCTGTCAGATTTGCTGATGACTCATTTCCCCTATTAGAGCTGACAGTGCTAAATGAAAGGCTTTTACACAAATCTTAATCATGATAAAACCCCTTGCAGTAATATGCAAGGCTGTCAATAAAGAAAACAACCTCTGAGTAGAAAGTGGTAAATAGCTACAATGTTGCCTATCATACCTGCACTGAGAATCAGTACAGTGTTTGCTAACAGGAACCTTTTCTTGTTTCCACTGATAAAAATGGGAGTTTTGCTAATGGTACTACAGTGACACTGAGATCTGGAGTATCACTGACAAAATAAATATGGGAACACAAACAGGTTCATTCAAAGGCCCTTTGTTGGCCCTTTGTGTTTTCTTCTTCTGCGCCTCAGAATAAAACGCTTTCTTTCATCTGGTAGAAACAGTATAATTTTGCCATTACTTAGTGGAAAATATGTTTCCATGTCCTTTGAAACTGTAAAGCTATTTTGAGAGAATGAATATATCTTTGAACATATGGTAATATAGGTTTTGGAAATCTAAAAGTATTAACTGTGGTTGTCTTTACAGCAAACTGTATTGCCTTGCTTTGAAATAAAATGAAGCTTGGCAGTTTTGCTTTGTAGGGGTCCATGCAAACATTTTATTTGGCTTTGATACACTTAGAATAACATCTGCGAATTTAAATTTGAATTTTCTGTTTTGTCTATAAAATTCTGTCAGAACTCCTGGACTTCTCTCAGTTTTACATGCCTTCCATAAAAAACTACAAACTTTGCATGTTACAAATGCAACCCATGTTTTCTCAGGCTCAGAGATTCATGAGGTCCAAAGAATGTTTTCTTTAAAAAGAAGAGTTTTACACTTCACAAATTGACTAAAAGTAGAAAGACATTTTAATTTAATTTGCAAATGTTATGTAGATTTTTGTTGTGAGATGGAAAAGCCAAGCTGGTAGAAAACATGGACATGAAATGATTCTAAGTGAAGATTAAAGTTAACATGGATTTTTAAGAGTCTAGATAAGGTTAGGGACAAAAAGTCTTAGAAAGATAAAGTAAATACCCACATATGAACCATCAGAAATTAAATTAGACAAGACAAGCTAGTTATATGCTTTGGACATCTCTAATTAAGGAATTCTAGGTAACTTAGCCTACAGCATCATTGTCCTCATTAGCGTACTGTTACCATCATCATCCTCTCCATCCTACCTAACATCAAAGCCTGAGGGATTTGCCATCACAATATCGGGCATCCCACTTCCTTGATTCTTAGATTGCTTTGAGACACTGTGAATCTCAGCTGTTATTCCCCAAGGAGCCTATTTAAAAGACAGAGCACAGGAAGGGGTTCTCTGTTGTTGGCAGCTCTTGTGGCTTGCACAGATGGTCTACTGCATTCAGAGCCTACTGCGTCTTTTAAAAGTTGGTTTCATTCCTACATGCAGAAGATTTAAGTATGAAATTGTCAATCACAGATGTGCAGACTGCCAAGTCTGACTGGCTTTTGGGTTCCTGGGTAGCAACGACTCAGGTATCCAAAATCAAAGAAAAAACTAATTGGTCAAGGATACCATGACCACACAGACAGCAGAAAAAGAATTCTGATGGGTGAAGAGCAAAGGCACCCTTGCTTTGGAAATGATGTGCCAGCCAGCCTGGGCCCACAAGCAACAATCCTGTGCTCAAGTTAATAATCATCTCAGAGAGGTTTTTTTGTTTGTTTTTGTTTTTGTTTTTTTTCCCCTGAGATGTGACAGTGTGAAAACACATCTTGGCTGTATAAACTTACTGGTTCTTCTAAATACTGCCTTAAGGGTGCAGCACCTTGTGCATTGTGCTGCATGTGCAGTGTTGACCTGTTGCAAAGTTCTTTTATTCATTCCAGCCAACTCTGTTTTTTAACAACTTGCAGAAAGTCCTCTACTGGAACAATTTTACATTGGGAAAAGGTTCATGCATTCAATAAAATCAACACCTGCATCAATTTCATTGCCCTTTTTCCTGCGAATAATTAAAATGTTTTTTGTTGTGGCTGGACAATTATATTTGTTTATTACATGACATTTCTACTGTGAATTCTTTGCTAATGTCAGCTACGGTATAACAGAAAATGGAAAGGTGAACTCAAAGACAATGTTGGAGCCGTACTGAGGCAGCATTAGTTTGAAGTGAATATAGTTTGGAGTATTTGCAGGGGGAGGAATTTGCCATTTTTATTTATTTTATCCCAGTTTGGAGAGACAGCTACACCAAATTGTTTGTGAGAAAATCTGTTTGACCTGCTCTGCTACTCAAGTAGTAAATGAATGCTCTAAGGGAACAGTGACTGTGGAGCCAGTTCTTTCCCTCCTGTCTTTGTAATTTGTACCTAGCCATGTGTAACCCTGCTCATTATGGGCATCATGTGATGTCAGCAAAAGCAGCTCCCTGATTAAGTGCTACCTACTGCAGAAACTGGGCCCTGGGCTATGATTTGTGGGGCAATAGTCATCATAGTTACATAGCTACACTGTTTACTGTAACTTGGAGAGCATACATAACATTTTTAAAAGCAAGGAGAGGAGGAATATATGCCTCATTAATATCTGCTTGGTAAATTCTCAGAATATATATCCATATACATATTTGATATATCTCATCCTGTTATCTTCAAAATGTACTTAGTTTGGATATAGCTCTAACTTCACTCTGGCTTAATAGGGTAAAGCTATATTTCAAAACTACAGTGTCATCAGAGAGTTGTTTATTTCACTTGAACTGATATAAAACCTCTCCAGTGTCATCTGAGATATAAAAAATGGCTGGAGGGTCATGTTTAAAAAAACCAACAACACAGAAACATCTTTTAACTTAAAAACTGGCATGTTGGAAGCTGTTGCTTTAAATATGTGATGAATTTCTGGTTGTGCTCAGTAGCAATGGAGATTTTCTGAGAATTAAGGCACAAGATGATGGCACTTAAAGTTTTCATGTGGGAACTGAGTAACTTTTGTCTTACTGTTTCAGCCTTACTCCCTGGAGCAGGCAATTAGACCCACTAAGCCAAGCAGTACTGTGGCCTTCTGCCTCCCCAGGTGTGCTTTGGTGAACGTCCCAGGACAGGAAACTGGGTTAAACCAGGCTCTGATCATTCTTTGCCCTCCTTCCATTTTCTGGTTGTGAGCCAGTGAGGAGGCAGTATAAGGCGGCACACAGAGCCTCCTGATAGCTTGCTGCTTTATAGCAGGCAGACTCAGGGAGACTGCAGTCACCGTTGAGGTGATTCCCAGCTACCTAGGGAGTTGTATTTTCAGGGAATGTGGTTCCACTCCAGGTGAAAAATACTGGCTGGATCAGGGCTCAGACCCTGGTATACAGCCGTGACAGATGCAGACACAACTAGGCTGCACACGTCCTGCTGAAAGCTCCCTGGTACTGTTAATGGGGGAAGATAGGCAGGCCAAGATGACATGGCAATGAGTTAAGGCATCAGTTTACTCCTGCAAAAAACATGTGAAACTAGGTACCACAATTCGTTGTTATGGTGTCATCAAAACCTTCTATGTTCCAATGACTTCAGGTGGCCTACACCTTGAGTGGGTAGAGCAGCGTAACAGGGCATTAGTACTACAGGGTGAAAGGAATATATTTCTCTTTTGCATGCTACCTCAGTATTACTAACCACTCATGCACATTGTGTGGTGTTGATTTTTGTTCAATCTGCTCAGTTTTGGAGACTTTAAACTCCTGTTCGAATACTTTATGCATACAAGTAATCTTCCTGAAGTCTGATTTCTGGGTCCGGAAGATCACAACATGATCTTTTATTGAAAAAAACCCACAAGTCTTTTGAAATAATTTTCTGAGTAGCTGCCAGAGCTGTGGCACTCAGAATCACTGATGCCATAATGCAGCAGGACAAGCGCCTGGGTACCATGGTTCTGCTTGTGTCCATGCTGAGTGTGGCTCATGCCAGCCAAATCTGACACGGGGTACAGAGGAACAGTGCTGGTTATAGCCTGCTTGAGAAGTAACTTGCATGAATTAGGGGGCTTTTACCAGTAATCCTTGTTTACAAAGTGGAGGGCAAAACCGAGTACTTCCAATTTTCAAAAAAAGGCGAGAGAAACATTGCAGCCTCTCGTTGCTCTCAGGTCTACTACAAAACTCTCATTGATTTCAGGTGGGAATGTTGTTTGCATAAGGCTTGCGCTAGCCATCAAAGAAATTATGAAGTCTAAGACGTCCTTTCAGGAAGTCTGAGTATAGTCCAGAATGTAAATACTGGCCTTCAGCCTCATAATATTTTCCCACTTATTTCTGGTGGCTTTACATTTGCCATTTTTAGAAACATAATTTTAAAAGAACCCTAATAATTCATCTGCCATTTGTGTATTCATTCAGCCTTCTGTCTGTGAAAGTCTACTTGCCTTGAGAAAAAATGTGTAATGGTTTTATACGGGATATGAAATTTCTCTCATAAATGTGATATGATCTAATAATTAATGAATGCTAGAAGACAAGCTAGAAAGCTTAAATTTTAACAACTTTGTTCTAAGTTATTCTATCTACCTTCTCACTTTCCATCATCTCAGATTTTCAAATAGGTCTAGGGTTTATAACTAGGTAGATATTAAAAGTCCAAACCTCTTTATATTGAAGCCCTATTTCTCCCTTTATGTGTCTCTGCCCATATAACGTAGCATCAAAATGAGGTGAATGTAATGCAATTTATTTCCACTTTAATATTCCTTAACAGTGTAAGAATGGCATACAGTGGTATGGGTATTACTCCAGAATCTTACTATATATAAATTAAAGTTAGGCTAATAATAATAGTAATATTTATATGTTCATTTACATATGACTTTATATATAATTTTGCTGGCGTGTCTGGGGGAAGTGAATTGTAGGTACTATCAAGTGTGCAACATTTTTTCTGGACAATAAAAATGGAATGGGTCACTTTAGGCTGAATCAAATGCTTTGTTTGACAGAAATACGATAGCTTCTTTTGATTAAGTGATTTTGATTTATATTTTTAATTAGGTTGATAAAATGCTTTATGTAAAAATGTTAAAATTCAGATTTAAAATATACTAGGTGGATGGAAATCAGTCAGCAGATTTTTATAGAAGGTAGGGCTGGCATGTGGTCCAAATAATTTTGCAATTTTCCGTGTCTCACAATTTTCAGAAGTATATTAAGATATTAGACAGGATTTTCAAAGTATTTAAATTCCTAAAAGGGAGACAGATGCCTGATAATATTTCAAAGTGCATAACGGGGCTAAAACACCTACTAGCAACTGTATAGAGGGTTGTGAATATTGGCACAACATGGGGTACCTTTTGTACTTATATAACTTGACAGATAGATACCTTTTTGCATTTTACTAGAATTAATCTTTCTGTCTCACATGTATCAGCTGCTTCTCTGTTACTACATATGTTACCTGTGTTCTTTTTCTTGGAACATCTATGTATTTTGTTTGTTTTCCCTTTTTCTTCCCAGCGCTTTTTTATCTCCTTTCTATGTGGAATGAAAACATTGTGCTACACCTGCTGAGGAGTCAGCATATAGTGAAATTATTAACTTGGGTAAAGGTCAGCAAAATTGCCAATAATAATGTCCCTGGTCAAAAAAATAAACCAGCAATATTCAGGCAGATTTGTAATTGGCCACGTACCTTTGACTTTTCAAGACCATATATAATGGAGCAGTGAATTGCTAACTATTTTCTTGTATAAGAAATAGAACAATGGAAGATACAAAATCATTGAAAGAATACACAAAGGGGCTGAAGAAATAACTTCTGAATACAGTAAACAAATGCAAGTAGTTACCAATAAAGTAGAGGAAAAAATGTGAACCTGATTTTAAAGCCTGATTCCAGTAAGGTGATGTCATTAATACAATGCTATTTACTAGATTTAATTATTTTTGTCTCTGAAAAGCTTGGACTACTTCCAAATATACCCTTACCATTCTATTCTCTTTGGAAAATACCACCCAAATCTTCCCTTTTGTGTAAATTCAAACCCAAATAGAAAGGGTTTTTATATAATTTTAAGACAGAATAGTCAGTGCAATTTTTTAATGAAAATAAACACTACATAGGTGTTAGAAATTTAGTAACGGGGTTATCAAATATATGGACATACTTAGCAAATCATTGGTTTAACAAAAAAATTTCTCTTTAGTGTTCTTTCAGGACTCAAAGACAAACATTCAGGACCCATTTGGTTGTATTCCTTTTGAATCACAAATGAATACTGGAAAGAGAAAGAAAGCTGTATTTCTTGCAATGAAAGCCACTTTTCAGATGAACTGAGGTCATTGGTTTTATTTTTAAAATACTGTCTAAAGTTTGGTGTGGGTGTATTTATTCCAAATAAAGTGAACATAAACCCAAGATCAAAAACTCTAAAATGATGCATACAAACTATATTTAGAATAATCCTAATGTAATTCTCGGTTGCTGGATTAATTTGATCTCCTTATCATGGGGAGAAATTGGACTCTGAGATATTATCAACAGCTTCTTACTCCAATCTGATTATTGCTATAATCCTGACAGTGATTGATTCTGAGTAATTATCTCAGAAGCAGAATTAGATTAAAATACAATATTCCAGATTATAGAAGACTCCAGTCCATTCTTGTAATTAGTTCCATTTTAGAATGTATGATGCTATCACATTTGAATAATTCAGAGTGAATTATTCGCAAGAAGCCTGTTTGACTATACTTTAATAGGAAAACAGATAAACAAGAAACCATAATATTTTAAGAAACATTACTTTGTAAATTAGCAGCCTCATTAGAGTAAAGTTTACTTTGCCAATGTTTTCAGTTTGTCATGTAGCTACTAAAATATTACTGGGTACTAAGCAAAAGCCCAGTGCTACCATAATCAGTGATCGTGCATTCATAATGATGATTTATGATTACTGATGGTGTCATTATCACCACAATTATAGGCTATAAGTTAATTTTTCATTATTGGCATCTGAATAATTGTCAACCAAGACCTTTTCTTTGTGAGAAGAATTACTTGCAGATAATGGTCATAAAGAATGGACTTGTGAGAAAGAACCCATATTTGAAGTGTTTGAGCAATATTCACTTACTATTTTCATTAATTCTCTTTATAACAATGATGTCCTGGACCTAAAAGAGATGAAGCTTCATTATGCTAAGTGCTTTAAAGAATACATAGAATGAATAGTCTCTGTCCAAAACACAATAGTAACATAATAGATCTTAACAGAAAATAAAGAAATGTATATGTCTTATGTATTGTAATTTATGGAAACTGATGTCCCCAGTTTTTTTCACCTTTCCTTTCTTCCTTTCTGTCATTACGTTTAATTGAAGGAGTGGACTCAAAATATTCCATAGTCCAGACTAATTTTGAAAAATCATGATTGCTGTGGCTTCCTTGGAGCCAAAGGTGATGTGTTTTGGGCCACCACTTTTCATCAGGTACCTTAGGGTTTGAGAATAGGTATTTTGTTCTACAGACCTATGTTGTTGGGCTGGTGTGATAGAGTTTAGACAAAGACACAACATGAAAAGTTGAGTGTTGAGTCAGGTGTTGAGTCAGAAAGGAAAGAAGGAATTTAATTCAATGGCAAAAGAAGCAGACACAGTAAGTCACTGCATCATATATGGAAAACTCTTATGATTCCCAATATCCCAGGCTTTGATCCTGGGCAGACTTCAGTCTCTCATCTTGCTGTCCTCATGTAAAGCTCAAGTACATGTTGTAAAGGAGGGTGATGTAGGATAGGAAACAGTTGTTGAGAAAAGTGTTGATCAAGTTCGAAGGAAGAGAAGCTGGACAAGGATTAAAAAATTGAGAAAAGGGACAGAAAACTAAAAAAATCTCAAGTTTAAACAGACTAAAACTTTGAAATTTTAATATTTATGCAGATGTTTTTATGAAGGCATCTCGTAAACAGCCAACAGCTTATGATACATGCTAGTTTAAGGTATTAAAAGTACATACAGTATTCTTGAATATGTGATGGTATCAGGAATTAATTGCAAATACAAGGGCCTTGAAGGGAGCTCTTGCACTAAAAGTAATAGTAACAAAAATGAATATGATTACGATTAACTACTAATTTGTGTCTGTTACAAATCAACTATTGCTCTGATGCATAAGAACAACACAAAATCTAAAGGTACAAAAGAAATGACTTCTCTGAACAATACAAGACTAGTGATCACTCCATTTGGATACATGATGATAGGATGACCTCTGAAGTTTATAAAGTTGTACTACTCCCTTCACTGTCCCATTAGTTTTGTCACTGTTTTCATAAACAGTGTTAAACATATTGGTCATTTTGATTATAATTATATCAAGAACAATTTTTATATTCATAATATTGTTTGCATACAAGAGTAGAAGGGGTAGAGAATATCAGTCCTTAGAACAGTTGAACTTTAAGGCTTTAGCCTAAAAGGATATTTCTAGTTGAAAGTTTACACCTAATTCATTTATGTGATTCTCAACACTGATTTTAACAGTGTTGGTTATGTCAGGCTCCACTTAAACACTACCTTTGGCTAAACAGAAATTGCTGCAGATGATTTTTTTATATAAAGCTAACTTTGTCGTTGAAGCCTTTAGCAGTGAAAATACTGCAGAGACTTACAGACTGTAACTGAGGACGCAGGTGAGTGTTGACCCATGGGTAAGTGCAGCTTCATAAGATATTAAGTGATTGCATGGATCAGCCATGACTGCCATTCTAAGGAGGTTGAGATATTCTGCTGATGGTTATGGACTTCCAATCTAATTAAGCTTCTTACTTTCTTTTAGAAAAACACCAAATTTAAAGAGTAAGGAAAGTAAAGTTGGGGCTGTGCCTTAGAAACCATAATTTTAATTGTCTAGAGTGCATTGTATTTATAATTACACAAGAAAATCTGTAACTGCTAGAGAATGATTCAGAACTTTTGGACCGTAGGAAAGTCGTTTAAACTTCTTACACTGAAAAGCACATAGCCAAAGGCTAGATTGGTGGCTTTCCAGTCTGATAACAGCAAGCATGATTCATTTTTATATTTTCAATGGGTTTTGATCTCACCTATAGATATGAGCTTCAATGGTTACAAGGGAGAACTGACCACAACTATCCCTGGTTTTGGATGCACTAACTAGCAATGACAAAGCCCATTGAGTTTGTTTGTCACCTAGCAATGCAGAGGCTGGGACACAGCTCAAATGGATAATGCTTGATTATTCAAGCTATATGCTGAACTACAATGTAGAAAAAGCCTGGTTGTCCCTGACAGTTTATCAAGGACATCCTAAGACTTTGAATTATTTGCAAAATTTTAAAATCTTTTATCTGCAAACAGACAGCGATGTGAGGGAGGCCTATTGACTGAAAAATCCTTATCACTCTTTGATCTAAAAAATTACTTGTTCACCTAGCATAGCCTATATTAAACACATACTTATTAAAATATTTTATTCCTCAATTTTGAAGCTCACTGACAAAAAAAGAACCACTCAGGTAAAAATCAGAACTATCACTTACCTGTGAACTGAATTGCTCCTTCGAATCCTTTGAAAGTTACCCTGACTGCCACAGTGTTGTTTGGGTGACATTCTCAAGCACTTTCATACTTCTCTTCTGTGCCTTTGGCCTTGGTACAGACAATCTGAACATTTGGCCTAGGTTAAGCAGTGAGTAGATGCAAAATCTCATCACTGAGTGGGTGATGAAAGACTGAGAATATATAAAAAAGCTTTCCTTCACCCTCTGCACATGACAGCATGAACAGCTGAGCTGGCATTTATGCTGTAGCCCACCTACTGCTAACTCTGGCCACCGGCAAAGTAAAACTGATTCCCTGGAGGAAAGAGATTGACAGGGAATGACTTATGGCACACAGATGTGTTTGTGCCACAGTGACGCCCAGTATTTCTCCTGAGGTGATGACTTTATTGTAATTTTCTTAGCTGTATGCATCGTCACTAGCTCAAGGCTGTTCCTGGAGGTACAGACCAAAACTTGTTCATTTGCTTCTCATGTGCAGGGATCAGCTGCACCTTTATCCAAAGAGGAATGTCATCTTGTTTTCTCCAGAAGCAAATTACAGACTAGCAATTTGACTGCATATTTCCGGGAGGGAAACACTTTTCAGATTTTAAGCTCCTTTAAAAAAATATCCTATTCTTCTAGTATTTCAGTATAACAATCTATATAGCTCTTATTTCCTGTACTTACTCTTTTCTTTTATTCTTTCTAACAGGAATGCTTCTTTACATTGTTAAAGCAAACAAACAAATGCTCTAACTCAGAAGCCTCCTTCTTCTGTCCCGAAACACATTGAAATTGTTAGTCTCTCACTCCTTTTCAAAATTACTGTTCCCAGATGAAAATGCAAGCCTGTTCAGGAGGTTTATTTTTAGTGCATACCAAACTAAACACCTGTAACAAGTGCCAAATTTTCTATTCTTTTATGTTGTTGAGTGCATAGAAACAGCACCGAGAAACCCTTTCAACATTAAACCAGTATATTTTGCTTCCTCCAAAGAAGAAAAAGACACGCTTTTCTTATATGGATTACTTTTTCCCATCTCTTACTGATAATAACATGTACCTTTGACCACCAATGTTACCAATACGACTGTCTAAATCTCTTTATAAGTAAATCTCTATCCCTTTATAAAATTGTTTTCTTATCTTTGTTAGCTCCTCTTCATTATAACTAAATCTAATTCACTCCCTTCTAAAGGATTTATTTTTTTGCCAGTATTAAGGGAATGTAATTTGAAATATTTCCTCTGAAAAACAAGGAAGCTATACAATCTAAGTATTTTAATCTAGTTAACATTTTTTTTCTGTAATGTCATTTTAGCAAATATAGAATGTAGACACACAGCACTTTCCTCCATTTTTTAAAGCCAGTAGTACGAGAGAGCTGAAACACAAAGAGCCTTCCACATGCATCACTATTCTCTTCTCACTGCAGCCAGTTCTGATACGCTTAGGTGATACATCCATCCTTATTAGTTATTGTTCTTCTTTATGGGCAGACTATCTTGAACAATCAACTATACTAGACCCTACGCAGGCTAAAAAATAACCTAGCTTTGTTCCTTTAGACCCTTCTACATGGTTTCTTGTCCCTTCCAACTAATACCATCTTTTTCAAATTATCGGAGTCTTCATATTTAATTTCCTGTGTGTTCATATATGCCAGAATATGGTAAATTACATTTTGTTTGCATAATATAGTTCAGTTAGAATACATGTTCAGAAAGTAAGATATGATCTTGTCTTCTTAATCTAGCTGCCCAACCAAATATTTTTTTCCACAATGCATTCCACAAAATGTAAGTATTCTGTAATCAAAACCTAAATATAATATTAATATTATAATCTCACCTTGACAGAATAGACATCTTTCTGTAGCAGATAACAATTATTTGTAAATAAAGCTTTCTAAAACTGTTTTCTGTAATACTATATAATATGGGAAATTTAACAGCAAAATTCAGGATAAAGGGTTAAGAAGCTGCAAACTTCAGTGAACACCTGATAATCACTTACAATGAATCTCAAAGGCAAAACTGAATTATAGTACCTACGTCTATAGAAGAAAAGCAGTTCTCAGGAAAATCACTCAAGTACATCCGTAGATACAGAAATCATTAGCATTTCACATGCTCAGGTATTTTACTTTAATTAAAGATTCATTTTTGATGTATTTAAGGTAATGTATTTACAGTCTTATCACCATTATTGAAATTAATTATACTTCTATACCTGGGTACTTGAAATGGCTAAACAGAACAATCGGCAAACAAATCAAGATATGAATAAAACGAATTTCAAGAAAAGGTGTACAACTCTTTGGCATGTATATTTGGCATTGCTATTTCTTTCCAAACCCAGAGAGGCTTGCAATGAATTTGAGTTCTTTTTCTGCCATCTGTAATTTTCTTAAAACTAAGCTTAATTGTGTTACACCTGTTTTCTTCTTTGTATGAGAACTCTTATTACTTCTGATATTTTGAGGAAGTATCTTTCTTCTGCTTTTTGTATTTTGGGCATTGGAGTAGAAAATGGCTTTCAGTTTTGATCTCTACTCTGTTGTATCAGTTGTAGAGTCAGTCTTCCATAAGTTTCTAGTGCACTTTGTATGATTCCTGGTTTCTATTCCTAAGCTGTGATAACAGACTCTATATTTTGCTAGGGCAAAACATCGACATATATAACAAGCATTGCTATAGAAAATTTGTCTCCAGATTTCTCTTTACTCTTTTTACAATCCAGGCTTTTAGCGAAGAAAGCAGAATGTATAGGAAAAAATGGTGTGTTTCTGTATGTATAGTTACATAGCTCATAACAAATTAATCTTTCAGCATATATGTGAGTTTTAAACATGGCAAGATTTTGCATACATTCTTTTCTTCAACTTACTTTAATGTCTAATTAGAAGTCACATGAGGAAAGATGTACAGTTTGTCCTTTTTTAGTATGTTCATTTAGCATAAGTAGAAGACTATCTCAAGTGACTGCGTATGTCCATTTTTATTCAGCAAAGTGATTTTGCATATTGCTACTGGTATGCTGCTCCTGAATACAGAGATACCTCTAGTGAGCCCTTTTTAAGTTAATTAGCATGGCACTGGTAGCTGTATAGGCATGGTAGCAGAGAGCACCACAGAGGCTAAATTACCCTTCTTCTCAAGCAGTTTTTCAGTAGATTAGGCTTCACTTCAACTGAACTCTGTGTTGTTGAAGATACTCTGCTCCTGCATGTCTGAGTAAGCCTGTGAAAATCTAGTTCAGATTTCTGTAGTCTGCAATGTAGAGATGCACTGACTAGCTCTTGGTATTTGAAAGGACAAGTTGTTTGTAGCACCACACAAGTTTTATTTTGAAATTCAGATAAAGAAAGGAACAAAAGCAAATACCACCACTAAGTTAGTGTTAAATATCTTGTCATTTGCATCTGCCATTTTTCATCTTTTTTTGCATCTCGTGTTGATTAACTGCAAACATCTGTGGTCCAGATGATATCAGGTAGTTTGAAAGAAACAGATTCTACAAGTTAAGAATTGCTGCTCTACAGGTACATTTCTTTTTGACATAAACCTCCCACAAGATAGTGTCCTGCTCTACTTTCTCTGTCTTCACCCAAACTATGCCACAGATGTGAAGGAGGAAGGAGTGTGGGAAAGCATATGTAAGCCAATAAATTTATGCAGTTCTGTGTTTCCTATACTACTAACACAGTAGAATCTAACTCCTTGGTTACTTGATTACTACTGTTATACTAATATAAGTAATGTTAGCTCAACTAGCTAATTTACATCAACACCAGAACCAGTTTTAGTTCAGCAGGAGTCAGCAGCTGTAATTTTCTCATTAACAGCTCTTCCTAAGCCCTTACTTGAAGAATGCATGGAAGCCAGTGAAAACTGAGCCTGACTTGCTAGCAGTAAGAATGATTTGATACATATCAGCAAGGACTGCCTCCCCAAAGAAGGTGCATTATCCTGTTTCTAGCCATACTGAATATTTAGATTTCCATATGAAATGAAATTACATAAACTAAATTTATTTTCTGTGATCTGTTACAACAAATTTGGCTAGGGCTAAGGCATGTGAAAATTCCTAGTGTATTGCTGCTCCTCTGTAATGATGTTGGCTATGTTCCAGACTTTAATGTTTTCTCTTGGGCTTAATAAACTCATAAAAATATCCACTAAATTACTCTAATTTGTTTTCTAACTCTTTTTAGTGATCTTGGACTTGAGTGTATACACTCTGATCTTAGAGTGTTAGCATTGTGCAAGTTTCAAACCTTTTAATAATCATTAACTCTGCTATCAAGATACTTTCTAATTTCTTCTCTTTTGTCCTGTTAAATTTAATTTCTGATGTAGGTAAATGTTCATTGATTTCATTTGTACAGGCTGTGCTTAAGTAATTGTTTAACATCTTTTCTGTCCTGTGTCTCTCTAATTCTGTGCTAATCATTCTTCCAAACGTGACTTTTTCTGCTTTACCAGTTTTCAAAAATGGACTGGATATTCATAGTCCTTTATGTAAGAAAGTCTTCACAGAACCATCCTTTATTATACTGCCTTTTATGGGAGATCTCTTTAGTTTTATGTGCACTTTCTGTTCCCATGCAATTGCCTGAAATTGCCACACTGAAAAATTCAGATATAAATATTAATCATGTGTTTTTCAAGGCAAGAGAAGCCTTAATTCGAATCATGGTTAGAAAATGTTTCAGAAATTATCCTTGGGATAGACTATGAAGAAATCCTTATGGCCTCTGACATGATTCCTGGATTCTGTGTTAATCTTTGCCAGCACCTTAACATTCGTTGATAATTTCTTTTAACTTATATTGGATGGTTCTGCAGAATTAACTATGAAAATATACAATAGAGTAGCTCTGCTGCATTTATTTTATAGTGATCAATTAACTTGACTCTGTGAGTACATTTTCAGTTTTCCACATTTCAGAGATTTTTGTACCAGTGATAGATAAGCTTAGCCTAGAAACTGTGAGAGTCAGAGCTGACTCCAGGTTCCAATAGACATCTCCTATTGTGGGGCAACAGTTGGGACAACAAAGTCAAGTGGCAGAGGATATATATTTATGAAATAATAACATTGCCAGTGAGGTTAGTGTGAAGCAGTTAACAATGGGACAATTAAGACTGCGAGGTTTCATGACATCAACTCCAGGTTTCAGTGTTCACTCCTTCCTGAAGCGAATGGGACATTTCACATTACTCAACCTTGTTTTGATCTTTACTTGGTAACTTTTTACACTCTGTTTTTGTTTGAAAAGATACCTTTCCAGTCCTAAAGGACTTAAATAATTTTAAGGAGAAATAAAAACAAAGAAAGAACCCCTAAATGAGTTTTGGTTTATGAGGTCATAATCCTAGATTAGCTTTATTATGAACTTTATGGTGGTCGCAAGATGAAAAGTCTATTTTTCTTTTACCCTTTAATTCTACCTTTTAACATTCACCTAAAATAAGTGATTTGAATTTTTCCTTTATAAGTAGTTTTGACCTGTTTTATTGGTGGATGCTTGCTTTTATCACAGAAATTCTGTCATAATGAACTCTAATGTGGCTTTGTTACATTCTCACTAGAAAGTCTAATAAACTACTGAGGGTTTTCATATACATGTCTTTGTGAACAAGATAAAACTGTAGGGGAGCAGAGTTTGTGTTGTTTTCCCAGATCTCTGTGTTTTACATCTCAGAAAACTCAGTATCCAGAAAATCACTTTCAGAAATAATGGGTTTCTATTCCGTCATATTACATACATCTGCCTCACACAGTCACTCACATGTGCTCTTTCTTAATGATTCTTTTGATGTGTCTGCTCTTCAGTAGATGACAAGACTTCACATCATAATATGTAAGGAGAAGTAGGATCACAGGCTGAGACTGGTGGGTAGTAGATCAAAAACAGAACACTGGAGATAGCTAAAAAATAAACTCTTAAGTAAAAAATATAAAACAAAGGTGTTTAGGAGTTCCGAGTCCCTCTTTTCTGATTGTGGAAATTCTGTAAATACTGTATCTCTATTAATCCTTTAAGAATGATAATATAACAACGTAGCAAGGGTAGGATAAATACAAAACACTTATTTTACTCTGAAGTGTTAGATGAAGATGAGGCTTCCTGCATAAGATATTGGGACCTAAGGATCCACTACTGTAAGAGTAATGAACGCTACTACACTTGACCTTTGCTAACAAAGGCTCTTATTCAGGGTTTCTTGTAAACAAATTGGATCAAGATAGATTTCTAGTGAATGCGTTCCTTTGCTGTTAGTGCTATGTCATGCTTACTGGAATTTTTTCTAATGAAACATTAAAAAAGGTCTATTTGGGAGTAAGAAGGCATATGTCTTGTGTTACATGAAGCCAAAGTACATTATTGGAAACCTTTTGGTGAACTCAGTGAGCCATAGGCCAATCTTTGCCACACCCTGTATTTTTTTCTATTATTTTCCTGGTCCCTTTAGCATGCAGCACGCAGGGCTGTAGTGGTCATAGTCTGTGAACTGCATTTGGTGTCTGAGTGCCTACAGAGCAAGAACCTGAGACCTGCTGAAGGAAGTATTGGGAAATTTGGGCAGTTTGAGACAGGGATGGTTGGGCCTTCTAGGCTCCCTGCCTTCTGCTTTGTAGTCACTGAGTCCCAGAAAGTCTGAGTTCCTGCCCAGCACCTTGTCCTAATGAGGGCTTGGCGGGTCTTTCTGAGTAAGAGTACTGTGAGCTGCTGCTAGGTCCCATGACTCCCCAGTGGAGGATTTCCACAACACTGGGAGACTATTTTAACTCCTGGGGAGCCAGAGACCATGGCCCATTCAAGCTTTTTGTTTTGAGGAAAAAACAAAGCAGAATCAGTTTCTTTGAATAAAAAGAAAATAATAAAGAAAATCTGTTCACTCTGAATAGAAAACCATCAAACTAAGTTTTCAGTCTCAGTTGAAATGAAATTTTTTTTTAAAGTTGGAACCTTTTTAAAAATGAAAGTCTAATATTCTGATCAACTCTGTCCATGACTGTAGCTATTTTGTTTTTAATTTGGCACTGCCCCAAGTCATACACTGCAATTACTGAAGCAATTATCTGTCTTTGGTGAAGAAACTCAGCCTGGGAATAACCCTGTAAAGCACTATGGTATACCTATGTGAACTACAGTCTGTTTCCCTACTCTCTCTTGTAGGTGCCCTTTGATTTCTTGGGTCAATGTAGGGGAAGAATGGATGAGTAGTTGCCACAGGTGCACTGCTACCATCACTTTACTGTTAGTTTGAACCACATGAGCTAAGCCTGCTATGCCTTCTTGATATTTTGGTGCATTAATACAGTTTTTCATCTCTCTTAATGTGACAGCCATTGATAAAAGTCAAGTAAGAGTTCTGTGCCATGTAAGAGGCACATACTGATGACAGCAAATAAGATTTTATAAAATCTCAAGGACTGACACTCCTTCCTTTCCTGACGGCTCCCCAACTTCATACAAGTGGTTCCTGCTCTGTATGTAGGTGAAACATAACCACATAAAATCATACAGAGGCTCTGTAAGATCAGAACTGGGAGCAAAAAGATGTATCCAACTAAAAGTGCAATGAAAAAAAAGAGAAGAAGTAGCAATTAAAAGGAGGGTCTTTCCACAACTTTAGGGTTAATGTTTTTCTTATTGTAACGAAAAAAAGGCACTTTGAGGAATTTTTAGTATTGGCATTTTTGTTTTGTTTTGTTTTGGGTATTTTGTGTGTGTGTGTGTGTTGGGGTTATTCTATTGGCTGACGATTTGCTGCTTTTTGTTCAGGGTACTTGTTAGACCTTGGTTCACATGACTCCAGATTGAAAAGGAGACCTGAATCTGACTGTAATCTAGGTCTGGATGTCTCAGACCTAGGACAGATTAAGAAGAATGTGCTTGGCAGCTCTGACATAGTGGAATAACAGTCCAAACTCACTGCACATGCAATGCAGACTCTTCTGACTGTGCAGGATGACGTACCATGCATGTAACTTTAAGCCTCTGCTCATATAAAGTAGTCTTCTATCTTATTTACTTCCTAGAACTAGGTGGGAATATCCTGGGCCTGTTAAAATGATCCTAATACTAACCATGTATCTTTCTATAAGTAGTATTACCTAATGCTACCACACATCCAATAGATGGCGTAACAGCTGTCCATGGAAGGGTTAAAAACATAAAGCAGGCAGCTCTCAGAAGCTGTTAGGTACTAGAGTTTTACCTTCAGGATACTCATAAGAAATAAGAAAGGTTCTGTTTTGCTTTGTTTTCTGGTAGTGAAATGTTTGATTCGTGCTATTGTATTTTGGGTGGGTAGTGAAGGCATTTCCTGAGGAGGAATTACTTCCAGTTTATTGTTGTCATTTCAATTAAACTTAAGTGGAATTGACTTGTCAGTAAAATTGGCTGTTGTTTGGGTTTTTTTTAATTCACCTCTGAACTGTTAAATGTTATTGCTTCAAACGCAATATTATGTGGCTACTATTGGGTGCTTATAGCTGAGATTCGTAAACAAATGGACCAAGGTCATCTGTAATTTACTGGAATTCAGCACTGTCACACCAGGAGTGAATTTGGCTCAATGTTTTGGCATTAGCAGTAGAGGTCATTCCTGCAGTTTGCCCCTGCTATAGAAAGTGTGATCAAAAAGTTTTCCATTTTCTTTCTCTTTTGATGGTCACATTAAATCTTATTACACTGTTGGTACTTACCTCACTGGGGTGTCTGTGGGTTTTCTTTATAGGCAAAGCTTTCATCCCTGGACATCCATAAATAACTCTATTCACCACACTTTCTCCCACAGCATTTGAGTTATGTTTCAGAATGGAGAAAAATGTTAGTTTGGATGTTCTGCAGATGGCTTTCTGCTTAATTTTTGTCCACTTCAGAGAGGTTGCCTATTAAGAAGGGCTTTCTGCCCCTGGTCGCTCCATTCCACTCAGCTCCATCTGCATGTTCTCCTCTGCACCATGCATTTGATAGGGCACCTATCCAACTTTGATTAAAGTGGATTCACTACTGTAGATACAGAGCTCTTGAAAGCAGAGGCTGCTGCTGCAAATTCTCTTTTAAAAATTGTTTCTGAAACAGATGCCACAATAAAAAGAGAAAAAGTGCTAAGTGCATATATTTGCAATAAAAGGGTTAGTATTTATGTACTTTGGGAAGTTATGACTCAGTTGTATATTATTCAGGACTTCATTTGTGTAAGTTACTTTCTGATTAGTTATTGATTATAATCAGAACCCTTGGAGCTAAATGTGCAATATAGCTAATAAGCAGGTCTTTTGCAGATGAAGAGGATCCTTAAATATAATTTTGATGCACTTTACACTTTCTATTTATTGAACTTTGTCACAAGTGGCAAATTACAGCAGGCCATAGAAACTGTAGCAGTAGCAGAAGATTTGCAGTATTTTTGTAAGCAGGGAAACCACAGAATCTTTAAAAAAATCTTGTTTTTCAGTCTCCCAAGTCAAAGCAATAAAAAACATTTCAAAACAACCCTTGGTATCTAACACAGTCTAATGCAGGCTGGTTAAATCTCATGCACTGACTGTAAGATTCATATAATGGGTAAAACTCAGCTCCCACTGGCCAGTGTGGGTTGCAGGATCAGACAGGGGAAGAAAGCTCATGAGGGTGCACCAACAGCTATGTCACCTGGGAGGGTCCCTGGTCAAAGCATATTTCCCAGCTTTATGCTGATGTTCCTATTCCTTCCCCATCAAGCCACCTGGGCTTCAGATAAGAGCCTACTAGAAGACTAGAAGTGCCATGTGCCTTCTTCAGTCCTGGGAGATAAGTGACTTGAGACTTTGGCACAGGACACTTCAAAATGTGCCACTTGGTGGGCAAAAGCACAAAAAAGGAAAAGGAGTAGTACAACGCACAAAGGATTGATGCCCTAACAGCCCATGGGAAAACAGAAGGGTGCTGTGGAACTGGTTGCAGAGTGAAGCATGCACCTTTGATCCAGGCAGTATATCTGGCTCCTTTTTAGATGTATTTTCATGCTTACTACATATTTACTGGCAGCAGACATGGAGGTCAAAAATGTGTACTGAATCTGTTAAAGGACTCCCCTGAAGTTAATGGAAGTTTTTTAATGGGTTTTGCCTTACACATTCTGTATCAGTGAGTTAGAAATCTGTTTCCTACCATGAATTTTGATCAGTAAAATTATGCTAGGCTATAGGAAATATATAAATATTTCTAATGTAATCTTTCTCATGAGATAACATTGCATTAATATTCACTATAATAGGAATACTACTGACAAGATTAGATAAAACTTTGGCAAAAGCAAATTTGTTTTCTAAAGAAGCCAATAGAAATCAAATCCAAGGAAAAAATTTTACCGTTAATAAGAGCTCCAAAATGTTTCAGTTCAATCAAAATTTATTAAAATCTTCTTTTTTGGATGTATATAATCTTTTTGCTGCTTTTAATTTGCATTTTGAATAAGTTGAAGCATGGTAAGTGAAACAATCAAAATTGCAGCATAGTATATAACACAAATAGTGAATCCATAAATGAAGATGAATTTATTTCAGGGAGAAACCAAGTTGCCATGAACATTACATATTTTTGATTAATATTGTCCAAACTTTTATCTTGTAATTAAAAAAAAGTTTCAGTGGTTAAATATATCTTAAATTTTGAGATAGAATGTGTAAACTTGCCTTGTTAATAAAAGAAGCTCTAATACTGTGACAAAAGCATACGCAGCTCTAATACAAACCCCACCAAGACTCCCACGCTGAAAGATTTTCTGCTGACATTTTTTACCACTTGATTCATATCTGTTATTTGACTCAAAATTCATAGCATGTTTTGTCTGCATCTTAGTTACGAAATTGTTTGATGACAATCATAAACCCCTGACTACTATATATAGTAGCTGCAAAAGCTTTTGAAATTAACTCTTGAACACACAAGAAGAGAAGAAATTTGTAAGGCAGATGAAGAAATTATTTTGTTTACTAAGCCCTCTGAAATATAAGAACCATAAAGGCTTTAGCTATCATGGTCAACAGAAAGGGGGCCATGGTGTAATGTAACAGCAAAGTAAAATGACGTAAAAATTTGTAAAAAATTGGGTGATAAGTTAGATTCATATATCACAGTGCCAAACTATGAAGGATGGGAGTCAGAGAGACTGTATATCTGGCTTTGTATCCATCTTCTTCAGAACTCATAAGACACTAATGAGCCACTCCAGATGATGAGTCCCAGACTAGATGATCATTCTACATTCTCATTCTGGAAAGAGTCTGCCTCAGACTGCCTATGCAATTAAAATAGATGAGAGCTTTGGGATTTGAACTGTTATTACACTATGTGGACTCTTCTATTTTGTGCGAGGAGGAGAAATCATGAAAAAAGTTTTCTAAGTGCTTCAGTTTCAATCTGTATTTTATAAGAGGCCAGTTATTAGATTTAGAAGGGGTCTCATTAACTGATTTGAAGCTGGGCTAGGGCTTTACCATTTCTTTTTACTTTCTGAAAAGCTTGGTATCATTTCATCATGTCACACTTTTTAATTCTAGCAGAGGTAAACCAAGACAGCATTTATAAGCATATAATAACTGATGGGATGCATGAAGTGAAATTCATATCCTTCACATCCATGGATTCAGTGGTTAGGATTCTTACCTGTATCTTCAATGACAAAGCAAAAAGACTTTTCCATGAATGCAGTAATCTAAATTGCCAAACACTTTTGAATTGACTCCACTTATATATTCACAGTTTAATGACCTTTCCCTGTTATCCCTGGGCTGGTTCTTAGTTTCAGGATGAATGATTTGTAGACTGATTATCTGTGTCTTACCAGAACATGTTATCTATTTTCTGTACTTTCTTTTTAATTGAAGCATTTTCAGTACACACATGTGGGCTGACAAAGTATGACTGGATGGTTATGTGGTATCAAACTGTCAGGTCCTTCTCAAAGCCATTGATACACTGCAGTTATCATTCTCTCACTCTATGTATGTGTATATTATACATTATAGTGGAAAAAGATTTTCTTGGATATACTTAAAATTTTAAAAGAGTGGAGCTATAAACCCCTAGTCCTAGAAAATAATATTTTTACAATAAATTTATCTTTTTGAATTAACTTCTTTAACCTCTGCTTGAAAGGGATTGAAATAGACAAAAGAATGGACATCTGGATGTATAACAATGCATGCACTGATATGTGAGGTGAAACAGGGAAGTACCCATAAATGTCCCTAAATGTAACTAGCTTGATGTTGATCTGTTCTAACAGTCCAATGTCAACTCCACCCCCACCACAACCCCCCCCCCAACTCCAAAAAACCCAAACCCACAAACATCTGAAGATTTTCCAGATAACTTAGCTGTAGATCTGTACTCAAACTGCATTTTGTGGTGTCAAGGATGGTAGGCTTAATGGTATAATGGAGTATGAGCTTGAGAGCTAACTGATTTGGGCTGTTTACTATCTGGGACTGCTAAATAATATTCCTCTATACAGTAAGTAGAAAGAAATAAGAACTATGTTCATATTATCTATGAATAATTTACATGACTAAATTGGTTGTAAACCTTACATTTTTCTATTAACTGGAACCCATGAATAGTAGAGATACTGGACCTTTCATTCTGCTTTTAAACAGTACACAAACCTTCCTTAGATGGTGTGGGTATAACCAGTTTTCCTCAGGCTGAGCAGCAGATGGCTTTATTGCAGGAAAAATGATATTTTGAAGGGGACCAGAGTGTGGAATGCTGTGGTGAAATGCATGATGGTGAACATCTGCGGTAAGAAGTTCTTTGGGCCCAGCTGTGAAACACTAAAATCTTTTGGTGTCTTCATGACAATGCTTAGTTTTGAGACTCTACACACTCTGAAAATTTCCTTTATTAAACTCAGGGAAGGAAATTTCCTTATCAGGCTTATCGTCTTCATTCAGCACAGACAATATATCCCATTGTCTTTTTCATGGAAAATATATCATATACTGTACATACATCTTTCTTTCAGGCATACATGTGTGTTAATAGTAGAGCACTGCCACACTGCTAACTGCAAATTCACTCTATAGGTTACATGTTTTAAAAGCCCAGTAACTTTGATAAATTAGAACAATTTTCAGCAGACTAGTAAAAGTCAAAGCTGTATCTCCATGACAAATTTGGTGTGTCTATCTTTTCTCTAATGGGAAAGGTGGGTATTTTTCCTCATCCACTCTTAGAAGTGGCAAATGATTACCCAAAAAACAGTGGTCAACCATACCTAGTTTTGCTTGGAAAGGAGTGACTTTGTTATAAACAGCTAAAGATAATCCCTTAGGAATAACAGTATCAGTTTACAAAAATGTAAGTAAGGTATGATGCACGCCAATAAAATTTCTGGTGCTGTGCTCAAATGCCCTGATTTACAGTTGCCTAATGTTCTGAGAAAGATTCTTGCAAAAACATGTGCAGTGCTAAATAAAATCTCAACATTTCAAAGCTAAGGCAATATGACAAGTCTTTTAAGTGATTTTTATATGGTTTCCATCACTTTATCTTGGAATTCAGATGACTTTGTGAGAACATGTAACACAGTTTAGAAAAAAAAAAAGCTAAAAAGTATAAAACAAACATGGGTAGCATGAATCTTGTCTTAAGATCATGGTAGATACTCTCTTTCAGTCAAGAGTGTGTGTGTATTTATATATATGTAAAACAGGTTGAAAGCCACGACAGATTATAGAAAAGTGCAGATTATAAAATGTAAAAGCAGAAGTTGTGGCTAGCAAAAATAAAATTAAATAGAAAAGACAGAAGTAAACAATAACAAGGTAAAGCAAAAAGATTTTGAAAACCAGCTTCCTTAAATATTTCTCAAACACAGAAATAAAAGCTGGCAGCCTGCCAGGGAATCTGTAGAACTTATATACGGATCAAGATCTAAAATGAGGATGAGGACACCACAGAAAACCAAAATGAATTATTTGACTCAGTGCTCTGTTTAGAGGAGTTTATCACAATCTCAACCTATTCTCCAAGGGGGATAGGACAGATGAACTATCTCAGCTTGTAGAGCCATCATTTAAAGTTTTAGAAAGAACCAATGAAATGAGTATTAATACTTATGGGTAGATATTTTTTTCCCAAAAGTTCTAAAGAAATAACTGTATGAAAACTGCCAAAATATGAGTCGTGGTTTGTAATTTATCTACTAAATCAGCCTTTGCACTACATAAGAAGCAAGGTTGTAAACACAGCTGCACACTAAAAGGTTTCAAGGGAAAATTTAGAGAACTCCAGGCTAGTAAGCCTGAAGTTTGTAATGGACAAATTGGTTGAAACTACAGTAAATAATAGGTTCGGTAGACACCTCATAGAGTGATAAAGAATCAGATGGCTTTTTTAGAGGGAAAATACATTTATTAGTCTACTAGAGTTCTTTGAGGAATCAAAAAACATGTGATAGAATATTTGGCTTTACTCATATTCAGGAATCTTTCAACATGTTTCTTAGCAAGGTATCTTAACCATCCATGGAGTAAAAGGAGTGCTGCAAGGTATAAAACAAAATATAGGAAAGGGGATTTTCATTTGCTTTGGAGAAAGGAGGATATTAGACAAATCCCAAAGGGAGAGGTTCTGGATCAAGTTGTATTAACTACATTCATAAGTGAACTGAAAAAAGAAAAGGATAATGACAAACTTCCTGAGAATGCAGTTACTTCAGGTTTAAAACACTAACATTTAAGAGACGAAGATCTTGTGTAGGTCTGAGTAGCATTATGGGAGATGAAATTTTTTTTTTAATAAATGCAGAACAATGACCCTGAGGAAACAGAGTCCTGAACATGCATGAACGATGGTAGACTCTATCTTCTTTGTTGCTAAAGAAATCTTAGAGTCTGTCTGAATCATTCATCCTAACAGCTAATTATATAATAGAGTTTATAAAGAAAATTACAGAGAATGGAACAGAAATCTTTATACCAAAGCAAATTAGCAATGAACTAGTATCATAAATATTATGTACCATTTCAGTCAATCCCCTCTCAAAAGCAAAATAATTGGATTTGATAAGTTACAGGGAAGTGTAACCTGTATATTTAGAGTTACTGAATGACAGTCATAAGGAGTGATGAAGTAGGTTAGAAATCAGCTTGAAAAAGAGACATGACAGTGTGGGGTATTTGATAGAATACTTGTAATGAAATACTTCATTACATTTTGAATACTTTACCAAAAGATGTTTGGATGCCAAAAGAATAATTGTATTAAAGGGAAATTAGGACCAGTCATGGATTATTACATATAGCAATGAAAATGCTCTTACTTATGAAGTCTGGAAAGTGGGTGGGTATATCAAAGGAATTATCATACTGAAGTTCTTACCCTTTCTTTACACAATTTCTCTACAGCAATTGTTACTTTCCCCTTTTCAAGTGTAATTCCAGACTAAAGGATGACTCTTTTTACTTGCAATATCTGTTTGCATGCCTTTTTTAAGTATGAAAAAGTAGAAATTTTTGTATAGTCATTGAACTGGTTAGCTATTTTTATGAAAGCGTCAGAAATAATTCTCTACTTGAGATGCAGATATACATGCATACAGATATCATGGCAGAAACAGGTTGGGGTTTTGTGTTTGTATGGTATAGTACCTTGCATATTTCTCATTTAGAAACAGTTCATCATGTATTGCTGCGATGCATAGGATG
Source organism: Elanus axillaris (assembly GCA_026212715.1). Taxonomy (NCBI): domain Eukaryota; kingdom Metazoa; phylum Chordata; class Aves; order Accipitriformes; family Accipitridae; genus Elanus; species Elanus axillaris. The sequence continues at coordinate 16,180,578 of JANZLQ010000078.1, read as the reverse complement.
CCAGACATACTCACAGGAAATGCAATAGATCACACGTGATAAGCATCAGCCACAGGCACAGTGTAATCCTGGTTTCTCAATCAACTTTGATGCAGAATAAGATACAAATCATTCAAACTGATAGCTCAGTCTATATTGAATTTTATTCCTAGAAATGACAGTGTGTAAAACAGTTCAGCCACCTGGTCAGGTGTCAGAAAATCCTTTTAGTCTTCTTGCCCTGTAGTGAATGAGATCGAGAGACTTCTTATACTTTTTTTTACCCAGGTACTAACAAAATTACAGTAAAAACATGTTGAAATGTCTCTTGGTGTCAGTGAATAACAGTGTTCATGAACAATTTGAATCCCTCAGGTATTTCAGTTAGACTGTGTAAAATGCTTAGTAAACATGGGTAAAATTTCTCTAGAAGAGATACACTTTGCTGTGACTTTAACAGACTATGGTAAAATCTACTTTCTAAAATCTTCAGCTTGTCTCATCACATGACAACACATTCATAGGGTTAATGCAGTTATGTAATCCAATTGTATAAAGTACAAACACTGGTTCTGTTCACAACATTACAGGCTTCTTTAGCTTTTTTCATACTGAAAATGCAAGGTGACTATTAAAGTGTAATGGCACAAAAGATCTTGCTTAAAAAAACCCTGCCTTTTACAGTATTCTTGTTTATAGATGATATTTATTGCCATTGTATTCTTATGGTGTGCTTCTAAGTCAATTGAAATGCAAGTGCTAATGAAACCTCTACCATAGCATGTTCATTCTTTTTTACACCAAAGGAGCGTACTAGAAGATGTAAATGACTTACATATATCTGCTGCTCAGGTTTTATTGTTTTAGGTTAATTTAATCACTGTAATATTCTTAATGAAAGTACTGACTCTTCCAGTAGTTTGTATATTCATACATTGCAATTTTATTAAATCATGCTGTGAAAGTTCACACTGACTGCTCTAAACATTCCTGAAGGTTCATGTTATAGTTAATATATAAATGCAATCTTCTAGCAGATTATCAGGACAGTATATTTTGCTATCTTTTGCTCTTCCTAATTTGTTCACACCAGGGTATATCTGATGTATAGGGGTACCTGTACAGGCAGGATTGTAGCATGCTTATGCATTTTATCCAAATCTACAAAACAGATCCAGCTCAGAACATATAATTTTTTTTAAAAAAAATTCTTTATTGTTATGGACACTTAAATTTAACAGTGTAAATTTACTGTTCCAGAAAATAAAATTATTTGTCAGCTGGAGTACTGGCTTTTACTTTAAGTGACCAAATTGCATGTTTTCAGGTGCAATTAAGAAATAAAAAATTTGGTGACTAGGATCCTTTTGCCTGTCTCACACAACTGTAAAATTCTGATTACAAATCACATGTAACCTAAACTATTGAATAATACAGCTTTGCATGATCAAAATCTAAACCCCTTTTGTTACATAAATACCTTGCATTTTCTTTTATTATTAATAAACTTGTTGCTCCATCAATACTGACAGCTCTCACTGTTTAAAACGTTGTTCAAACTCTAGTTACAAAACATCAGACTTCTCCTAAGAAGGAAGAGTTACTATGAACAGTGTACAGAATAAAAGCCTGAAGAGCAAAAGGTTAAGTGAGTTGCCCAAAGACACAGCAGGCAATAATAAAAGAGCTTCTAGTAACAATAAATATTTTTCTGGCCACTGGACTCCATTTAAGATTAACACAATCTATTTTAACAGAAAATGAAATTATGTTGAGCTTACTGCCGTACTGTAGTTCTAGAAGAATATTACCAAGTTGTCTGAATATCTACCATGTGATTTGTCATGCGTCATATATAAATTAACACAAAATAATCCTCTCTCCCTTAAGACAGAATCAATATCAGGATTATTCTCCATGCTTTTCCAGTATTAAGTTCTCCAGGTTTTGTTCACTTAAAAGAAAGGTAACAAATTAGTTTAAAAAAAAAAAAAGTCTAAAAACCACAGATAATGAAGCTTTAATAATGTGTGGAAAGTCACTGAATGTTAACCCTTTTTTAGTAAACAGTGTGTTAGTTTTCACTGGGCATTCTTCTCTTGCTTACTCTACATGTCAAACAGGAACAGCTCCATGGAATTAGTAAAAGACTAGAGGTATTTATTCATAACTGCCTGTATTGGGGCAGTCGATGTCATTCCTACCTGACAGCATTACTCACAGGTAAGAGTCTGTTGCGTATCTGTTGTGTCAAGGCACTGCAAACAGCCTTCACTTTCACTATCCTATGCCACTGTGAAATTGGAGAGTAATGATGTAGACAATCACCTGGATTCTGCAGAACATATTTTAAAATAAGAAACTGCTGAAATAAAACATGTATTTCTGACTGTATTGGTCAAATAGTGCCCTCCCATGAATGTTAATTTTATAGTTCTTTTTTTGGAAGATTCTTAATATAGGACATATGAACCTCATATAATTACAGTTATGTTCTAAAATAAGTGTCCATAGAGTTAGAAGAACATTTTCACAGATGGTTTAGCATTTAAATCATTTTGTCTTTATTGCTCTTGACTTTTTCTGCTTTTCACACTGCTATTCTGAAACTCCCTTACAAGTTTGAGATTAATAGCTAGATCCAAGAAGTGAGGTAACAAAAGTCTGGTCCTACCTCACTTTTTGGTGCCAGTCTCCAAAGTAAAATCCATGTGGATCTCCCTACAGGAGTTGGAGAAGTTAGCATAACATATATTATCTTCACATGCAGTTAAAATGGGTTTCATATGACAAGCTAAATTTGTATCATCTCGCTGTGGAGATGCATGGGTGTATCACTGGAGATCTGAAATGACACTGTTCCCTTCTCCTAACTATCCAAACATAGAGACCTTGCTTTCCCATTTTAAAATAATGATATGATGCTTATATTATTATGTATCAACAAATCCATCACGATCCCCCGTTGGGTAGCAATTAATTTGACAGAAGTTAAACCCCCTTGCTTTCCAACCGACCTCAGACAAGCCTGGGTGGCTGGGGGCAGCTGGGTTTAACTCCTGAGTGATGTCCGATCCGACAGGCTATCGTGATCAGGTTTCGTGTATTCTCAGGAACAGAATTAAGACTCAAATGGAGTCAAGTGCTAAACTACTTTATTTAATCACAAACAACCAACAATGTGAGGAGGACAGAAGAGAAAGATTAAGAGAGAGAGGGATGTTAACAATAGTCACCACCACTATGAGTTCACCAAGTCCTGGCAGTCGGCTCATAACAATGTTTCATCTGATGTTCTCCTGGGTCCAGTGGGGGGACAATGGTGTTCTTCTGCTCCCACTGCCTCTTCTCTGCTGGTCTTGCCTATTTGTATCCACGCCTCTCCCTTCGGTGATGTGGTGCATGCCCAGTACCATTCTTGGAGGGTCCTGGAAAGTTTGGGAGGATCCAAGCTCCCCCGCTCCGCATCTTTCCGACCCTGGGCACGGACACATTGCACAGACGTGATATTTTTAGAGGCAGTCAGCTGGATGCACAAGCGTCCAAACTTGGGTTTGTGGTTTTAGCTGTCAGCAATGTTGAGGCAGATTTTTGCTAAGCGGTCAGCAATGTTGAAGTAGATTTTACAACACCTTACAGCAATGCTGAGGCAGATTTTGTAATACCTTACAAAATCCCAACATGTTTTCCAGATGCAGAGGTATAACCTGCATGAATATCCATGAAAGGCAACAAAAATATGTGCACAAAACCCCAAATCCAAACCCCACTGAAATTCATGGGAATGCCTCTGATACCTTCAGAGGATGTTGGATTCAGCTGTCATAGCTGGGTGCAGGACAGGGTTTTATATACTTTGGAATGGTCATAAATATAATTTGATCACAGTCAGGTTAGAAGTCATGGATTGTCTTGTAAGTGTGCTTTCCTCTGAGATACAACTTTGAAACATGGAACAGCCCACATCTTTGAAACAACAGCTGCAATGTAATTTGAAACTATCTCTATGCAAAATCAACATTCTGAATAGCTTAAGATAAACAGTTTCAGGTTTTCAGTCTAACTGCTAGAAACAGTTTGTCTATTTTTGTTCTGTCCCTTCAGCAAAAGGACAAACAAAGCAGCACAACATTCTCTCTAAATGTTGAAAGCAGCTGGAAAATATTTCATCGTGGGAAGTTGCCTCAAAAGAATTACTTAATACATCCCACCTTTGTTCAGAATGCATCCTTCTATTTTCCAAATTATGTCAGAATATTAGTAGCAGTCTGAAGGAAATTGCTATCAAGAATTGTGTTTATGAAACAGGATATAGGCACTCCTTTTAAACTTAGGTCTTCTCTCTGAAGTTCTCCCTCATAAAAGTGTGATTTGGTTCTGCACATTGCAGACTTTGCTTCCTTTAGTTCACAGTCACTGCCTACATCTGTGTGTCAAAGTCAGAGACAGTCTGATGCCTCTTAATGTCTGTAAACCTAAGCTTTAGTACCGAAAGAAATTTAGGAATCCAAATCCCACTAAAATCCTGTCACAATAGTACCATTAGGAATCTCAGCTTTAACTATCCAAGATATATGGAGAACAGTTCTAGTGGAAAAAACTAGCCATGCTTTACAAAGAGCTGAAATACATATAAAACCAGAGTATTTCTGAGATGGCATGAGAGATATTTTGATGTGATTCATATTATATTCAGAACAGATATGTATATTTTCTAAATACTTATAGCACTTTTCATCTTCATAATTGCTTTGCTGACATTAATTAATCCTCACAATGAGGTAGGTGATAAATTAAGGTGGATGAAGAACTCACAATAATTAATTTATCTAGGAAAAGAGTTATTTTCCTGAGTGTGAAGTGTTCAGGAATAGACAAGGAGTTTTACTGAGTTATTTGTACTTCACAACAATTCTGTTAGCACTTTATGCAAATGTAATTCAACCAATGGATTTCTTGCAAAATGTTTGCTGTGTCTGGGTTTGATGTAGAAGCCTCAAGAAATTAGCTGTCCATTTTTTGTTGCTGTTGAACCAGCAACACTTCCAGGCTCCTCACATATAACCTGTACATACTCTGTCCCCATTAATGGATAGAGACCAGGCTATGTACTAGTGTCTTTCAAGGGTTGTTTTGGGGAGGAAACCTGGGCTTGTCAGCTGGGTTAGACAAACTTCCCATTAGTCTTGGATGTGCAGGACTGGGGGACTTGCACCTGGAACGCGTCATTGGTGCACAGCCCACTTTCAGTCAAGATACAATGAGTAGCACCCAGTTTAACAGCTCTTAGATTTAATGTTCATGGAAAATATCTGGGTGCTCTAGCTGTAATTCAGTATTTGTAACCTTTTGATTAAGATGAGCTGACCATGTTACACCAGCCTGCAGTTCCTGCTGCTGCTGGTAATATGATGTGAACTGCTGCTACTGACTCTTACACACTGCATGAAAGCCCCAGCTGATAGTCACGTACATAATATTCAACTGCTTGTTCTACTTTGAGACAACCTATTCCAGCTTGCTTGGCACTACTATTTTAAATGTTAATGCCAGAAAAGAAACAGACATAAGTGATTGCTGATATAATAAAATAAATAATTTTATTAGAGCACTTAAAACAGCAGGTGGGCTATACATGGAGTAAAGTAGGAAGGGTACGTGCCAGCTCATAAATTTGGCATGAGAACTTCTGTGCTACTTGCCAGAAAATTATATTGTGGGAAATGGGAGTATTTTGGTGGAACCTGTAGTAATATTGAATCCCTGTACGATTTTGTTAAGGAAGCATTTCATCACTTAAGGAAGGGTTCTATACTTTGTGATAGAGAAAAGTATCTTCTCCCTTTAAAAGGGCATCTTCTGTAATAGCCAAATATCATAAAATTTCTGTGCTGAGAAACAAGCGTGCTTGACATCAGAAAATGAATGCAGACAGTTAAATGTTGTACTTTCTCCACAGCACTGAGGTAAATGAGTTAAAAAAGGAAAGTAAATAAAGATATTAGCAAACCTTGGTCATCTATCTGAGATGCCTAAGTTAAAGAGCCACTCACTGGAAAGAAACAGGCACCTTTAAGAGAAATTTTGTATATTGTCAGCAGACAGTTCATGTCATTTATCACTTTTTGCTTACCCTACAGAGATCTCAGGTTGACCAGGTTCCTCAGTTAGGTGCTTCTCTTGGGTAAGAGGTGAGAAGGTAGAAAGCCTCCCTATGACCCAGCTCTGATTTGCCCAGAGCTGCCAGAACGCTGATTTCCTGATGCTGCAGGACTTTGTCCCAAACTGCTGCACCATGACAGCATGCTGCTGGAAGAGGGAGCTTTTCTGTGTCATCTGCTTTCCATGGTGCTCACAGTAGTAAGCAAAAAAACCCCAACCCTATAAGGACATCCATTAAATACTTCTTTATAATTTTTTTCTATTATTTGTGAAAAGACTTAAAAATTTTCACTGAAATCTTTGAAATTCAGAACAGGTCCTTTGAAATCTTGTCTTTAAATGGCATTCAAACCTTCTAATTAGCTTTTAATTTCTCTGTCCTGTACTTTAAAGTGAATAATGACATATACTTAGCCATCTTCAATAAGTACCTTTCCAGTATTAGAACAAAAACAGGATTTCCAGGCTGAAGTCACACTGACCCTGGCTTTACCCTATGTTTGAAAGAAGGGTTTAAACCTAGTCCAGTGCCAGCCGTGGAAAATGGAAAACAATTAAGTTTTCTTAATTGCATTATCTCCCATTTTTGAAGTTAATAAAAACATAATCTATTTGTACCTGCCATTTGCCTTAGGAGACCGCAGAAGATAATGAAAATATTTTACTATCTATTTTCAAATTATAAGCTGTTGTTTCCAAAGAAAGTCAAAACCCATGTATATTATCTCATTATTGTTCTCTGGGGACTGCAGTCACTATAGTGATTGTAATTACATGGCTTCATTAACTTTCTACATTCTACCTGTTATGGGGGTTTCACATTAAGAAAATTTGCATATACAGGAAATGAATGTCGTTTGCAAGAAGCTAATGTCATTAAACATTTAAGCAGCCTCTCTCAAGTAAACAAGGAATTTTCACTAGAATATCCTTTTAGCGTGCATTTAAAACCAATGCGGTCACAATTGTCACTTTGAAGAAAAACAGAGAAAACGCATTTAGAGTAAGCAACAGCCATCCTAACAAAACTCCCTTAAACCTGGAAATAATTCAATTACTGTCACAATCTTTACAATGCGTAAGAAGGTGCAATATCCTTCTGTCAGGTTATTCTAGCTCATGTTAAGACACTGTATGTATGCTTATGATATACTGTAACCAATGACCCATATTTAAATAGCACCGGCAATGAGAATTTTCATTTTCTAATCTATAATTGGCTATTTTTTGCTATGATTATACATAAAAATAACTTTCGATTTTTACTTATGAGTTATAAAATGCAAACAAAGACTCTATAAGAACAGATATTTAATACTGTGCTGTAGGAGGAACAAAAATGCTTTATAGTCTCTCCCATTTTCATTCCATGGGCTTGATGCAAGTCTGTCAATGCCAAAAGGAGATTTTTTTTTTTTTTCTTCTGTTTTTGTTCTGTTTGCTTGAGCCAGTTTTGACTGAGAATACTCAGCTGCTGACCTCAGTAGACATAAGATTTTAGAAAATGTTTGTGGTTTGAAGGCCTTGCCTTGTCCAGAACTCTTACTGTAGCATTATGCTACACCCAATGTGCATCTATCCCTTTTGAAGAGTCTGACCTGACTCTGATTTAATCCCATTCTGTGTTGTGAGTGTATCTAGCACTCTTCTTACAGTTGTCTTGACTGTGATGAACACATTTCTGAGACTTTTCTCTATATACCAATCCAGTGGATAGTATTGATGCACAAGCATCAGGAAATTAGGATTAGGAAACCCGAGGGTCTGTTCTTTTCTTAGCCCATGGACATACAGGAAGATTATCTTACAACTGCCAAGTTATAGGCAAGTCATGGTCAGGCATGCTTTTGAACGATGTACATACTGTTTCCTCTAGGAAGATTGCTCAATGTAACGGTTTTGGGGATCATTCTTTTGATATAAGTAATTTTCTTACACAATCTTGTGACGGGTTAACCATGGCTGGACGCCAGGTGCCCACCAAGTCGTTCTATCATTCCCCCCTCTTTCGCTAGACAGGGGAGAGGAGAAAAAAAAATATAACAAAGGGCTTGTGGGTCAAGATAAGGACAGG
>JANZLQ010000078.1:16125054-16172263 GCA_026212715.1 Elanus axillaris | reverse complement strand
GCAGCTTCTCACAGAAGCCACCCCTGTAACCCCCCCCCCACTACCAAAACCTTGCCACAGAAACCCAATACAATATAAGTAATTTTCTTATACAATGTAAGGGAGAATAAAATGTATAACTGTCCTTTGTAGATTCTACTTTAAGGAATAATTCAGAGGTTCAAAACTGAAGGATTGGCATTCTAGTACCTAACATAGAAGCTTAAGTTCTTTATTGGTTCATGTTCTTCATGCTTTCTGCTTACTCTCTTGCTGAATTAGACTTTATCTTTAAACTTCTTTCCTTTTCTAACTTTGGACAAGGCAGAAATACCACAAAATCAGTTTTTCCATGGGGTATTAATAAGGTTTATATTTGTTTGGCATTTTGAGCTTTTCTGTTGAAAAATGCAGTAGAAACATAATGCACAATGAGCTTGACTTCATCCTGCCAGCAAGAGAATGTAAAAGAAACATGAGAATGTCCACCATGTTCCCTTTTGTACCAGTTCTGAGTGCAATATCAGTCTTCTGCTTAATCTGAAAGGATGGACTATATTAAACTGGCAGCCATCCATAAGCAAGATGGGGGAACAAAGGAAGAAGTAGACCAAAATATTAAGAAAGAGATCCAAGGTTCATCTGTGAATCTAGCACTAATGGTTAGTGAAGTTACTGCTCTTTAGTTTATGTTGCTGGGAGTACTATCCACAGAGCTAACCAAGGTCATAGATTTTGTGAAACTTTTCATGATCAGCTTTAGCAGAAAATTCAGCTCAAAGTCTCCTCTATTTATTCCAGCTAAACTGGCTTATTTTGCAGCGAAACAAACGAGAAGCCCTCACAGAACTTCAGCATAGCTGACTGTGGTCAAGATTGATGGTACAATTGGTCTGTGATGCAACTCCCTCCTGCCTCTCTCCCGTTCTACTGCGTGGGAGAGGTGGGCTTGGGGGAGGGAAGAGTCCTTCTTTCACCTCCAATTAGGTCACGAGCCCCTTGGGAGGACGGTGAGAGGGAAATATGCTAAGCAAGGTGCTCATGCCTCAGGAGCTATGGTATGAAAAGGTGTTATGGGTGAGAGATGAAGTCCTCAGTATTCAGGCCCTTCTTCCAGAGTACTTCAAATAATCTACACATGACTTTTCTGAATTTAGATTTTCTTACCTTGGTAATCTATCTTTTTTTAACCTGAGGATTGTCAGTTATTTTCTATCTATCAACTAATCTTCTTTGTGTGTTCTAAATAATCCCATTTTTTCCCAGTTAATGCAACTAAATTATTTTCACTGATTGATAAAGTTTCTTCCAAGTCAGAGGTAGATTTCTTTTTTGTGCAGTTCATGTTAATGGTTTTTCTTACACTTATAAAATGTCATGTCCTTTTGTAATATGTTCTTCAACATACACGGTGCTGTATGTAAGTGACATTCCAATTGCATATTACAACTCAGACACCATTTGAAAAATATTGGTTTCTGCAACTATTGATCGGATCTTTGTCACTGGAAGCTTATGGTGTAAAACCTGCCTTCTCTGTCTCAGTTAACTAATTTTATTTCTCTACATCTTGCTTTGTTTTGCTTTCCTTCCTTCCTTCCTTACTAACTTATTTACTCTTTTTTCTTCTCAGAGGTTGTATTTCCTCTCCTTTCCTTTAACAGATGCTCTTAAGGAATTTCAGTGTTGTATAGTTATTCGTGAGCTAGACTGTTTTACTCTCTTGGTACCTGCTGTCTTTACTTGAAGCCTCTAAACCAGTAATTGGTAACAAGTTTCTCTCAGTGGGTTTTACACACAGCTGCAAGGCAGAAAATAAACATTTCTTTCAAGTCTAAACTCTTAGGGTTACAGCTGTATACTAATGACTTCCCCAGCTTGCTAATGAAAATTTTAAAGACATATCATCCATTTCTGTTAACAGATTTTTAAAAGCTTTTCCACAGTTTAGGCAGGACCTTGTAATGACACCTGTGAGAACATCACATCAGAACAATATCTTTCCTAATTAAAGTATCTTTCCTAATTAAACTAGTCATTGGTGTGTAAAGTCATAACTTTTCATTAAACAATAATTCACTTTCTCAAAATTTTTTAGCTTATTATAATTTTTTAAAAAATAGCTGTAAGAATGCTGATGTATTATCAGTCCTAATTATTTCATCACTTAAATAACAAAATAAATAGCCGAAAAAATTATAGTATGAATTAGTTTTGTTCAGAATTGTCTATTCCTATTTTTTCAGGAGAAATTTGTAAGTATAAATAACATTTAGGTGGAATACTTTTGCTTTTACTAAAAAACCCCCATGTAGTCAGTAACAACAAAGATAAGAAAGTAAAAAAGCAGACTTCAGCTAAAATGTTCTGTTCTTTTCCTCTTAAATTTTTGACAAAAAAAATAATCTAGTGTTTCTTGGAAAGTGGGGGAAGAAAGAAATAAATGTTTATTCAGCTATTGCAATCTTAATAAGCTAGGTCATGACTTAATACATGAAAGGATATGTCTTTTGCTAGAAATACGACATATGCATTAATTCTGTGTGTGTAGATAGAGGAGAAAAATAGAGTTAAATAGAATTAATATACCTTTTGCAATTAAACTTGTTCTATTGAGATTTTTTTTTCCCCCACCTTCTAAGGAAACTCTTTCAAAGGTTTCAGAGTTTTTTCTCTCGGGCTATTCCAGTATTGGCATCTAGTTTTCTTTTTTTTACAGAATGAAACAGTAATATTAGCTCTTGTTGTTTAAGCTTTTCATGTGACTGTTTCATCTCCTCATAATACTTCAACAGCTTATTTAACAGGTTCAAAAAATATCTGCAATGCTGTTTGCACAGGTATGCAAATAAGACTACTAAAGGCCTGGGATGCTGGGGAAATAATATGGTTATTCCCACCGTAAATAGAGTATCAGGAAAAAATTAACTTCTAATGTTTTTGAATGGTAGATATTATCACTGTACAGCAGCAGAATAAGGAAAACATCCTGACTCAGGAGGGACTAGCACAGTTGTTGCTCTTCTTGTATTTGTCTACCTCTACCACTGCAGTGAATTGGCGAAGTGCACAGATTCACATGGAATTGAGTTTTGGCCCTAGTTGTGTCACGCTCATTCACGTTGTGTCTATAAAGCATCTCTGTGTTGCCAAGTAGAGCAATGCTCTGTGCTCCTGGCTATTTTGTAAGTACTTTGGAAAGAAGAGCAAAACATTTGTTTCCTTATGTCAAGTACAGGAAGGGGAAACCACCTGGCAGCAGCAAGGAGGATCTGTTACTGACTCCAGTGCCCAAGTTGTTTGAATGCAGCTGTCCATCACAGGCTGATGGGTGGGAAGGCAAGGCCATGGTGTGAGAAACCAGAATTTTCTTTCTAAGCAGAGCATGAAAAGTGGGGAGAAATACTCTATTAATACATTATTTTTAAGATGTCTGTGAACAGGTAGCTGACTATTTTAAAGTATACCCTACCAGAACTGCCCCCTTTAACTTCTGTTTATCAAAGCATGGAAGTGATGTTTAAAATATAAATCAAGAATAACTACAGATGTAGAGAGCTCAGAATGTGTCATTAGAAATCTTCTGTCATTTAGGTAATTGCCAGCTTCTGTACTTCTGTGTCCAGAATGCCAGAGGAAATCTGGAAATGGCACCTTACAGTTTTTTCTTTCCTTTGAAAAGTTGTTTCCATGACTTAAGGTGTTATGTGAAATCTTTAATTTACTGCGTTCTTCAGGGGATGACAGCTTCTTATTTGACGCATTATGTTGAAGATGTAACATGCATGGACCATCTGAGGTAGTAGATTTCCCAGAGTGTGGGAAGAAAAGCATGTTCTTTACAGATCTCATTCAATACTGTTTGTGAAAGGGCATTATTTTGTACTTTTCTATTAGTTCCAAGCCAGCAGATACAGGTTTCTTTTATTTTAAATAAAACAGTACTCTTGTAAGTACTAACTTGATGAACTGACTGGTGACACATACTTTCTAAATGCAAATTCTAATGACAATGTTCATGGGATAGTGCAGTCTATGTTTTTTCTAAATTACAAACATCAGAATGATGACAAATAGAAAGCTGGACAGAACTTCTGTAGGTGTCATGGAACCTTTGATTCCTCAACAGTGCACTCTCCCTTTTAATATTAATTACAAGGTAAAAAGCATCTGACAGTTTACAAAATTGGAACACAATCAGCTCAACCACATTATATGCTCTTGCACATAAGAATTCTTAATGCTGTTTAACAAATGTCCTTTTTTTTTTTTTCCACTTTTCATTAGAGTACGTTGTTGCCATCCAATCATGATTTTAGAAATTAAAGCTAACAACCAGATTGAAAGAATCCAGAGAATGACAGCATGGGGCACAGTCTCAAAGCCACAACTAACAGCATGAGACAAAGCGAGCCTCAAGCTACTCCAGCTCTTAGAGAAGGAAGGGGGAGAAAAAAGCATTTGCAGGAAAACTCAATTATAACAACCCACAGCTATACTAAAGCACTTGTGAATGTTGACACTAAAGCTTTTTCTGCTTAATGTTTTAATTAAATACCTAGAAGCCAACTCTTCTCAGTCAGTGTCAGAGCAGTACTTCTCTATGGATAAATGTTTACAGCAAAAGCTCTGCTGAGGGTTTCAGCAAACAAGTCTCGGAGAACTGAGAAGGTTTTCAGCTGAGGCACTTGAGATCAAGAAAGCACCAGTGATTAGAAACTAGCAGTACAATAACAGGACGATTTAATCCACCCAAATGTCAGTCACTGGTTTACAAGTTGGCAATCCCATCTTCATCTGCAGACAAAAGGGCACTGGTTAGTCATCTGTTTAATTCTCTTGCTGCAGCATGTCATTTGGATGTTGAAGGAAAATCCCTTGATTCAGTCTGCCATTTCTGACAGTCTCCCTCTAGACCACATTAATAAGCTTTTTAGAGAAGTGAATGCAGAATAATCAGCAGGCAGCCTGCACTCAAAATGGAGACAGAACAGACAGCAGAAATGCCTTCTTCCCTTTGTAGTTATGGTGCATAGGTGACCCTTCTCTCACAGAGCAGCAAATGATTTAGACTAAGATTGCCTTTGAAAGCCACAACATAATTAACCATTTTATGCATGTGATGTCTGTCTAGCTTCAAACCGTGATGCTTTGCAATGGAAAATATTTAGCTGCATTTGTGTTACATTTGTGAAACATGCTAACAATAGAGCAGACACGTAGAAAGGCTGCCTGGCATCTTGGAATACCTGGGGAATTTCACTCAGAAAACAAACATGTTACTCTTTAATGTAGGCTCACATCTCATTATAAAGTCACAAGTGGAATAAGACACACTTCGCCTTTGTAACTGTGTTGCCAGGAGGCAGGTAAGTGTTGTGCTACAGACAGTCCTGCTAAGATCTGCATGATTGTAATATATTTAGAAAGCAAATAATTTGTTAGATAATGGGGATCTTGCTGTGGATACTTCCTGTTTCTCTATATTAATAATTTCTCTATTGCTAGCTGTAAATTGAAATTGTCAATAGCTTTGTTTAACCTATTGTGCACCGGCTGCTTCCAGGTGCAGCTGAAAAACAAACTATTTCAGTGTATCCTTATTTTGTTTTGGGAAGGATTTTCTGGTAAGGCATTACTAAACACTAAAAATGAGAAAGCAGAAACCTTTGAGCCCTGAAAACTCTTTTTATTTCTCTTGGAGATGAAGAAATTAATCACCATTGAAAATCAAGCTCAAGATATGCACACACAGACAAGAAAAGTGAAAGGAGATTAAAAGGAGAAGGAAAGAAATGTAATCTTGTGTGATGTGGTAAGATGTAGGTAAGGCTCGGGGAGGATTTTTTCAAGCAGAAAATTGACAAAAACTGCTATTAATTATTGTGCTGATGCTATCAGTGGCATTACCATAATCAAAAAGTGAGGCGTGAGCATAATTTACGAGGCGCTAGGTAGCTTGGGGGTTAAATCACTTATTCTCAAAGGAGATTTTAAGAAAAAATATAACAGTAAGACACAGCACAAGAATTCTTTTATGCAGCCCATGTAGTCAGTAGTATCTCAGTAACAAATTCAGACATACTGGCCTGTTTGTGTGTGAAAGAATAGAGGAGCATGGAAGGACACCTTATTTGTCAGCTGCAGCTAACAGGAAAGAAGACTGGATCACATTTCACCAACTTTTTGTTATAGAGAAGAAGCTAGAATCTCTTTAAAACACAATATTCTTGGCACTGTGCAGACAAATACTAGCATAAAACCCTTTCCAGAAAAAAAGCTTATATTCTAAAGTATCAGGAATATGGGAAAAGAATGTATGAAAAAGTGTTGAATTGATTACTTTTACAAAATACCTTTTTATTTGTTTTTTCCGTTAGAGTGAGACAGAATAAAACATGACAGCAAAGACCAAGACAAGAGGTGCCACTGTTTTAGAACATGTTCATTCTCAGCAACAGCATCTTCAAGAGAAAACGTAGAAATTAAAAACAAGACCAGATCATCAGGTTAACCATGTAACTTGACTCGTTGCCTTGCAAATTTAAACTATTAAAGAACCTGAGCCAAATTCAATATTTACAGCAGTTGCATATGTTAACAAGTCAACATTTACCAACTGTTATAGGCAAAGTTGTATAAATAATACTAAAAGCATTTGCAAATGTTACTTTGAAGAAAACCATCGCATTCTCTTTGATTCACAACATATATTTTTCACACACTGCAAACATTCATGCAAGCAAATCTGTGTTTATGGTGATATTGTAATCTCTCAGGCTAATAACTTTCTGAATTATTTTTCAGTCTGGAGAAAGTCATATGGCAGTGTAAAAGCTCCTGGTTATTCTGAGATTCAAACAAAGAGAAATTAACAGTAATAATAATGTGACCAGTGATATAAGAACAGCAGCAGATTGGGTAGGGTATTTAAGATAACTTTCGCAATTAGAAGATCTAAAGATTTATTTGTTTGTTTAGTGTTCATGTTTTTGTTGCCAGAATGAAAACCAAACTATATACCCTGTCTGGATTCTTGGTCCCTTTAGCACTTTAAGAAAGCCCATGAAAATCCTTCTCCAGGAGGGGTCCAGGAACAGTGGCCAGTGAAGGCAATGGGTATTGCCCTCATTGGTAAGCAGAAAGTATTTGTTTATACCCTATTACAAGACTCTTTTGGTTCTGGGTAATCTTGCCAGATTGAACTGTAAATAAAGTTCTCCATTTGCAAGGAAATCACATGGAAAAATTATATTATTCCTAGTGAAAAACAATATTGGAAGACTAGAGTATGAAAGCTTTTGTGATTTTTTTGTGGGACTGCCTGTAGATTTTCAAGATCTACAATACGTTGTAACTGGTGAATAAATTAATACCAAATTGTCGTAAATCCCATAATATTCTGATGCATGCAATAGCATTACTTGGTAAATTAAATGTTGAAAATGAAGAATCAATATTAAAGGAAGAACATTGAATTGTACAGGAGAGGTCTAAGTAACAAAGCTAACATGAATTTGAATGGTGAAGAAAGTAAAGTTATTTATGCTTCTAATGTGAAAGGACATGTAGGAATGATTGGTTTTGTATCAAATCAAACTTGTCAGCAGCTGTGGCCTACCTTTCAAACTAAAAATGCTTTATGCTTCTTGAAATTCAGCTATGAACTCCTGAATGTTTATAAATCAGTTTTGTTACCCTTTTTACAACTAATGCCAGTAAAGTGCCTCTGATTAGTCAATATCCAAATTCTCCTGGAAACTTTGTACTTGCCTTTCAGTAATAACAAGACACTCATACCTCTATGCACAAAAACACCATTACTAGGCCCATTTCTAGGATTGGAAAGAACTAGTTGGATTTTGCTGTTTCGGACCCAAGATGGCCAGCAGCACAAGTGGCTATGGGCTGTTCTATTATGTGGCTTCTTAGTGCATAGAGAAGCAGGCACCAAACAGATCAAGCAACATAATTAATCACATTGGTGACAAAAATCAAATGAGATACATTTCCAAACATAAGAAAGATTAATTAATATATATAAGGAAGGTGAAAGCTGGCAAAGCTATGGAACGAAAGACTACTAGACAAGAGAGCCTTCCAGAGAGTCTTAGGCAGGTAGAGACATCTAAACTAACACATCCTGTATTTGTTGCATTGAAATTCTACTTTTAGAGCATCAGTATGAGACAGTTAGGAGTGGCTTAGGACAGCCATTGAGGGAGAAGTGTTTAGGAATTTAAGGCCAAAGCAGGCCAAAGCCATACCATTCTTCATGGGCTACTACTGAATTACTTCGCGCTGAACACTACACTTCAAGGTCAAGGTTCCCCGGACTGTTACTAAAATCATAGAAGTCACTGGAGCAGGCCCCTCTCCATAATTATATGGTTATATTTTCATGTCTCCTTAGTCAATTGATTACAGAAGTTCAGAATGGTAGAAACCACTGAAAGAAAAAACTGCAAAATCAAATTTGCTTTATAGGCCTATACCTCTAGTTAAATTAATTTTTTCCCACTTACCAATATGTAAAAGACAGTACTGAAAGCCTGGAATATTGTATGACTCAAGAGCCATTTTTTACTTCAGGAGACTGAACCAGAAAAGCATAAAAATTTAGTCTCTTTGCTTCATTTCTGCTCTCTTTGTTGCATCCAATTTTAAATAAGAAACCATAAATACTGTTCCTGAAATAAAATCCTCACACAAAAAAAGCCTCTAAGTCTTTGTTAAGTCTAATATCTGCATACATTCACGTGATTATTCAAAATTACTCACTGAAGCAGCTGTGAATGCATATGAAATGAAAAACCTCTGTCTTATGTATGATGAATATAAAATATGCCTCTACTTGCTAAATATTTAGAACCTTAACTCTCTACTTTTTCTCATTACTGTAATTAAAAATGTTTGAATTACCACTGGCAGAGAGTGTTTGCTAAAACATGAAGTTATTGGCATCTTTTGCATAGGATAAGGCTCACCGTGGAGATGTGAATCTTTTAAACATGATGGTTAACTACTGTCCTGACATTGACAATCACTATCTTCAGTGTGACAGTGACTCCAGTTGGATTCACCAAGACTCCCTGAAGCATTTTTTGCTGAATACTTATACCCAGCTGGCACATGGTCCTATGTGATCTCTCCAGTACATGCACAATGTGTTGTTATAAATTATCATGAACTATGTACAAAACACCTCCTAACTATCTTAGCTATGTGCAAAGGATTGTTCTATGTGATCAATTCTTCACCTGTAGGAGCACTTTCTACTAATTACAAGTGCAGTTTAGTCAATTCTATGGCCAGAACTATCTAAAGGAGTTTCTGGAATGACCAGAGTCTCCACCCAGGGCATTAATTATTATATTTAAACATGGAAGTATTTAAATTGGCTCAGCAGTAAGACTATATGCCTCAGAAGCTGCCTGTGGGAAGCTCTGGGTCTGTCTGAAATTCTCACTTGAAGTACTGTAAAAACTAGTCTAATGCTTTGTTGTGAAGTTGTCTAGGGATTCAGTCAAACTATATAATTATAATGTCCTCCACAATTATAACATTAATTCCAGAGCTCTTGCCACACCAGCTTGCTACCAGCTGTTTGTTGAATCCAAAGTGGTCATTGCCAGTTAAAGGGTGCTCCACACTGAGCATAGGAAGTGAGTGAAGCCCCTAACCTCTGAATGCTCCAGTGTCTCAACATGCTCTTTTTTTTTTGCATAATGATAGGATTTCCAATGGGAATTATAGCTTAGGAACCTTGACGCTACCACCACTCCTAGACTGGTCTGTTGCCCATCTTTTCAATAATGACTTACTCATTGAAGCATTCACCCAGAAATGGACATCCTGGCTTCAGTATTAAAGTCTAAGGGTTTATTTAGTCTACCTCTTAGAAACAAAATTCTAACCCTGAATCCAGATTATGAACAGACATAAATCTGCAATGATCACATTTTTAGTTTTGGCTTGGTCAGTAATGAAAGAGGAACTAGTGAAGAAAACCTGGATCCTGGTCTAGTGTTTCAGATGTTTTGGTCTAGGACTTGTACTTTAGGAAGAGAGGACCTGCAAAAATGTTTTGTCCATCTTCCTACATGACACCTGCTAAACTCTGTACTAGAAGAGAAATAGAGGGTATACGTAGTTGAATCCTAATATTCTGCTTTAAATACAGTAAAACAAACCCAAAAGTTTTCAAAAGTGTTTTTTTCCTTCTGATAATGATTAAATCAGTCAGGTGTTTATTTTCAACCAATACTCTTCTGTGTAATGATCTGTAGACTTCATCAAATAAATGGAAAGACTAACACAGGTGCCATAATGTCAGCCATTGGAATTTCATTAGCAAAATAAGTCATTTATTACCCTTACTATCCTATTACATCAATTTTAGATGCAATTCCTTTGGATTACAAGTCTACTTGTCCTAGACTGACCTACCACTCAAGTGAGAAACTACTCACCTGAGCAAAACAAATTGGATTTGGTCTATGGTTTCTGAAGCATCACAGGGAGGGGATTTCTCTTGTGTTCGCTTTTTTTTTTTTTTTTTTTTTTTTTGGTGATAAGGCTTAATGTTTATGAGTCTTGTTTTGAACTCTTCTGACTGCCACTGAATCAAATCAATGTTACCTGCTCAGATTGGCTGTTGCTTAAGACACGTTACAGGCTGGTCCCATACAGAGCATATCTCCCTTCTTATTGATGCTATTAACTTATTTTTTTATTAATCAGTGCCAGGACAGTTTGTGCTGATGGTATATAATAAAGGGATTTAGTCAGTTTTGCAATTGTATTGCTCTTTTGCTTTTTTGTTGTCTGAGTATTTTAGATATAACTAACACAACACATTTATTAATTAATATTATTTGTCTTTATTGGAAACATTTCCAACTACAGAAAAATAAGTAAGGAAATTACCTTAATTCATATGCAGACCAATAAAAAATAAACTAATCTTATTACAAATTATATCCATAGACTTAGAAAGAGTAAAGATTACTCTTTTTGGAAGACTGTATCTTGAGTTGTCCTCTGCACGTTCTCAGGAAGTAAGTCCTCATTTGGTATAGAACGCATGCTTTTAAAGAACCCTTTAGTAATTTTTTCTTTCCGTTGGATGTCTCTAATCTACTAACTACTTTAACCCCACCTCATAAATGCAGGAAGGATGCTTAGGAACACACAATGATTTTCCCAAAATCCATATCGAGAGGAAGATGTCTGTGATTAATGTTACCTCCTCCACATTTCCCACCACACACCTGCAACCTGTATTTTCAAGTGATAATTAAAGTGGCTCCCTGACGCTTACAATTTTACGAGGTTCCTATAGTAGTGAGACAAAAGCACAAAGGTACTCAAATTTCCTTGGGAAATACACAACTCTGCAAATAGTAGTCTCTCTTGTCCACAAATAGACAAATGCTGACATAGGGGCACATTGGCGCCTATTGGAGTTCAAAACTTAACATGGTCCTTATGCTATCCATGTGGAGCCAAAAGTTTCCTCCTCTCTAGAAGTTCATGCAACTGTCCTCAAATTCCCATTCAATTCCAAAATTGCACATGAAGAACTGGGTTCAAAGGTATATGAGTAATTTATATACTTTCCATGCATAGAATTGTCAAATAAATGAGTAAATCAATAAATATTTGTGGAAAACATATATATAATTACAATATGAATACATTTTTTTCTGGACAGCTCAATATTAAAAGTCTCCACCTTACCTTCTAGCAGCCCATTCTTCTGATGAGCAGAATAATAAACAAGATAACTTGTAGAAAGAAGCCAATGCTTCGATTTGAACAAATGTGGTACCTGGAAAAACAGGCAAAACTTTCAGTCACAGTAGCCATTCTTTAGGTGTGAAAAAATAGATTCAATATAGTTATCAAATAATAGATAACTTTTTAATTGGAAATCAATAAACAACAGTCTACCTTTTTCAAGAGAAAACACATGCCGGATGACAAGAAACTTTGTTCTTTCATAGCATATAGAAATGGTTGCAATAGATGGCAGTATAAGACGACTGGTGCCCCCTATGTAATATGTCAACTTATGACCTTGATTCAGCAAAAATGAATGCATATGAATACCTCTGAGCTTCTTGATCTATGAACAAGGTGAGCTGCAATCCCGTGGACTGTTATGAAGTTCAGATATTTAGGTGTTTAAATGTTTGCAAGATTCAAAAGTAACATTCAGAGGCAATATGGAATCTGGAAAAAAAGGGGAAAGAGCAAAGGCTTATATAGTGCTGATGTGGTGCTACAGCTTGGGAAATGCTTAAGATGACTCTTAATACTACATATTACTGCTACTAATTTTTTTTTTTCTCAAAAGAGGTATTTTATAGCTCTGGCTGTAGAAGAGAAATACCTTAAGTGGAACCCAAGAATCTTTGATGTTGTGCATCTTCCATATCAGTAATAAAGCAAAATAAAGAAGGTATAACTCTATCCTCTGAACTCTATCAGGATGTAAATTCTGCTTACAGTTGTAACTAAAGGGTATGTTTTCACAGTGTATATTAAAAGGTCATAAAAAGCTGTTGATGAGACTCATGTTTTCTTTCCTTACTTGAAAGTAGTTATGAAAGCAATATGCACAGAGATTTTTTATATAAAATACCTTTTCCACTTTATAGCTAACACAATATGGGATGAGTAGCCATTTAGTTGATGGCTGAAGATGGGAATGAATAAGAACAGATCCTGCTTTTATTTAGCTTATCTATAGTATAGCATGAGGCAGCCAGAGAGAGACTTTTAAGGAGATTACAGTTAATACAGGAGTATGTATGCTTAATTTCCTTAACTACAGTGTACAGATCAAGCTTTATTCTGTGATCCTTCCAGTGTGTATAATAACATAATAATAAATGTGCATGCAGGTAGAAATAACTAAGTCATCTAATTCAAGCGGATGCACAGAACTGCACAGGGGCTTTTTCATTATCTGAAATGAAAAGAAACAGGCATTCTAACCTGACAAATGTTAGTATCAGAAGGTGTTATAAATAGCACAGATCTTTTTAATTGCTCAGATCTTGGCCAAAGACCTAAATTGAACTTGACTGATCTGTTCCATTCTTCTTTAGACATATAATATGAGAATATAGACAATTAAATGATCAAAGGAGAAAAAATTGATGAAGAGATCTTTTCTAGTCAGGTATTAAATTTCTAGAATGACCTTTACTTTTAAAACATTGAAGTTTCATGATATTAGAAAGATGTCATGCCAGCCAAAGGAATGTGCCATTTTCAAACAGGAGAGAAGTCAAGATTAGTTTTTCAACCAAATAGTCTTTATTTAGAGAAGAGATCTATGTATTTTCTTTGTAAGTACATAAAAGGATTAAATAAATACAGTATAGGCTATATCCTATGCTACCAAACTACCAAACCATATTCCTCCAAACATATGGTCAGTGCTACTAATGGTGTTAGATACATTGTTTTATGCTGAAGATCTGGATCAAAATTTGTTTTTCCTAGGTATGATGTTTGCATTCTGGTTTTCTGGGTTAATCTTCATCTCACCAGGAATTACTATCACTGGTAGCAAGGGTGTTTTATATACTGATGCAAAGTTTCCTGTTCACACAGGAGAAGAGAACCTAGTCTTCCTTCATGACTTCTTTAATCCCTCAGGGTACCACCAGAATATCACTGGAGTGGTGCATCTATACAGTTCTTTTCATTGTTGCTGAAAAAGAACATTTTTTGTACAGAAAGAACTTTGTATTGAATCAAATGTTCTGGGTGAACAAGATGGTATTCCAGTAAAGAACACCAATAAAATTTAAAATTCATTAGATCTAAGGAGAAGTTTTTTATTTTGATTTTTTGTTTGTTTTAGTTCTGAAACTGAAGAATACTGGTTATTCACACAACCTTGCTGTTACCAACTTTATTCCACTGAAACAAAACCTGTGAATGTACAATGTGCAAAAGAAGAACACTTAGACATTTTTTGTAGAAATCATAGAAGGAAAAAACCAACACACCACCCCTTTAAAGTTCAGTTGCTGTAGAACACCAAGTTGCAAACATACCAAGCTAACATGTTTCCATTTCTCAATTACTTGAGACAAGTTTTGATCTGTGGCACTGTATTGTCATCTAAATATCTCCTAAACAGAGGGTGAAAGGGTAACATTAGAGGAAAGGTTGAGTTGTACTGTAACGTTAGAGTATCTGGAATACTAGGGAAATGTATTGCAGGGAAAGACTGTAGTAGGAAAACGAGGTTTCCTGATCAAATGTGTATGGACAGATGAAATAACACAATAACTGATAAAAAGTTTTTACTTTTTTTTAATCTGAAGTTCAAACTGTGCAAACCAAGTCCAACAAAAAACTATAATAGAATACAAAAATGCAGAATGTGTGAACCTAAATCCCTAATCTTTGTCATAGTAAATGCTTAATTCTTTGAAACTAGCATTTAACACATGCACTTTTGAAAAGCCAAACAGTAGTTCTAGAAATACCTCCACCAAAGAGAAGCTCTTTCTGAGAAATTACAATTTTATATATATCCATAAATACTTATATGTTAAATACAATTACTTGGGAAATAAAATACCACGAAACTGGGAGAAGTGTAAGATCTGGCCAATGAGAACATGAGAAATGTGGCAGCTACTTTGTTTCAAAAAATATGTATCTTGAGGGAATACCAAGAAGAATAATGTCAAAAACATATCATTTTAATGGAAATCAAAATACTGTACTTGTCTCCTGGGCCATTGCCAGTGTCTTTGCAAAACTTTTCTGGCCCTATCAGAGAAAAGAAAACCCCCACAGTATTGTTGAGATTTTCTCCTGAACAGAACTAGAACAATTTTAAAAATAATTTCCCTTGTGCCCTTCTGAATTCTTATAAGTGTGTGGTAAAGAGCATAGAGAATCAGAAAGTACAGGGTATGCAGGATAAAAGGGATGAACATCATCTTAGTCAGGTGTCCTGTAAGCTGTGGGGGGAGAAAATGCTTGCTAAAGCCTTCTGAGATACTGTGCTCTTTCCTAATTCAAAGAACTATTTCAGAAATTTGTTTGCTGTTTTAATTTTATGCTTATAAGTTTCAAGTGTAGACTGTCAGGTACAAGATGAAATCCATTACAAAGAAAAATGCAATGCTCAAGTGTTATGAAAGGTTATACATCACATCCATTCCTGTATATAAAAACGTTTGAGTAAAACCAGTAGAATTTATGAAAAAGCAAGCCATATCAAATTATATGGAACTCTTACAAAGCATAGTGAGTGTAAAAAGGACAGGAAACTGTTCAGGGAGGTTAGGTGGTTTATAAAGGTAATACCCTTAGGAAATGGTTGGACAGTCACATGTAGGATATGGGTTAGATCTGCCCTTCCATGGTTAATAATAAAATAAGAGACAAATATTACTGATTATTTTTTCACAACATGCTCTGTGCTTGGCATTTATTTGGGTCAACTTTATTTCCTGGCAGAGATCCTCCCTGCAGGGAATTCCCCATGGGTTGCTTGGAGAATCGGGCAAGGAGCTGGTGTGGCTCAAGGGTGAAAGGACTGTGGAGACCTAAGCAATTTGTTATTTCAGCTCCTGTGACTGTAGGCTAAAACAGAAAAGAAAATAAAAGATATGTGCAGCTGAAGGTCACTTCACACTGGACAGACAACAGGCAGTCAGGGAGCAATTCTACTTCAGAGTTTGTCTCAGGACTTCATTCTTCAGGATTGTCTCTAAAGCAGACTGTCATTTTGTAGGAAGCAAGGGGATGAGGGTAAGATTTTTCAAAGTATCTGTGTTGTCTAATAAACAACTCTGATTACCTCTGATCCTGCTACTTTGGAAAACACTTGCCTTCTTTCTTAATTTTGCTTTTAATACACAAATTATCTTTGACGAGCTCAGTAACAGACATAAACTAATTCTGCATTTCAGGAATGGAGAGCAGGGTATTCCCTTTTACTTGAAAGAATTCTGTGTTACCAGAGTAAAGATATGTTACTTCAAGAGCTATTGTCAACAGTAACACATGTAGGGAAATTAAATTGTCCAAGGGAGGTGCTATACTATAAGAAATCAGTCTTTTTTTGTTTTTGTTTTTGTTTTTTTTTTTTCTCCACCCAGGAGCAACTGTAAGTCTGTAGTATTTTGCATACTGCAAAATAACCCTAAATCTTTACATTGCCTATTTGCCCCACGCTTATTATGCAGTTACTGATTCCTCCTCCTTATTCTTCAAATAGAGTTGTCCTGGGGAACCTACCATCTGCCTGATGTAAAGTGCCCCGTTAATTCTCACCTGGCTGCAGCTGCAAAACAGATGAGAACAAGAAGAGAGATTTAGTGAATGAGTCCTGGTGAAGATGGCAGCAGGGTGCCTCTTTTAATTCAGAGCACGTTGGTAGTTAGTATGACAACAAGCTGTTACCACCTAATGATTTCAGTTTCTTAAGTATAATGAGTCCCATGTTCTCAGTATGCCTTAGACTGGACAACTTAAACTACTGTTGTATTTTGTAACCCTTGTTGTATGTTGCAAAATTCCATGTAGAATTTTCACCGAATAAGGCTTCAACATGGAAACAGCTAACTGTAATGGAAAAGCCAATTAATGAATTGTCAATACATTAAAAAGTAAAAAAAATACTAACCAAAAAACTCAATAAAAATATGAAAACCTTTTGGATAGAAATATCCAGTAGATTCTTGAAAGTAACATGGTTTAAAAAAAAGGAAAAGTTATTTGCATCAACTGAATATACTGCAGAAATCTCTAATTTTATATTTTACACATTTTCTTGCTAATTAGAATAATATAAAATCGGAGATAATGACATGCATGTAGTATATGAAATTTGTTACACAATGGAAATATCGAAAGAATTCATTCAAACAAATGCACATCATTAACAAGAATTAGAACATCTAACAGAGTCACAATAAGAAGGTACTTGAAGTAGGACTGTGAAGTGTGAAGAAGCTGAAGCACTTCTGAAATTTAAAAGAGTAGAAATTCAGCTTGTTCAGATTGAGTTATATGTGACAATATACAGTCTTAAATGAGTTCTTAAAATGATCCTTCGGGAAAGATTAAGCATCCAAGTTAAAACTTTAAGTGTTATTCCCCTGATTTTGGTCTGGTGTCTATTTTAGAAATGACTGAGGGCTTAGATATGCAAGATTTTGAAGGGAGAAAAGTGGCATTTGTATTCCAGATGAGTACTCTCTACTCATATGCATATTCATACCATCTTTCACTGCCAGTGAGCCTTGCATTAGTCCTATATAAAGGCTGTGCACAGATTTCTCTCAAGTTAAGCTGTGGCAACTTGTTACATCGAAGGCATTAGGCACTAAATTACTATCAAGGTTAGGTAGCTCTAGTCTGTTTGGATACAGCAGTGACTTCCCCTTGTATCACTCAACTCAAAAGAGCATGATGAGGGTGAAAAGAAGGAAAAGAGTCACAATCTTCTGTGAATTATTCTAGCTGGTACAGACATCATTGTGGACACCACTCTTCAACACCAGGTGAGAGAAGCAGTAAGAAGCTTGTGGGCTGAAAGGGATCTGTACCCTTGAAAGTCCTAGATGGTCTGATAAGTCACTTGTCAAAAATATCACAGAATGACATAGTCACTAAGGGTTAAACTGACCTTCTGGTGAAGAAAGATGAAAGGTTTAACGGAAATTTTCTGTGGAAGCCAACGGTTAATTAAGACTGCAGACTGCCAAGAAGAACAGGTCATACTCACACTTGCACACTTCCCTCTCACAAGTCACACGCTAAGTTTTATTGTGAGAAATTTGTGATAAATTTGGCTATTTGGAGAACTCTTTCATATGCTATGACTAAGAGAATGGAATGCATTCTACTTATGGACACTATGACAAATCCATTCAAGAAATGACAGCCCAATCAATAAAGATGTAGAGCCCCTGAAATGAATAATATGAGAAACTGTGGTCATTTTCCTCTTCAATAAAAACAGGAGCATGACGCTTGAAGTTGTATGCATTCTATTCACACCATAGTCTTTGAGCTTTTCTTAGCACATTTTTCTTTGGGTAGGAGGTGCTACCCAAAAGTTGCCATACACGCATCATCTTGTACAGAATTTTGATTGCTTCAGCCATCCCACTTTGAGATGACAATATCCTCAATAAGAGCTTTGGCAAAACTATGCCATCTATGCATTCTTGCTTGAGTGAATAAACCTTCATGAAAATTGGTCATGCTGCATGGGACATTCTCGTTTTAAGAAATGCTTTTGCCTCTACCTGAGTCTGCTAATGCAGTAGTACTCTATGGCAACTCACTCTTACTATGTAGTCTCACGACATTTTGAAAATAAATATTTTTATGAAGGTCTGCTGCTTGTTTTCTGACTGGGGAACTTCCTCTCTACTTCACCTATGGAAAGCATTTCTTAAAAATAACTTTCATTTCCCTGCTGATTAAAGTGAACAATAAACTCTTAATTAGGAGGTCTTGAAAGTTCTGGTTTTGATGTTAGCTTTGGAAGTTATTCACTACAGGAGGTGATAGGGTAGTGAGGGTGCTTCTGAGTCATCCCCAGTGCCCAAGCTGCTATACTGTATATAAAAGATGTGCAGGAGAAGAGAACTAGTCAGATTTGGAACCTACTTTTACATCACTGTCACCCCCGAGATGACCTCAATTCATTAAAAAAGTTATTTCTTGGGAAGTGTCTTAAAAGGCTGTTTGAACTTAAAGCTCAGGCTCTGTTGGTATTCAGACCATACCTATTCTCTACATTATTTGGGGCCATGCTTTGAAGTTTTCTCTTTCTCCTGGGTATTCCAGTTAATATAGTTCATTGTGAAATGAGAGCACAGAAAAATACAGTATCATCATATTACCTGTCTCAGACTTGAAATGATACAAAAAAACTTAAAAATAATTTCTCTTATTAGCAATTAATACACAGCTGAAATAAAATCTTGAAGACAACAATTTGACAATTGTTTTAACTTAGTTTTAATTGTTTTAACTTTAATTTTATTTTGTCTTGTCTTATGATACATGTCTTACAGATCACTTTCATGAAAAATCTGTCTTCTGTCTTTCATTATTTGTCTACTATTCAAAAGCAGCAGAATTAGCTACTGAAAAAAGTCAAAAGAGTATGTAATCAGATTCACCATTTCTCTTTTCTATACCTACTTGCTCAAGTTTCATACATGTACACATACAGAATTACACATTTGCTGTGTCACTCACTTTGCTGCAATGAATGTCAGGAAATTGAATGCTGGGTGGCAGGATATGCATGACTCTGCCCTGACCGATCCCAACAGTTTGAATGATGCCTGGGAAAAAACTCAGCTAGTTCCTTCAGACTGTTTTGATTTCTTTACTTTTCATCCTCTCAACTGTTTCATCTCCTAGATGATTCTTACTACATTTCATAATTTGACATGATTTATGAAGTTCATTGCAGGTTGTTAATGTAGCTAGGTAATTTAAACAACTGGTTTCACTCAAAAGAGAATTTGAAAAGAAAAAGTAGTTTTGAAATTCATTTTTCAAATACAATGACTTTGGTAAGGAACAGTTCTTATATAGAGATGGTGATTTGGTTGCACTTTCTCCAGAATGCCAGAGAGGTCTACAATATCAAAAGACCACATGTGCAATAGTTTCTGATGCTTTGTCTTTTGTCCTGTAAGATGACCCAGAGGACCACTATTTGCTGCTTTCCTTTGCTTTACTGAAATCTCAGGTGAAAAATGATGAAATAATGAAGAAAACTCCTTTACACATGATGCACAGTTCCATTTTGTTAATCTTTGGTGCTCAGCAGAGTCCAGTCAGATCTAACTCTTCAGGTCAGTGTGTTTACAATGGTAAACTCAGCCTTCCTCGTATTTCAGTTTGCCCTAGAGACAGTCCCAACTAGTAAAGGAAGTAATGAAATTCCTTCCAAGCCACATGTGCTGAGCTACTTACAAAATTCACACTGCCACTTCTCATATTCCTGCTGTCATGTGGGAAAGGCCCTTCTAAAAGCACTGCTGGAGATAAAGCTTGAAACAGAAATGCCTGTAGAAGGAAATGCCTGCAGAAGGGGCTGCAAAGCCAAAGAAAACAAGCATGAGCTCAGCTCAAAAGGATCTTCTTTCTTGATGACTGAAGAGCTCTGTCACCAGTGGAAGACAGTGCCAGGCAGGCAGGTGGCAGTTGAAGCAGGAGGAGAATTGTCTATCTATGCCCCGGCAGTGTCTTTAAAGGAAAGTAGTCCTTTATAGGAATTATCTGATCCACAATGAAAAACTGGATTTGGATAGTATGTGAAGTAATTCAAACATATTTTACTATGTCAACATGTACCAAAATCTCTGTTTTTTTCCTGAGAAATATTTAAAAGTGAGAAATATTACCTATGTCAAATCATCCCAAGCAAGTCACTGCTCACCAGCCATATTTTATTTTCTTTTTAAATGGATATCATAGTATTTTTTTTAAATGCATTGAGATATCTTGTACTTACCGCTAAGTAGCACTATTTTGGAATGAATCTGTTTTGTTAGAATTTCCAGTTCTGAAATATTTTTGTAAAGCTTGGTTGTGTTTCCAGGTTCAGAAAAAAGTAAGTGCGAGTTCTATTTAAACATCTATTAAAATCCCCATGTCCAATCTTCGAGTGCATGCAATGTGTTTTGAGGAAGTTATTTTTATTGCTTGTAAAATATTTGTTATTACATTTTTAAAGCAATTTATATTTTGTTATTATGTGCCATAATGACATCTGTTGCAGTAGAGTGAGACGAGATCAGACAGAAATCATTAATATTTCCTGGATTCCAATCTGTAACTCAGAAATATCAACAATGCTTCATTGGTTTGAGTGCTTGTGTCTTACAACATTTTAGCAACTTCATACTAAAAAAAAAAAATATCTGCTTGTGCAGGCACCTATGATGAAAAAATTGCAACTAAAATAAAATAATCTGTGTATATGTGTAAAGTCGAGATTTGTAAAACCAGAATTGGGAATTGGGGACAATAAAATAGTATTTCAAGTAATGACTGCAATTAGTAGCATGTATGTGAGGAAAAGATGTGAAGACAAACTGAATATGTGGGTGTTTCTGTGTGTAGAAAAGAGGAATGGAGAATACAAACTGGATAAAAAAACTCCAATGTCATCAGCACAGAGGAGAACTGCCAAAGATGCCAGCTTCATCATTTACTGCAGCTGTGCACCTGCAAATGCCACCTGGATTGTCAGTCACTGCAGCAGTTTCAGAAAGGTCTGAATATTCAGCCAGTGAGTGTTCTCATGTTTTATCTACTAAACATTCTAATTACTTTTGCTGCTAATAAATGGCAAAGGAAAAAAATGCCTCTAGGATTTGGCTCTGTGAGCAATAGGGGTTGCAGTGGTTAAGAGTAACTTAATCTACTGTGCCAACAGATGCATCAGTAGATTGCATCAAGCAATCAAATAAGGATTAAAGAAAAAGCCACATTGGCTTTAATTTTCTTAGTTTGACTGCTTGCCATACATTGCAGAAAACAATTAATTCAGGCTGTTTCTAACAAAGAATAACCTCAGAAAGTTTAGTGTTTATGAGCAGTCCAGCTGAAATGCAACCTCCTGTAAGTTTCTTTAAAATTCCTATAATTAGAAAGGGATATAATAATACATCACTATTTTTCTCAGGGAATAGCTGTTATTATATATTAATACCATTAGCATTGAAATGAAAAAATATCAGATGAAGCACCACTGCTGTAGACTTACATTTATTTTAAATTAAGGAACAATGCTGAAGGCTGGTGAACAGTGGAAAGGAATTGGAGAATGTAGGGGCTGATTATCAAACCACACATGTTGTGGCAGCCAGTGACTGGATTGGAGATTCCAGACTACCTGCATTTAAAATAAATGAAGGAAAATTCAAAAGGGAAGACTGAAAAATCATAAAACTATGCCTACATTGATAGTCAATTTACACATTGCTCTGAGACCTTGCTCTGTAAATCTCCATAGTTCAATCCCTTAGCCATTCATCCTGAAAGTTCTGCTAAATTTCTGAGGATGAGATGAGCCCTGCTTCTTTTTTCTGCTGCTTCTATCCACTGGAGTCTTTTTTATCCAATGCAGTCATTGTTTTTTTACAAGTAATCACAGACCTGGAAGCAGAAATTAACAGTCTACAGTCTATTTCCTAAGACAGCCACAGAAATGAACCCAAGACTCAGTCTATGCTTAAGGAATTAGACTAAGAATGTAGAGGGGTGGTTATCATGATGCCATCAAAAAGGGTAGGATGTTTTACTGTTGTGAAGGACCTTGAAGACATCATACAGAAGACTGTGTGGTACAGAGGGCAATGAAGAACAGAATGGAGGGACTCAGTGGAGAATACAAGATAAGATCATCTCAGGAATTTTATTTCTTGGTCTCCAACCTATCACGGAGGGTCATAGGGAAACCATAGGATATGCAGCACCAGTAACCATGATGAAAGGTGATTAGGGATAAAGGTTTGACCTGTGCTGAGAAAACACAAAACTGGTTTTATAGGTAAATAGCTGGTTAACAGCCAAGCACCCAGACAACATGGGGATTATGGAAAGGGATCTGGTTTGTAAAATAAGGTATCAATAGTTGGGTCTTTCTTTCGTTTATGTTTCAAGCCTGCTGAAGTCTATTAGAAAGACCTGGATTTTAAAATGTTAGGGAAGAACATGTGGCAGGTTTTATAAAGAAAACACACTTACTGAACAAGAAAAGAGAAGGAGGTAGATGGCCCAGAAACAAATAAAGTGTATATTGTTAAGCATATTAGGGAGTCTATGAAGAGATTTGTGAACTCCTTTTGTTCACACAAAGTCAACAGAAGGTTTTGAGTAAGACTGAACAAAGACACTCTTCTATGTGAATCTTTCCCTAGAGCTATGTTTATCATAGATAGTGGGCCACTAAACTTCACGTACAAATATTACTAAGCAACCAAAATAATTTTGCATATTTGAATGCTTGTTTTTTATTGAATAAGGAAAGTAGGAATGTTACTACTTCACATGGAATCTTCTGCAGCATTTAAAATAAAACTTTACTAGAGAATTCTACATTGTATGTGCCTAGATAGCTTCTACATATTGTCATATAGAGCCATTTGTACAACTAGATGATTTCTTTCCAATTTGTCATACATAAAACCAAATTACACTTTAAGTAATTTCTCGTAATTTTGCTTTCCAATGTGCTTAGCAGAAGAAAATAAACCAGGAGAAAACCAATAAGAACACAGCTAACATGTCTTGGAGGACACAGTGTGCCTACTGCATAATCAGAAGGGGCAGCATAAAGTGGTATTTCCTTCATGATTACCTATGTGATAAAGAAACTTCTTTTAAAAGATGGTCCAATGGATACTTAGCAAGCTCCTTTATTTTTGACAAGAAGCATCTCTACAAAAGCCTTTGCATTCCTCCAAGAAGGCAAAACGATATTGGTGAAGCTAGTGGTAGGTAAAAGGCAGATTTTTCTTTATTCATGGCTGACATAGAGATATGACCCAATCTAGTAAACAAACTTAATTAAGAGCTGGTTGCGTATTCACCATTAGAAATCTTTTTAAGGTAAAAATCATCTTCTGTAAAAAATCCTTATGTTCCTTTCCAAATTTATCGATTTTGTAAAAAAAAGTATTAATGGTCTAATGTTGTCCTGTTTTGAAGAAATGATGCTGAGCTGCTCTGGACTGAAACATTTCTCAGATGTGCTTAGTTCCAAATAAGAGAGTATTGAAACATTTGCCATCTATATAATCTGAGATTTTCTGTCATCCATATACAGAAAAGACCATAAACAACACTTTCTGTCTTAAGGTAATGTGTCCTTGAGAGATTGCACACATTTCTTAACATCAAAAAACTAGTATCAGAAAAGAGTTCAATATAATCTTTGTTTCTTTTAATATTGTTTGGCAGCATAATATGACCTGGAGATGCATTGCCACATGAAAACTAGTTGTTCCACGGAATACAGGTAGGGAACCCCTGAATTATTCCAGTGTGCTGTAGGTAATACTCACTGGGTATGACTTCGAACACAGTGCTTTCTTATAGCATGACAACTGTGTCAGGAGTCTGCTCAAATCTGCTAAACCTGGCCAACATGGACAATGATCATACGAATGAACGACTATGATTGAAAGACTCCTGCTATGAATTCATGACAGGGAAAATGAACGAGAAAAGGGTTGAGCAAATTATTTATCTTTTATTGATATGTATAAAATAAGTTAAGATGACTGACGTGGACAATTTGCCTTCTTAACATGCAAGGTATTAAAAAAATACTCATATTTTAATCTGTGTCTCCTTATTGCAAAAATATGAAAATTCATTAATTATCCTGCATAAATTCCTGAAATGTGTTCCACTGTGAAAAAATAGGAAAAACTGAGTGTATTTTTCTTAAATAAAGAACTTGCAAAGGAAAAAAACTAACTGAAAAAAGCGAGAATGAAAGGCACTTATTTTTATTCTACCTGCTCTTCCTTCAAATGCTTTATAAAAAAATATTGAAATAATTTTCACAGTTCTTTTCTGTTTTTCCCCAAATTTAAATTAAAGTCATTGGTTAGGGTGATAATCCCTCAACATCTGACAATTATTGGGTGCTGTGCTGTAGAACACAAACTCTGGTTATGGGTAAATATAAAGCACACTTTATAGATAAAGCCAATGAATTTTTATTAGCATAACTGAATTCGCAACAGTCCAATCAAAGAATTACCATTAGTTCAGATACCTCATTCTAGACAGAATAACTACTCGTTACTACTACCTATATAAAAATCATTACTGTCCATACAAAGATAAGCAAAAGTAAACAACTTAGGCATAGCCACCTTGTCATTAGAAAAATTGCTGTTGCAGCTAAACCATGTGAAAACAATAGCAGCAGGCAGGTTAATTTCAGACAGAATAAGCCTGACAATACTCAGTCTTAAGGCCTTGCAAACTCGGTATAAAGCCTGTGTCCCATGACTATCCACATCAATATTGTATCCCTGGGCTCCAATGTTACCTCTCTGATTAGCAGAAATGAGATGTCCTTGTCACTTGCAAACACATCTTTATTAATTGGCACTGAAGCACTATCAGTCAAAGATTTTATTTATTTTCTTTATAATCTTAAACTGATCCACAGATTTCTATTAGTGAATCCCTCAAAATCTCAGTCCCTAATATTTAATGTGAAATATAAAGGTTGAAATATCATAGTATAAATGCTTGCTTCAGTAGTCTCATAGTCACTTTTTGTGCTCTTGATCTATAATAATGAAGCTTAATGGCACTTCTCAGGCATAATTTAATTATTAGTTTGCTTCTGTGTTTAGTCCCTAATTTAAATGATAATCTTCCTTAAGAAAAGAGCAGTTGGGTTAAATCTGTGTAATTGATAATGTGTGCAATAGAAACATAAAGGTAAATAAAAGAATAGCTCTTCCCTGTCTCTTCTCACACATACAACCACAAAGAAGTCTTTTCCTCAGCTTCATATATATATATATATATATAGCAATGTCAGCAAACATTTTTCTGTTTAAATACATTTCGAAGAGTTGTGAAACATACTAATTCACTTTTGTCCTATTACCTGCCACAGTTGCTCCACTTCATGCTGTCTTCTATTCCCAGCCAAAGCCAAGAAGTTACAAGGTAGCTTAGTCTGAGGGCAAGTATTAGTGAAATAAACTTTTCTGGTTATTGTGTTTAAAGAATGCTTCAATTACCTAATAAAACACTATACACTCAGGACTTCCACTGTTAAATGTGAAATAACTCAAAATGTGTCAAGATAGGGAAATATTTTTGTTATAATATAACAGAATTAAGGCAAATTATTCTTTAAAATGACATCATTCAATGACAGTACAATTTAAGAGGTTGTTTGCTTGGTTTTAATCCCAGTGAAGTCTAAAATAAAATTTTAAATCATGATTGTTACTTGTTTTTCAAATGTTTCTCTTACCTGCTTTGCCAAGAGGCAGAATTCAGAGAATAGAAGTTTACTGTTAAGTAACACTGTACAAAGTGACCCAGAGAACTGGCAAAGGCTCACAGAGAAATGTCAGCCTCTGAAAATGATTTCTGAGGTTCAGTGTCTACCACTCACATGTATCTACCAAAAAAGACTGAAGAATATGTAAAAATGTGAAATATAATACATGCACTTGCACTCATTTGCAAGTCCAGTCACTCATTTTGAAGCATCTCTGCCAGTTACTTATTTATACTTGTGTCTATACTTCTTGTGATAAAATGTAGATGTCTGTATAGTTCAGGTCAGAAAATGTTGACTTGGCCTTCACTAAATGTTCGTCCTCTTGAACAGTTATTCAAAGGAAATGTCTGAAGTTGTTGCTGCTTTTCTACCACTAAAGTATGGAAGTAAGATAGCCTCCAAATCTAAGCGACAAAATTTCTATTTGTCAAACACACCCTGAGGCTTTGAGTGTGTACATCAGTCACAGCTATAGTGCAAATGGGTGGGTCTGACTGATGGTCATTGAATAAAGTGCCAACATAACTAAGATTGAAGATGACTACACCGATATGTTTGAATTGGCATTAGTATTAATGAACAGGACAGCACATATCTTGACATGAGTCACAGCCTGGGAGTGTGGAAATGAATGTTAGCTGAGATGACTTGGTATAACTCTGCATGGGTGTATGTCTGGCGTATGAATGATTACTAGAAGTCAGTATTGGTGGGTGGGAGTAGCAGAGTGTTACTTTGTATAAATGATCATCCCTGACAAGGGGCAATTTAGATTCTGCCTAAAGATTTCCTGTTCCACTCCCTTCAGGCAGTTACCCACTTCTTTCCATTAGGTTGTGGTATTTCTTAACATTTCTGAAACTACAGATACTTATCTCTCTGATTAAGGTTACCTCAGAAGATTTTGTTGGAAAGAGATATTGTGTTTAATCTTGGATGGAATCCAAGCCTTCATTATTATATAATTTGCTCAGTTTTTCTAATAGACGATATCTGTTGCCTGATTGATGGCATATTATCTCTCTTTCATGTTTCCTATCAAAAGAGACTTCTAAAATTATTGGGGCATAGACCTATCTATATGAATGTGTGAATATTTATGCATGCTTGTGTGTATGCTTATAGTCCTTAAAAAGAGTAATATATATGACTTTACATGAATTTAAAGTTAGGTATTATATAAACTTGATTTCAGGGTAGTAGTGACTACTTCACCCAGCATTAAACTTAGAACTGGAAACCTGAATGTTTGTGAGAGTACGTTAGCCCTTTCAAAACAAAGTAGGTCCAGTGTAATGCAGAACTCCCACCTTGTGCCCAGGCAATCCCTGATTCACAGTCATACTGTCTGCGGCAGCAGGTCAGAGCTAAGCTGCAAGGGTTAAAAAATGTGGTTTGCCCAGCTGTGCTTGGAGGTAAGTTGAGAAGCAGCTGCTAGCAATAAGCAGCAGTCAATCTCAAACACTTCTGAATCAATTGAACACTATCCTGTGCCAGCTCTGGGATCCGATATGACTGGTATGGACATGGCATGGGCATGCATGGTCATGCAATTCTTTTTACAGGCATGGTAATGCAGTCTCCTTCTGTGGACAACTCCAGAAAGAGCTAGAAAGAGCTGTAGCTCCTGATGATGCTGCTCAGAGTGTCACTCTCTTGAACCTTCTTTTTTTCCCCAGGATTGGAATATATCTACCACTCCTCTGACTAAGCCCAGGTTTAACAGCAATCTGTTAATCTGTTAATTAATGTTGTTAATTCTGTGCTGGCACTGACCCAAACAGTTAAGACCCTCATTTTGATTAACAAATATAAAAAGACTTTATAATAGTCAATGCAAGTTTTCCAATAAATATGGGGTTTGCACTTAGCAAAAGGTAGAGGAAGAAAGAAGCAGAAGAAAAGAAGGAGAGGGAAAGTAAACAGGTCCAAACCTGACATCAGGGACTCTGACTCCACTCACCACAAAATGTAAGGACAGGTATAGTTCTGACTTGTATGAAAAAGCAAAAGTCCCTCTCTCACACACCCTTGCACTCTTTCTTTCTTTTCCTAGTGCACTCAGAAACTTCTCTCTTTAATCAACTAACCTTGTTGTGAGTTTCTTTAAATTATAATCTTCTAAATTCTGGGGGATTCCGTCAGAAGAATCCCTGGGGATATAGACCCTATCTGATGAAAATGAGAGTTGCTAAATAAACAAATACTAGCTGAAGATATTATTCTCTTTTTCATAGTAGAAATCCTGCTAAACCAACTATTTTTAAGGAATCCTATAACGAAAGACATAGGCTTGAACATTCATGTTCCTGTATTTTATTTTATGCCAAATAAGAATCTAAATTTATGAATATTGTGGTCTCTGTTTCTCATGTGTTTCTCATTTGGAATTTGGACAGCAGCCTGTGTGCTTGCCACCCTCAACCTTAGAGTTCACAAAAGTGTAGGCACCATTTAAAGTAATTTTCCCCAATCAGTTTCATTTTTGCTTGCTCCCCCCCCATTGCTTCTTATAAAGGTTGAGAATCTGTATCATGGAGAGGCATCTGCCGACTACCCACAGTAAGACATTCTGCAACTCCCTGTGCCTTGCCTGGCGTTCACCTAGAGAATATATACTCAGCAGAAGGAAAGTAATGGACTTTTTAACTCCTGGGAGTTAACAAAATGGTAATAATACTGATTACACAAGTGCTGAAAAAGTATTCTTTTTACAAAAGGGGAAGATTTATAAAATGTGCTCATGTGACTTACAGTATGTACCCTTAATGGTAATTTTCATGAGCCATTTAAATAACTGACTTTATAAGTAAGACCCCATGTAAATCATGAACACCATCATGCAGGAAGATGACAGATTTTATGGATTGGTCATGGCAAAAATGGCAAATTTCACAGTTTGTCATGCATTAATGGAGATGGTTACAAAAACAAAGTCATTGATAGTGATAAAAAATTATGCTGAAAGGATTCAAGTTACCTTTTTAACAAATATAAATCTTAAAGGTATGTGACAGGCTGTAAACAGAATTTGGAAAGATTATTTTAAACTGGGGAAAGACAAAGAATAAAGCAGCAAATAGTGATTGTGAGAGGGTTCTGTCAGAAAGAAAACTGAAAATAACATGCAAGGATGACACCACTTCAAATCAAGTTCAATATTCTTGGAGTAGACACTTAAATTTGCCCAGAAATGTTCAGCATGTCCACAGTTATGAGCTCTGATGCATAACGTAAACACACAGGAACACTGCAAAGACCTTTGTTAAGGTGGTATAAATGCAAGGTATTATCATGGAACATAGTAAAATCTGTTCTTATGGTAACAAAGTTGATCTAAAATTAAAGCAGCCTTTCGAAGTGCAAAGTCTGGTCCAGCTACCTGTAGCCATGTCACTTCAGTCTGTGATATTTGCTGGTTAATCTAAACAGGGCTGAACTGTAGTGTCTACTTAGATGGGAAACTAAGAGGCCAGCGCATTCAAAGGTGTCAGCTAGGTTTTAGGTTCTCTGGCTTTTGAGTGGTCTTCCTGATAGACTGCTTAAATGTTCCTGTCATTACTACAATATCACTACTGACTCTAGGCAGCTGTCTTCAGCTGGCCTTCCCAAACCTGTGCAGAAAATACAATACAGGTTATAGGAAAACCTAGAGGCAGAACTGAGTTGGAAAGTAAATCCAAGATTTTTGAGGCAACATAGTTGTTCTAGTATTTATTTTGCCATTTTACTCACTCTGGCCTTAGTCAGGAAACTGGTAGTTAAGATACTATGGAAGTCACCTCTAAGAGAGTTCAGGAAAGTAACTAGGTCTTTAAACACTTCCAAGTGCAAGAATGGCCCCTCCTGGTGCCAAGGAGAACAAGTAGATGTAACAGGAGACCAGGCTGGCTAAACAGGGAGCTCGTTATGGAGCTGTAATGGAGAAAGGCAGTTTACAAGAGTGGAAGGGGGAGTGAGCTACTTAGGAGTAGAGCCCATAGTGCTGCCTTAGTAGCAAAAGGCTGAAAAATGAAAATGTTTGACCCCTTGCTGAATGGTGGAAGCGAATTAATCTGAGGTGCTCAACACCTTCTCTGCCTCATCCTTCAAAAAGCCTTCCAGCCCTCTGTGCTTAGTGGAAGTTTTCAAGGAGAAGGACTACCAGCAGTGTATGAGGATTCAATCAGGGACTATTTGAGTGAACATGACTCATGTAAATCATGGGCTCCATAGAAGGTGCTGAGAGCTTGCCAGTGTCACAGTGAGGCTATATCCCACCCTCTTGAATTGTGGAGAGCAGAGAAAGTCCTCTAAGATTAGACAAAGAAAAATTTTGCATCCATATTTTAAAAAGGACAATCTGGAGAACTACAGGCTGATCAGTCTCACTTCAGTAACTTGGAGAATCATGAACCAAGGCCTCTTGGAATGTGTTTCTGGCCACAAGAGAGAGAAGATGATGGCTGGCAAGACCAAGCATGGAATTACCAAGGGTAAATCAGACCTGACCAACCTGACTGCCTACTATGATGTGGTGGTGTTTGTGGGTGAAGGGAAAGCAAAGAATTTCATTTACCTTGACTTTTTACCTTGAGCAAGGCTTTTGACATTGTCTTTCACAGTATTCTTGTATAGGGTAAAAATGCATAGGGTAAAAAAAGTGGTCACCTTTAGAGGGTAGAGGGCAATGTGTTGTACACTACCTGGACGTCTGTCACAAATGAAATTTACATCACCTGGGGACATGCTCTGTTCAACACTTTTATCCATGACCTGGAGCAGGCAATGGAGTACCCTCTCCTCAGGTTTGCAAATGACACTTATGAACTGGAAGGGTTGCTCAGCATCCTCAAGGGCAGAACTGCCATCCACAGGGACCTAGACAGGTTGGAGGAATTGGCTAACAGAAACCAACAGGATGCAACAAGGACAAATACAAAGCCCTGTACTGAAGAAGGAATAACTCCAGTAATGATATAGAGAGGAGACTGAATGGGTGAAAAGCACCTGTGAATCTAAGCTAAGCGTGAACCAGCAGTGAGCGCTGGCAGCAAAGGTAACCAGTGAACTTCTGGGTTGTAAGGACAGGAGCACAGCCAGTAGTTTGACAGGATTGATTATCCTTTTCTACCCAAGACTCTTTAGACAACATTCAAATAATGCATGCAGTTTTGCATCTTCCCCTGTAGAAGAAAGAGCTCAGTAAACTGGAGTGAGTTCAGGGGAGGGCCACGTAGATGGTCAGGGCCTGGAGAATTTGCCGTGGGAGGACAGACTGAGGGAGCTGGCATCTTCAGCCTGGAGAAGGGATGGCCTGGTGGGACATAACAGCAGCCTGTCAGGGTCTCTGGGGTGGTTATTGAAAAAGTGGAGTCAGCCTTTTTACAGCAGTGCATAATGAGAGGAAAAGAGGCAGTGGAGTTTGACTGAAACAGGGAAGATTCAGACTGGATATAAGGAAAAAGGATTTCCACTTTGAGAACAGGCCAGCAGTGGAGCAGGTTGCCCAGAGAATCCATGCACTCTGCATCCCTGGATGCTTTCAAAATCTGACTAGATAAAGCTCTGAGCAACCTGGTCTGATCTTAGGCTGACTCTGCTTGGAACAGGTTGTTGGACTAGAGACCTTCTGAAGTCCATTCCAGCCTGAACTATTCCATGGTTCTCCCTCAAAAATGGCTGGAACACAACCTATCAATGCTGACCTGAAGTATTTTTTAATTCAGCAGTCACCTGCTATGCTGAAATTATAGAACTCACCACTGCTTTGTGACCTTTCTACAGAATTTACCTAATTAAAGGAGATTCAGAATTAAAATGTATCTGAAGTTGAGCAGTCTCAGCTCATCCAGCAGTGGGACTGCATAGAAATACCATATTTTCAACAGCAACTGAACAGCTGGTGATGAAGAAAAGTGAGGCCAGGATGAATGAACATCCTCCAAATAGCTGCAAAGATGGATTTGTGAAGTATTTTTCGGAACTGCACTATGTTGACTAGAGAAAAAGTGTAAAGAAATATTGCCTTTTTGTAATTCTCTTTCAAAAATTTAATACATCTTTGAAGTTTATAAATCTGCAGCTTGCAAATTCTGCATGTGTAGTAGTTCCCAGAAGGACTTTATTTTAGCTAATGAACTCTACCATGGCTGCAGAACAAGACTAATGTAGCACTTCCTGCAGCAAACTTTTTCAGTGGGTGACATAATGGCATATAGTCAGAGAACTTTTTCAAGAGGCAGTTAAAATAATTTGAGAATGCAGTAGACAATCCACTATAACTTACTTGCAGGAATATGTTTAAGACAACGAACAGTTTGTCTGTAACTAAAAATACAATATTTATTAGCTTTACATGCTTCATAAACTTGATAAAATGCTTCTGCTAATGCTTTCAAGCTATAATATAAGGCCTACAAACAGTGTTCTCTAGTAAGCTGGATTAATTTTTATAGCAAGGTCCCTTAATTCAGTGGTAGTACCATGTAGCAGCTTGAAAATTATGCTGCAATTCCATTTAAAGTAGAAAATAGAAAATAAGCCATGTAATCAGCAATACACACTTTATTTTTACACTACTGTTAGTTTCCTTTGCTTTCTTTATCTTTTCAGAATTGCCAAATTAAAAATTGCGAGATCGAAGCTGCCATTTTTGACACTTGGGTTTGATGGCTTGTTAGCTGTTTTCTTATAAGGAGATCCGAAGAAACAGAGACATGAAGAACTCTTTGCAGGAATCTAGGTAAGCTCGAGGTTCATATTTTGCTAAATTGCTCAGCATTAACACAGCTGCACTGAAATGAAAATTCTCACAGACATCAGTACCAGTATGTTCACATGACCACAAGCAACTAAGTCAACACTTTAATGAGCTACCACTTCCCTCAGCCATGGTAAAGGTATTAGCTCTCCTAGCTTGTTGCAAGTACAATATAAAATTTAATTGTTTGAAATGTAGCAGCATATGCTAATGCATTTTATATATTGACTCTGTTAATTCTATGTGTACTGTAAAGGGACAACAAACTTAAAGGCAGCTTTAACAGTAAGAACCTAGAAGTAAAAAACCTAGGGGAAGTGAAGGACACAGAATTGCATGTACAGTCAGCTAAAATGGCTCAACCAGCTAGCAATATCTTGTTACATTGAAGTAACACAGCTACTTGTCATTGTGCAAGAATAGACAGATGATTCACATTTTGTAGAGCTGTGATCTGTACACAGACTCAGGAAGGCATTGTTTTATTAGTTTAAGTTTTATTTGGTCTGTTTTCATAATACTCAGAAGAGCTCTGTGTGGGTGTTTATACATACATGCATATAAATATATACATATACAAACACATGTAAATATATATAAAAAAATGTGAGCTTAGATTTAGCCTTTTACTCCCACAGCAAGAAATAGATTCCACAGTATTTCCCGAAGTGGCAGTGTGATATAGATAGCTATAATATTTAAATTGACTTGTGAGGAAAAGGAAGAATAGGTCTCGGACCCAAAGGAAGCTTTGAAGAGTGAAATCATAAAAGTAATGAACCTAGTTTTAGTGAAGAATACAGACTGCTATGTTTCATTCAAAATTAAATTACTGTCACCAAAATCTATCCATTGTGCCATTTTCAGTTCTCATTATGATTATTCTCAGTAGAATTAGGTACTAAAATTACAATTCTTCATATATTTTATAAATCATGATAGTAGACTTGACTATTTTGACCTTTTTTAATATTTCTTGATTTGATTGGCTGTGTTGCCTATCTGTTCCATGTATCCTATTATTTTACTGCCTCTCTAACCTATGGGGAAGTAGATGAAGTGGGTAGCCAATGAAGATGTAGGATATTGAAAAGGTCAAAGTACTAACATTATTGCTAAATATTTCACAGCATACTTTAAGTATTAAAGCTCTGACTTCAGTTTCTTATAACTAATGTTGAGCAAAGAGCAGAAAACAGTATGAATTTTATTCAGTACCTTAAGTTGGCAAAAATCAAACTACATAAGTAAACTGTAATATACGTTTTACAACTATATTACTGAGCACTAGCCTACATTTTCTCAGAATTATGCATTTTAGTCAATACTCTGAGTAGGATAAGAATGTTTTCCTCATGCCTTAGATCCCTTTACCTGAGCATAGGTATTTGATGAGTCTGTGTTCAGAGTTTCTGCAAATGTGTAGGAACACTGAGGACTTACTAATAATTTAGGAGCTAATTATGTTGTATCTGGCTGGAGTGCTTCCCAATGGGCAGTCTTTAACAATAACGTGTAAACAGAAAGTGTGAATGGCCTGCTTACTTCTGTTTCTAGGACGTGAAAGAATCTGGACAAGTCAGGATAAAAATTGAGTGCTTATTTCCATTACGCTTCCACTTAGACTGAAAGCAATGCATACCACTGTGTCTGTATTGACTCTGCTTCTACTAATTATTTAGTCCCATTTCATGGAACATACTCAGGTCATTTAAAGACAACATCTGAAGCTTCTGGATGTTGATTTGGAATGATCTAGGACTCAGAAATTCCAAAGAATAACCAGGTGAACTGCTAAGAGCTGCTGGCTTGCCTTGAAAATACAAGTAAGTAGGCACTGTAATACACACAAATCTATTAGTAAAAGAAAAACATTATAGAAGTAGTTTCAATATTATGGCAAAGACATTTCTTTCCCAATATGACTGGAGTCACTCTAGAAAGAATATTAATACTGCAGGATGTGTACTGTGCTCTAATAGCTCTTTTTACAACATTGACCATTTATACCATAAGATTGACTAAAATCCACATACACATACATCATCTTAACTGCAATAGGATCTTTTCTGTGAATGTAATATACAGGATGATAAGCATTTTAAGTCAGATTATTGTACGCAGTGTAGCATATATCTTTAAAAGATGCAGTTATTCCAAATGGTTGAGCTGAAAGCTCTTACAATGGTTTTCTATATTTTCAGTAAGGAGTACCTGTAAAATTGGAGATCATATTATCACCACTTTGAATTTCAGGTGTCTAAAAATCATTTGTAACCTGTGTAACCTTAGTCCTAAAATTAGACCTGTTGATCCATATTTAAGTATATAGGACATAGGCAACCTACATTAACAAAGCCACAATTTTGGCTACACTACATTTCTGTTGAAGTTTATCATTCCCAATGAAGAGTCAAAATTTTTATTTTTGCTGGAGATATCGTAAAATATGAGCACTCTAAACTGATTTTTCACCCAGCAGTACAATCTTGCTAACTTCAGCACTCAGAGAATATTTGTGACCAGGGTCAATTGCAATATATGACCAGAACTTCTACTGAAGTCTTTCTGTAGATGAATGCTTTGCTCTCCATCAATCTGCTTAAAACTCAGAAGAGTACTTGAACAGATTGTAGTAGGTTATATGTTGTGAGAGGTGAAGACAACATATTATCATG
The DNA here is from genome assembly GCA_026212715.1 of Elanus axillaris. Taxonomy (NCBI): domain Eukaryota; kingdom Metazoa; phylum Chordata; class Aves; order Accipitriformes; family Accipitridae; genus Elanus; species Elanus axillaris. The sequence goes on along the minus strand of JANZLQ010000078.1, from coordinate 16,136,787 downwards.
AATGTAATCCATGTGTTTACCCTACTCCTATCCTGAGTTTTTCGGTTTCTCTCATCTGCCCAAATTCAATAGTTATTCTGTGACTGCCTAAAAAACTTAAAATGATGTTTAAGTCGGGGTTTCCACTCTACCATTTATCCTTCTGCTTCTGCCTCTAGTTTTAGGTAACTTAAGGATTGACTTATATAGACATACCTAAGCTGTTTATTATGATCTTTGCAAACTGATTCAATGTAGTTTAACAAAGTTCCATGACTTTAGAATGCATCCCTATAAGGCAGATGATGAGGGGAGAGTGACATTTGGCTTAATAGTAACGTGTCCTGAATTCCTATTAAAAGAGCATGAAGATGGATGAATTAACTTGCAGTTGTTGTAGTGTTTTGAATGGGTAGGGGTGACAGTTTGGGACTCTGCACCACCGAACAAATATCAATATAGATCATTCAGGGTACAGTCATCAAGGCAAAAGTGAATGAAATGTAAAATGAAGGGTAGTTAAATAAATAACTGGAACAAATTACTTTCTAATAAGAATCCTGTGCAAAAGGGATTTTTCATCATAGAAACAGAACTGAGCCTTATAAATGCTGGTGCTGTTGAAGTTACCAAATAATGCCTGAAAAGTTCAAATGGGACCTTTGAGAGAGATCTTTGAAGGAGACCCCAACATCCTTTATATTACTTGATGTCTTGGTATCACTGCCAGATACCCACAGGACTGTAGGACAGTCAGGACCACGTGGTGCCATCCCTCTTCCCTTATGCGCAGTGAGACAATTTTCAGCAATAAGGACCCACAACTAAGGTGTGTGCAGGCTCACCAAGAAGCACTCAGCTAGTGTGCTTGGTCCCAGCATGGGGCCAGAGCAAGGGACAGGATGCTAACATCACTGAGGTCAGGGCAAGAGCATCTCTGTCTCTACATGTGTTCATCTCTGTGCTATATGCACAAAATTAGAGGCAGAAGGAGTGCTCCCCTGTGTATCTGTCTGGCAATGTGTGTTTGAACGTTTTAAGATTTTGCTATCCACCTACATCTGCCTACAGAGTTAGGGGACAGACTGAATTGTTAGGATGCGCCAAGTTCAGGGATCACCAGCTGAAAGCATGTGTTAGTGTGTTTTTCTGCATCAGGATTTAAATGCATTAAACTGTATGTGCCTAGGTAGGTAGCAAAATGTCTTTTTTTGTCAGTCTGGACAACACTTCTCAGAATACACTACCTTTGCTATTTCATTTTCATACTTTTATTAGGTGCTAACTATATAAGCATAACTTTATTAGTAAGTAAACTGTGATAATAGACCTCAATTTCCAGGTTGTAGTGTCCTTTTAATTCCCTGCAAGATGTTTCAGTCTAAAAGGTATTAATAGAGATGTTCCAATGTTGAAAAGAAAAGTGAGGGAAATTGGCTTCTAAAACTTAGTAAAGTCGTAGGTAGTCAAAAGCATTTATTCTGAAGATTGTTCTCCCACAGAGTAACAGAATTTTCTTTTAGCCTTTACAGTTGATTCTCATGCTGTTGAAATATCATAATCAAAGCTCTTTGCCACCTTGTGTTGAATCTACTGTACTTGAAATCTTTCTATTTAGTGAGAAACAGTGTTTCTACCCTAAATAATATGATGAAAGCATTGAAAATGTCAAAAGAACATTCACCAGTTAAAAATATCTTCACTTTTTACTATTACAATAGTAGAGGGAACTGCCTGTAGGTGACTGGAATGATTAAAAAGGGATGGAGAATATACAATGGTTGCTCCAAAGGGACTGTGGGAGTTCATCACACTATCAGGTGTCACTATTTCTTTTATGCCCAATCTCCTAACCAGGAAGGTACAACGCTTTGTTCAGGACATGTTTGCACCATCAGGAAAACTACCGTTTTGTTGAGACTCCTTTGTCAGTTGCTTTTAGCTTCTGGTTGTCATCCTCTCCATTCTTTCCCATGTAAAGGTAGTGTTAGCTTACAAATAGCTATTCCCCAAAGGAAATGAGCTATTACTTTACCAGTCTGTGCACAGAACTGTCTATGATTCAAAGAGAAATTTTAGGAAAACGGAACATTCGAAAATTAATCATCTGGAAGTTAAGTGAACAATTTTGTGCATATCCCCAGTTTTCCTGGTGTCATGAAGATCAGAATTCGTTGCAAGAACAGAATTGGTTGCTGGAATTATCTAAAGAAAAATAATAAGTGAATATTTTTATAGTGACTACCACTATGAATAGGTAGGTTTCTGAAACAAGATCTGTTTGAAGTCTGAAGCGTTTCCCTTCGGATATAACACTATATTAATATTTAATGCTTTTTCTAACCTCACGAAGTCATTAAGAATACAGTATTTCACAATGTCTCATCATTACACTACTCACTCGACATAAGCAGACTTACCAAGATGAGAGAGGTACCTGGTCCGGGTAGCTGCTAAGAAATTTATAATACTGCCTATTTTCCAATTGAAATGCCACTGGCTTCTAAATAATGCTAAATCATTTCATACAGCCAAAATCAACATGCCCAGAAGAAAAATATATGCTGGTAGGTGGCCTAGATCAATTGGTACATATGTCCATGATCAAATGGGCTTGGAATATACCAAGCATGTCAGGGACAGTCAATACCAGAAAGCAAATAAAAAAAGGACTTAGCAAAAGTCAAAGCACTCTTCATTCAAAGCACTGTTTTCCCTCTGTATTGCTTTTGTGCTTTCTACTGAGACAGAAAGGAATATAGGTCTGAAATAGATTTAATTTGGTGCATGAGGGAGAAGGGAGTCCAGAAATGGGAAAGAAAGCACAGAAAGGAAAGGCTTGGGGGAGAGAACGGGAGTGATGAAAATTCGTCCCATTGGCTTTTAAGCTGTGCTTTGGCACTTAGTCATCTTACCTACAGAAAAAAGATGAACTGTGACTTGGCATAGTTAGCTGGACATACCCCCATGCAGCTACAGGCTGCCTGCTAGGGACTACTGACAGTGGCATGGAACCAAGTTCTCTTCAGGAGGCTCTGGGAGGGGCTATTGCTCACACAGGTCTTCACATTTCCAGGAGGTTTTGGAAATACTGCCAGAGTCATCTGTTACTGCATTTAGAAACCCCTCATAAGGGAAAGAAGGTGCTGAATCTTTGGCTAGGCAGACCCCAAACAATCTAGTTTGCCTCAAAACATGCAGCACCAGTGTATTGGGTTTGTGTGGCAAGGTTTTTGGCAGGAGAGGAGATACAGGAGTGGCTTCTGCAAGAAGATGCCAGAAGCTACACCCACGTTGGACAGGACCAGTTTCAGTTGTCTTCAAGACAGACCCTTCACTGGCCAATGACCAATGTTGGTATTGCCTCTGCAATAACATATTTAAAAGAAGGAAAAAAAGTTGCCACACAACAGCAACTGCAGCCAGATGAGAGGGGAGTGAAAATATGCGAGAGAAACAGCTCTGCAGACACCAAGGTCAGTGAATAAGGAAGGGGAGGAGGTGCTCCAGGTGCTGGTGAAGAAATTCCCCACAGCCCATGGTGAAGATGATGATGAGGCAGATTATCCCCCTGCAGCCATGGAGATCCATGTGGAACAGATATCTGCACTGCAGACCATGGAGGCCCCCAAGCTGGAGCAGGTTTTCTGGCAGGACTTGTGACCCCATGGGGGACCCACACTGGAGCAGTCTGTGCCTGAAGGACTGCAGCCCATGGAAGAGACCCATGCTGGAGCAGTTTGTGAAGAACAGCACCCTGTGGGAAGGGCCCATGTTGGAGAAGTTCACTAAGGACTGTATCCTAGGGGACCCTACAGTGGAGCAGAGGAAGAGCACAAGGAGGAAAGAGCAAGAGAGACAACATGTGATGAACTGACTGCAAACCCCATTCCCCATCTCCCTGCACTGCTTGGGGGGAGGAGGTAGAGAAAGTGGGAGTGAAGCTGGGCCCAGGAAGGAGGGGTGGGAGGAAAGGTGTTTAAAGTTTGTTCTTATTTCTCATTATCCTGCTCTGATTTAAATTAGTAATAAATTAAATTAATTTTCCCCAAGTCGAGTCAGTTTTTCCCATTACAATAATTGCTGAGTGATCACTCCTGGTCCTTATCTCGACCCATGAGCTTTCATCGTATTTTCTTTCCCCTGTGCAGCTGAGGAGGGGGATTGATAGAACCGCTTTGGTGGGTGCCTGGGTGCCAGTCACAACCCACAACCAGTCACTCCTTTCCCAGTGCAACAGATTACAGTTGTGTGGCAGATATACTTCATCAGAGCCATTGATGGGGTGCTGATACTCTTAGAAGCACAGCCTACCTCAGATGAGTTTTTTAGAGGGCAGTCCTTCTTTAGTTGAAGGGAGGTAACTGTTTTGGCTTGATGGTAGTTGAACCCGCACCTCCTAAACCTCCAGGATCATTCTGCTCACTATCCTTTCCTAATGCTCATAGTGGTCTTTTTCAAGTAAGCAAGATGTTATAGATAAAGAACTGTTTGTTTAGTAGTATTGGCAAAAGCTAAAATGTTGCCTTTTTTATAGAAAAAAACACAACAGGAAAAAAACCACAATAAACCAAAACTCCTTAATGCTGCATTGTATTGCCCACAACATTATAATAACTACTTTTTTGCCATTATTTTGAAAAAAAATAAAATTAGTCATTGCACTAGCAGGTGAAGTTTTATATATAACTAAGTCAGGCCATTTGCAATAGTGCAAGGGATTCAAAGTCAATTAAATGTATAAAAAGATATGTCTTTTAGAATGCCACATTTTAGGCTACATGAAAGGTTTTCAAATTCCATTCAATGCCTAATACAGGCTATTAAAAGGAAGATTGATGGTATAGAGCACCAACCACTCACTTCAGCTAAAGAATAATGATAAAATTTCATGAGTTTGAAAATTCCCATGATAGCCACAAAGTTTACACTTAGTACATGTTCTTTGATGAATAGTATTAAAACTAGTCAAAATAATGAGGATGGTGAACAGAAACTACTGAAAATGGTCACCATATTCTTAAATACAGGGGATCATAGTATTAAGTGATGCTAGTTTCTCTAAGTTGTCATTGTTCTGAAATTTCAAAGTGATGAAGTGTAACTGTTTTAGGCAAGCTCTTTAATGTTGCAGAAATGGGTGAAATACATCAAACAGGATTAGATTTGAAGTACAAGCAGCTTTGTCTTAACTGCAGCATATAATTACCAGATAGTCTAAAGCCCCCATAGCTGTTGGACATGGAAGCACAAAGCAAATAGCATTTTTCCCAAATAAATACAATTATATAATTACATTTGATATGTAATAAAAACCTTTTAAAAATTTTACATTTTGTCTTTTGGCGTGTTTACATTTGAAAAACTTAGAAAGACTATTAATATGTTTATCTGTGCACAGACTTAACTACATATTTAACAGAAAGTTCCTCACCATGCAGGACAAGGATTCAGGCTTGGATGCACATTTTTAGTTAACTATCATTATTTTGTAATAATTTCATTCTTTCCATCTTTGTCTTAAGTTTTATCTGTACAAGGTGTCACTTTCAGTCATATATTTACTTTAATAAAGATTCTGTCAACCTTCTTCCATTAAGTAGTCTTTTATTTTGAGAACACTGCCTTCAAGGTATTTGTTATGGAAAGAACGGTTCAGTAGGGGAATATTTGCAGAATTTCGACAACTATGTCACAGCTTTGTTTCCTCCAATAAAGCTGGATGTGCCAGAGTTCTCTTCTAATACTTTGGGATGATGGGTATATTAAACATTACATTAGGATTTCAGATGCAGCTTACCATAAGTGATATGTGTTTTGGTTTGTTTATTTTTATCATAGCTATATCCTGTGGCTGCCCAGATAGGAGTCTTGCAATTACTTTGGCCTTTGTATTGCCTCAGGATCCACTGAGACTAAGAAGAAATCCCATTCTAAAACACAGCAAACATAAGCAATAATAATTATGATAATTTTCCCACAGTTGTTTTAAGTGCCAAACCAGGCTTATTTGTTTATATAATTTTTATTATATAATATAAAATTCTAATGTAGACAAGTATCTTCCTTCTCAATTATCTTCAGATGAATAAGAAAAAATGAGACACAGAAGTTATAACCAGCTTGTCTATAGTAAGCTCGAAGACTCAAGTTATACAAATTTCTTAAAAAGACAATGAGAGTACATGCAAAGACATGTGTGACTTGACCTGTTTCTGGATAAAGAAAAGTATTTACTAGATCCATCAAACCATCTTCTCTGTAAGTCCTTAGCTGTTTTACCCCCCAAAATTATAAGGTTTCCTTCCTGAGACTGATCACAGGCAAAAGAATCCACATTCATCACTTGTGCGCAGTGTTTAAAATGAACAGTGCAATCTAATGATCTTGCTCACATTCTGCTTTGTGTGATACCTGTGTCCTTTGGTTGTGTGCATCCACAAAACTGAGGCAGTGATGGAAATCCCAGTTTAATATGTTGGTTTATATACTCAAATAGCATCTGCATTACAACATTGCCAAGGCTGATAAACTTTATAATAGTTTGAGGTCTATTAAGCTATGGAAATGTTTCTACTCATTGTCCTTAAAAAGCACAATGCTATGATGCTAGGAAAGACTTATAAAGGCAAATATGTCTCCCAATCAAGCCTAGGTGCAGGCCCTCAGATTAGAAAGGAAGTGATATGAATCTTTATTTAGAAATTACATTGCATTTTGATAATTTGAAATAATAATACTAATAAATCAGTTCACTGATTACTGAGCATATTTCGTTGGGTTTGCACTTTGTGGTTCTTCTGTGTCTTAGTCAAAGCTGGAAGTGTTTGTATTATGTCAATGTTGTGATACTTCAGAGCCGATTAGAGAGGGCAGAAGGGAGAAGTCTGGAAAGAAAGCAGGCTTGGACTGTTTTCTAGAGCAAAACATTTTCACTGTCTGAGAGGTCCAAATCCCTGCTTTCTTTGATGATTTGGTTATCACCTAGGGTACATACAGGTTTTTTCAGTGCAAAAGAGAACATCTGTGCATTTAATTTTTTAATCACTCAGTTTTCATCCTAATATGAGAGCACTTTCCCAGCTATGTGGGCAGTTGCTGTGACTGACTAAAATAAAAGTCCTCAAAATATATTTGTTTATTAATTATTATTATTATCACAATTATTAATAATTATTATTGTTTTTTATTATTATTCCTCCCTCATTATTCCATTGTCTCTTCATATATTTTGTGTCAACAAATGATCAGTAATATGTATCACCTGTCCTGTTAAATCTGCTTGTCTCTCTGTTGCCTATGCCCTTTCGCTTTCATCTCTTCTTGCTGCATGCAGAGCACTGGGTTTAAGGTGCCAGGTAGGATTAAAGGCATCCCAGGGAGAATTCTCCTTTGAAGTGGCAGAGAGTAAATGCTTCTTATCAGCTGTAAGTACTCCCTGTGTCATTGGCTTTCATTGCTGTGGCATGTCATTTGTAAGGATCTCTTATTTCTGCACACTATAGTAGAAAGTAATCAGTCACTTTTTTAACAGTGTAACAATTCACTGGCACAGACTGCTCTTGGTGGATGATGGTGCCTGATTAGTGGTAAATTAGTATCATAATATTCCTGTAACAGCAGAACACATGCTTAAATATGATTTTAAAAGATATTATTCAGTTGTCTGGCTGATTATAGTCTGTTGTTACAAATGTGCTGTATCATGGCTGTGCCTTTTCTTCCACCCTACGAGTTCCAAATGATTTAGAAAGAAAGGGCAGTGATCCTAAGGGTGAGTGGATTATTGAATGGCAAGTCCCAACTACTAACACTGTATTCTGATTCAGAAGTAGGTTCTCCTGGACATACTTGATGAGGAACTTCAGAAAGAATACAAAGATATGTTCAATAGATATTTGATGTAAAAAAATTTAAATTTATCACCCTTCTTTGAGAGGCCTATGTGCCTATTAGTATTTATAGGTAGAACATGAGTGAATTCTGAAAGACTTAAATCTAAATTGCATTGTTAGATAATATTTTGTTTCCTTCAATATTAGATGATAGAACAGTAAGTCTGTTGTTATACAGCCTATATTCCAGCAGATCTCCAATTATGTTACTGGTCATTTACACAATTGAAAATCTTGTTCAGGGACTGTATTCAAGCATTCCATACACAAATATAACTTTCCAGGAAGGTTTCTGCCAAGAAACTTGAATGTTTACAGTAGGTGAAAATGAAAGGTTTCAAAGTGTGGCTGAATCATGCTTGAGTTCAAAATCAAAAGTTTCTCTTCTGAATTCCAGGTAATAAACAGGACACTCCAAACACTTATATTCAAAAACTAAACTGTTTATCCTCAGATCACTTCAGAGCTGAGGGTCAATCACCAAGCTGATATTTCCCAGCACTATTCTTTTCTGAAAATAAAGAAACTGCATACACACAAATAAAATTAGTTCAGGGACTTCCTGTAAGTTTGAATGATTAGAGTCCAAAGGACTGTTTCTGGTCTCAGTTTTAGTGGTGTAAAACAGAAAAAAACCCCATCTCCTTAAAGTGACAAAATATCTGATTTTTTTCTTCAGTGACCAATGATTAAGTCCATCAACTTTTGAATGTTAAAGATGAAAATGTATTAAGAAAATCTTAAGTATAGAAAGCGCTTAGTAAAATTCCTATGGAAAACAGCTGCAATTATACTCTGCTAAGAAAGACAATCAAGGTTTTCTAAAAACTTGTACAATTAAATTATGTAGGTTTAAGGCTCTAGAGAAAGCCAAATCTAGTTCTTTCATTATTCAGATTTTATTTAATATTGTTTTCCATTGCCAGTTTAAACATTCTTCTACTGCTAAAGTTTATATAGAAAGGGCTCAGAAGACAGAATTAGGATATTTATATGGGAGTCAAGGTATTTTAACTTTTCCTTTTTCCTTACAATTTTAAGAAGGTGATCTGACATACTATTGCTTTAAATTATTCTTTTCTATATATTTTAAGCAATATGCAAATGTAATGCCTGTTCTTCCCACCTTTTACCCTCATCCATCTAAAACCCCAACCTTCATATAACTTTAAATTTCTTTAATATCTCTCTATATTTTTTCCATTAGTGGCAGTTCTGGATGACTTAAGTTTTACAGGCTCTTAACTTTTCTAACTTGGCTGACGTAGTTTCTCAACAGTGACAAACTTGCCGTGCATCAGAAGATATATATGTTTGAAAAATTTAGTACCAGCAAACCAATAAAGCCTCTCCAGAGAAAGGCTTGCTGAACATCACACAGGAGCAACACATCAATCAACTTCTTAATGTAGTCACTTTACTGCTTCCTTCTTTCACATTTATTTATTTATTTATTTAAAGAATCAGGCCATAGAAAGTAATTATTTCTGTAAAGCCTTAACTTTAGACGACTACTTTGCATTCACCTCTTAATACTTCATTTATAGTTTATCTTTCAAAATAGAGCAGTTTTTCTCTACAGGGAGGGAGAGGACTTTGTTGGTTTTGGTTTTTTGGAGGTTTTTGATTTTGTTTTTTAAATGAACCTTCAGAATTAGAAGCTGGATCTGCAGTTAAAGGTTTGGACTTGTCTCTGCAGCCAATGTGGTTTTGAATTTGCAAAACTGAAAATATAATTCAAATAGCTCTTGCTATGTCTTGGTTTCTCAATATGTTTGCCCTGTCTAGACTTTATCTGAACTGTGGACATGTCACCTAATGGCAACATGTAGTAAAATTACAGTGCAATTCAAACTTCTATGCTCATCTAATAAATAAATTCTTTAAAAAATAATATCCTTGCAAGATTTAAATGCAGTGCGCTGAAGATGAATGCGGCAAGAAAAGGGAGTATCAAGCTCCAATTAGGGATCAGTTTGCTAGTTTTTAACAGACTTATTTACCCAAATAGGATAGCAACATTTTTCCCTACTTACAGAAGTTACATTATCAATATACTACCTTGTGTATGTTTTAACGATCCAGTCAGGTACTATTATTATCAATGTTTTTCTTTTTGCAATACAGAAAGATTTTCTCTGATTGACAGTTCATGAATCATTATTAATGTTGGAAAATTCCTTTGAAATATTAATTTGTTTCATGCTTATATACATACCAAGAAAAATCATTAGTAATAAGTTTTATTCTACCAGTAGAATTTTATAGCTGTGCATATTTTTTCTTTAAGTTTCCCTTTCATGTAGATTGTGTTTATAAGGCTCAATCCAATAAGAGCAAATAAATCATTTTTGTGAAAAATTAAAAAACAAAAAACCCATATTAACTCTTTCAGTAAGGCTAAATTTATTTCCACTGTTTATTTTAAATACACTGTTGAGAGCTATCGGGGGTTATATGCGTACTGCTGTAGTACTAATTAATAGTAAGAACAGTCAAAGCAATGTTAAAAATAGACAAGGAAAATTAAAACTAATGTTAAAAGAACTTAGACATGCTTGTAGCATTAACAAGATACATGATGGCTTCACTCATCACTCACTTGGTACTGTGACCCATTGCCCTGCTATTTGCCATTTCCATATCCATAAGATCACTGGGAGCTGTTCAGTTGACTTTATTGGTTGTTTTATCTCTATTAGACTATGAAGGTTGGTGTCAGAAGTGTAGAGCTTACTAAGGTATTTTCTCTCTCTCCCATTCTCCTCTTTTATCTACATGTAACTACACATAAATAGCATTAAGCATTCATCATGTAAGAGTCAAAAGCAGTTTATGGAAAGAGATCAGAACACAGGTATCCTCTGCAGGTGTCCTGCTTTATTGGGTGGGAAAGAATTATATTCCCCATTGCTCCTTTTTTCTGTGCCAAACAAAAATACTGTCTTTTGTTTGAAACTTTTCAAAGCTACAGCAGGTGAGTGGAAATGTGTGACTGCTTGAAAAAGTGTGGTGCCTTGTGGGGCAGAAATGTAACCTTAAGTCCTTTCACGCTAAGGAGGACATTTTACATAGGTCTTCTAGCCTCTCTGAACTAATGTATAGAAAAGGTGGAAATGAATAGTCACCTCTGTCTTGTTTCACTGTGATTTTGAATAAAAGCATTTGTGCCCTCTGTGGTTTCTACAGAGATTACTCCTGACATGGGATTGGTCCTATCAGGTTCTGAGGATCCTGATGAGGCATATTCATGACCTTGGTGCTGAACTGCTAGGATGGCAGAAATCCTTAATATTTATAAAAGTAAAGATTTATAGGCAACTTAGGAAATTATTGATGAAAACTAAGATACGTATGGAATTTAGGCACCCATCTCCTAAGTAAGAAAATGTCTGAGCATGGGTTTAAGGGCATTATGGTTAGAGTCTTAGTAAAACTAGCTCACAATGCTTATATAAACTATGTAAGGCAATTTTATCAAAAAGTTCATTACTGTGGATAATCTTTGTTTACTGCCCTGAATTACATGTTGTGCGTTTACGTAACATTTTCTTAGCTTACTGTTTTTCACAAGACAATTGACACCTTATTTCTTTTCACGACAAATCTCATCTAAAAAATATTCCAGATAACCTGTTTACCTCATCGCAGTTGATGGATACATTTCTACTGGTTCAGTTGCTTTCTACTTCTCTCATCAGCTAACTCTTTAACCATATGTGATGGGTTGATCATGGCTGGATGCCAGGTACCCACCAAGTCGTTCTATCACTCCCCCCTCTTTCGCTAGACAGGGGAGAGGAGAAAAAAAAATATAACAAAGGGCTTGTGGGTCAAGATAAGGACAGGAGAGATCATT
>JANZLQ010000078.1:16104887-16116823 GCA_026212715.1 Elanus axillaris | reverse complement strand
TCTATTCTATTCTATTCTATTCTATTCTATTCTATTCTATTCTATTCTATTCTATTCTATTCTATTCTATTCTATGTCTAGAAGGACAAAAAAGAGAGCATGTACAAAAATGGGCAGAAGTACAACATAAGCAAAATTTAAGAAGAATAGAAAGGAGATGTGTTGGGTTTGGTTTGGACCCTTAAAAATGTTAAAGGAAAGGATCCAAATTGACTCTCTACTTATGGCAGATTCAAATGTTACGATACTTCAACAGAGACAAAGGAATTCCCTTAAACCATTATTTACATGAAAAATTAGATTGGCATGAACAAAGGACTTTTTTTAGGAGGTGTGTAGTACTTCTCAGTCCATTAGAAAATGAAAGATTGTTTGAGTTTCCCTTTAAAAGTTAAGCACCCATGCCTCTGTAATGATGATGATTTGACAGTTAGTTAAGAAGCCTCTGCTTGTCAGTGTCCTGACAATTTCTGTGTTCAGATAGTGTCAGTCATTTTTGAAATTTCTTCAGGAAGCTTCATGAGCTGTGACAGAGTTGCTGAGCACGAGTAGGTGAGCTCTGAGAGATGCTCTGCCCTTATCTTTTCAAGATGACAATGGAGAGAGAATAAAGATGTGTACTTATGGGCCACTCTTGCTGGCCAGTTTCATTGTCAAACAATGTCAAAAACTCTTATCAAAGTTTAGGAAAGGAGAACATCAAAGGCCTATACAACATCTGTGTATACACAAGTTACAACTTTCCTCAATCCATATATAAACTCTGTGAGATAAATATATAGCCTTCTTTGCAACATCACTGTGATGTCATTGTTGTCACCATCTACAGCTCATCATAGAAAGAGCCTTAAGAAAAGTATATTTGTATTTCCTGCTTCTATAGCCCTGTGACAGCAGCGTACTGGGCATTACTGAGTTTTCCAGGACCTATTGCAATGTTATATCATTGCCACCACCTTCATGATTCTTATTGAATGAGAACAGCAAACATTTACTGTTCAAAGATTCCTCACTGATCCCCAAGTAAGGTAGGTATATAAATTAAGAAAATTTTGCATTGTTAATCAAGCTGGTTTTTAATTTGGAAGTTTTTTTTCTTATCCTTTTTACCAGTGTGCCCATATTCTATATATGAAATACATATATTTAATTTTTTTTTAAGTAGAATGATGATTATGCAAATAAGTAATTAAATAACATCAGCGCACATTACAACAGTCCTAGGCAAATTTTAGGTTGGCAAAATACAAATAGCTCTCCTTTGAAGATGTAGGTGTTGTGACTCTCCTTTCTGTTTTGTTTTGGTCTCTTTCCTCCCCAGAAAATTTGTGATGGACAGCTGGTGGTAATTGTCATGTTGATTATAGGTAAGCATTGCATTAAGTTTAAAGATGTTTCTTGTTTTCATGAATAAAACTCAAAGCTTGATTTCCTAAACTAACTTATTGTTGCCCAACATGAAAGTATCCCTGCGAAGTCTGATGGTCTGGGCCCACAGTGAGGAACCTGGTATTGTTTTCCTTGCTAAGAGTGAAATCCCACTGCTGGTGCCAGGGCTTGGGTACTGGGACTAACTGGTCAACCACATCAGAGACTTTTCACACCCAAGTTGCAGCACTGTGCAAGATACACATTCATTTTATCCAACTATTTTTTTCATCAAGAGAAATACATACTGAGGAAGGGTAAAACTCCAGAAAGCTAGGTATGGTGCCTCATTGAAGCAATGAGTTGGTGTGAATATTTGAAAGTTATTGCTTTATCTCATCTGCTTGCCCTGCCTTTTTAACTTTACAAAGCTGTTTGTGCATGTGTCTTCTTCCCAGTTAGGACCATGAGATCAGTTGCCTTGGTTAGCCATTAGTGTACTTAGTGAAACAAAAGCACACCTGAACAGCATATCTGCACTGCACTATTTGCAGTTCATCCTGAGATTCTCCAAGTTAGCCGTGAGCAAACTCTATCTAGATGACACTGTGCATCTCTGCCAACATTATATACAGTGTTTATCATCTGAGAGGCCTTTAGCTTCACAGCTTGTCTCACTTCAAGTAATTAACCCTGCCTTTCAGCAGGGCTTGGCTGCTACATGTTGAAGGTGCAGCTATATCCCTTCTCAAACATGCCTGGTCCATGTTCGCTTTGGAATTTCTGTGCCTTTACCATGTATCCTGCTGCCGTATCCTTTAAGTGCTGTTGATACTGAACTACACAGACAGCAATTCTGTCTCCCTGCCCTGAAATACACCCTTTTGCTACTCCTAGGTGCTTCATTCAGCACTCTACTTGATACTTTTCAAGATTAATACCCTCAGTGTTATAGCCAAGGAAAACTGATTTTAGTCTCATGCTCTTTAACAGCATTTATTACTCAGCTTTATGCATTGGTGACAACAATACTGAGGTTCAGATGTTGTGGGCATTGAACTTCACAATCCAGTAGAAGCAGGAATCTCCTAAGTAGAGAATGACATCAGCAGGGTCATACACTAACAACCCAAGACAGTAATAGTCTTACTGCTTCACCTTCCACAGTTACAAGCCTTTTCCATATCATCCTTCTATTATTCACTGCCCCATTATAGCCCCTCACAACTCATCCCTCCAGTGAGTTTTTCAGAAGGTGTAAGTTAGCTGCCAAGATGTGCTGAGAAGGTTATTATAAAATTCACTGCTTCCCACAAAGTTTTCACATTGTTTTAGCTTCTTTCATTCATTTTATTGTTGTTCACATTGCAATTCATCCCAGTTAGAAACCTGTTAGCTCTGTGGGTGTTGTATATGAGCAATGATTTTGCAAGCAGGCCATATGGGCCCCATCTGCTTCCAAGGAAGTAATGACAGTTTGACCATTGACTTCAAAGGTAACAAGACCATGTCCTTCATAAACCGAATGCACAAAATTTCCTAAATAGGCAGCAGGTGCACAGGAGGACAGGGAGGAATAGTAGGACTCTCCAGGGTTACCCACAGGATCAGTGAGAGTATGACAGTCCAGTGTTTTACTGGTGTATAGTCTCCAGCTCCCTATCTACTGCCTGGTATTTCTTGTCCAAACACTATCGATTTCATCCATTTTTAGTAAAGTCATGCTCCATTTCTGTTGTTGTCTTTATTGTGTCTATTTACCTCCTAGCATGCTACTGAAAAGCACCATTCAAATTTAATTTATGGTTCCTGACTGACCTTCATAACTTGCTTACAGTGAAAGAGTTATATTGAAATACTCACCACTCATGCCAGGAAAATGACTGAACAATGCCCTGGAAGTTGGGGGGGTTGTTCATTTTTTCTTAAAAAAAAATTAGATTTATTATTGCATTTTACATTAGCTGAAAAGCTGATCTACAGTAGTAGTATTATACTCACTAATTCATTCACAGAAGTGTCTAATACTGAAAAAATATTACAGAAATACAATGCAACAATGGAGATTAGTAAAACTTAAGACGTGATTAAAAAGAGAAATGAGAATAACATTTGGACCTGTTCTAATATACTAAGTCATGAAATAACCTAGATCTTTTCTATAATTTAGATGCATATCATTAGTTTTGTTAGTCAAGTGTGGTCTTCCAGGTTAAGCTCTACCAGATAAACCAAAGTTAAAAATCCTCCAAACCCCTAACCTTCAGGCTGGTGGGATATCATACCCATCTAACACTGTGTCTAAGCACTGACTCTCAGGGTAGGATCTAATGCCAATGGAAAATATTTATCTGACCAGGAAAAGCTGCTTTTCCTAGCACTGTTTTTCCTAACCAGTTACCATTCTTTAAGGAACATCCTAGAGGTGTTCCACCCAATCTACACTTAATGCTCTGTTTTTTATAGGTTTCTTTCATCTTTCAGAAAACCTGGGTTTAAGTCTTGTGTTGCCCTTTATGTAGACAGATTAATTTTTTCTTTTCACAGGAGATGTTCTACACCTATACCTTATCATACTAAAGCAATGTCTCATTGTGTGAGCAATCCTAAGCTATTAATAGGTGTTAACTGACTTTCTGTCATTCACTGTACTGATTTAAAAGTATATATACTTTAAATGGAAAGAATAAACATAGATATGAGAATTTTTTAAAGCACAGGTATTTTCAGTAATCCAGAACTAATTCTGGATATGGGTCTAAATTAGTAATACATTTTAGCCAAAAGAAACAACTTCTTTTAATGATAGGTAAAACATTTGGAATTTTCTAAATGGATTACCATTGTGCTTACAAGGCAAAACTAACAAGCCTACCCACATCAACATTTAGGTATCCATGCGTACAGGCACAAAGAGGTCATGACGAGATACAACTCCTCTCTGCCACAACTTCTGAAGGACTTTAACAAGGCTGTGGAGCTATAGGATGTGCTGATGTTGAAATTTTCTTGCGGAATATCATAATTTGTGTAAAATATTTAGTTATTCACTAAGCCATGTGACTGGGTGCTTCTTTTCCACCAAAACAAGTAGTCAAGGCAATGCTGCATAAAAGGTTTGTCAAGGTGTGCAGGTTCCATGGTATTTGTATCTCTTTATTCCAGTTCTTTCTACAGACATGCAAAGTTATAATGGAAAAGTACCATTTGAATGCCTATGAAAACAGATGGAATAATGAGAAGATGCTTGAGGTATATCTACTAGTCCCTATTGTTACATGAGAGAATGGGAGCCAAAATAATGTTTCCGAATTGTTTAAAATATTGTATATCTTTTCCATATATTATATTGTATATAACTTTTCCATATGATCAACTTCTCTAGCTGTCTGTTGCATAATCAGAAATAAAAGATTGCACAGTGGTGATCAAATATTGCTGTATACATGAACAGCCACTGTATTATCCTCAAGACTCACTTTGTATTACAATATTGCCTACCTTTCAGACCTATTTGAAAATTTCCGCTACACTGCATCCATAGGAACAGATCTGATCAAGGCTTTAATATTAGTGCCTATTAATATTAACCCTACATACAAATAACCTCCTCTCTTGAATTCTTTCTTTCACTTCCCAAGGGCATTTGAAATAATCTTCAGAATCAAGGCACTTCTCTGTTCCCCTGAAGAAGGTCCTTGATAAACACTTTTTTGCATTCATGGCTTTCCCTTTAGATATACTGGACTGCTTTGCAGGGTTTCTGAAGAGCAATGTCCAGTATTTTGGTTACAACTTCTTCAATCTGGAGCCAAATTTCTGAGCCAAAGCAGGAGAAGGAATTACAATAAATCATGTCTGTGGACTCATAATCTCTTTCTTCATTTCCATTCCCTTGGGATGATACTAGTTTTGTGCATGTTCTTGTTGATTTTTCCTTATGCAGAAATCCCTTTGTTATGCCTTGATTCAGAGGCTTCTTGTGACTGTTTTTAGAAGCTGACTATTAAATTGGTGCCTCATATGCACAGCAGGTTTAAGAAGTTATAAACCATAGGAGACCTGTGGAGACACACGTAATGATAATTCCTCTTCATGTACATTAGTTGAACCTGAGTATCATCAAGCAGCAGATTTCTGTTTTCTAAATAGTCAATGCTATGACGTGTGTTGGGTTGCATAGAATAATGAAGGGTGAGCAAATCACAACTTCTAGACAAGTTCTTACAAATTCAAGCTGTAGTAAGTAGAACCTGAGATTCAATCTTATTAGCAGAAATATAGAAGTATCAGAAATGACATTCTAGCTATTGAGTTTCTGCCAAAACATATAACAGGAGGGAAAAAGGGCTTTATTTTAGATCTACTTTTAGCTGGCTATTTTATCACCACAGTGGATCTGCCAGGCAACAATCCCAATCTTATTAGCTACTAAGCAGCAAACCTATGCAGTCACATTACAAACAGCTCTTTTTGCCATATTTTCTTTCCAAGTGCTGGAGGATTTTACTTAGAGTTGAGGACTAAATCTGAAGTGTCACATGAGCAGCACTTGCTTATTATAGGAAGCTTCCTGTCAAGCCAAAAGCCTTTTTCAGAGACTGTTATGTTATTGATCTCAAATCTGAAAAGGTATAGGCTGCTTGACCTTGACCCAAGATGTGGATAAGTAGGATTTTTAATCTCTCATTACAAGTGGAAAAGTGCACTTCATGATGCTGTCAATATATGTTTCATAGGTCATCAATCTTACCAGCAAGTTATTCTATGCTTTTAACATATAGTCATTTTCCGTGTCTTGTCTGAAGACATATGTACTTTATGTTCTCATTAAAAGATTATATTTTTCTTTTGCTCTTCCTTTACCAGAAGAAGGTCATGGCAGTGATTAGTGCTCTGTCCCAACAACAGACTAAATTTTTGGCCTGGTATTTTTTGTATGTCTATATTGTGTATTTCAGTTTTTTAAAAAATAATCTACTCATATTTATTCAATGTGGTTTTTTTCCTTTGTGAAGAACCCTGTGGGTCTTTTGTTTGTGTGGGCTAACGTCAGAAAGAGAATGAAGAAACAAAAAGCACAAACTATTTCATGAAGACAATAAAGAAAGGGAGTTTGTAGACAGAGGCACTGACAATATAATATTTAATATTATTTTTGGATAACAACAAGAATAAAAAAATCCATAAAACTAAAAATGTTTTTCCAAACTCTTGAAAAATCAACTAAAAGCTTTAGTTAGCAATATGTGGTAACACAGCCTGCATAAAATGTCTTTGCTACTAATTGGAATGAATTCATGCTTTCTCCATTGTAAGTCAAAACTGCATAAGCTTTCTCTCTCTGATAATGTTGCAAAGGTAGCCTCACTTCCATCTATTAATGTCATCTCTAGTGTGCCTGCAAAATTTGCCAGAGTTGATTAGAGCAGATATTAAATGATAATTGGACATTTAGTACTCATCAAACAGAAAGTGACAGATGGGCCACTAATTAAATTATAGATCTGACATTATTCACAATGGTTTATGAATCTTCAGTAGTGACCTTCATGCATCTCTTCTCTCTTTTGGGGGATAAGAGAGTGATAAGAAAAAAAAAAAAAGAAGACGCTATTAAAAATGTTAACAAACATGTGCAAAGTGAAAAACTTTTTTTCCCTAATTGATCCCGCCATAGAATTAGATAATTATAAAATAGTTCAACAAATAATCAAATTCATGTAAGTCAGGTTGAGCAGCTAAAGTTGGGAGGAGAAATTAATCATATCCTGAAAGAGGTATGCATGTTTTAACTAGGCTTTCATTGTGGAAAAGGAAATGTGCTGAAACATAGTCTGATCCTAGAAAAAGAAATTTAGTGCTTCTGATAGTATGCTCTTTTACCTATTGACACAAGATTGCATTACCTACTGTCTCTACCAGCTAAATGAAAGGACTTTACGTAATAAAAAAGGGTAAAAACCTGAAATAGTGAGTCACAAACGCTGAGCCAGAGCTACATTTTCACTTTCAATTAAGAAGGAAAACATACTGTTGATTGCTTTGTAACTTTGGTTTCAAGTCTTCACTTTTTAGTCACTACTTTTAACAAGTAACAGTTGTAATACCCCTGCTTATCAGCAGTCTCCATTTTTGCCCAATCTATCTTCCAATAATTGGTCAAATAATATTTGTATAAAAAACATTCAAATAAATAAATGCTAGCTTTAGTGGTTCCATTTGTTTATAACATTGTACGGTCATTACTGTATTAAAGATATTAGTATATGTATATATACCATGTTGCATGCACATACATAGTTACATACACATATGCATATATTGTAAGAATTCAGACACCTGTTGCTATGATAAAAAATGAGTAGCACTTATTTAGTTAAGTAGCCTTATTATTTTTAAGAGGCACTGGTCCCCAGGGCAAAAGTCCCATCTATATGTTGCTAGAAAATGGCTTGTTGATATGAGGACATATAGGTATACTTTAAAGTTTTACAGAGTTATATATATATGGGGTTTTTCACTCATTTAATAGCTGCAGGTATAGGTATTATTCATTAAGTCATTACGTACATGTACTTTTGGAACTTTATTTTTTTCCTAGGTATTTTCTGATGCGTGAAAGGTATAATAAATACTGGAGCTCAAAAAAAAAAAAAAAAAAGCACAAACAACCCCGCCCCAAAATCCTCAGAAACAATAAACCTTTGGAATAGCTGTAAATAAATACAATCCTTAACATGTTTTATTAATATGCTTCATCTCTACACTATGCAAAAAAACCTGTGATTTTGAAAAACATATTTTTTCTTCATATGAAACTTTCTTTTTGGTCATACATCCAACCTTTCAGTAATGCTATAGAAAATTTTTAATCTTTATGATTCCTGAAGTGTCTCACTCACACTTGAGAAGAACTTTCAAAAGAAAGTATGTAAACCACAAAGTACTCAATTTCATCTAAATTGTACAATAACATAAAAGGTAAAAAAAAAAAACAACAAACCCATAAAATTCAGAAAGTATAAGCAAATGCCTATAGAAAATATGGATTTTTTTACTGGAATTCAAGAGTGTTTGGCATCAAATATAGCTAATGTAAAGACCATAACATATCCTGAGTGAATTTTAAAACACTGTGTCCAAACAGTAAAGATTAAAATGCTGAAGAAAAGCAAAATGTTATTGTTCTGAAAGGACTGCTCTCCCCTGAGCTTTCAGGAGCCTCATGCTGTGAAAGTCATTTGGAATTAATGGAAAACTTCTTGATTCAATTATACTCCATGGACCTTTTTCTCCTCTGTGTTAAACTGGTATAAATGTGGAGTAACTTCACTGTCTTCAGTAGTTACCCTGGATTTATACTGCTGCCCTGGTCTGCCTAATCTCCCGATTCTGTTCAGTAATGGGTATTTGCAGGGGTAAGTAGCTTTGCTGGATAGTCTTCTCATTTCTTCTCATTCCTTCTCATTCTCAGCTTCTAAAAATGGTCACATTTATTTTCATTCTTTTTCAAGCTACCAACACAAGAAAGCCCATTAATCGCTGCTCATGAGATCTGTGTTATACTTGCTACATTATGTTGTGGTTTAAATTCATCATAATTTCTCCTTGAATTATCTCTTAGTACCTAATTCCTGCAAAGCAAAAATGCTTTTTGCTTCCAAGGCATTTTATATCTGAAAATCTTAGTCTATTTCAGAAATACTAAGGAGACACAAATGACTATGCAGTGAGCCATTTTTTTTGAATTTCACTCACACTTTCAAAACTGTATATCAACTTCCTCAGTAGAAATCAACTCAGTTGCACCTCAAAATACAGGGACTAAATATGTCCATGAAGTGACACAAGCAAACAAGTACAGAATTTCCCTAATCAGAGCTGATTTCAGCCTATTGTTGGGTAGGTTGAACATGCCCTGGTTTAAATGTTTTTAAACTGAAAGAAATGCTCATATATATTTCACAACCTGTATCAGGGCCCTGAGCAAACTTCCCCACTTCTGGGAGTTCATGTGGCTGATTCAAGGGCTTTAGCTGGTTGAGCCCAAGGTCAGCTACTTCACTGATAAAAGCTGTTGTGAAGAAAGCTAGAAGTGAGGACTTGCCTCTTCTTTCTCTTGGGAACTGCTTTTAAGAAGAGGTTTTACTGCTGGCCCCAGCCTGTGTGACTTTGCAGATGGGCAGCACTGAATTCAGTGCTCAATCTCATACCCTCCTCCATACATCCTGCCCTTGTTCCATATCTACTGGCTGGGTTTCCTGGCCTTCCATGGGACCTTCCTTGTTACTGTGGGCTTGCCGGGAGATCACTGCACTGTGTCTGACTGATTGCAGCATCTGGACCTGATCATGATGCTCATTTTTTCACTCGGCATCCTTGCTGATCATCAGAGATCCCCTCTCCCCCACCTTCTGAAGAAGACAGGGCAGAGAAGGAGGACAGTAACCTTAAGAAGAACTGACCAACACTAGCTGCCTCTTCTGGTGGTTGAAGGGTTG
Organism: Elanus axillaris; assembly: GCA_026212715.1. Lineage (NCBI taxonomy): Eukaryota > Metazoa > Chordata > Aves > Accipitriformes > Accipitridae > Elanus > Elanus axillaris. The sequence goes on along the minus strand of JANZLQ010000078.1, from coordinate 16,106,951 downwards.
TTGACATCAAAAGGATGGAGGGTCAAGAAGCCAGAGGAGGTGTATGAGATCTTCAATCCAGGAACCAAGTGACACTTCTGTGTCATGGAGATGTGAAATATGAGACTTTTCTGGGCAAATATTTCATATTTGTCAACTCTGAATAGCTGCATGTTGGTGGCCTGAATGTCCTTTTCACTTTGCACACACTGAACATACTAGGAACACAAGGGAAAAAAAAAAAACAAACAAAAAATGCCCTAGTTTTTCAAGTATGAAGGTTTTGAGCACAAACGCTCTGAGCCTGGCAGGATGCAAATTAAGTTTTGGGGGATCTTCAGCCTTGTCACTTCTTTCCTTTGACTATTGGCAGTTAATAGCTCAAAAGTCACTTAGTACCTGAACCTCCTTCTCACTGAAGACAAGGGAAAGCAAGGCAGCAGTAGATTCTGGGAAGAGGCTGACACCAAGACCCTACCAGTCCCAGAAGAGGCTTAGAACAATCAGAATCATGACACCATGTGAACAGGCTTCAGACATATATATCACTCATGTAGTCTGGTTTATCATTTTGATATACCCAAGGCTTTTGCTTTCTGTAAATATCAAGTATGACTGTTTGGATACCGTGGCTACCATGGATATTGCTCAAAGGGAAAACAGCACCTGAGGTACAGGAGAGAAATCAAACTGATGGAATTATCCTCAGCTAGCAAACAGTAAAATAAAACCTAGGGCCTGAGCAGAGAGAAGAAAAAGCAAGTGATTCTATACCTGGGTTGAGAGGCAGGTTTGGGCTCCCATGATGGTGCTCTCAGAAGCCATCCACAATATCTGCTGTTGGAAGATGAGAACTTGCTTTTTGCTGGCAGGGTATGCTCAAGCCTTGAACTAAAATTTGGAATAGAGCTTCGTTAAGAAGCTTTTTGCCTGTTAAGATCAAGACAAAGGGGATTTGTTTCTGTCCACAATATATTATGCAGACATATTCAAGAGAACAGGAGTATCCTGACATGTCTTTAGGCCAAATAAAGTGATAAAAGTAACAACTTATGCAGCTGAATGATCTTACAGTAATGTTTTATCACTACTCTTCTGCACTACTTAACTCTCTCACTGACAGCAGTCCTAGTCACCTGTCAAAACTATAGCAGAACTGGCAAGGTCATTGGTTGCTTGTGCTGACAAACTGATGCAGAAAACCATAAACAGTGTGAACAACAGCCTGTAGGGTGGGACAAGAGCACACGGATGTCTGACACCACATGGGAAGCAGAGGCTGAGGAACTCCTGCCATGAGTTGAATCCAAGCTGCAAGGCAGGACCTGACCTGATAACAACTGGTCAGTGTCCTCCTTCACTGGGTCTATGACACACTGGACTAAATTGGATTTAGGGGATTAAGCTTTGATTTTTGTGCATATTTTGTTTTTTTGTGGAATAGGACTTTGTAGGGAGTGTATTTCAGATGGATGGCATGGAAGAATTAACTAATGCCTTTGAAGGACCTTAAATGCTGAAACAAGCTTCACAGAATAGATAAGAACTGCTTGAAACCAGATGTTTGTTAGCAGGAGAAGTGGAGTACATGACAAGAGGATGATCTAAGAACCTGTGATAGGGAACGTGGACAGAAGCTAGTAGCCAACTGTATAGTTAGCTTGTGCGTGTGAACATGTTATGAAAACCAATCATAGTAAAGACTAGAAGTGCATGTATAACCATTAAGAATATGTAAGAAAGCTTGTAAGCAGAATAAAGGGTCTTCTGTTCAGCACACAGGAGTCCGTGTCTTCAATCCCCTCAAATGGTGATCCCGACGTGTGGGGGCGATAAAGTGCAAGAATCTGCTTCAGGAGGGGAATTCAGCCGAGCAACTGTCTTATCAGCTGGACTGAGCGGACAACCAAGCCCGGGCAAATGTCGAATCTGAGGATTCAGGTGAGCAGCTGAATAATATAAAGAAAGTAGAAGAGCATGGGGGCCCAGATGTCAGTGGAGGAAAGCGCTATTATTAAGATGTTAAAACAGATATTAGAGAAGTGAGGAGTCAAATATGACCCCACAACATTACAAATAATGTTG
>JANZLQ010000078.1:16082592-16102822 GCA_026212715.1 Elanus axillaris | reverse complement strand
AGGTCAGCTGCCCCGGCTATGCCCCCTCCCAGGTCCCTGTGAAAATTAACTCTATCCCAGCTGAACCCAGGACAATGGGAATAACTGCTTGCTGGGGATTACGAATATTTTGTGTTGTCATACATCAGCTTACTTACAGTTTTGTTTTGTAAAAGAAACAAGTGTTTTAGAAATTATATATTAAAAGTATGGAATTCTGAAAGACAAATGTCTGTGTTGATGTGGTGATAACAGCTATTTGGGACTTCTGCAGTACAATGAGTAGTGAATGGAGCTTGGAGAGAATCCAAGAAGTGATTGATCATGCACTAGTTTAACTGGTTAATTCAATGCTTTGGCTCCATACACAGAAAGAAGGAACTGTCATTTTTATTACCAGGACATTTAGGTTAGCTTGTCCCTAAAATTCTTGTAAAACAATGCATTGAGTGTTGCCTAATATTGGTAGCCCCATCTTTTTCACTAGTCACCAAGGCTTGATAAACCTCTGACTTTAGTCAAAAAACATATACTTTTTCTAAAAATAAGTACTTATTTAACAGTACACCAAAGTCATTATATCTTTCTAGTAACTGCTGTATTTATGTATCTTTTATGTAAATACTGTAGTTTGTTGTATGCTGTATACCTGTTTTTAAAACATTTATCTTACAATTTATGGTGATAACCACTTCCTGAAATTTAAAATTTTCTCTGCAGAGGCTAAGAATAAACCAATAAAACTTCAAAGAACCTGATAAAAAAACCTATAGTGATACAGACTTTTCTTGTATGCAAACAATATTAAAACCAGAAGTTAATATAAATGTTGCATTATGTAATGCATATTGATTGCATCTGATGCACTATGTTGTCTTATGCAGTCTGTATAATGTTATGTATTATAACCATATATGCTGCCTTTAGGTTTCCCACATCCCTCTAGGCCCAGTAAAGGGACATGAAGTGTTTAGTTCAGTAGTTAAGTTACCTAACTAACTTTTGCAACTCTGAATCACCAGTCTAGAGAATTGCCTCTCTTGTCAACAACAGTGCAGACATACTAGTGATTTTGCAAGGGTGAAAATCTTGCTGAGGGTATGGATGCACATACTTCTTTGACAGTAGCAGCGCCCACTAAGGGACTTCTTCCATCTGGCCATTCACTCTAGCCTTCTTGCCACCAGTTGACTCTATGCACCTGATTTTAGACTGTCCTGTATATAAATCAGTGAATTGACATAGGTTAAAATCCCTTAGGGGAGAAAAATGAAGGCTGTGGCAACTCCTTAAGCTGGCATTGCCATAAAGAAAGGTAAGCGTAGAGCTTAGTTATAAATTGAAGAACAGGTTTCAGGTAACTCATTGAAAAACTGCAGAACATAAGTTACAATATAGTCAACAAGAAAATTTTAAATTGATAAGAATGCAAAACCACCATGATTGTGGCAGACATACCACAGAAAAAAGGCAGATGGAGATATTGCTAGTGATGGTGGTGATAGTTCATGCTGTTCTAATGGAGAGTTTATTTGTATGCTTGTAAACTAAGGAAATTAGTGGCTTGCTATCAATAAATAGAGGTATAAATAAAAATATTTTAATGGATGCTTTCTCCCCCCCATTTAATGGGAAATGAATAATTTTATGAAGTTATTAGATGCAATACTGAATTGGGGCTTAGTTCATCACTGTCAATTAATCATGAAACCCATGTCATTAGCTTTGTATGTATGCGGCTTGTATCACTGTATGTAAGCCCTTTACATACACAATTTGAAACTGTAGCCTGCAGTTTTTTCAGGGTGGTCAACGTGACTAAAACTCTTTTGCTGACATCTCATTTTGTCCTCTATCTTGCAGTTACTAGACTGCTAACGGAAAAGTGGGTCTTTTATAAAAAGTGAAAGTGTCAGTTAAATTTTTCCATCTATTTTTGAGAGTTCTTAGAAAAAATCATTGTTCAGTCTAGAATCTGGTAGAATGAGACAAGTTCTTTTAATTTCCTATCCAGCTTAACTATGCATTTCTTAAAAGCCAGGGCTTTGGAAAATTATGGTCTGATGGCTGAATTTTATGGAGCTACTGCAATGGCTTAACATCAAAGACACTAGAGCTTTTTCATCTGTTGACTAGAGATGTGGACACCGATTTCTCAGAGGTCAGCAAGCTTTTCTGTGGAGGTGATCACTATAGTACCTTAGTGCTTCACGCATTAACAAATTAAGCTTCACAGTGACCTGAATTTGGACTTAAACATGCAAAGATCTATTCACCAAGTTTAGCTTCTAAAAGTGCTCAGATTTTTGAGCTACTTCTGTTTTTTATAATTATGATACTCACCTCCATACTCAAGAAAATTGTATTCTGCCCATATTTCTGCTTGGTAGGATAAAAGGCATGTACAAGTGAAGAATGTGAATAATTCAGCAGACTCTCTGGGGTAGAGAGAAAGTATGTGAAATTATACTGAGGCGCTAGAAAACATGGTCAACAGAAACAGAGGAACCTGGGTTAGGACTGGGGTCAGTGGAAATTCCAGTGCTTGAATAATTTCCCTGAAACAATTGGGTTTTGAAACCTGAAGTAGCAACAGACGTCCCTGAAGTAGCAGGGTAAATGCACGCATTCCTGCTCTTTACCTAAAATCAGGAGAAGACTGGCATTTGTACAAGAACTATGAGGTGGATAAGAAATTGTCTACATGGAAGATAACAATAAGTTGTGTTTAAGGGAGAATTCGGGAGCTAGAAATTATTACCAGGGTCCTTCAACAAGTATTTTTACATGTGACCTTATTTAATGTTTTCATTAGTACCCTTATCGTAAAGTGAATCATACTACAGAACTATGCTCATGCACAACATAAACCTGGAAGACATGGTCTATATAGATAAGAAGTGGGGTATCTCACAAAAAGAACAAACAGACATTGAGAACTGAAGTAGTAAAACAGGATTTTATAGGTGTAAGTAAATTAACAGTTTAGTATTACCTCAAAATTTATCAGTTAGAAATGAAGAAAAAAGACTTTGTCAGTAAAAGGGTAACGATAAGCACTCCATGTGCTGTAAGTGGGAAATTGTGCCTACAAAACTCAGACTGACTTAGGTCTACAGGGTCTTCTATTGTCAATAATCAGAATATTACACGTTGCCTAGTGGTGTGTTTTACTGAAGGCAAAAAGCTGAGTATTAAAGAAAGAGAAAGACTAAAGACGTTGAATAGCCTGGTGAGACACATGGATCCAAGAAAGATGAGTTAGTAGCAGAGCAGATGCAAAGTCTGTTTCTATACATGAAAGCACATTGGAGTAGACTAAGAAATTTTGATTTGTTTATCCTAGTAAAATGTACGTAGAGAACATCTATTGGGAGAGGCTATCCAAAGGTATATAACAAGGTGGGAAGAATGTGATGGATAATTAACACCAAGGGAATGAACTGCATTTTAAACTTAAGAAATATAAAGAAATGTGAACTGGGCCACATTTTATGTAGACTGAAAATCTGAATGATAATTACAGTCAGAGAAATTATTAGGTTCTTGAATAACTTCCACTATTTCCAGGAGCAATGATAGGGACTAAAATCCTTAATCTAGCTGAAGAATGAATTTGAGCCAATAAGTTTCCAAAAACTACATATGCTGCCATGCAGGCATAGAAAAGTTAGATAGTAGGTTCAAGGACACAAGGAATATGGATGGTAATATTGGGATATAGAATATGAGCTTATTGAGTTCCTGCTCAAAGTTTTAGCCTCACATCAACATTCAATCTTTTCCTTCCCCCAAGTTAGGTTATATTCAGCCCATAGCATTTCAATGTACCAACCTCCTTATTGCATTCCATGATTTCTAATTGCTTTTGTAAGAAGATCTTGAGATAAAAACTTCTACTCTGAATCTTGAATTCATCATGTTCATTACAGGAGATCATTATTAAAGATTTTTCTTAGGAAAGAATATGTGTTATAAATTGCAGCTTCATATGAATCTGTTTCCAGGGATAACCCTTGGCATATACATATGGATTAATAGAAACAGTTATATTGGACATAATGATTTACTGTCATTGTAACAAATGAAAAAATAACCTTGCAAAATTCTTGGAGTTTGTTACCCCCATATCTGGGCAAATTTACAATGTTTGAAATTTTAAGTTATACTCTTCAAAATCTAAAAAGTTTAGATTAGGCTACTCTCTCCAGTAGCAAATGAATAAATGAAAGAAAAGGAGAGGTAGATGGAAAATTAAAGTAAATGAAGCATTTTTAATGCAAACTATTAAAAGAACAAATTAGGCTAAAATGTCACTGTCACTAAGCTATGTTTAGGAAATGTGAAATAAATAGTTTTACAGAACTTCAGAGCCTTCATGAAACTCTTGTCTCTTCAGCTAGGATAGATATTGGAAAATATTATTTTCTGTCACATACATTGCTCCTCCCAAGTTTAATATAATGTATTTATGCTGTCCATGTCTGTGGAGGGAACCATTACAGATATTTTTACTTCCATTCAGCAACCTAGCTTCAATATACACAACTACCATACAGTCTCATCCTTTTATGACAAATCTAAGTTACACCTACAATTCAATTCAGATATAAATAAATCCTTTACTCACCTACCATATATTTTGGTTTGTTGCTCATCAAAAGAGGACTTGTCCACTAACTCTTGCTGTTCTTTTAAAACTAGCTTTTTAATTCCCAATACTTTGAGTTGTGGCAAAGAGAGAAATGTATGGCTTTCAAGATGTACTCAAACTGGAATTGTTCAAAGGACATTAGGCTTAGGAAAAAAATCTCATCTTTTTAATGCTTTAAAGTGTTCAAGATAAAGAAAGTGAAATAAGATAAACAATGCCTTGTTACACCTATCTGTCAGAGCCTCCATCAAACCTACTGTAATCACCAGAAATCAATGAAAAGACATCCATTTACTTTCAAGAGTATAGAATTCCCAGCTGGTAGATTCAGAAAAAAATAACTGACTTCAAGTTCTGTAATCCCATTCAAATTAAAAGTACTTTTCTTACCAGGCTTAACCTTCTCTAAAATCTTGTGATCCTCATCTCTGTGACTCAATGATATCCAAGGAGGAAAACATTGAGACATCATTATTTTAACATTTTTAACTCCCCACTGATCCCCTTTTCAAAGGATCAGTCATTAAGCTCCAAAACAGAGGTAAAGCTACTACTTAATGCAGTTTTTACTGAGTTGGCTTCCATCAGTACAGTCCATCACTCAGACAAGCATATTTTAGTGGTAAACTGCAAGCAGTAAGTTCTTTTTTTTCCCAGTAGTGGTAAAAAGGTGAGGAATGTTACTGGGAAATGTATATGCAAGTGTGATTCTTTAGGCCTTTTGGAGAAGTAATCACACCAGCCTGCGTTATAGCAAAAGGGAGTTTGAGTTTACATTGCCTTATCTTTAGCTCTGAAATGTTGGTGATAGTGGTAATTTAACTAGGCATTCTATGATGACAGAATGTAAATGTCATTTGCTAAGCAGTCTGTAACATGATTATATTTCAAAATTGCTCCTTTACTTCTAAATGTTTTCTGTCTTGTTGGTATACTGTTATTTATTTATTTATCACAATTCCCAGTGTATGTTATATAAATGTGTCCAGAGATGCATCTTACCTTGTCTGAAACTACGGTATCACCATGTTATACATCTACATGAAGATATTATGAATAACCTTTTGAGATGCCTACCTCTTTCTATAACTGTAAGAGGAGTCTTGATGACTAGCTTTAAATAGGACCGTAACTTTTAGATAGGTAAAGTTAAATAAGATTCATCTTATATTCAAAATATGAGACTTGTTTGTAGTACTGCAAGGTATCTAACATAGTCTTTTCCAATTGATTTATTACTGTCTTCTGGCCAACTTCTAGGCTCCAACCAGATAAATTACATGTCTTTGTAATTTTCTCCTGTAGCCCTGTTTACAGACTTAAAATTACCCTGATGTTCTCATAAGCTGATGTTAACATAATCAGGCATTCACCTGTGAAAAGGGTTGTTGAACAAGGGTAATTTTCTCTCTGTAGATTCAGTAATTTCTAAGTATTGCACAATGAACTTTCCCTTTATTATTTGTTTGCATCTTACTGAAAATACCTTCCTAGCTCTTTATTTAAGAATGGCACTAACCCATACCAAAAAATATTTGATGAAAGCCAGTGATGATTATTGGTTTAAAGGTATGGTAGTAAGAAGATCAAAAATGAATTATAATTCAAAGGGATTCTGCAAGATTATAAAATGTCATCCTTTCAATTTAGCACTGCACCATTTCTTCATTTGATTGCATGCAAATTGTTGATCAATTTCCATTTTGTTTACAGCATTAACTGATTTTCTATTTTTTTTAGAATTCATTCAATAGTTTTTCAGAAAGAGTGAATAACACCAAAGCAGGTTATGAGGTTTTACAGAAAAAATAAATCTCTGAAATAATTTAAAATTCATTTGCCTTTGAGATTTATGGTTAATGAAAATTCTGTCATTAAGCATCTTAATTTAAATAACTGTACATGATTCAGTTGGACCTGATGTTTAAAAATAATTGTCATGCTACAGTACTAGCTCACACTGGACTAGAGACTTCCCTCCTTAAAGTGAATACACCTTCCTTGAGCATCGATTAAAATATGACAAATGGTACCTACTTACAGGCTTTGTCTTTCTTTTCCTTTTAAAAGAGATTTTTTATTACTACTATTTCTTCCTCTTTCTCTTCATTTAGAAAATGCACATGCTGCTTGTGTCAATCCCATCTGTCTGTGTAGAAGGATACTGCAGAAGACTAGGCATTTTGAAGGTTTCATCCTTAACATGTCTAAAAGCTATGTTTCCACCATTAAGAAATGTTCGTCAGTAATGCTTTCTGGAAACCTGATCCCTATAAGCAGTTGAGAGGATATGTTCAAAATGCAATTCACTTTGAAAACAATTGGGCAACTTTCACAATATATAATCCTCTATAGTCCCTACTCATTTATACCAGATAAAATTAGCTATTACTGTCTCACCATTATTGTCATTTTGGTTTGGGGTTATGCACTGTGGGTTTTACCACTTTCTCTGATGGCAAGCAATCTGCAGAAATATGCAGGTTATGTGAATTACTTTTAAAGGATTGCCAGAAATTATTCAGAAAACATAAGCTACTCTGTTCACTCATATCTGAATTGCTTTTTGAGTATTATTACTCTAAAACATGAAACCTTAGTGCCCGATCTGAAAAGCAGTGATGGTGGATTTCAGATTGGGAAATAAGAGAAAATTAGAAGGTTTAAACAGTCAGAACTGAGTGAATTAACCCTTTTAGATGTGCCTGCTTCTGGATGCAGTGCCATTTGCAAGGCCTTTTTGTTTTCTTGTGTCACGTTTCTAGCCTCATAGATAGCTTTCCATTTTATCTGTAGCAATGAAAAATTGAGGCTTTGTTTCCCTGAGGGATATTTCTTAAAACTTATATGAATAAATTTCAAGTAAGACACAGCTTTCTTGAAAGACATTGCAATTTGACATTTGTATTTGAATTTTAAGAGAGCTTAGGAAGAGCCATTACCACCTTAGGCAGATATTGCTGTCTATTTCTGTGATAATGAGATACCCTGTGTTTTCCACACTCACACTGCAGATCTTGCTGAGAGGTGTCTTATTTGTATTCATTTCTATTGCATCTTCCCAAGTTCATAGAATAAATAACATTTACGAATCTTAATTTCTTTTATCACTTGTGCACACAGAAACTGCACAATAGAAAATGAGGTAGATTTTTTCTGACAGAATGTAGAATGAGCTACTGAACGAGCACCAGGTTACAGGACTTCAATCAAGTGTTCTTGATCTACTAGAAATCCTGGGTAAGATGAAATGCACAAGTGCTAGGTCAAGGGAACAGAAAAGCTTGTGCACTTTGAATTTACAAGAAAAGACAAAATGCTTTAGTGGTCTTTAAAAATGGTATTTCTTAGAACTCTTGAAAGGCTTTTGGCAGAATAAATCATGACTGTGTCATCACTGGCTTCAGTCCTTTTATTTCCAGTTGTCCTTTAGAGTTTGAATTGTCTTTGTGGAAAGACGAAATTCACTTTCATAGCCCTTCTTTGAGCTAAGAGAGAGAGAGATCCTGACAATAAAGACTGTCTAGACATTTTTACAGTAGCAAGACTAAATATGATAACTAGCACAGATAGTTAGGGTGTGTTAGATTTGTGGACTGGATTGGAAGAATGTGGAAGGGCCATAAGAAAGAAAAATAATTTAGGGGATAGGGAAAAGAAAGGATCACCTCTGCCATTACTGAAAAAAACAAAGATAGAATTTCCATTGTGATTCATACACGTAGTAACAAAAACTCCAGTAACACTCATATATTTGGAAGAAAATAGTCCCAACATACAGAAAAAACAGGTGCAGATTCATAGAGGGTAAACAATATAAAATGACAGAGAAGATCTGTTAAAGTTTTGACATAGATGAAAAAGGTGTATTTATTTAACTGTTCTGCCACATATGAAGTTGAGCTCAAGGACCTTATTTCAAAAGTTCTTGCTCTTGCACCGAGCTAACCATTCACAGGTCCAATTTGTTTAGGCTCAGACCATCAGATACTGTAATGGTGCCTAATTCAGAGCTGTGGTCAGCCATCCAAAATCAGTGGCACATGGTGAAACACTTCTCTGCATTAAATGATGTTATAGGTAATTAGAATGGCTCTAACAAAAAGATTACAGAATTAAACTGTAAATCTAGTCACTCAAGATAAGAGTCATGTCATCAAAATTAGATATCTACAATTTCAGTAATTACTCTGAATTAATCATCCAGGCATTGAGTGTAGTATGTGAAAGACAAAGCCACCTCAAGAGTCATTCTTCCCCATGTATCTCAGCTACATATTTGTGGATCCATTTTCTGCACACATAATTTAGACTAGACATATCATTCCTACAATCGTACTTTGTTGCTTGTTACATTTTAGAAATGCTCAAGTTCTGGGATATACACAGGCATACTAATACATTTGCAGAAATATTTTTAATTTGGCTATTTTATGCACTATAAGCAAATGTACAAACACACTGTGCTCTTTGCCATTCACCTTGTCTCCTCAAAAATCAGACTTACAGTTCACACATGAAAAATGTGGAATTGCAGTTGAACTAATGTTTTAAGGAGAAGACATTAAAGAGCGAAAATAGTTTAATGACTAACTGACCTCCTTCCATGATGTCAAAACCAAAAGGTTATATCTTTTGTTTTCACAATCACTTCGAGGTTATCATTTCATGATAGTTGCTTCTCCTGATAATACGAAGAGAGGGGAGCAAAAAGCCTTAAAACAATCGATAGTTTGCAACAAGTTGTGTGTTTCATAATTCCTTGACAAATTGTGCAATGCTTTCTTCTCCGAATCCTGCATTTGGTCAGTGTTTTTCTATCCCTAACACTGTGCTGATTTAGACAGCCAGTCTTTGTGATAGAGGCAATTGAGTGCTACAGATTCCTTTTAATCATCCATAGTACATTTCAAATATCACTGTATGTTTTTTTCTCATCTTTTGCAAAAATATGTCACCTGTACATATCAAAGATAAAGGGCCAACTGGGCTCTTACTGCCCTTCTTAGCAAAAGACATAACTGAGGTGTTCAGAAGACATGGTTTAGAGAAAAATTAAGTGCCTGAAGAATAGCCTTTCTTCAGCCATTCTGGCTATCAAAATAATGCTGTAGGAATTCAAATACTCAGGTTTAAACCAGAGCAGGCCAGAATCTTTGCTTCCCAGAAACATTTCTTATGACTCCATCCTGAAGCCAAGGGAAGTCCTTATCAAATATAAAAGAAAGAGTGTGCTAGGAAATATAAATATTTGTTAAAAAAACCTGTTTTGATAAATCAGATCTTCTACCTCCAAGAAAGAGTTAAAATATTATAAAAGAATGATTTTTTATTACTTTTCCTTCAATCCTTACCTTTGTAGAAACTTAAACTAATCTTCTACAAATGTATTTGAAGTAAATGTAGCAAGTAAACACAGTCTTATTCCCCCAAAGGGGGAAGAGGTTGATTATATTTTGGTTTTCCAAAATAAGACAGTTTTTGTACAGTAATGGTGCTTAATTGTTGGAATAAAGAATCAAATGAAATGGGGGGTTGTCTTCTCTTGACATCTTCAAATTAACCTTTTTTGGAGGATGTCCTTCCATCAGGGACTTGTTAATGGACAATGGTTGAAATTAAAGGAATTAAAGGAATATTATTACAATATTGGAGGTTAGACTACATTATGCAATGGTGGGGTTTTTTTCCTCTAAACTCTGGGGGAAAAGAAATCACAATTCTTGTTAACTCAGGAGTTTTGTGGAGGGTGTCTACAAATGATCTGAATTCTCTGTCCAGGAGTTGAGTTACTAAGCATAAACCAGATTGCTTGTTTGTAAGGCATATAGCTATGTTACCAAGTCCAAGATGTTATGCCCTATCTCTTAGCATTCAATTATTTAGTCTGATATTTTCTGAGCCAGTATATGCATTTAGGCACATCACTACATACTAACAAGGCTACAGGCCTTCTGGACAGGTCTGCCTCTGAGCTACAAAGGCTGGAGTGCAAGCAAAAGAAGTGAGATGCCTGATTTTTTTATTGCAGGAGTGAGATGGATCAGAATTGCAAACCAGTTTCTTCTTAGGCTGTCCCCAGTACCACAGCTGGAGTTTGCAAAGCTTCAAATGTAGTCCTTTGGGCCAAGTTAGTCCCTCTTTTTTTTTTTTCTGTGGAGATTATTTCAGAGGAAGTGTGTGATGCATTCTTGACATCATGATTGGAAATGACGAGCCTAGCCCCTATAAGTCTCATTGACCTAATGACCCTTAGTTGTAACCTGCAACTTTGCATTGCTTTGCTGTGATTCCTGAATGGACCAGGTCTGTAGCTGGATGAACAAAGTGTCCGGAGAGGAAGAAAGAATATTCTTCATATTCCAGTGCAGTTTGTCAATGTGAAAATTAAATGGCTGTTTCTGATTAGACAGGGAGAAGGAGATTACCTAAACAGTACACTTTATTTTCTCTATCCTGGAGTAAAATATATGAGCAGACATATTCTGTATATTGTAAAACATTGCTAGAGGCAAGTAGGAAAATGGAAGGAAATCTGATGTACTTTAAGGTGGTTGTGCTTTAATAAACCTAAAACTCATTTACATAGCTATCGAAGAACTAAATGACTGTTTTGTAGAAAAACCTATAGGACTCAGTGACTACTGATTTGGTAATAGCCTTGAAGAAGGAAATCAATCTCTGCATATTTTTTTTTTCTCATTTTTGTCTTAGGTTGTTTTGGTTTTTTTTTTCTGAGATTAAACCTAAATATAAATAATGGAATTAAAATAAACTAAAAATATTTTTTAAAAAAATACACTATTGTAAAACTTTAACTATGAAGCAAAAAAACTACATAGCAATCATCTTGCTAAGACATACAGCTTCACATTCACTTGTTAAAAAGTAATAAATGTGCTTTGGTTCTAAATTCTTTGGGCTTACAAAATTTTGACCTAACTAGTTTTAATGTATTTGATTCACCAAAGTAGTCAAAGTTTTTGGGGAGAATTTTATGTCAGATTAAAAAAAAAAAAAAAAAGTAAATAGTAAGAAGCCTAGCATTATTTCCCAGGTAAAGCAAATTTGCTAGATAGATTTTTCACACCAAAGAAAAATGTGAGAGTCTCAAAAGCAGCAAACATAAAAATCTTTTCTTCAAAACATGTGAAAACATACAACTGCAATCATTGAATGTTTAGCCATAGTCTTCTCTGGGATCAGGATTTTACTCAGTATTTCAAATTCAGTCAATAAACACCTACTGCCAAATTTTCTCTCATCTGAAAGCATTCAGAACTTTATTTTTTCCAGAAACAATTTTGGGTTATATAAATTATTTGAGATAAACTAGTGTGACCACAATTTCTTCCTAATCAGTATTAGTATATACAAATTAATACAGAATTTCTTTTTCCTTTACTTCTTAAGTCTAATATTAAAATAGGATTGAGGGAATATTTGTATTTCATGTCAGCTATACCCAGGTTATTTGCAACAACAGCAATGACAATAACATAAATCTTGGTTTCCGCAATGTAAATTTTTTAAATCTTGAGTTACTAATTGAACACCAAACTCTACTGAAGAAGAGATTTGAGGATTAATTTTTAAATCAGTTTTTAATCTGCTTATTCAGTTTTCATTTCTGTGCAGTGGAAATTTATAATGAAAAATACAGTACTTAACCTTTAATAATTTTCCTGTTTTCAATATACTTAATCCCGCAGAGCCAGAAGGCTCTTCAGATATGCATCTGAAGTATATTCTAGGGAAAAATATACAGCTCACATCACATTACATGTATTTTATTTTACAGTGTATCTATCAAACAGACTTTAAAAATATTCATTATAACTTCTTTTGCTTAATGTAGCATATACACACTGGTTTTGTAAATATGAGAACTAAGTTGCCAGCATGACACTGGGCAGAAAATACTTCCCTAGGAAGTATTGTGTCACTTGAGTCTGTCACATACCAAAAAGTACAAGTAAAAAAAAGTCTTACTTTAAAAATTTAAGACAGCATCTGCATAGTTTCATTGACATTAACTGAATTATGCCCAGCTGAATCAGCCAAGGACTTTATCTATCACATGTAGATGAGCAGAGGTGAAGAGAAATTGTTCTTTAGGTTGTTTTTTGACTTGACTCATAGAAAGCAACAGAAGGTTTCCTGTCTTTAAAGGGATCAAGTTTTTATGCTAAGGATGCATTGACACAAAGGATAAGATTTTATGAAATGTTCTTGCTTTTGTGATTGTGCAGCGTTAGATTAACTGTGGTTACAACTGCTGGCTGCAAAGGAGGACATTTTCTGTAAAATCCACCAAAATTATTGTGGAGCCCATAATATTAAGTTGCTTGCCTTTTTCCTTATTTTATGCTGCAATATTTTCTGAATGGGGATTTAAAGCTAGGGTTTAACTTCAGAGTGGATGTGATTCTTGTTCAGGTTACACAGACGAGAGATCAAGGAAATATTCATTTAAGTGCAGTTTAAATGGTTTTGGCTAAAGAACCAGAACTTTTTTTTGCTCTTTTGTGGAGGGGTGTCTTTCTTGTCTTGTTTTAGAAGAAGAAAGTGTAAGAAAGAAATCCACCATTTCCCTCTGTTCTTCTTTGTAAAAATAAACTTACATTGAGTCAAAGATGCCTTTGAACTAGGATATGCCAAGCAAGTAAGGTAAACAAAAGCAATAGTTTCACAAATGAAACAAAGTTAATAATTTCAATAGTATTGCCACTAATTTACAAAACTTTTATGCAAACAACTCAATGCAGGACTTTTCCTTGCCTGTATATTTTTTATTTTGCTTTCATTTGCCAGATTAAGGGAACCATCTTGAAGGGTCATTTTAGATAGGACACAACACTGGCTGCCACTAACCACTGCCTAAAAGAGGAAATGAAGAACTTAGCATTAGAAACACATAGCAAAACCTGTGTGAACTCAAAACATTTACATATGACCTTCTCTGCCATGCTCAGTTTATTTGCATGGGCAGATAACTGTGTTTATTACAGTGCTGAGACTGATATTACCACTACCTTCTACTGTTTTTAACAGTCCAGCAGTGGGACTCAGAAAACCTTACTGAAGCCTGGAGGGAAGCATAGAGTCGATGCATGCAAACCTGGCAGTGAGAGGTGTGCAAGATCTCTCGCACAGATTCAGCCACAGTGCTGGCCAAGGACCCATTTCCAGACTCCTGCCTGGAGAAAAGCTGAAGCTTATGGCTCACTTTACTATCTCTCAGATACTTAGCTGCTCCTACTCTGCTGCAAAAGCAGTTTTGATGCCCCATGTTGCCCTAGAAAGAAAAAGAGATAGAACTCTACATACCTGCATTTGTTTATTCTCCTGAGACTTAGTGTAGTGATCAAGGATAGTGATCAAGGAACTGACTGCACATCAAGTCAGGCCCATGGCCACCACCAGTAAGCCGGCCTAGATGTCTATAGCATAGTGATGTTGTCAGTTTTGCTGCTGGGTTTTTTATCTTCTGTTTTGTTTTGTAGCAAATACAAGTAGGAATTCCTAGGGGTTGAGTGAATGGCTGAAAAATACTTGAAAATGTTAAATACTAAAGCCAGCAAGCTTTCTGCAAACTTGACCTTAAACTTGTATGGATCAGCTGAGTCTGGAAGGGACTTTTCACCATATGTAGTATTTAAAGAGTTTCAATGATTTTCCAAGCTGTTTCTCTCCCTCCCTCAACAGTTCTGATGCAACTGCTTATGATTAGGAAGTTGGCCCTTTCAAGGGATATTGCCCTGTTCACAGATCTCTTTCAGAAAAGAAAGAACTTTCTTTTCTTAACCTTAGATTGTCCTTGCTTTTATGATGTACAGACTTAAATTGAAAGTAGCTAAGATGTATGAGCAAGGTTGACTTTCTTTTTTAGAGGGGAAGCATTTTTCAGAAACTGCCAAAAGCTAAAATTCACTGAAGTCACAAAAAGTCCTTTCCATATCGGTCTTTCCTTACACATTTTCTTTATCTTTGAACTGGAAAGAATAGCAGTATTACTCTAATTCCAAAGTTTTGCAGTTCATTGATACCACAAAATATCATTCAAATTACATACAAGAGGTGTGCAATTATCTTGCTTGGTAAAACAGGCTCTAGATCTATTTTCCACTGAGCCTATGAGCATAATTGCATTTAACCATTTCATTGCTAAAACCCACTTTGAACACTGCATTTCAAAGGAATATAATAACTTTTTTTAAACAAAAATGTTTCAAAAATGTGAGCACTGCAATGGCACTACTCTGTTCGATTCAATGCTCTGAACAAAGAGCTCACTGCTCTGTAGAGGCTTAGTCAAATGTTCTGAATTGTGGACATAAAGAGATACCTCACTCCACACTGCACAGGATATCCTTTCTTGTAGAAAATAGTTTAACATTTAGAGAATTAGCAAGAAGGAAAATCTCAGAACAATCCTTTAATTCACTGGTTGGGTAATCAGAGATGAGGTTTCTCAATTTTGGTCTTTTTCACAGTGAATATTCATTTAACCCTGCAAAATGGGAAGAGGCAGTTTGATAGCTCAAGAGTACGGTTACAGTGTAATGCCTGTTTTAGGGAATCTGAGCTAACACTTCTAGGCCATGGGAACATAGAGGTTTTTTCTAGGTTTGTTCAGGGTTCTCTTAACCCATTCCACAGCCTAGATAGATAGGTCTTTTGTCCAACAATCCAAGTCATAAATTCATAAAATTCCATCCTAAAATCAAGTAGGTCATTAACTTTAAACACTCCTCTTGGAATGCAGTGGCAGAGACCCTAATGGTAAGGAGCCATTTTATAACTTCCAGCCTTAATTTATTTGTACTGGTTTATGCACTTTTGCTCATGCACCAATGTTAACTTCTAATTAAATAGATAATTTTCACCCCTAAAGTTTTTTGCCCTTTCCTCCTCAGTGCATTCCTGTTCTTTTCTTACCTTTATTTTTTCTACTGTGGATACTTTCTACCCAGAGTCTTCTTGCCTTAATTTGCAACGCAGGTGCTTTGTTCCATTTATTACTTTGGTGTACCTTTTCTGTGCTGGTTGCAGCTTGAATGAACCATTTTTTGAAGAAAGGTGATTGGACCTGTGTTTTCACCAGGGTCATCTTGTATGATGACTGTAACACATAGCTGTGTCTTTGGGAAATGGCTGTTACTTCCCATTTTTGTATCTTTCCTGGTGCATCCCATGCATGTGTGCATTTGTCATTCCTACATGCTTTTGTTTCCTTCTTTGGACTACTCAGGAAAAGGTCTACTTTTGCATTGCATATCACTGTTTCCTGTTTCTGCTTCTTACTGTGCAGTTGCCTTGAATGTTATAAACCCTCTGCATTGTTGTGCCACTGACATTTGTGTCCCATCCTAAAAAGACTCCAAAAAGACCAAGTTGCCAGACACTGTTATTCCTGTCAGTTCCTAATTTCATCAGGTAGATGAAGCAGAAAAGCAAACAGTCACATGAAGGTCTTCCCAAAGCTCTACCTGAATAAGATTATGGTGGTGAAAAAAGATAACATTTCTATGCAAAAGACAAATACTTCTAAATGGGAAGAAAGGCAGAAGCAATGTGCCACACAGACAGTGGTACAGATGCAAACATGCTCTTAAGATAACATCCACAGTGCTCCACAAAGATGTCTTGGCCTTAAATTGTAGAAAACTTCTACCAACTAAATGGAGAAGTCACTATCCAAGCAGAAAGTGTTCTTCTCCATAGAAACTACAGGGTAGAAATTCTCTTGTGCTAAGTTTTCTTTACAGAATCATTCATTTGGCTTGTTTTAGGCATATTTTCTAAAATTAGATGAACCCTATCCAAGATGCTTTTAAGTATCTTGACTAGCTCTCTATCATCTTTAAAGGGAGTCAGGAATGACTACAAGTCTGGATTTAGTCAAATTTGTGTCTTGTTCCCCAAGACTTGTCAGCTTTCTTTTGACTCAGCTAACTTGTACTTTTGTCAGGCAAGACATGTTCTTACTCTGAAAGGAAAAGAAAAAAAGTTAAAAACTGAACCTATTAAAATACAGTTGCCTCTTTGTCTTTCTCCAGGTCCTCTATGCCTGTCTCCAAGTTTGTGTGTGTGTGTGATCTCAGGAAAAATGGTTTAAAGAAAAATCTTGTTTTCAGTTGAACCTAATGAACATCTAGTCCTTTAAAGAAATCTATTCTGTCTCATTTTATTCTTTCAGGGAAAGGTAGAAGGACACACATACACAAAGGAATATTTTTTTTTTTTTGTGAAGTTGTCTGCTTGCTGTCTTAAGGATGGAGCCATTTTATAAGGCTTTAAAAACTGAAGTATTTGGGCCCATGTTTCTTAAAACCATGTAAATTTGTCATTGTCAACATGTAAATAGATTGGGAGTAGAATAAGATTCAGCAGGTTTGTTCTAACTGTATTGTACCCAAGGAGCTGTTCATCTGTGTTCAGAGCTGACTATGTGCATTTGACAGCAGTCAACAAAAGTATTTAGATGTGGAACACCTACATGGCTTCACATTCAGGTTCTTTGCAGATCCCTTATTTACAGTTTGGAGGCTACTAATATTTCTTTGCATGATGGAAAAAGGTAGATAATGTATTAAAATAACAGTTGGATATTATCATTTGGAACTCATTGTCTATAATTTTTCTGTTAATCTGAGATCTTTAATTAAAAATCCCCAAAAATTCTTAAAACTTGACATACTAAAAGTCTTGTTGACGATTTCTTAAAGGATATTTTTCAATAGAAGAGTAGACAGCTCGATGGTATTTTGGGTAATCAAAATGAGAGTTTTGCTGTTAATTAACCCTTTGCTCTGAAGCTTGAACTATGGTGTGGGGTGTTCTGTAAAAAGGGTAGTAATGTATACATTTTTCAAAATAAATCACATCTCCTGTTGTCAGTATCATGAATCCTAGACCACTGCTAATATTGCATCACTATTTTTCAGAAACATGTTAAAGAAACTCTTACAAGTACTGGAAAAGCAATCTCCCCAGGGAAATACTGTGCTTAGTTTATTTAAGTATGGGGAAATAGGGAGCCATATCTTTCTTTCATGAATGGTATGAAGCTATTTTTACAGAGCTTTCTAAGCCTTTATTGTTCCTATGCTCTCAGGCTTCTTGCTGCAGGTCTTCATACTGCAGGTGTGATTTTTATCTTTGTTTCTGATTCATTACTAAAACCATCCTAATGGGATGTAAATGGGTCATTCAGCCTAAGCTAAATTTTATTGTAGCCATATCGCTTCTTCTGCAGTGTTGACTACAATGAATTACTCTTAATATCTGTCTACAGAAACTTCTAGGCTTATCTTAACCAAACCAGCCTGGGGGCAGGGGGATCATCTCATCTAACATGGACCTTCAGCAACCAACTCTCAGGCATAAATCAGTGTGTTGTCCATCAGTGTCGTACATGAAGGTCTTGAAGGCATTTACTGCCATGCCAGTTGAGATACGAAAGTCCTCATTTTACCACTAGAAAACTGAGGCAAACAAACATGAAGTCCCAGATCCTCAATGGCGTTTAGACCCCTAAAAACCCTAGCAAATCCTTCTACTCTTGGACAACCTAAGACTGAATAGAAAATCTGTAGAACTATTTCTTCCATCCTGTGACTACTGAGATACCCTTCCTGTTTAGGCCCTCCTGAAAGAAAGAAGCAAAGCAAAGGACTCAGCAAGATTCTTTCAGAATAATATTCAAAATTGCTTTGTGTGAGTCTTGAGGTTTTTCAAGCTTGTGTAACAGGTGGTAGTCTTGCTCCAAAGATGAATATCTGCTTGAGGCACACAGACAAGAGTCTTAAAATACTAATCACACACTACCAGCTGCAAGCAATCATACGGGTTTCCCCAGCTCCCTGAAAATTATAACCACAGTGTGGTGGGGTGTGTGTGTCTATTTCTGTCTGCAGAGATATGTGAAAGTGGGTTAAGAGCACAGAGTACTTCTTTCCATATGTATTTGTTTTTCTGTTCAGTGAAGTTTTCATGTAAAAGTAGAGATAAAATATTGTTTTTTTTTAAAAAAAATCACTTTACAAAATATATGAACATCAATTTTCATATTTTTGTCTACCATGTAAGAAAACTTCTGTGATAAGAATTTACCAATGTTTTCCTGTTATTACGTTTTCTGTTCAGAAAGAAAACAACACATAGAACCCTTTGAATGGGTTACTTCTTCACATTCATTAAAGGGTCAATGACTAGACCTGGCATTTGTACAGTGAGAAACCCACACTAGTTTTGGACACATGCCTATAAACCTTTGAGCTGAAATGACAGTGTGTATTTGGGTATGCTACCTCCAACATTTTTCTTTTTCAGAGACTAAAAGTGGCAAAGAAATGAGGGGAGACAAGGAAGCAGGCTAGAGGAAAGAGTAGGAGACTGATCAGTAGTAAAATAAAATGGCTATTATAAAAAATTACCACTTCTGAGTCAACAGAATGGGTTAATGATCATACTTGTCAGAATCAGTGTTAACAGGGATTTTTTTTTTTTAACTTTTATTTTCAATAAGCCATTTTTGCATGGGAACACCCTACAAGACCCTCAACAGTAAGTTCATCCAGAAGTGTTCTAATTAACTGTACCAAATGGTCTGCTATGTTGTCAAGTTAATGCCTTCTATCTGGCTGTTCACTGGCCATCATGTATCATTGTTCAGCGAATGACAGCAGTCAGGTTATTAAAGGTGTAGATATTAAATTAACAACAGTGGTAAACATTGTAGCTGTACTTTGCATCTCAGCAGAGCCAATGAAGTGGATGACACTGAATCCATGCTGATATGCTGCAATGACAGATGGGCATCATTTAACACAATACATCAGTGGGCAACCCACATACCACAGCTGTCCTCCACTAAATGAATTAGACCAGGGTAATTAATCTAAAGCAGAAAGTATTACTAAAGTGGGTCCTAAGCGGAATTAGAAATGAATAAAATATCCTGTTAAAAAAGGGGAGGAAAAAAAAAGAAAAAAAAATGGGCTTAGTGCAGCATGAGTATGGAAGTGATTGCCAAGCATTTTAATTCCACTCACAAAAGACAATGCCCATCTCCTTGTGTGAAGGAGTATATAACAAATACCCTTTTATTCTCTGGTATTTTATCATAATCTCTTTTATCACCGCATGTAACAAGGGGGATAACAACAACAGCAAGGGATCATGACCAAAATGATACATTTGACACAATACTCTAATTCAAGAAAAATCCTATCACCTTTATTACTTACATGAACCACTGATGGAATTATTCCTTGTTACAGATCCTCCACTGATATTGATTGAGCTATTAGACTCCTATGGCATTTTATCTGAGGGATTTCTTACTTCTGTTTTTGGCCAGGGGGTACCTGTAAAAAACCCTACGGTCCTGGTTTCAGCTGGGACAGAGTTAATTGCCTTCCTAGTAGCTGATGCGGTGCTATGTTTTGAGTTCAGTATCAGAAGAATGTTGATAACAACACTGATGTTTTCAGTTGCTGCTAAGTAATGTTTCTACTAAGTCAAGGATTTTTCAGCTTCTCATGCCCAGCCAGCGAGAAGGCTGGAGGGGCACAAGAGGTTGGGAGGGAA
>JANZLQ010000078.1:16021838-16068145 GCA_026212715.1 Elanus axillaris | reverse complement strand
CCCACCCCACAATATTCCTTATAGTGAACAAAAGTCAAGCAAAACTTTGTGAGTTCTCTGCTGTAATATACACAAAATTTTGGGGGGGAATATAGGTGCTTGTCTATGCATACATATATGTCTGTGTAAACCAACTAAGAAAGAAAATGTAAAAATGCAATTATTACCATTTCAGTATTTAAAAAATGAAATTATTTCATTTCACAGTATTGGTATTAATTTAGTTTTATATCAAGAAGTGAGAAAAAAGAAACTTTGGGAGACTGAAAATAGAACTATGTATGAAAATATCACTATAAATAGGAAATGGTACTTTGAAATGAGATATATTTAATTGCTGGGAGAAAACAATGAAGCTTCCTCAGCACAATTGATTTGAAGATAAAATTATACTTAGGTACACCTTCTATGAAAGGTTACCATTGCTTACCCCAAAACTCTCCGTGACAAGGCAAGACATTGTCTGCATTTAACAGCTTTTCAGCAACGCAAGTTGTTGTCAGTAATGTTATCAGACATATTTTGAGTTTATGCCACACGTTAGCTTACCAGTCCATCTTTGATTGTAACTGGTTGGAAATCAGGAGCCAGGAAGAACTGTTTCTTAGAGCAATCTTCCTCAGTAGCTTTCAGCTAGTTACAGCTTTGTTTTGTCACTCAAGCTGTAAACTATAACCTCTGTGGTACATAATCTAGCACCCTGATATCTGTGAGGACACCTACACAAAACAAAGGACTAAAGGACTAGCTTGAATGAATGGTGTCACAGGCTTGGCTCACTGTCCTTATAGTAGATAACCCACCAAACATTTAAGCTAAAGAGGTCACAGAACAACAGTCCTATTCTAACTTGAGGTCATCTATTCTTCTTGGTCATAATAGATTATTTACATCTTTGGATGTCCCCTGTCACTTTGTTAGTACATGATATTCTTAGGTAGCTTACAGTAGTGAGACTCCAGAGCAAATAAACTGGTCCTGTGGTAAGCATTACAGTATAGGCATCACTAATTATTTATTTCCTGCTGTTAAGCAGAAAACAGGCTTGACTGCCCTCACAACAGCTGCAGCATTACAATGTTTGAAACACTATGAACTTTATGTACTAGCTCTCCTGAAGAGCTCTGGGGGCAATGGGTATTACAAGCAGGTAGACTAGTTGTCAGAAGAGCCTTCTGAAGAGTCCTAGTGCATCAGCAGCAATTAATGCAGGTGGTATTTTAGACAAGGGAGCTAATGAGCTTTAATATGCATGCAGGTGAGGGAGTGCTGAATCAGTAGAGCCATTAATGAACCTATGACAGCCTAATTAGCTACAATTTAAAATCTATGGAATCTAATCAGAAGAGCTGAACACTGCTGCAAATCTGTGTATGAATGAGTCTTTCTAAATACTCCAATCTGTTGCTTAGTCACTGATTGATAGTAATTGCTTTTTTTCCTCTATTGTGTATAGGAAAATGCCCAATTTTGTTCTGATAGAGGAGGACACAACATTGAAGTTAAATGCCTGAGATGTTTGACTGCTTCAGTTTTAATCAGGAGATGTTTAAAAAAAAATCAAAGTAAAATTAATTTCCAGCTCTGAGTATAGATGATTAAAAATACACCACTAACTTTTCATGTATTTGGCTGGCAGAGATTATATGCTAGTTAATCAACTCCAAATAGCTTATATGAAATTAAAGATAGAACTACAGCTGAAGTGGCATAAAATACACATATTAATATAAGAAGTTCTTTATATAGGAATTTTATTAAACTCCTTAGATTAATGATTTTTAATACAACCAAAAAATAATTTTCCTATAAAACGAGAACAATAATACCTCATGAATGTTGTTATTAAAAACCTCAAAAATAACAAGAAATCTATTATGAAACATTATATTTTCCTTTTCCAAAATCACTATGGGAAAAAGAGTATTTGATAGTGCACAGTAGGGGAAATACACAACAAAACTAAAGTATATGTCCAATATTCTCAGTGAGATATGAAGTGTTCTTAATGAAGGTTTAAATACCTGAAATACTATGAAATTTTCCTTGTGCTGAGGGCTCTGGTCCTACTACTTTATGCAGATGAAATCCCATAAGAATTTTTCTTTACTAGCCAGCTAGCTATCTCTTGCAATAGTACAATAGGCAGATATATATTAGATCAGTGAGTAGGAAGTTGCTGAAGAAATGGAGATGACTTTTTTTGGCTCAATCCACCTATCCTTGGCATCCTTAGTAAACATTACTGTACTGATTATGGGTATTAATATGAATCTACAGCAAAAAAAAAGACACATGGCTAACATTTTAAGTCCTAGTGTTCTGTGTCACTACTGACATTTTCATATAGACACAAAGTATTTGAAAACAGAAAACATGCAAATTGGTTTTCAGTCATTGCTGATGCCCATTGGCTTGGAATTGCTATCTATTGAAGCCTGTGTGCACCGCACCTTGACCAGAAGAAAGAAGGGGGGGGGGGGGGAGGAGGAAGTTAAAGACAATATACACTTTAAAGATTGCTTCTTTCTTCACAGGATTCCATGGTAATTGAGACCACCTGATGCTCTCAAGGTCCCAGCTTCCCTTCCTTACCACCCTACAGGTGAATTAGGCAATACCAGGGGGAAAGTACTGTATAGTATTTCTAAGGAGGAGCTATCAGCTCTGTTGTTTGCTTTCTCCACTTCCTTAAAGTGAGTTGATTTCAAGTAGAAATTGGTCAAGAAAACAAACTGCTTTGTTAATGATTTTAAGCTTCCTCCCCATAACTTATGTGAAGTCTCTGTTTTCCAGAGTGAGCATAAAGAATTGCATTTTCAGCAAGGCAGCCTTTATTGAAAGGAGGTCTCATACATTTTCTCCAAGATGTTCTACAAAGGTTCATGAG
The DNA here is from genome assembly GCA_026212715.1 of Elanus axillaris. Lineage (NCBI taxonomy): Eukaryota > Metazoa > Chordata > Aves > Accipitriformes > Accipitridae > Elanus > Elanus axillaris. The sequence goes on along the minus strand of JANZLQ010000078.1, from coordinate 16,065,255 downwards.
AAGCCAGTGAAAAAAGGCGCTATTGAGACATCTGCTACCTGACAGACTCTTGGGGACAAACACAGGCTTCAGGCTAGGTGTGGCCTTTGAGTAGTTGTTTGTGAATATCTTTTGGATCAAGGCATGCTGAGTGATGACATCTCTTAACAATTCTGAATGAAGAATAACACTGGGACAATTGCAGTCTGATCGCAGACAAATCGGACAGAAGAAATGGTGAAATTCATTGAACAAATAATTTGCTGAGAATTATTTCCTTGGCTGTAATCATCACTGCCACTCACACGAGGAATTTGCTGAAGCAGCAACACCAACTTTACTGCAAATGAACTTTATTTCTGGTGTTATGTTTTTTTGAGATCATAAATAAATATTGAAGTCTGATTTCACATATCCCAACTGCACAATTTTCTTGTTTTGACAAAGTGAACAGCCACATCTCAGTAGGTTCCATTTTATACACATTTTTTACCTTGTAGTTCTAGTTATTGAATTATACAGCAGGAGGAAGAAATAAATAAGCATGGGGCCTGATCCTGAAGCCTTTATTCGTGCAAATAGGAACTTTGCTTGAATTTTGTATGCAGAATCAATCCTTAAGAGGTTCACTATATTTATTTTAGCTTTCTCTAAAGTAGTGAAATGTTTTAATTTCATGGACATATATGTTATAATAACCACATTGTCACACAGTAGGCTTCAGTTGAGATTCATCTTTCTCTTAGTTCTTTTTGCTCTTTATGATTATATATATACACACATATATCTATTTATATTCACGGAGGAATTTTCTGTGTATAATGTGAGTTTATATTCCCTGGTTTTGCAGTAATGCTACTTAGAAAGCTCATCATTATTGCTAAGACCACAAATATAGTTCATGTCATTTTTTTCCAGTCTCTTTTTCTGCAGACAAAACAGAAGCCAGCTTTTTATCAGTGTGGTCAAAATTTCCTGGGCCACATCAAGAATGAGAGTCCAGGGCCTGAGTGCTCCTGGCTCCAGTGGGGAAAGGCAGGGATACCTAGAATAAATATTAGAGGAACATGTCTGAGGGTAAGGCTTTCCTGTTCTTATTACCACAGAAAAGCTGATGTGTGGGAATACAAAGGAGTACTGCTGGGAGAAGTCATGGAGTCTGACTTTTCTCTTTATTCTGTATCAGTAGGCATGGTGGCTTTCCAAGGCTTGACATGGATAAAGCAGGTAATGGATCTACATCTACTGGAACACAGCAGAATCACTGCATCCTTTGCTGCCCCAAGCGTATTCATAAACACAGGAGAGGCTTCAGGTGATCTAGATAGCAAAGGAGTTCTCCGGGTTGACAAACCTAGCTCACACTGGTGGGACAAAAATCCTGGTGAGAGACTTAGAGCTTGAGTATTTATAAGGATGAGGTTCATTTTACTTGCATATGCAGCAATGCCCTGGAACAAACATCCTGAATGCTCTATCTTAGTGTGGCAAAAGTATTTGGTTGTTATTTATTTGTAAAAATAATTAAACCATGATCTATGGGGCTAAAAATATATCCAAGCTTACAAAGTCAATGGCAAAGCCAAGTTGATAGTAAAAGGACTGACTCCGTTGTCACTTCCACCACTGTGTATCAGACCACAGAACCAACCTCACTGACGGCAGTGGAATGACGTAGTATGTTATAGCAGAATGAAGCCCCGGTGTGCTCCCACCTGGTCATTAAGCAGTCCTTGGCTTCTTTAAAGATATTGTGTTCCACGCAACTTTGGGTACCACCCTCATACACAAATATGACTGAAACGTACTGCACAAGATGACAGATTACCAGTGAAAATGGTGACTGGGCTGGAAAAGAAACTTTTAGAACAGCTCTATCATCCTTTTGAAAACAGACTTGCAAGATATCATTTAAAATATAATTTAAAGAGATCAGCTATGAAAGATGGTGATCTTACTGATGTTTAAACTTGAGGTAGCAGGGACCTCTCACATGCTTCTGTTTGAATGTATATTGGACATGCTTGTTGAATGGGGCTAGGGAATGTGACATTATGAAGAATGAAACCATTGGTGAATAGAGCTGTCTTTTATACTTCACTAATACAATGCAAGCTATATAAAACTATTTTAAAAGGACTTTATTTTTCCTTGTTTGAAAATATCTTTTTGTCTTTATTTTCACACAGTGGAGATTTTACTTTTTATAGTGTTTCCTGCTGGGGCATAGTTGAATAAATTTATTTTAAGATGGTTGGTAAACTGTTTTTTTTTCTGTACATCTCTGATGATGCATTTTTTAATAAATCATTTTTAAGGTGGCTGTTTCAGTATTTTTCCTTTTATTTCCTGCTGTGGAGATGAGGGCTTTAATAAACAATTTTTTGAAGTGGCTATTTTTATTTGTTTTTTTCTCCTGTATCCTGCTGTTACAGTGCTGTAAGCTTGTTACATGTTCATTTGTTTTAAATAGCTGCTGTTCCTTGGTTTTTTAGAAATGATTCTTGTACATTAGCTTTCATTTTGAGAATTTCCTTCTTTCTTCTAAATAAAATGGAATAGGAAAAAGGCAGTGGAACAGAGTTTAAAAAAATGTTAGTATTACAATTCACAGGAATAACTAACCTGAGGGCTTAGTTATAATACCATGTAACCATTCCACACCAAGTTACAGTGTTAACCACTAATATCTTCAGGCTTGTCACATCTGAAGTAATTTTACTAAGTTTAAGCTCATGATAATTACCTTGGTGTAGTTCATAACAGATCAAGTGCTTACATGGAGCTATGACAGTTCATCTGATCCATGGTAATGTTTCAGGATGTGCTAACTCAACCATGGATTTGAATGCTGATCTCCGTGTAGCAAATAGTAAATGCAGTCATAGTGAAACTATTCCTAAATTTGAGCTCTGTTGATTACTCCCTTGTCAATATGACAATTTATAGAAATGTTGACATATTTTGTGTTGATTTAAACAATGTTTTTGAAAACGTGACCAGTTCAGTATTTAATTTTGTAGTAAGAGTTATATTCATCCACAAATAAAAATGGACATAAAAGGGTCAAATAATTTGGAATATAATTCAATATTACATGTGAATTGGCAATTAATATGTATTTTGGGTAGGAATAAAAAGCAGAAAAAGGCAGGGTTTTTTCTAAAGAAAAAATTGTTTCATGATTTATCAGAGAAAACAGTTAAATGAGAACTCCAGTATTCATTCAGTCCCACTAGGACACTACCAGGATTTTTTCAGTAGCAGACCAGTGCTGTCAAGCGTAGAACCACTAGGAGAATGAATAGGACAGCACAGTGAGATCAGAATGCTCATCTGAGTAAGGGAGAACTAGAGATATACAATTATGAAAATAAGGGAAAACCATATAGATTTGGAAAGGTTTCATGCCAGTCAACATAATAATCTAGAGGGTTGATATGCAGCTGAAGCTAAACATTTGGCTCTCTTCATAGTCTCTGGACATTAACAAAACAAAACACAGAATAATCTCAGAAGTGTGTACATAGCCTAACATGAAGTTGTAGCCTAACAATTTCTAATACCTGTCTTAGAATGGGATGGTTACTCTCCAGAGGCATCTCTCATTACAGAGAACACCTGGACACTTAACTTCTGAACAAGTGAATTTATGTGAGGCAAACCCCATCTTTTAATGCAGTGAACCTGGAGGCCTTCCATGAGAAAAAAGAGCAGTTAAAGTGACTAGTGCTGTCTAAGGCCACATATTAGATTAGGTCCATCTTCTATGTTGTGGTCATACTGGTTCACTGAATATGAATGAAGTTCTGGCAATACTGAACTGAACAGAAATTTCAGTTTAGTCAGTGTTAATAGTTGTTTTAGATGGTCACTCTCACTGCCAGTTTCTAAGGAATAGCTTGATTCAACTGGCTTCTGCTTCTCTGATGAGCTGTAGCTTATGATGGACTGTAGTTTGACTATTGAGGATGCATAGTTTGTTTTTATCCCCTACATAAATAGTTATTGTGTAATATATAAACAAGTCCTTGAACAGAAGTAGTCATAAACAGCACAGTGATCTGTCCTAACAACAAGTCTTCAGGCAGTAATTCTGGCCAGAGAAGATTAAGACAGAAAGGAAACTCCCTCACTGCTTGCCAGATACTACACAAAGACTTTGAATCAGAACATAAACATCAATACTCCCTGTCTCAGGGGTACATTCTTGCAGGCTAAAAACTTGAACAACTATAGTTCAATTTATTGATCCCTGCCCTAGTTCGGCATTGTGTTTTATCTCTCTAAAAATATATTTACCTACGGATTAAATCATACAACGCACTGAAGAGAAGACACCTGCTCAGATACTCCTGTATTCATCTGTTCATATTTCACTACAGTGGGGTTTCAAGTTCTCTGTACAGTGCGGAGAGCTGAAAAAACAGTTTTCTTTTAAGAAAATGGTATGTTGTCCTAAAACGTGATCACAGAACTGGCTTGGGGAAGATAGCCAAAGCTTTGCCTCTTATGTACAAAACAGTCTTCATAATTGCTACTTTGTATTTGCAGAGAATTTGAAGAGTCTGTGAAAATAAAGTACTTTTAAAAGCATTTATTAGCCTTACTTTCCAGTTTAATTCCTATCCTCATCAAATTAACTCCTCCAACTCATTTAATGCTACATGGTCTGTAGGTAAATGAAAGACATTTGTCTGTTTATCTGGCCTTTTTCATGAGCACAAAAAATGCTTATTAATTCCATTTATGTGTAAATTCTGGCATTAAATTAATGTAGATTGAAAAGTGGCTTCACTTGTTGACCAAATCCTGAGGTGATTAAAGTAAAATTCTAACTCAAGTCTGAAACCATTTATTTTCATTACAAACAGTGCAAAAGTTTGTGTTTCCCAATCACTACAAGAGGAACATTTCTACTGACATCTTAAGAGTAGAACAGCTGGAGGCAGAAGGGGAGTGAGAAAGAGTCAGTGATAAGATTGTTCCACCAGAAGACCCTCATCTTCAAAATAAGAAGTGTCAAGAGACAGTTTGAAAGTCAAATAATCTGCTAGAAACTTCATTTAAATTAAAGTTCCAAAAAAGAAAAGGTTAAATAATTCTTCAAAGCTAAACATACTGTTCAGGATAAATTCTTCTTGATCTCTTCTTAGCCTGAGCTGAAATGCAGTGATTTCTTATGTGGGCCTCAGTCCCATGCTAATTCCCATCTTTTGGTCTATAAAATTTCTTGGTGCTTCATAAAACCGTGTTTTCCATGTCTTTATTTTGTGATTAAGTTATTGGCAGAATCTCAATTTGTTTTGTGTTAGCCTACCTGCTTATACTTATGAAATAAAGTGTTAGTTATTAATTATAATTGTAAGACTCCGCAAATTATTGTATTTTTTGCTATGTTATCAACAGCTAGGCGTATATAGGGCATGAATGCATATGCTTTGATTCTATAGGAAAACAAGAAAAAAAAAAGCCTTATTGGGGAAAATGGGAAAAAACAGGTGCTTGAATATTACTGTGATAGGCTGTGGTACAAATGGCTGATTACTGGAGATCAGAGTCTGTGTCAAATCAACTTTCTCTGACACTTTTAAAATTTGCTTTGTTTTTGTGTAGCATGAGCATATTGCTTGTTTGGGACAAGATATTTTGATATCATTTTTGATCACAAAGAACCATTTATTCTAGACTATGTGGGAAAAGTTATCAATGTATGAAAGAAACATTTTATGGACTTACTGAAATATTGAAGCTGTGAATACTGCCAGAGATCTGATTAAAAATATCAAAATTTTTCAAAGACTGGAGCCATCATTGCAAAGCAAACAAATTTGAGCCACTAATAATACCAGGCATTACCTTGTGCTGCCTCTATCTTTCTTTTTTATTTTTTGCCTCACTTGAATATGAAGATATCCTGTGTGATTGAACTATCGAGTACTGAAGAGTCAGCATTGCTGCTGCATTTGAAAGAGCTACATTGAGAACTTTATTATGCACATCTGAAAAGCAAAATCAGTAATTACAAACAACTTACAGGACAGCTGAATGTAGTTAAATCATTTACTTGCAATACACCCACAATCTTAAAATGCTTTAATATATAAAAACATATTCAGCAGCTGCAGTGCTTTTATCTGACAGGCACTTTCTCTTAAGCTTACGGAAACTCTTTTTTTTTTTTTAGGAAGGTGTATATGTTCCTCTATAAGCAAAATGTAACCACAGGTGAAAGCACATCTGTCTGCTTGATAGTTCCTTGAAGCTACTCTGATCATAGCCAACAGAGCAGAGAACTGTCTAACATAATGCAGACAGTGTTCCCTTTATCATCTTACAAACTACTGTACAAGTTGCCTATGTGATCCTAAGGGAATAATAAGGCTGTTATGTCAAAATGAACTGTTGAAATATCATTAAAACATACTACTATCAATGGATAAGAGAAGTCTGAAGATACAGATGTAATCGCAGATGTGTAGATGCCGCTACATATCTCTCATCATGTCTACAAATGTCTGGTTATCTCTGTATCTCCAGCCTTCTCTCTACATATCTGAGTTTGGAATTTTATTGGAAGTCGTAAGAACCAGGGGACTCATATACCATTCACATGGGAAATGTTTGGGTAGCAAAAAGTTAGGAATATTTTTCTATGAATAAATGTTGATTCTTATATCAGTTTTAATGCTGAATTTTTTCAGTATCATGTACTGGTGCCTTCTCTGAGGGATACTTACTTCTGTTTTAAACTCAAGCCTCTGAGCTCTTTGAAATGTGTGGTTATGCAGGAAGTAACCTGCTGGTGGCTTTGAGACTTAAAGCCAATAACCTTGGGTGATCCTACATCTGCCTTTCAGCTAACAGTGTACTCTGAAGTAGAGCTGCATTAGCAGCTGTAAATTCAATCTCACTGTAGTTTAGCCACTCTATTCTTCTTCACTGATAATTACACCATGGGAAATAACTATTTAAATGGAATGCTGTGCTACGATTACATTTTTCAAAAACTGATTACAACATACAAGACAGTTTTCAATTTAAACTTCCAAGTTTTAATTCAGAACAACTTTATAGTAACAATTGAGACCTGTGAATGTACAGACATTAAAGTGAGGCAACTTACATTCCAGTTATTTGTACTGCTTCTTTATAAAAATATTTCTAGTATTTCTGAAGATTAAATTCTGCCAACCAATGACTAATCGTCAGAGCTGGGTAAACATTTCATAATGAGCAATTTATTTGAAAACCTCTGCATTTTTAGTGAGCTACACACATGCACGTTTAAAATTTCTTAAACTACATCCTGATATCCAGATGTTAAATTTCACCTTACTTTACAACTAAATCTCTGTGGCCATACCAAAACTCTGGTATGGTACTCTGTGAGGTAAATGTTTAGAATTGCCTACAGGACTGACTTATTTTCCTGACTTATGTGCCACATGCCCAAGAGCCAAATTATTCTGTTTAGCCAAGAGACAGAAGATTCTTACTGCATACCCCAGGCACTTGCCAATACTCTGGGAGCAATTCATAGAGGTATTCACCAAAAATTCCCAGTGATTCTAGCATTCTATTCTAGGATGAGATTAGCCTAGGCTTACGGTTGGGACCAGGGAATAACTTGATGATACTTGCCTTAATTACTGCTGCTGGATCACTGCCTTCTGCAGTCAGGTATTCAGACCACCAGAGTCCTGAGATGGGAGGTGATGGGAGAGTTTTAGAGTCCAACAGTTGCAGCTTTGCTGTCCTGATACATTCAGTTAAAATGTTAAATCTGGGTTCATTTGAATCCATTTCTGGTTGCTAAACAGAGGGATGTAACATATATAATCATGGCAATGAACCATGAAGAGAATAGTTATTCTGTAATGTTAAGATTTGATACATTACTTTAAAGTGATACTTTCACTGTGAAAGACACCTTAAAGTCACATTTATTGTCTTACCTGATTTTAAAAAAGTATCTCTTTAGATACCATAAGCAGGAATGTATTTGGTTTTACTTATGATGATAAAAGTTGTTTTTGAAAGATGACTCAAAAAAAAAAGATTATTAGAGGAATGAAAATTAAATGGTAAATACAATCAATGACAACTACTTTCTGAGAATTTCTGAAACTTTCTGAGTTTAGTCATTCTCCACATTACTACATAGATAAGGTCTATGGTAGTACAGTTATGAATTTATTCTCCTTTCACTTGAATTACGTTACTGACTTCAGTGGAGTATTCCTTGGTTTATACCACTGTGAAAAAAGAACTGGCCTGATGTATCAGTTTTTACCATCTCATTGCATGGCAATTTATTAATTGTAACTGTATAACATTTTGTAACAGTTTGGTAGGTTTAGTAATTATTTTGTATCTAATCACCAAAATATTATAAAGGATTGGATATAATAACCTTCATACTGATTAATCAATTGTTAATGAGAAGTGGTATTTTTCCACAAAAAAAAGGGGAAAGAAGTATTTTATTTTTATAACTATACATAGCAGAATAATGTATTATCTTTGGCTTGAGCACACTGATAGATCATTTCCTATTTATCTATGATGATATGCAGTCTCAGGTAAAAAACCCAAAGAAATTAAAATTAAATAGAGGTACAATGTAAACTCAAACAGCGAGCAGCTGTTCTGTGAAAAGTATGACTACAATACCATTATCAGTAAAAAAGGTCATGGGCTTGATTCCTTACCCTTAACAGACCAATCTGACCAAAGCCATCTGTGTCAAATCCTCCAGGCAAGGATATTTTATTGTTCAATGGCATTTGTCCAGTCAGCAGTGAAATGGGTACCAGCAAGAGCCAAATAAAGCAACAGATCACTCATCAGATATCCTGGAGACCTTCTGGCTTAGGGGCATTCCTCAGTAGGAGATTTTCACCACTTGCCTGTCATAACACAGCATGCATGGGTCCATTTGTAAAAAAACCACATTCATTGCAAAAACTACTCTGAGTGAGGCTGCTATTGTGTATTGTAGCAGAGAATCATCATCATCAGCCCCATTTAAGCAGTTTCAGGGGAATAGGGCTTTACAGGTCATATGTAAAAATAATAAAAAATTATCTTTATGGAGACTTTCTTGAAGTTAAAAGGGACAGTGAGCAAGGTACTAGGCAGGAGTTCTCCAGTAAACCACGGAGAGGCTATGGTCATCATAACTATATTTTAATATTCAAAATATTTTCTCTTCACAGCTGGGAAAAAAACTGAATATATATGGTTCTTCTGAAAAGGGACATGGCATGCCATTATAGTGCAGTGTTTTCCTTGTTTATCTAAGGACAAAGCTGAGGAGCAAACTAATTTGCCAAAAGTAAGGTGAGAAAATATTCTTCCTCAAACTGATGTTCCTCTGTAGCTTACCCACACAACATAAGGAAGAAACATGAAAATGAAAGTAAAGCCAGTGCTGAAAGTTAAACTGAATACACTGATGTAAACAGAATCATTTAAAAGGATATACACTACAGGTTTCTATTGTGAAACAGGTGTTGGTCTTCTACTGTTAAAAAAGCTGTGAGTTAATTATGCTATGGAGTAATGAGGATGTTAACCAAGACTTTGTTTCCACTACAGCTGATTACATAGCTTCCAGCATCCTAATAATAGTGCACTCTGAAAAATCTAAAAAATATCAAATTACCCAAATTATCCTCAGAAAAATTTATCTCTTTAAATAGGCACATAACAGTAGAAGTAGTTAAAAAATGAAGGGAAAAAATCAAATAAAGCTGCCAATTTGAATGAGTTCTCAGAAGTATATTATAAGCCATGCCCCCTGCCTCAATTCTTTTTATGACTGGTTTAATTTTCTTCCGCACAGGAGCTGGATTTCACAATATGCCTGCAAGGTCATTTAAGAGGCAAATGTCTGAGCCATAGATTTCTTCCCTCCCACCCACTAAGTATGGAGACATGATTGCCTTACCCTAGGAAAGGTAGTCTCTTACACTACTTCGCAAATATTTAATGGGGTTTACACTGGGACAATAGTCTTTTGTTATTATGACTGTAAAAGGCACAAAGTGCCAGTAAATTTTGGTACTTTTTGCTAGAATTCATATAATTCTTTCAACAGATATAGAAAAGACATTTGTCTGGATTGAGGGGCTTTATTTATTTATTTTCAAAGCACTACATGTCTGGCACATGCCTTGTGGTCTACTGGTAGAAAGTTCATATCGGTTTTCTTGCTTATCCCCTCCCCACTTCAGGATGAGTCTCAGTCACTCTTAAGGCTACAGTCCTAAAAGAATTGTCATCTAGATTCAACACAGTAATAGGTAACACACATCAGAAAGGGAACCAGGAATCTGAGTGTGATGTGTCAGCTCCAATAACAGCATGAGGGGAAATTTTCGCATCGCCAAATGGGAGCACACTGTAGAAAGGGCCAGCTCACATCAGCTTAGCTTGTAATTGCCTAAAACTAGCAAACAAAGAGAATGAGACTGTATTTTTAATTGCAACCACTCTCCTAAGACTGCCTGTAAGTGTACTTGATCTCCTTATCAACCTTCTTGAACTTTTCTGAAAGTCAGGTGCAAAAAAAACCCTTTCAAAGGCACATAAAACTATGCTTCTGAAAGAAAACAGAATATATATTTGAACAGCATGTATCATCAACTATTTTTATAGAATAATTTCATATTGAACACACGCATTCAAAACTTGAGTGCTGTTAAGCCTCATGAGATTTGGGCCAGAGGACAGTAGAATATATTGGAGTATAACACTTTCTACTCCAAGTTACCTAACAAGGAGAAAGAAATGCAAAAAGTGGACTGGATCAGAGAGTGAGTACAAGGTAGTTTTAAAAGAAAAGCTTTTTTTACCATATGGGTGGTCAAGCACTAAAACAGATTTCCCAGAGAGTTAATGAAATCTCCCTCTTTGGAGATATTAAACACTCAACTGGACATGGCCTTGTGCAACCTACTCTAACTGGACCCAGTCCAAATGCAGTGGGATTAGGGGTGAGATCTGGGGTGGAAGGAGTAGGCTACATGATCTCCAGAGGTCCCTTACAACCCAAATTGTTCTGTGATTCTAAGACTAAACATGACTCTCCAGTTCATTGTTCAAGATAGTTACTTAGGAAGGAGCAATCCTGAGTTCTAATTACTGCTCTCTAATTTCTATTTAAATTAAAATATTTGAATAAAAAATATACATTCAATCTAAAACTAGAGAAGAAAGCAGGACAGAAGTCTCCATATCAGTGGAGTGGACTAAAGTTTTTGTCCTAATCTCTCTGGTGTAATCATTTAAGAAAAATCAAAGGTGATATCCTAAAATAACCTTAAATGGGAAAGAAGGATGCTTGCATAAGGAGATGAAGACTTCAGGTTCAAATCTCCTTCAACAGACCTGACTATTCATATACTTGTTAATTGTTCTAGCCACTGGGTATGTAGTGAAAGGGGAAAAGTAAATTACCCATTATTTTTTGAGGCCTCATTTTGTACATCGGTTCTAAAAAAAATTGCTGCATTTGGAAATGCAGGAGAAACAGTTAGGGCAATAGTCTGACAATCTTGATGGAATCTAGACATGACATATGGCACTTGCTTGCTTGGCACTATCAATCTTTAAGCATTCAGAGCAGCAGAATTTTATAGCAGGAAAACTCAAAACTTCTTCCTGTTACTTGGTTCATGATGGTTACTCAGATTTTCCTGTATTTCATCCGGTACTGAAAATACATCTAAACTATTTACCATTAGCAATTTTAATATTTTAATTAATACCTTCTATTAGCCCCACAGCTCTTCTTCATTTAACTGGTTGCTTGTTCAGCTTATTCCTCTTGCATTAATCAGCATTTTTGCCTTCCTAATTGTTTCCCATATGGCCAGTATCAAATGATAGACCCAAGTTATCTGCGGCATATATTTTCTCTGTGTAGAAAGCTAGTAACTTGCTCAGAAAAAACTGCCAAGTCTGTCTGTCATGATGTCTCTCTAGTAGATCAGTATTATCTTTTATGTTATTTTTCTATTTATCTTAACTCTATGTGGACCTTTGTTGTACAATACATTTTAATATCTTGCATGGTAGAGAAATCAGATGGCTCATATTCTGTTTCTTAAATACTGGTACTATATTGTCATTCCATTACAACAGTGTTGCTAACCTGACAAATATTTTAAACCTTTGTTACTGAGTCTTTGATTTCATGTGATAGTTATTTCAGAAATCTAGTATGGTCATCACCTTGTGCCCATGCTCAAGTGTATTAAGGACTTTGAATTTTCTTTCACCTGATGATAAGAATTTCTGTTTCTTTAAACTCATTCCTATTAGCCATCTCATGATGTCCTCATAAAAAAAAAAAAAGAAAAAGGTAACTAAATTAAATTTATTATCAGTGCAATATTCTCTTTGTATGCCTTACTTCTTCAGCCTCATTCCCTATCATTCATGTGTCTAACAGTTTTGTTTGGTTCAGAAATTTTTTTAGTAATTTTACACCCCATGGACTTTATAAAACAGCTTTCTTTGCTAATGATATATTTTCCATTCATAAGGGATGAGAACATTCTCAAAGAATTTAAAGGATATACAAGTTCTTTAGGGTTTAAAGTAATTTCCAAGAGTTATAATGCAATAACTCTGATTACAGTAAGTCTGAGAAGTGTAATCTTAGTATATAACCTTTCAAAACAGTGAAAAGGGCTTTGAATATTTGCAACTGAAATTAATATCCAATGTGCAAGATTTATACAACTGGAGTTTTATCCCATTTGTAAATATTGCTAAGGGATTTCCTAATGTTACATACTTTTCTTCTTAGCTCAAAACATATTGTGATTAGTATTGAAGGAATATGACAGTTCTATTCCAAAGCAAATTTTAAGGCACCAAAAATGTTTTATTCTTCCTTAGAATAAAACCAGATACTTAAAGAAGTGAGAAAACAGAATTGTCTTAAAGCAAAACCACACTCATAGTTAGCATAATGGAAGAGACACTGAGCAAGAACATGCTAGATGCAGGACATGTTTGTGCTCAGACTTCTTCCCATTACAATTTTTCATGCCAGGTTTCTCCAAATCAGACTGAGGAGAGACTTGAATCTAAGCTTTCTTAACTCCAGGCAAAGGTATGCACACAACATATTAAACAGAATTGTTATAAGGTATGCAAGTGCCTGATTTTCTTATAAGTGTGTATATCCCAGTGTACTCTGGGATGTGTACGTCTTCAAGGCAAGTCTATACATAGCCAAAGCCTAATACCTGTAAAGCAATGTGCTAGGGTGATATAATTTATTGGGTTTGAATGGTTTCAAATTGAACCCTTTGGGTCATTTCAGCAATGAAAAATATTCCAGTTATAGCTTGAATTTATTGAATATGTAATATTTAATTTAATTTTCAGATGGAAAGTAACTTTTTCCTCAAAATGAAATATTACAGAAGGTTTTGAGAAAAATATATTTTCTCTCAGAAACTTGTTCATGTGGTGTTTTCCTCATCATCTTTAACACAAATTACCTACTAAGGTGTTTTTTTTCCATTGAAATCAATAAGGAAATTATTAACAACTTAATTGTTATAATTTCTCAACCTCTTTTTTTTCCATGACTTCCTATACTGACCTTTGAACACGTCTATATTTCTTGCCACCTAATATTATTTATTTGTGTTACAGTGGTGTCCACTAGTTTCAAAGTAAAACTGGACTTGCATTGTATTGGACACTTCACTGCTGTACAAAAGAATTTTGCATTTGGAAAGTTACTCTTAATATGGCAAAGGCAAAAGACAGTCAGTAAAGTAGGCACAGAAGACTTGCTAATCACCTGCAGAGTCTGTGGCAGTAGAGGGTAGAGAAATCAGGCCAGGAAATCAGTATAATATTCGATAGAATACACTTTACTATTTGTAACGCTATTTCTTGGCACAGAGAATGTGCACTAGTGCTGGTCATAGCTGCTAATTCTTCACTTTTGCCAGTGCTGAAGTGCCCAGACATGGTTGAATTTGTTCTTCCCAACCTCATTCACAACAGTGAAACTTTGGGGGTTTTTTGAAAGAACTTCAATTACAACAAGGAAAAGCAAACAATATATAGAAAAAAATTCCACCCCACCAGAGTCAGGATAAGGTTCATATTGACATAAATAGACACAACTGGGTCAACACTCAGCTTTTTTGAAAGATCCCACTTTTCAGATGATGTGTGAACAAAGGAGAATTTTGTTTCTAAGCTGATAAGTAGTGAATCACAATAAAAACAAAAGAAAAAAAGAGACAAAACCAGTCTAATAAAAAACAAAAAGCATTTTATGAACAAAATTGAGTGGATCTGTTTAAAACAAAGTTTATAATTTCAGTAATTGTGCTCTGGAACATGTTTTTATTTCTGTTGATATGTGGCTTTGGTTATGTGCAGCTGAGTGTCTGCTGACCTGTGTTGAGAGGATTGTAAAGAAGCATTTGATAAAAACCACTTGAGGCTTTTGTTACCATCCTTCCTATAAAACTCCAACAGGAAAACCTGAAGTTTTCAAATGCAGTAACTAAAGTGGAAATGGAGACCTACTGTTCAGCTCTCATTGACTAAGATGATGTAGATTCAATGTATCAACAGAAAAATGTTACTGTGTTGTCCGGAGTGCAATGGTTAACATTCACAAAAGTTCCTAAATTGTATACTATTTCAAAGACATCTAAAATGCAGTTGTCGTGACACCCCACATCCCTAATTATCTTAGAAAGATTTTGATTTGTAATACTTATCTCTGTCTTAATGACAACATAATGACAAGAACAGAAGTGTAAAAAAGTGTTTCTAGTGGTCTGTATGTTCTTGGTAGTCTGTAAAAAATGTAACATACATAGAATTTACTAATACACCTTGGCAGGAAAATTCTCTGAACATATAACTTGCACCCTGCATTTTCTAGCCACTTTGTATCAGGTTTGTGTGGCAAGGTTTTGGTAGCAGGGGGACAACAGGGTGGCTTCTGTGAGAAGCTGCTAGATGGTTCCCTGATGTCCAACAAAGCCAATGCCAGCCAGCTCCAAGACAGACCCACTGCTGGCCAAGGCTGAGCCTACTCATGATGGTGGCAGCACCTCTGGGACAACAAATTTAAGAAGGGAATAAAAATTGCTGTGACACAGAAAGTGCAGCTGGAGAGAGGAATGAGAACACCTGAGAGAAACAACTCTGCAGACACCAAGGTCAGTGAAGAAGGAGGGCAAGGAGGTGCTCCAGGCATGAGAGTAGAGATTCCCTGGAGCCCGTGGGGAAGACCATGGTGAGGCAGGCTGTCCATCCCCCTGCAGCCCATGGAGGTCCATGGTGGAGCAGATATCCTCCTGCAGCCCGTGGAGGACCCACGCTGGAGCAGGTGGATGTGTCCAAAGGAGGCTGTGACCCCATGTGAAGCCAGCACTGGAGCAAGATTTCTGGCAGGACTTGTGACTCTCTGGAGGACCCACACTGGAGCAGTCTGTGTCTGAAGGGCTGCACCCCTTGGAAGGGACCCACACTGGGAGCAGTTCATGAAGGACTGCAGCCTGTGGGAAGGACTCACATTGGGAAGTTCGTGGAGAACTGTCTCCCGTGGGAGGGACCCCATGAGAGAGTAGGGGAAGATTGTGAGGAGTCCTGTCCCTGAGGAGGAAGGAGCAGCAGAGACAATCTGTGATGAACTGACCACAACTCCCATTCCTCATCCCCCTGTGCTGCTGGGGGAAGGAGGTAGAGAAAATTGAGAGTTAACTTAAGCCCAGGAAGAAGGGAAATGTGAGGGGAAAGTGCTTTAAGATTTGGTTTTATTTCTCATTACCCTACTCTGGTCAATTAGTTTTCCCCAAGTTAATTTTCCCCAAGTCAAGTCTGTTTTGCCCATGATGGTAATTAGTGAGTGATCTCTCCCTGTCCTTATTTCGACTTACGAACCTTTCATTATGTTTTCTCTCCCCTGTCCATCTGAGGCAGGGAGTGATACGAGTGGCTTTGGTGGGCTCCTGGTCTCCAGCCAGGGTCAACACCCCACAGTCTCCCTTTCAATTGCTGTAGCTCTTCTTGGTAAATAGTGGTAGCTCCAACATATTCACTCTGTTTGCATCCTCCTCTAATCCTTCCCTAAACAAAGTATCATATAAAGATCTAGTGTCTGGGTGTTTGGTTGTGGCCTACTGTGTTACATATCTTAATTTGTAAGAAGCACAACTCTTGCAAAGCTTTCTTTTCCAAGAGCAGTTTGAGTCTCCTTGTACTACAGTGCAGCCTGCAACATCAGCTTGTTCATAAACTTAGCTGAGCTAGACTTAATCTAGTTAGGTCAACTACTGATAGCCTGAGCATGATGAGCTTTGGTGAGGGCTTTGTAAGTCTAACTTGCATCCTGGGAACAGGTTCTTTGGTTGAAACCTGTCTCAGTGTTGACTTACTACTGTTTGTACTACTTTGTATAAGCTCAGGTACTGAGTGTGGTGTTTGAACCTCCACAACAGTATTGTGTTACAGGGCATAGTTAACTGATATTTGCATAATCTTCTCCAACCTTTTCACCTGATTTATCAGAGAAGACATACACAGGACTGTCTCCAACCTATTACCGTGAAAAAAGAAAGACGAAAGAGAGCAAGAGAAGTAATCAAGCATTTATAGTTTGATTTTTATTAAAACTACTTTATGCAGCTTGACCATCTTAACTTGAGAAGGTTACTGTTTTATGTATAAACAAAGATTTGCAAAAAGCAATGAAATGATGGAATAATACTACCTCATTCAGTTAATCAAAATGTGAACACTGCTATTTCAGGTAGAAATCAGTGTTTTCTGATGTTTAGATTTTTTTGTTGTCACAAATTTATCTTTGTCTTTGATTCTAAAATGAAACAATCTAACAGAGTAAAAATTGAATTTTTGAGTAAATTTGATTATGGTTATTATCCACGAGCATCTTATAAAACATAAAACTATATGTTCAAAACAATGAAGTCTATAAGTGGAAATTCTTTAAAAATTTATTTTACATCATTTTAAATTAAGGACAAATATACAATGTAGCAAATTCACAGTGAGTCCAAACATAACAGAGTGTTTTTGTAAATTCCTGGTATTAAAAAATAATCAAGTGGAGTTGTAGCATGAAATCATCAACTTATGTTTCAATTCAAAGTGGCCAAATGATTAGTTCAAAGATTTAATAAAATATACATAAATAAACTAAAATGGCACAGTCAAATTTCTGTAAGATCCCATATAGTTCCTGAAGTATTCAAGATGTCTGCAAAATTTGATTAAATTAGATAGCATCTTTGAAAATCATTAGCTGGGGATAAACCAAGTATCACATAAGCCCTTTTTTTTCCTATGAAAAGCAGCTTAATAAATGCTATCTGATGTTACCTTGTGCAGAATTTTGTGTTTCTGTTTAGAGTACTTAGGTAAAGCAAGATGACAATTAAAAACAAGTCCAATGGCAGCAATGGAAACAGATAAAAAAGTGGATATTTTAAGTATGCAGCTCTACAATTTTTGATGTAAAGATCTGATCTGTTAAGATGAAATTTTTCTGTTCACAATTGAAGCTAGGAATTTGCATTTATGACATCAATCTGTTCTAATTATGTTCTCATCGTAGTATGCTTGAAAAAATGAAATATTTTACATGCCCTGTGTATTAAATTGAAGAATAAAACATTAATATTTTCATATTTCTAATTCCTAAAAGTTATGTGCTTGCATAGTATATTTCATGCAAAATATGTAATAGATGTGTTTTTTTCTTTTGCAAACAAAGTCAAGTAGGTCACAGAAAGAAACAGCAGATTGTTTTAAAGCTAAGAGGAAAACCTTATTATCTAAAAGCTCAAATGAATTTTTTTTTGTGGAAGACACAGAGCACCTTTGGATAGGACTACACAAATCCTTTCTGAATAGAAAAGTGGTTATTTTTATCGTGCTGGTAGTGCTTGAGATGTGTCAACAGATTAAGGAGGTTCTTCTTTTGTTATCTTTTTCCTTCCTTTGTTTTGTTTTTGTGCTTTTTTTTTCATAGGAAGCATAGAAAATTGTATTCTAAAAATTACAATGTTCAGGTAAGATCAAAATTAAGTACAGAAGGGTCAGCAAATGCCATAGCTGCAGTTCCTCATGCAAGCTAAATTCATTAGCAGTGTATGTATGTGCCAAGTTGGCCATTATTTTTTTCATGAGACTTTCATAGTTAAATTTTGGAAAGAAATATTTTGAAATCAGAAGTTGAAGCCAATAATTTGAGAATGTCAAAACAAAAACTTCCAGCTACATTTCTTAAAGAAATATTAACCAAACATACCTTGAAGCAAAAAATAGGTTGACTTGATCAAAACTGAATACACAGAACCTCTCCCAGCTCTCAGAGGGATCTCTGCACCATGACTCAGAGATGATGAAAGCCTAAGTTTTGTCACTAAGACAATTAAACTGAGTTTTTAGTCCTTCCTCAAATACCAAGGTTTTTTCTGGTTTATACGTTAACTCTGACAATGAGTGTTTGACTTAACAAACTCAACAGTCTTTTTCCGTAAGTTTTTTGTTGTTGTTGTTTTAAAATATATATTTATGTGTGTAGTAAGTATGGGAAGTAACTTGTATGCTGAATACTATTGCGACTTGGCTGTGTTATGAGGCTGTATGCATTAGACCTTACATCAATTTAATATGTTCTGTAGTTTTATTGGTCAAGGATTCTCTCTTTAGGATAGACTGAAGCCTCAGTATATTTTACAAGATGGTTGAAGTAAAAAAATACTTCACCTAATCAGCTTCAGATTGTTCCTACTACACTTTCAAAAGAAATTTGTCTGCTATTTTGTATATTTTATGAGATGATAAACAATTTTGTCAAATTCTGGTCTGCTCACTGAATAATTATTTTGCACAGTACTGACTTAAGCGAGGTAGCCTAGATACTTTTAATGGTTGCTGCTAGACGTGGTGAACCATCTGAAAAAGAAATAAATACCAGCACATTTCAAGGTTTCTTTGAAACAGGTTATTAACAGGGATACAGGGAAACGTATAGAGGTTTGGCCACAGGGGGATGGATGCAAAGCAGTAAATTCATTCTCTGTTTGCACTCAGAAAGACAATCACAAATAAATTTTGAATCGTGGCAAAGGTTTCAGATTCTTTAGGTCTTTCAATGACTTCCGCTTTATACTTCACTTTCTCCTACTTCTGGTTTGCAGAAAGTAATGGCACTTTGTGAGCTATGAGTCACTGAGGTAGAACATACACAAAGTAAAGGAAAAGGCTACCCTTCAAAGCTACTGGAAAGGGTATCACTGAGACACTTCAAAAGAAGGCCCAAAGGGTTAATCTTTTCGCTTCATTAAGTTTAAGCTGTTCCCTGCCTGAAATGTTGCAAATTTCTGATAAGAGTTGTAAAAACCAGGTGTTTGTTCTAAAACTACCCTACCATAGCAGTGAATATTTCCCAGATAAAAATTAATGAAGGGAAAACTCATAAATGTGTCAGAAGAAGATAATTATTATTTCAGATATAAGCCAGATGCTCTCCATTGCAAATCAAGTAGGAGTAGGAGTCTCAGTTTACAAAAGACTTCTCCAATCATGAAGAGTCTTCACTGGTACACTCTAGGCAATATAAATCTAATCAAGAAAGATCCCACTCAGTTCTAAGATGTTACGCTGTGAAATGAAAGAACTTGCTGGTATTGTATTCATATGATTATGCTGACATCTTGGCACATGGATTCTTAAGTGGCTCCCTAAATTTACTTCAGATCATGTTGTTCTGGTTTTTGAACCAGACATATATTAGCTAGTTTACAGCCCTTCAACAGCCTGTAACTCTAGTCATTCTGGATAAATTTTATCACCATTGTAAAAAAAAAAAAAAAAAAAAAAAAGTTAAGTTTTATTCAGACAGTTTTGATCTAAGTGCAATGTCCATTTGATTATTTATACATGTTTATGCATGTTCATCCTGTTGGGCTGGACCAGGATGCAGGGGCCTCTCACACAGCTCACTGGACTGGGCTCTTCTTTTTAAGTTTGCACCGGCGCCCCCTTGGTGGCCTCCTAGAAGGGGCCTGCAGTCCCTGGGCATGTTCCAACTTGAACGTGCCCTGTCCCCCATCCCCCTTTGGCACCCATCTGCCTTCTTGAAGTTCCCACACCTCAGACATGCCATAGCTTGTTCTGCACCCTGGTAAAGTGGGGACCCTGAACCAGTCTTTTACTTTTTTTTAATTACTTTCTATTCATATTTAAACTTTAATTATTCATTCCATTAGCTCTTATTAAGACTCTTTTAGCCATTTTGTACCCATGTTTTTATGGCTATGCATATTTAATTTCTGTAGTTTGATAAATGTGTGTATATATATAAAAACTATATATTTGTACATATATAGGTGTATATATGTAAATTGTGTTGTATGTATATAGGTGTATATATATGTAAATTGTGTTGTACATATAATTAAATACCATATGTATTTATACACATTTGTACATTCCTTAATGTACATTATATATGTATATATTGCATATAAATGCATATATTTTTATATCTGAGTATTTCCTGGTCCAAAGGAAGTGGGCAGCCAATCACAGGGCTGTCTGAGAACACATGGGTATGATGGTGTCAAGAAATGGTCAACAGTCAATCACAGCGCAGTTTAACAAAGTGACAGCTGCTTTCTGTAAAATGGTGGCACTGTCACCTAAAATGATGGCCAAAACAAAATGGCAGCCCCCTGTGTATATAGGGGAAGGGCCTTCTGGGTCTGAAGTACTTCCTGCTAAACTTGTAGTGGATGTCTGGTCCTGCCAGCCAATCATAACAGACCACATGACTGGAAGACAGAAGTGACTTCCAGGGCAAATAGCACCCGAGGCTGCTGGGAGGGGGACAGGACTTCTGCTGGAAGCTGAGGGCAGGGCATCTGTCAGTTCTTATCTCATATATTCGTGGTACCTACACTAGTCACACCCTTGTTTCCAACTAGCCCTGGCCTCAGTCTGCACGTTGAGCAGGCAGAGAAGACCTGGGTCCTTACCACATTCATTGGTAGTAAGCGATGTCTGTTTTGACGGTAAATGAAATTATAGTGGTTCTCATCTGCTTCCTAGTGCTGTTCACATTGTCATTGTTACCTTCTGCCTCCTAAGGAGATGCAGTCTACCTAGATTTCACATCAAACTGGCAAAGAAATTAGCACTTGCACTGACAGTGTTCATGTTCTTCCTGCCCTAGAGATGTGAGTTGCACTCTAGTGGAGTTCCTGCCACTTTCCCTATGAACATTACAATCAGTTCAGTGTGGTAAAAAGGCATGTCAAGCAACTGAAACATAGCAGGAGTGGTATAACTATAATTTCTTGGAGTTTTGAAAGGCTGCCAGGATTTTCTCTTTCCAGAGTATATTAGCTCAAAATAATATTTTTAAATTATTCATGATAGAATTTATTCTTTATTCATTATGCTTGCAATTCTTCCATTGACACTAATGGAAATTTGCATAGGTATAAGGGAATAGCATAACGTACTGTATTCTGCTCTCCTTTTCTCTTCAGTACAATGTTTCCACTGTAAGGAGGAAAGATACTAGATTTCATTTTTAAGAAGAAATACTTATTTTCAGGAGGAAGCAATGTTTCACTTAAAATTTCCATTCTCAATGTTGTTTAGCAGTGCACTGTATGTATAAGACAGAAGACCTTCTTGAAGGTTTGGTCTTAAAAGAATTATTTTTTAGGTATAAACTTGCTGATGATAGCATGCTATGATGAATCAAGTTTATCCATGACCACCTCTGACAAAAAATCATCACATTTAGTCCCCAGTGGAAAACAATATTCTATAACTTTTGAAGGATGATACAGCTATATAGAACCATAACACTGAGGCCATTGTTTAAAAAGCTGCAAAATAAAGTTTGGACATGAATTTACCCTGTATAAATAACTACCGTTACTTTTAGAGAGATTTTTTCCACACTTGTCTCTGGCTTAGAGGTAATTAATACCTTGTCTTTCTGTCTGTCCTTCCCTTGTTTTGTTGAGTACAACTACATTACCAACACAGTTTTACTTTGTCATTCTGTGCAATATTAAGTAATTCCAGAGAGTTGTCAATAGCCTATCATTATAGGTCTTGGTGTTACAGCCATTAATCAATAGCCCTTTCTGTGCACTTCCATCCTTGCTACACAATCCTATGAAAGGCTTACATTAAATTATTTGAAGATTTATGGCATATCTTCTAGATGAAGGTAGCCCAAGTTCTGACTCAGGTTTTATCCAAACTCAGTAAGCAAAAGAGGACAGAAAGACTACACTACTTACCAAATTAAACGATACTTTTCTTGATGCTGTATTAGTTTAGTTTTATTTAACTTGATTTACAACCTGGCCACAAGCTGTTAATGCACAGTAGGCTCAAGACTCAAGGATGTTAGACCTCCGACTCATGTACTACCTTGCTGATCTGTAAATGAGCAGTAAGTCCAACATGCCAGGCCTAGATAAATCCTCTGTACAAGTCCATCAAGTCTGATGAGTCAGACTTGCTCCTTATCAACAAAATAATCAGCACTTTCCTAACTTTTAAGAATTGGCCAGGCCTGACTTCCTGTAGGCTAGAATGCATTTGAGAATTTTTTCACTAAGAAATGAATGTGCCTTGAGGCAACAGGATTAATTTTCCTTTCCTTTGATTTATTGTCTTTTTCACCTCTTTATTGTAAGCATTGTTTTAATTTGTATTTAAACTCCTCTTTAACTGTCCTGTGTGAGACACAGCTGGTTCTGGTATTACTTCATGTAGGGTTCTGGCTGACTCCAGTGGACCCACTGCAGTACTCACAGCTCAGCCTGTCAGCAAAGCTGGGGGCACCTCTGAGAAAACAAGTGCCAGCATTTTGAAACAGTATTGAAAAAAACTGGGGAAAAGAGGAGCCCCAATATTCTGGACATACTGTACCAGCACTATTATTAAAAAAATATAACAGCCGAAAAGATGTTGTTATTAGTCTAGAATTTAGATTCACGGTTAAAGGCAAAAAACTGCACCAAAATTTACTATACTCATGGTGGGAGCTTAAGAGAGATTTTGCTGATTCATCTTCTACAGCAGAAAGGACAATGGGTACATTAAAACTCCTAGAAGCTATGTGAAAGCTACATTAAGTAATCCTGAATAAAGTTGTGGTTGGCATAATGTATTTGCTGGGCAATATTACCAGCTTGGTTTTACTGTCTTTTTATTCATCTGCTCAAATGCACTGACACAAGCTATTGCTGCTTTCTGTTTCTCTGAAGGTCTGTCACTAATATTTTTTCCCTTTTTCTTAGATGAGTATGGTAATAAAAAATGCTTTTCCTTGTAGCGGTCAATTGATAGGTGTAGAAAATGAGAATAGAAAAGGACCATTTTGAAAAATGCCACAAATGGTTCACAAGGATGATATTTTAAGGAGCTCATAGAGTTTCCTGCCAAATGATTGTATGACATTAATAGCCTTGCTTTGTTTTATGACCTCTTCATACATGGTTAAGAGCAAATAAAAGAATTGTAGTCTTCCCCATCCTGTTAATATTTTACTTTTTTTTTGGCTTGATTAACTGCTCTTAACAAACTTCTTTGTACAGAAAAGAATGATACTGCAATGTAAACAATTTGTTTATCAGTAGGTTTTGGTGACATGATTAATCTATAACTTAATTTAAACTATGTTAAATGAAAGCTCATCCTTTTCTGTCAGCTGAAAGAAGCAATCATAAATACATTTCCAGAGAATAATCAAAAGGGATTACTGTGGATAGTTACTGCTGCTTTGCCCCTGACAGTTGTACCACATAGTGGAGTATTACAGAAAATTAGTATATGAAACTAACAGATCTGGATTTCTTGGATGCTCAGAATGTAGCAGTGAACAGAGAGACTGACAGATATATGAACATTGTCATTTAAGACACTGCCAAATTCTTTACTGTCACATAAAGTCTGGCTTACTAAGGCTAAAACAGACAATGATAGAGAACTAGAAGTTGATCTGATACAAGAGGGTGAGACAATGTTAAAGGAACTTTATTTTTTTCTAGACTGAGGGTTTGGCTGTAATATAGTGAACTCAGATTTATGTCAAAATTAGAACTTAATGGTAGCCTGTATCATGTTAATATCTTAGCATCTACCATAAAGGACTATCAGGTATGAGAGGTGCGAGAGGTTTGTCCATATCAGATGAAGTGTCTACAGGCTGTTCCTTTCCAAAACCAGAGCCCTAACACCAACTCCTTATATGTGGCAGCTCAGACTTTGGTTTTGATGGGGTCAAAGAACTGAGCTTTACTGACTAAATCAAAGGTCTCCATTTTTACCTTTTTCTATTTAAAGTAAATTTCTGAGTTTAATAGGACTAATTAAAAAGGTTAAAGAATTGCACATATAGCTAGTTCTTACCTCAATGATTTGGCTGCTCTATTGAATTAGATCACATTAGCAGCTACTTTGCATTCTGAAAATGAGTCTTCATGACACTTGGTATGTACCTGCACTGCTCAAGGATCAGGCATGACAGAAAATTTCCACCCAGTGTGTGCTGTCTTCCCATTTACCATCCTGATGAGAAAAGAGTGGAGCATGTTTCTTCCTTTCTTCTGCTTTACACAAATACAGCTGGAATCTGTCCTGAAAACTGCCTTTCTTCTCTCCTTCAGAGCTGGAGTTACTCCCTGAGAAGTACACAAGAGGAAACAGTGAGAGACCAATTCCCTTTGGAGGCATAAATACAGGCTATGACAGCGTAGCCTTTTATGTGGTGTCTGTTTTCTTCAGTGATGAAGCCATGGAACAAAAACTTACACTGAATATTCCTCTCAGAACACATTACTTGAATATGAACACAAATTTTAAGCCCTTGGTCTTTATTGTAGACTATTTTTTTCCCTGCACTACCGCCATTCGTAAAATTAATTTGGGATAAAACTTTCTTTTCAGGAAAACCAGCTAGGCAGAGTTTTGGTAAGGTAAATGAAGAATAGGTGTCATATCACAATTTACTAAAAAGGCCAAATTGAAAGCAAAATTCTTAACTAATTAATTGTGCATCAATGCTTCCTTTGAGCTTATATTCTCATTTTATGAGAGCATCAAAGGAGTATGGAGTATTACACAGCAATGACTGAACTGCATGCAGGGAACCAAATTGAGTGCTATATGCAGAAATAGTACAAAATTAGCAACTAACTTATTTATTAGCATCCAAACTATCTGGATTTTACATAACTCACACAAATTGCAGTGGCCCTATGAGATAGATTTTACATTCCTATTACTGTTCAGTTTTAAATGTCGTGAGGTAAGTGTGAAAGTAGAAAAACAAAATAGAACAATGAAGAAAATATCTACAAATACAGTTGGCTAGTTTGTTGGTGCAGTGAGGGAAAAGAATTACTAAAGTGGCAATGAGGGGACTGAAACTCAGGTCTGCCAGTCCTGCTACATGGGATGCCATGACTGATTTCAGTGGAATAATTCTTGGCTGTAATTTTATTTTTACTTTAGAAGACCAAATATTTCTTCCCTTCTTAACTGGACATCTTGTTTTGCATGTGGGAAGTTAGAGCATTTAGGAACGTAACTGATTGATTTAATTTCCTGTATTTCTGACTTATTGGTATGATCTTTTTGAGAAAGCACTTCTGAGCTGATCAAGTGAAAAAAAAATAGATGTACTAGTGAAATTTTAACGAGTTTTATGGAATGTCTTGTTGTAAAACTCAAACTGAAGATGCACTTCTAATAATTATCCACAAAAAGCTCACAGGACCTTTCATTGGACATACTGGTCCCAAGACAATAAACTACGTGTCTTCCTTAGAAATACATACTGTGAACACATGGGGCTACATTCCAGTTTTCCTGGAAATTACTGGATTCAACTTACAGTAAAATTCACTCCTGTTTTTTTTAACAGCTAAAATGTTAATTTGGGGTGCATTCTGTCAGACAAAGTATGGCATATCAGGCCAAAATTCAGTATTTGTGATACCTCCTTTAAGATGTGAGTCTGCTGGCATCTTGCTCATCTTGCATGAGCTTTCTTCAGTGTTTCTTCTAGAGTATAAAACAATAAGACTCTTCATATAAGACTTGCATCCTGCTGAGCAGAAAACTGATATACTTATGTATAAAACATCGTTTATCTAATGACGCTGGTGTGGTCTTTGCCACCATCATAAGTGTCCAAACACAGTCAGTGATCTTAATGAATTTCCTTCATAGCATGTAAATAGGATTCCTTTTCTCCAGAAAAAAGTTACATTAAGTAACTAAGGAAATAACGTTCTTGCATGTGTGTTACTTAATGTGGTTGCCTGTGGTATTTTAATTAATGTGCTTCTATTTTACCAACCAATTCATAGACATAAGAACTTCAAAGAGACCAACCATCTTCTCTTAACAGTATGTTTTTTTTATTCCTCTCTCTTTAAAGTGCATATTCTACAATAAAAATATAACAATTTTGGAAGTACATGAGACACCAAGATGGGATGAAAATGATGGCATTTTGTCATTATTTTTATTACAAAGGATTTGACGTTGCTATGGAACTGCTTACCTATCTGCTGAGGGTTGATTCTGGGCAGCAGCTAAGCACCCCTACAGCTGCTCGGTCACTCTCTCCCTAGTGTGATGGGGAAGAGCAAGAGATAAAAAAAAAAAACAACATGGGTTGAGATGAAGACAGTTTAATAAATGAAGAAAAGAGGTAAAAAAAATGCAAATGATGCAAAGATAATCACTTACCACCCTCCCACAAGCAGACCGATGCCCAGCCAGTCCCTGAGCAATGGCTACCTTGGACATACCAGACCCCCCCAGCCAAGTTTTTATTTCTGAGCATAACGTCATAAGCAACTGAATATCCCTTTGGCTGGTTTGGGTCAGCTGTCCCAGCTATGTCCTCTCGCAAATTCTTGCCTACCCTCAGCCTGCTCACTGCAGGGGTGGGGGCAGAGAGAAAAAGTGGAAGTTTTGACACTGCAAGCACTCTTCAGCCACAGCCAAAACACTGGTGTGTTATCAACACTGTTTTAGTTACAAATCTAAAACATAGCACTATATAGGTTGCTATCAAGGTTAAATCCATCCCAGCCAGACTTAGTACACCAATTAAATAGTAATATTTCTGCATTGTATTTAACAGTGATGCCACAGCTAATGAAACTGATAAAACAGCTGTTTCTCATTCTGTGTTTTCCAACAATAAAAATAAAAATAAAAAATCAGTCCCTAGATACTCTGATTTCTTTTCCTTCTTTGACTGACCAGTGCAAAGATTGGAATGTGATTCTGTGTACAAGGCCTAGACCCCACATGAATGACCCAGCTGCTTGAGGTAGAGATTCATTCTCTTTCACAGATGGTCTGCACTGTTCCCCATACCACTGTATAATTTTCATTATATATTGGTCCAACTGCAGATGGATAGAGAGCCTGAAAGTGTTGATGTCAATAGTGCTAAAAAGATTTTTCAAAAAAAGGCAGCAACAATCTTTTCTACTCTGACTGAAGACAAGGAGCAAGTACTACTTCTCTGAGTGGGCATTGTTCAGGTCTAACCCTGGACTTGGGTCAGGGTCACCCTGGGAATGGATTTATGTTCTCTTGTGTCTAGTTATTAACACCTACTCTAAGTTGTCATCGATGAAGTATTGCAGTCTTTGGAGGCAAAGACCCAAGGCAGTTCAGCAAGGTTAGTGACCCTTACAATAATAAGAAAATAAAAGTGTACCACTGTAAAGATTAGTTTGTGATGAAAATGATCATGTGAAGACAAATCAGATCAGGGAAAGGATAATTTTCTTCCTTTGTTTTTTTAAATCATTGCAGCTTGTAAACTAGAGTATGCACACTAGATTACCTTGATACCTATGCTAACTGCAAGAGGTCATGTAAATTTGATAAATCCTTATGGCTTGTTTTTATATTAGTCAGACTGTAGGAAAGAAGTTATATTAATTACCAGTTTGCAAAAAATTTAAAAATTTATAAACTAGAGCCTGAAAAAAGGACTCTATCTGAAACTACTGTATTTCTTTAAAATTCTGGAAAATATTTTTTAAAAGAAAGAGTTCCAGGCTAAGCAAAACTTTTTATCTTACATAAAATATAATGTTCATTTAAACATAAATTTCATTTTCAAACCTAAAAAATATTGTGAGTAACACGTACAATTAACAGGAATCAGAATGCAATTTCCACAAGAAATATGTATCTTGAAAAAAACCAAAGTCAAAAGCAGTGGCTTGAAAATGTCAGTGACATTTTTCACTCTGATTTTTAATCCCTTAGAAATGCTGTACCTCACTAAAACAATTTTACAGAAGCTACATGTTTTTTTAACATGTTGCTGTAAGACTCAGTTTATTTGGTTTTGGTGTTGTTTTTTTTTTTTAGCAAAACCAAGGATGGTTTATCTGGATGTTTTCCTGAGCTGTAATGTTACTTGTAGTTTATTTCTTATCAGCTTAGCAAAAGAGTTTACTTTATATTCTCTAAAGATGAAATGACATGTCATGTCTAGGCATTGCTATCTGATTCATGAACATGACCTAAGAGATTGGTTTTGGTATTTCAAATTAGCAGTAAGGAGAAAAGAAAGTTTACAGACCTATTGGTTTGAAAATTATTGTCTTCATCATGGAACTTTCATAGAATCATAGAAATACTGGCTAGATTACATGTTTGTAGGTCATCTAGTCTAACCTTCCACTCTAAGCTGGGCTGGCATCAACACCAGATCAGGACAGCCATAGCTGTGTCTGGCTCAGTTTTGAAAACCTCCTAAAACTTCCACTACCCATCTATATAACCTGCTCCAGTGCTTTGCTACTCATCTACAGAAGAAGCTTTTCCTCTTGTCCTGTTTGAATCCCCCATGCCACAGTATTTCTCTGTTCCCCGCCTGACGTACTGTCTGTCATAAATGAATATTCATCACAGAATGATTCCTCACTGATACCCTTTTCTATACCTGTTGCAGTGTTCCTGTCCCTTCTGATGATGCATCAAATTCTGTGTATGCAATGCATTTTCCGTGAGGGGAACTTTTTCATAAGTTCTGCTGCATACTTAACTGAACTCAGTCCGGTAAGTCCATTATTTTTCTTGTACTGGGGAACCCAGAATTGGAACCAGCACTCCAGGTGTGTCCTCACCTATGCTAAGCAGAAAGGAAGGATCACCTCCCTTGACCTGCTGGCAGTGCTCTTCCTAATGCAGCCAAGGGTGCACTGCTGGCTCATGGTCAGCTTGCTGTCCACCAAGACCCCAATGGTCCTCTGCAGATCTGCTTGCCAGCAGGTCCACCCCCTGCATATTCTGATGCCTGGGATTATACCTCCCCAGATCCAGCACTTAGCATTTCCCTTTGTTGGCTCCTTGATCGCCTATGTCAGGAAGTTGTTGACAATGCACTCCAGAAATCTCCCAGATTCTTGGTGTTCTGCAGTGTTGTACTTCAGAAGACATCAAGTCC
Organism: Elanus axillaris; assembly: GCA_026212715.1. NCBI lineage: Eukaryota > Metazoa > Chordata > Aves > Accipitriformes > Accipitridae > Elanus > Elanus axillaris. Next base: position 16,035,719 of record JANZLQ010000078.1, on the reverse strand, counting down.
CCCATGTGGGCCTAGGCCTGTGAATGTGAGATTTCGTCTAGTTGTTTGAAGAAGGCCTCATCAACCTGTTCTTGCTGATCAGGAGGTTTATAGGAGATACCCAGTAGAACATCCATAGGCTCTAAACTGGCTTCTGACCTTTTCCAAGTGTACATGGTTTTGGCCAGAACAGAGTTAATTTTCTTCATAGCAGCTCGTATGGCACTATGTTTTGGATTTGTGCTGGAACAAGGGTTGATAACAGAGGGATGTTTTCATTATTGCTGAGCAGTGCTCACACAGAGCCAAGGCCTTTTCTGCTTCTCACCCCACCCCACCAGCAAGTGGGCTGGGGGGGCACAAGAAACTGGGAGGGTACACAGACAGAACAGCTGACCCCAACTGATCAAAGGGATATTCCATACCATATGATGCCATGCTGGGCAATAAAAACTGGGGAAAGAAAGAGGATGAGGACATTCAGAGAGATAGCATTTTTCTTCCTAGGTAACCATTATGCGTGATGGAGCCATGCTTTCCTGGAGATGGCTGAGCACCTGCCTGCCGATGGGAAGTAGTGAATGAATTCCTTGTTTTGCTTTGCTTGTGTGTGCAGCTTTTGCTTTACCTATTAAATTGTCTTTATCTCAACACATGGGTTTTCACACTTTTGGCGTTCTGATTCTCTCCCCCATGCCACTGGTGGGGATTGAGTGAGTGAGTGGCTGTGTGGGGTAGAGCTGCGCACCAGGGTTAAACTATAACACCAAGGCAGAGGTCCATGCATTCCAGCTGCTCTGTCATGTAAAGTGTAACAACCTCTCTTTGCCTTCCTGCCCTGTCCTTCCTAAAGAGCCTGTATCCATCCATTGCAGCACTCCAGTCCTGGGACCTACCCCACCATTCCTCTGTCATCCTGATGAGGTCATAGTCCTGTAACTGCACACAGACTTGCAGTTCCTCTCATCTGTTCCTCATGTTACTTGCATCAGCATATGGCATTTCTATAATGTTCCTTTCACATTGTCCTGATTTTGGCTGGGATAGAGTTAAGTTTCTGCCTAATAGCTGGTATGGTACTGTGTTTTGGATTTAGGATGAGAATAATGTTGATAACACACTGATATTTTAGTTGTTGCTGAGCAGCACTTAACACTAAGTCAAGGAGTTTTCAGCTTTTCATGCTGCCCTGCCAGTGAGGAGGCTGGGGGTGCACAAGAAACTGGGAGGGGACACAGCCAGGACAGCTGACTCAAACTGGCCAAATGGGTATTCCATACCATGTGACATTATGCTTAGCATATAAACTAGGGGGAAAGCTGGCTGGGTGGGCCACTGCTTGGGAACAGGCTGGGCATCAGTTGGTTGGTGGTGAGCAATTGTTCATTTGCATCACTTGTTTTTCTTGGGTTTTGATTCTCTCTGGTTTTGTTATTTTCCTTTTCATTACTATTATTACTATTATTATTATTATTATTACTATTATTGTTTTTGTTGTTATTATTATTATTTTATTTAAATTATTAAACCGTTCTTATCTCAACCCACGTTTTCTTACTTTTACCCTTTCAATTCTCTCCCCCATCCCACCAGGGGAGGTTGTGAGTGAGCAGCTGCGTGGGGCTTAGTTGCCAGCTAGAGTTAAACCATGACAGTCCTTTTTGGTGCCTAATGTGGGGCTCAAAGGGTTGAGATAATGACAAATCTGATCAGAGCATGTTGAAACAAATTTGTTATAAGCAGTCGTTATATTAGTTTAATAGTTGCTGTTCACAGTGGTGATTTATTTGCTCTCAGAGTTGTTCTGCTTGTTCTCAGAATTGTGTTATGTAACACCTTACTTGCTGTATGTGTTCCCTGTTGTGCCGTTTATCACCTCTGGGAGCTGGATTAAGGTTATCATTTTGATATACTGTGTAACACTGGCTTATGATGTGATAAAATTACTGGCCGTGAGACTAATCTGGTATTTGTACTCAGTGCTGCCATCATCTCTGTACCTCGGGAACAATCTCTCAGAAACTATTAATAATTACACCCTTTACCTTTTCTCCTTGGAGACCCAATCTATGGGGGAGACAAGAGGGGACACTTTCCCCCCACTCCTTCACCTTCTCCTTCTCCTCCAGGCTAGCTGCAATAGCTCTTGAGAATTTTTAATATCCTTGGGATGTTCAAACCAGCATGTTCCTATTGCTATTGCTATGTCTCCTGAATGTGTTTCAGGTCTTGTTTAAGGTTAAACAACTATTTAACAGTACCACCCAGAGATGTGCCCTGTGGCTGGATGAGTGATAGGGTGCGTGGGAGAGTATGTGCAAGTAGCTAGGACAGCGGGCACCTCCTGTCTTTTGGAACTTCACCCCTGAACAAGTGCAGAATCCTGAAAAACTAGTAAAATATTTCGAAAAAGTATGCTGTCACCCTGGGAATTCCAGAGAGACACAAATCACTGCAATGTGCTGTGGCCTGGCCCATGCCTACTGAGCCTTGTTCAACATTATTCAGTACCCTAAAGGGGAGGAGAAGGTCTCTGGATCTGACAACAAAACAACAGGCACTGGGGCTACTCCAACACCCACGACAGGCACTGTGGTTACTCCAGCCCCTGTAACAAGCACTGTGACAGCATTGCAGCTGAACCAGGGAACCAACCTGTGCTGTATCAGTTGCCCCTATATACAAAAAGAATTATTGGATGCAAAAGTCAGCTTGTTTAGTAAGGGAAGAAACTCCTACTAAGAAGGGGAAGGAGGAAGAAGTGGACAAGGCAGCCTACTCCAAAGCAGGGACATCACAAGAAGAGGAGGAGGAGGAAGAACTCATGAACAAGGCGGTAACCACCCGATCCCTACCCCTGAGTGAGTGGCGAGATATTCTTTTTCTAGTCCTTTTTAAATTGTATTTTATATTTTCCCTTTTCATCTTTATCAGGTTTTTTCATCATTATCAAACAAGATTTTGATTTGTTTATATTGTTTAACCTATACCCTCCAGAGCCACTGAAATCTGTGCTTATTTAGAATCTGTGCTCTTATTTCTCAAAAGACAAAAAATAGAAAGATTAAGTTTTATATGTTACTGGGCCTATTATCTTCTGTCATATGTTCATCCATGTTTTATTATTGTTAAAACAAACTCTACACATATCAGAAGTGGTATCCATATGGCACAGACTAACAGTCTTGTATCCAAACACCTGTAATTCTCTTTTTTCCCTTTCTTTTTTTTGGTGTGTAAGTCCAATTAATGGCCTGAACTCTCCACCACTTTCAAACATTCCTGTTGATACCAACTAATATACAATACAGTATGACCAAAATATGATACACTAATGGTGATATTTTGCATGTTTAGTTCTTAGGGTGTTAGAATGACCTGTATCCATTTTTAAATTCTACAGCACAAATAATGAAGTTTCATTTAACAATTAGTTTGACAGAGTTTTCTCAGTAAAACTGAGTAAATATAAGAACAGGATCTTCATGATGTGTTCCTCTGTTTATATGAAAGCAGGTTATTTTTTATGAATTTTCTAACAGAACAAATCTGAAACTCATTACTGACATTGCTGGCATAACTGTTGCATAAAAACCTATCTTACAGATATTGCCATTATGTCAAGAGGGTACAAATATTGTGGTTATTATTCAGACATTTACTGATAGCATGAAAAAGAAAACATAGTTTCATACAGAACAAGATCAAAACTGTCTAGAGCAACAACATTTTTTCAGAGACGTATTATTTTAAACATTAAATGTTAATTGTTTTTACCTAAAGATGGATGTCTGTTGTATTAAAAATTAGCTCCTAGTAGAGTCACAAGACAAGTTCAGACTGTCACTGCTCTTAAAGGGAACTTGGATACAAAAGTTTCTGTTAGTGTCAGCTTTGTCAGACAAAGGACTGAAAGGTTTATTTCCAGTTTCTTCTCTGCTCTGTTTCATTTAAGTTGTTATTGTATTTTTCAGTCTGAAGAACTTCCTCTTGTACATTTCTTGCTCATTAAAAGATTTTAAGGATCAGGGAATGTCGGTGCTTTGGAAGGTTGTCAGTCTTTTCTCTGAAAGCACATCAATGACCTTTTATTTTAGTATAAATGAGCAGCTACAGTTTTGATTAAGAGCCACACATTGCTGGAGATGTAAGTTCCTTATCGATCCACAGGTCAGAGCTTCATTGCTTTGTTCTGTTTAACCCTTAGAAATAATTCAATTTGTATGACGAACGAGTCCTGGGTGTTAACAGAGACTGTTTTTATCACTGGGTAATGATCCACTATGTGCATGAATGCTTTGACATCGGTTATTTCTAATGGAGAGATGATGGTGAATCCTTCAAGCTTATTACAGTTAGTTTTACAGAAATGAATGATTTTCAAAAGGAAGACCTCTATGGTGCAATTACAGTGATGGGACTTGGGGATATTCCACTCCAGAGAGATATCCGTGGTACTTTTAGGTCTGCTGTAACTCTTATGTGAAAAAGTCACTGGTTGCAGCAAGGGCTAGGCTGAAAAGTTGAGGCCACTGCTAAAACAGTGGTTTGAGCTATTATCCAAACACTTGGCAACATTTAGCTGGAGTTTCAGACACCATTTCTTCTCACCTATAAACATTCATCACTATGTTTAACAAAAATATTTTATTAAATGAGGAAAAAACCCCGAGTATAGAATGTTTGCCCCATTACATTAATTTCTTCAGTGTAACTATAAGTGCCTCACATTGCTAGGACATCTAGTTGCTTTCTCTGCCACTCATAGTTCAAGACTATCAGGTCTTGCTGTGGTGTGACCTGTTTCCCCTCTCATAGCCTCTCCTTCTTCTGACTGCTCCTTGTTCTGCTCTGCAGCCACCATTAACTTCTCTCCATGGCTCATTATTTTTTGAGCTATTCCTTGGTGTGCCTTGTTTCATTAGTTGCTCCTGCTAGTCACTACCATCTTATACTCTGTCCACTGCCTGAGCCACAAGCTCTTCCCGCAGGTCTTCATTCTACTTCTTGCCAGGAGGCACTCTACTCTGGTGAACCAGTGCATTTGCTAATACTTTCTCTTATTTCAGCTCCTGGCAAGGGCCTGGATATCACTGAGGACCAACAGAGTGTGGCAGTGCACCACACACTTACACAGGTGACTCTTAACTTGCAGGTGTCACTTTACAGCTAGGAGGAGACTTTTAAAAAGTATTTTCTACTTCCGCTTTTCCTTTCTAGGTTGTACATTTTTCATGCTGATGTTATGTGCTATACCTTTAGGCGTAATTACCTGCTCCAGACTTCTATGCACTAGTAAAATCAGAAACTTTTTCACCATTTGCCTCATTTTTGTTTAAATCAGAAATGGCTCACTGACATAGTAAACCATCTATAAATATATGTAAAATAATAATGATAAAAAATACCTAGGCTTGCACACTCCTTTCCATTTTTCTCCCCTTTCTCTACCTTGTGTTAACACATTATTTCTCCATCTTTGGGCCCTCACTCCCCCTGATATTTTTTTGGCTGTGAGGGCAGACTGCTTTTGCTTTAGGCTTCAGCCTGCAATGTATGTTTCTTCTGCACTGTGTCTGCCCCAGAAGATGGGGGTTTGGTATGCTACTGAATAAAAACAAACTACAGGTTCTAAGTCTTCTGATTTCATCAAAGTTTCTGTCAAAGTCACAATAACTTGGCTCTCTTTGGCTGGAGGTCTAAAGAACAGTCCCTGGTCACCTTTGGGTAGTTAGCAAGGGCTTTGTCCATGGAATGCTGTGGAAGTGTGAGTTGAAAAGAGGCTGAAAGCATTTATGTGAGAAAAATCTATCACAGGCTGCTGTCACAAAGACCATCTCTGATTCAGGAAGACCCTGAGTCACAAAACTTTGGAAACTGGGAGATCTTGATTTATGATAGTCACATATTTTTGCCTTGGTATCCACTGCTGGAAACAAGGTGAGAATTGACATTTATTTCATCCAAAAATGCAGTTTTTATGTTATGTCATATATAATGAAGCAGAACTGTGTGTGCATAGGCTTATATAAATTTTAATTGATTCAAAATTGATATTAAAATTACATTTTCTACTTGGAATGCAAAACCTTCTGAGCTGATACCCATGAGTTGACTACATTACAAAGAGGTGCAATGCACAGGAGGAGGGACCAAGGTTTGACTTGCTGTGTTCCAGAACCATACTTATGATATCTTTACCAGCAATGAATTTGACTGGCTAAAGTTGCCTGTTCTAGGCATCATGCACGTGTTCACAGAGCAGTAGCTGTTTGATGGTCTGATGTCCACATTGCAAGAGGGGTGCTCTAGAGGGTGCCTTGGTTTATACAAAATCTATTCCACCAGGAAAAAAAGCACATTCCAGGCATATCAGCATAACTTTTAAATCTGTACTGTATCACTTCAAGTATAGACACTCTGCAAACACCAGAAGTATGTCTATAGTATACAGTTGTCTGCTCTTTGTCACCTGAATAATTACAACCAAAGAGCTGGCAGATTCATGGCAAGAAAAAAAAAAAGCCAAATAAGACAGTAAAATTGAAAACAATGGTATTATGGGCCATGAGGAAGCAATGTGAGAAGTGGCAAAAGCATTTTGGCAAAGTGCATTCCTGTCTCTTCTCACAGGGGAAGTGGTTATTCACACCAGCAGATAGTATACCCTTCTATAATAGGGTAAAATAGAGCGGTTCGGAAAATAATCTGGGGAACCTGTTAATGTGTGAAGAGGAATAAAAAGATGAAAGGGAAATCTATGTATAAGAGATTTATGTGGCTAAAGGAAAAACTAAGTGCTCATGTAAATACTGGGCGGACAACTACATAGAAGAACTAGTAGGTTTGACAGGATGAACTATATGGGTAGGAACTATATAAGCAGTTTTCAGAATGAACTGCAGTGAGGAGAGATGTGAGACTACATACACTGGTAAATTAAATGTGTCTGGGACCAAACTATTGCAATGAGACCAACAGACTGTGCCCATACCATTAAATATTCTTACCTTCTACAACAGGGTGGCCTCCAAACTAATCAGTGGACTTAATGTTATGTTCATGGCTCAGCTTAACATGAGAGCAGTGCCCTGAAATTTCCTAACACAGTCCTATTTGGGCTAGACAGAGTCTGGTCAAGAAATATCCTAAAAATGTACGTTTAACCAAAAGAGAGTTTCAGTGCTCAAGAATGTCCTCATGCCTAGGAATGTCTCCCAGTACTGTTAAATTTACCAGCAAAGGCAAAGCTGGAGGGTAGGAAGCTTGACTAATGGGTAATGAGTGTGATGTGACCAACAGACACTATAGTTTCAGTGAAAGTAGTTACTAAAAGTGAAAATGCAAAACATATCTTTAGAGTGAAAATATGTGATGAAAAAGAAGTGGAGAAGCTAAATATTACCACAGGATAAGATGTATGTGATTCTGAATGGTTGTAATTCTGTGGTTAACTCTGACAGTGAAAAAGTGAAAAAGACAAGTCTTGAACATTTCAGACTTGTTTACAGATAGACATTTAGAAGAAGATGGAAGACAGAAGAACAGAAGACAGAAGAAGAATATAGAAAGACAGAAGGAAATATTTAGATTAGAAAGCTGTTTAGGACACAAAAATGTGATGTAATTATACCTTTTCTTTTTAAATATGAAAATCTTCTGTTTGGTAGAAGGTTGAAGATTTGTATTTTTTGCTGCTCTGAATGGCCTGTAGGCTCCCCAAACCCAAATACACATTAAAACTGAGTATTGTAAGTATTAAGTGTTTTTCATATCTACACTCATAATAAAATTTAAATAAATGAAAGGAAAACCAGAAGCATACTAATTGTCTGTTCTATCTACAAAAAAATAAAGATGGAAATGAGGTGTGAATTTTTAGCTATGAGCTAATCATAAATTTCAAATGCATTTTTGCTTATTCCATTAAAACTTCCCACAAGTAATTTTAAAATAACTTTTTTTTCAGGGAAAAAAACATGTTTATTGAGTTAACATTTGAGCAAAGAAAATTGACACAGGAGGAGCTTTTACAGTGGAAGCACAACTGAATACGCATATGTGGTTTGTGCTAAAAAGATCAAAAGGATCCCTGGAAATACAGTGAGTCATAGTGTAAGTCAGAGTAAAAGTGTCTCAGTAAGTTAAAGCAGCAATCTGACTATTGTATCTCACTGCATTGTCTCACTAATGACAGCTGGCATGGTAATGGGTGCTCTCAGAGGAGTTTTGAATACAGTCCTGCATCTAAAAACCATCTTAATACCATGGATGCCCGAAGTCCTGTCAGTCATGGATCATGCAGTAGTCCTCATCTCAACTCTTAGATCTATTCTTCAAAACTAGACAAAACATAATGGAACAGAACTATATTAAGGTAGACAGATATTTCCCAGACTAGAGTTGTCCTGCACATGACCATCCTGGGCAGAACTGGTTCTTCCTCTTTCTTCTCCTCACATGCACATGTTCATGCACATGCAGACCATCTCTCAGATCATACAGCATGGAAAAATAAAAGATCAGTGCAGACTCCTAGGCATTTTTCTTACTTCTGGCATTACAGAGATAGTTTTAATGTCTGCCAGTAGCAAAGAATTTGTATTAGTCATGAAGAATTAAGTGGATCAGAGAATGAAGACAGCAGCCTGAAACACTGAATTTAGTGTGCAGGAATTCCAAACAATTTTTTTCAGATATATATTTATGCCCACACCCCCAGCGATATAACTAGTAGTGAAATCTGGCCTTACTATCTTTTTTGATCTGATGCTGTCAGTAGAATGGTCCAGAAAAATGCCCAATCCTTATGTATATGCATTACAAGCCTAAAAAAATTCCCAATACTGTAAAACCAACTTCAACTGCTGTTCAAATCTGTGCATGCTGGAGAGGGTTGTGGAACGACTGGAAGACAAAGAAACTCAGAAAAAGTAGGAGTGGGAAACTGATTTTTTTTCAAAACATGCCAAGATGATATGTCAAGTTATAGTTGGAATGAAAGAGTGTTTTGCCTGCCATGTGCAAGGACATCACATACACAGGAAACAACAGACATGAAAAGGAAAGAAGGAGAAAACCTGAGACAACTTAGTGGTGGGAAGTATCTTGCTTTAAAAGTAGCCTTTATACTGAGGGCATCTGAATCACAGCCTTTGTCCATGCTCAGCCTCTTACACTGGAAGGATCTTTCCTCAAATATGCAACTATCTGTATTTGAAATCAGGGATTACTTGTACATTTGGGGATATGGTCAAACGCTGACCTGTGCTTTCTCTCTTAATAAGGATGGAGATGAAGTTATCACCTGAAAGTTCATATATTTACACTGTTCTTCCTATAAATCCTGACTGGTTCTTCCACAGTTGAGAAAACAAAATAGGAAACAATACCCTTGCCATTTCCAGATACACTGTTGGCCATACACAGACAAATGCAAAAAGAGTAACAAGCGAATGCTCACTCAAAAACTGATACAGCCTTAATCCATGTCTGCAACAGGGAGACATCAAACTCCTCCACCTCCTTTGAAACAATAATTCAAGTAACCATGTGAAAAGCAGTGCATTGAAGGAATGTCTTTTTTAGAATATTTATGGGCAAAAAAATGTAATGACATTCTATTAAAATGTTGGGGTTTCTTAATTGGAACTTCCTTTATTTTTGGTTAACTTGATGAATTCATAACCTTTACAGTTATCAGATCAAAATGAGGAGGAAGCTTTACTGCTCCAGGTGTTTTGGTGGTTGGAGGAGACTATTATATTGGCTCTGAACCCTTCTCAGCCAGGCTGTAGCTTTCATCCAAGACATTTAGACATTTAGAATGCAGTCATTTATTTCAATAGCATTCTCTTACAGTTTTATTGTACTGTTGCTATGCTCATATCAATAAATATTTCTAAATGACTTGACAATTTGCAGCTTTTTAAAGGAGTTAGTGAAAAGGAGCTCAATTCCAAGTTCAATTAACATGCTATGAACATGGCAAAGGGCACATAAAGGAATAAATGCTAGAATTTAAAACTGATTTTCTTTACAGTCTTCCGCTCTGGATACTCTAAATCAAGTATAACAGCCACCAGGCAAAGTACCCCAGTATTTTCTGTAACCACTTAAGTCACCTGCTGTTCTATCAAAAGCAGGAGCTTTCCCACCCACCTTGTAGAAGCAGCTCATCGCTGTGTTGACAACCTTAAGATCCATATCCTTAGTTATAATTTGACTCTATAGCAAAGAGAAAAAAAAGAAAAAGGAAAATATAGTAGATGCTAGAAACTAAATACTGGAATTTAAATGCCAGCATTCTCATTTAATGGCCAGAGAACAATTCACATGATAGAGAAAAAGAGCTTTTTAAACTCCTTGTGGTCGCTTTTACATTTTGTGCAAATATAGAGTTTATACTTAGAAACTTAGAACTATATTAATGGTGAAATAATACAATGAATAATACCATCCAGTATGTCCCTAAATATTTGAACACAAATCTTGAGAGGATATGTAGACTCATGTTAAGAAAAGGGTATATCCCTGCCTTTCTGTATTGCTTGTAAAGCCAGTTCTTTAACTGCTTTTATCCTCCATGTTCCCTGACTAGATCACTGCCGTGATAGACTGCTGACAACATATGAGTACTATATCATGGTTTCATTCAAAAGCTGACATTTAAAATGGTAACAGAAAAGATGCATGAAATGAAAGAATGACTTTCTATGTTTCTTCCTAAAGCTCATACTTTTGAGTCTATAAAAATAATCACTACTACTTTTAAAATTCTTCTATGAAGTTGATTCTCCTGATACTTTCTCACTTTCAGAGCATATAGAACTAGGATATTCAAGAGACGTTTGCAAGAGCACCTGAAAGGTGAAGTCTCTGACATAAAGCTGTAATAAGCATCTGAACCAAACCCATGTAGTTTAAAGGAACTTCAGTACATGGGGTTGTTATCCCTGTTTGGAAATTGTTTTTAGAAGTAGTTGCTGGCATCAACAAGAAGTAAGTGAAATATGACTACTGATTAGTCAAAAGAATGACCAACAGTATTAAAGCATGTGACAAATTTATAGATCTACACCACATCACACATATTTACTGAGATAAACTGATGACTGATACAAGAAATTATATTCTTCTTGCACTTTTAACTGCCCCATGGCACCTTGTACCCATTAATCTTCATTAGGGTGTGGTAAAACATCATATCTTTAAGCAATTGCCTAAAATATCTTGCTTTATTTTCCTGCAAAAACTCACCTTGCTACCTTGACTGCTAAAGCTGAATAAACCAAAGATACCTTAGACTAGGTTCTTTCATCATTTGGTTGTTTTTTTTCATTTTCCTCTATTCCCACAATCTGTTGCACACACTCCTGATATTTACTTTTCTGCTACATCTATATACCCCTATTTCTTCTCCACGTCAAAGAAGAGATTTGAAGCTCTGTCCTAATCCCTCAAACTTCCCAAACAGTGTGGGAGTGATGGTAAGAAAAGACAGAAGAACTTTTCACCTTTCTTTATAGTAGATACAGTTGACAAGTATCAGTGCCTAGCCTACTAGTCTTATGATCACTTCTTATTCTAGGACCTACCTGGATTAAGAAACTGCTATGGTTTTATTCAGTGCTTCTTTCTTCATTTTTTTACCTGTAAATAATAAAAACCAATAATGAGGGAAAAATCAAAGACCACCAAAAAGCCAGCAGATCTGATTTCACAATTAATTTACTTGTTCTGTTTCATTGGAAATACTCAATGGAAAGGTTGAGAGTGTTAACCATTAATGTAAGACTGAAGAGTGAGGATTACAGTTAGGGTTAGGGTTAAGGTTCAGAGAGCGACAAAGCCTACAGCTCCAGGGACACTGGGGCTGGAAAAGGCATGCTAAGAGGAGTACAGCACTGCACCAAAATTGCTCCCTCCACACCTTTCAAATCTGGGCCACCCATGGTGCTGGGGACCTCAGCCCAAGCCGCAGGCTGCCACTGGGGTTAAGGTTCAGAGAGCCACAAAGCCTACAGCTCCTGGGACACTGAGGCTGGAAAAGGCATGCCAAAGGGAGCACAGCACTGCACCAACGTTGCTCCCTCCTCCACATGTTTCTCATCTGGGCCATCCATGGTGCTGGGGACCTCAGCTTTAGCTCATCTCCACCTTTACAGTTATTGTTCTGAGGCTACCACAAAAATCTCTGAGTACAGTACAAGAGATATAGAAATGAAGTAGAATATGTGATTCTTCTTTATGTTCTTTTTTTTTTGCTTCCCCTAAACAGGAGTAAGTATATCTGGTAGTCAGAGGAAATCCTCTTTTTTTCCAGTACTTGTGATCCTTCCATGCAGGCTAGCACATCTAACTCTTATACTTTGTCATACTGTTAAGATTCTGTATTTCTTTTCTGTGTCTTTTTAGCCATTATTTTTAATTTTTGGCAGTATCTACATGCCTTAGCAGACAAATTCTTCAGTACTACTGTAAGTCTTGGTCAGGTAAAGAATTACATATATTTTACCTAGGTTGCATTCCATTCCATTTACTGTGGTTCAGAGAAATGGTTCCTGATATGCTATTAGGAATAGCATAGTCATATCACGTTTGAGCAGCCTCACACTGTTCTTCTCTTTTCATGAGGCCAACAAATTTTAAATTCTCCATCTAATTTTACTTTCTTAATCCTGATGTATACAGCAGTGCCTTACTTCTATACCTATACCTATTAGGTTTTCTTTCCAATAGCCAATGACTTTTGCTTACCACAGGTGAATACATAACACAAGAATAATAGCAAGTGTATTGATAGTGTGCTTATCCCATATCTTTACATAATCCCAACTCTGTATTCAGGTTCATACTTACACAAACATATAAAACATGCTGTACAAGAGTTTCTGTGGACAGAAACGTTGCAGTGGTAATGCCTATTAAGTCACTAGGAAATAAATCAAGGAATAAACAGGAAAGTATTTTCACCAAGGATGGAGTAAACATAATTTATAAAATCAACAGTTGTTACTGCATTCTGAGGTTGGCTTTTATGTGATACTATTTCTGCACTGCTGTTCCTCTGTCTTGTTTCTCCCTCATGTTCCTGTTCTCTCTAGATCAAGTTCTGATTTCTTAGTTCCAGAAGTTATAATAAAAATGATTTTACAAAGACAGAATGAAACCAGGTCATAATTTTAACCAGTCTGATGCTTAACAAACTGAAGACTCATACACAATCATGCATGTTTATATCAAATTCTAAATGAAAATTACAGTTTGATGTGCCTGTGAAATCACAGGTTTACTTGCAAGTACCAGATTCTGTCCCTAGAAGAGGGATGTTTAAAATAATGGAAAGATTAAGGTTAGGAAAATGTACTTGAACAGTGCCAAGCATACAGAAAAAGTCTCTGAATACCAGGTTATTTTAGAAATCAAATGCTGCTATTTTCTAAATTATTAGTGTTATCCAGATAAAAATTTTTATTTTTTTCTTCAGACTCCCTTTTGACTAGGCAATACTCTGGCTTCAGTGAGATACCTGTCATTTGAGAAAACTCTTAGTTTTCAGCTCCTGATCATGTTTTCAGGTTCATGTACAGTGCTAGAGGTTATCTTGCAGTATTTCGTATTTTCCAGAGGAGTAGTTCACATACATTTGGGGTTTTTTATCACTCTTCCTAATCAGTTGTGTAGGTATAAAATCAGCAATAGATCTGAAGAATCTGAAACAAAAAGACACAACTAGAAGAAAAAGAAAACATCCTGAAATATGTTTCAAAAAAACTTAATGTCTGAATGTAGCAAGATGTATGTGTTTTTATACTGTACATTATTGTCGTGGTTTAGGGCCGGCGAGCAACTAACACCACGCAGCCGCTCACCCCTTCCCCCCCCCAGGTGGGATGGGGG
>JANZLQ010000078.1:15968565-15996027 GCA_026212715.1 Elanus axillaris | reverse complement strand
TCACTCATATTGGGTCGGCTGCATTTCTTCCTCCGCCTTCTCAGGCCCGAACCTATGTCGGGGATTCTCCCCGCACACATCCTTGATGAGAAGGAAGTGAGCCCTAATCTGTATTTCCAAATTCTGCTGATCCTACAGCAAAAGTATCTGCAACAAGTATCTGTAGCATGCAGTAATGCTGATAAAAGTTAGTGGACACTTATACAAAATAGGGCATTAATTACAGAACCGGAAGTGCTTTGGAGAAATAGATGCCTCCATGAAATCAAGCCACATGTGTTAGAAACTTAAAGTCAGATCACTTTGTGAACAAGTCTAATATCAATGAAAAGAGAGCCTAGCATTCAGTTTTATCTTCAGTTATCAGAAAGCAGGGATTGCTAATATGTGAGATATTTCTGAGTCTTCCAATTTTTATTTGAATTTGCTGGTCTTTTGAGGAAAAAATCATTGCAGTAATGAAGTACTGCTTTGTTGCCTGATTAATTAATGCCTGTTGATCTTTTCTTAAAAAGTGCTAAAAATTTAGAGGTGGTGCATTCAACCCAGGAGTTCATTAGCACTAATTTATCAATGGCACATGTCCAGTTTGACCTGAAACCAACCAAAACAAAATCCACTAGGTTTATGAGAAGGAGCAAAAGCATTGTTTCAACAGGGCTCTCCAATTACAAGATATAATTGCATTAAGTATTGGACAAAACCTTGTATTTCAGAGGGAAAAAAAAAACCCTATATTTAGTAAGAGCTTCCTTTTATCCTAGCTTCTAGGAGCATTTATTATAGTTGCCTTCCATTTTCTCTCTCAAAATATTTTTTTTTCTTTCAGCAAAGCATCCACCTAACCTGCTTTATTTATATGTGATACATAAATTTTAGCTTTTCTCAGAGCAAAAATTACTGATTAAGAAGACCTTTATCAATGGGTTCTCAATAACTTTGCTCAAGTTTCGTACTGGCATTTTTGTATGCTGTCTTTTCAAAATTGTTTTCCTTCATACAGTGCACAGTCTCAGATGACACAGCAACAGTGCAGCTGCATTCTGTCTGGAGAATTACCTCTGCCTTTTCTCTGTTCTCCAGCTCTCTTTTGACATTATCTTTTACTATCTCTCCTTAATGCATTCTTCCCTTTTTATTACATTCTACTTGGTCTTGACTTGTTTCTCACCCTCCTACCCACCTTCCACCTTTGTTGATATTTCTATGACTCTCTTCCTTATAGTAATGTTTTTTACTTTGTGAATATTTGTGTTGTAACTTTTTCACAGATCATTTGAAACCTTAGAGATTTGTTTCCGCTCTCCCCATTTGTTCTCTCTTTTCTTATTCCAAGAAATCTTAAGTAAATTTACTATCTACTCTCCTTCTTATTTATTCTATTTTTTCTCTCTTAATATGTTTACAGAAGTACACAGTGACTTTTGCTGCTACTAGTCCTTGCTGTAAGTTCCTAAGTGCTGCCTTCACTATAGATCATAAAAAAACAACAAAATGATTGCCTTAAATTTTAATATGTGTATTTGTTAAAGAACAGGACTTTGGTCCTCATAAGCTTTGGTAAAAGCAAAAAAGAGGTTTTGTTTTTCAGTAGTGCCCTAATGAAAAAAATTTATATTATGGAAACAAGGGAAAGTTCTCTTGGATTCATTATTCTGCTTTATCGTTACATTGCATTCTGTACTTTATATTGCCCTTAATATTACTCTTCTGATAAAGAAAAATGGACACTGACACAGGAAATACCTGTTACTCCATCTTGGTTTTCCTTTTGCCAAATCATAGTGTGCTTCAAAGCACATTTTTTTGTTTGTTCGTGTTTTGGTTTTTTCCCCACTATAGTTCAAGTTGTCTGTTTAGATGGTCTTCTGTCACTTCTCTTGACATAACCAAAAAGGTCTTCTGTTCAGAAGTCAATTTCTTAAGTTCATCTTGCTGACCCATCTATAAAGACTTTCATCCTGATAGTGTCTGTTCTTGTCCAATGGTTATACTCTTTAATTATTTAAAAGCTGTTGCTTTTATATCCAGGCATTTTCCCTCTTTAATAACATTAGAATTGCTACAGCAGCATCATCATTTTTGCTGCTCCTTTTTGCATTCCTTTCAACTTATCTATACACTCCTAAGAATGGAGTACCAAGGTCTGCCTACAGTATTTTAGGTACAATTGGATAAGGCCCTCCTGTTAAGCAAGTCTCTTGACTGCAATCTCTTAAATGTTCACTTATGGGTAAATTGTCACACATGGTGTGTTGGTGCCACAGAGGAACATGCATGGGACAGGCTTACAAGATTATATTTACATTATGAGTCTACCCAGTGCTGGGAAAGGTAGATATTTGCTGATACTCTATTCTGACAGCAAACTGTTAGGTGGAAAGTTCTGGGAAGAAGACATATCCCCAGGTCCCTCCTTCCCTACTCTATAGCCAGAGAATGTAAATGAATGAACAGAGGACAGTGTACAGATTCGCAAGAAAAAAGGAGAGACATTATGTTCTCTCCTCAAGAGATAAACTGTAACTATCTTTTGTAATTCATTTTCAGATCTGCTGCCTGTGTGAAGAGGCTGGAGAGGGTATGTAATTATTTGTGTCTCTCTTCAAACCATACTATAAAGTTCTAGGCTTCTTCATACAGTTTTCCTACATTTCTTACATGATATATGTTTCCCTAAGCAATGAAGTTAAATATATGGTTCCTAAAGATTAATCTTCTTTCTCTTCCTTTTTTATGATCACTGATAGGTTTGCTTTTTTCTGGTACTTTCTAATTCTCTATGGCTTAGTGCTAAGTGGTTCAGTAAGTTTGTTAGCTAAGTCCCTGAATACACTAGAATGAGTATTCAAAGTCATTATTACCTCCTAATTGTCCAAAGCTGTTTTGCTCATTTTGTATAGCACTAATGCTTTCTCTTTTTTAAAAGTTGAGCCTTAGGAGAACATGTTCATGTTATCTATTTTATCCCACTCATTTATTAATAAGCTAAATCTCATTTGTTTTAATTTGTCCATTTATTTGATCTGCAGACGTCTTTCTTACTCCCTTGACCCTATTTTGCTAGCATCTATTCCGTTGTTTTTATTACCTAATTGTTTCCAGTTGTAGGATATGTACTTTTCAGTTCTAACAAAGAGGTCTTGTTAGCCCTTCAAGGATTTACTTTTTTCCTTACATTCTGACCACGTTTTTTGGGTTTTTTTTTTTGTAATAATTGCCTTACATTTTATATAACTTACTTCCAAAAACATAGATTCCAACAAATATTTTTTGGATTTAAGCTTCTGAAGTGTCCTGATCAATCTAGTACTGCTGTGGCCTTTGAACATCGGAAAGAGTTACAACTTACCATCTCAATTACTTCATTTTGCTCTTACAAAATACAGTATTTTTATACTGCTTTGTTCAGGGAGAATGTTTCTTACTTCGTTAAATTGAAGCAGCTTGTGGGCAAAATTTATTGAATGTTACTTTCTCCCAATTTCTACTAATCCTTGAGCAGGCTAGTTAAATCCTCTCCTTTCTGGATCATAAAATTGCCCTCTGTGATATGCATGCTTGATTAGTTGTGGTTTTATCCAACAGCTGTCTTAGTACTTAATGTTCCCCATGACAGGTATGGTTTTGTGCATCTTGGGAGATGGTCCAGGAATCTTCTTCTGTTTCATCCAGTCTTGATGCAGTCTTACAGATGTTCAGTGAAGTTCACCTCCATACTCCTTTTCTGATACTCTTGATCCAAGTACTTCACTAACTTTTTATTTATTAAATAACTTTTTTTTGGTGCATCGATTAATCTACATTTACATACATGTTAGTGTTGAAGTTAATGTGAGTTAGTTTAAGACTGTTTATTGTGTCAGTGGAAGTGCGGTAATCTGCCTGACATGCTACGTAGGAAAAGCATGCATACAGGTCCTCACATGGCCATATACACAGTAAAATGTGGTACTTTGATATGAATTATTTCTGGTAATTAAGTTGTTGGCCAAGAGCTTCAGCAAAATATTTTGCCATCATTTTATCCATCACTTACCCCTTCCTTCACCACTTCTTTTTGTCCCAGTGTAGACATTCTATCCAGTGATTTGAACATGAAGGCTTTTCATAATTACTTTGTCAAGGTTCAGATATGATTCTATTTCCAAAAAACACTCAGTGATTTTTTTTAATTGTTTGTATTAAAAGAATATCTGTGACTTTAGCTGGGATTAAAATGTAGTTGTGGAAGGACCAGAAAATAGATTAAATCAGTTGCTGTTCTGAAGATCAGACAGTTCAGAGAACAGAGTCAGGCAAAGAATGGGAGAACAGAAGTATTACTATCTTATTTTACAGATAAGGAACTGAATAATAGAGAGATTAAGGTCAGACAGGGAGGCTGTGGCAGGTCTGGGAACTATTCCCAGCATCCTTCCTTAATCACAGCACCATTCTTCATTCTGAAAGATTTTATTGTTTATTCTTCAGATATTTTCTATGGAGCTGAAAGAGAGGCAGAGGTTGCATCAAGCTTCAGATCCAGAGTGAGGATAACTTTGCTGTTTGACTTAAAGACTAACTCCAGGACAGGGTCTCTACTGAAGTCTCTGAGTTCTTAGGAGTGCAGTTCTTACCAGCTCCTGGTGATCTGGAGACACAGGGATTTTGGTTCTGTGTAGTTAAATACAGGTCACAGTGGTTTTTACACAACTAATTCCAATTAATTTTAGTACGTGTTAGACAAATAAATAAAAGCTACTTCTGTTTTACATCTCATTCACATTAATTTGCATTATATGAGAATTCAGTTTTCTCCATCTTGCCTCATTGTATAAGTAAACACATCTTCAGGATGTTAATGTGCTATTCTTCTGGCGTAAGTGGGAAGCTGGTGATCCAGAAGGGTCCCACTTATCACTGTCTGTATTTTAAGTCTGTGGATTCCAAGATCTGCGAATGTACAACAAAGAATGCCTTTTCAGATTTGTCCTGGTCCTCTGTCACTGGGGTCTTTCACTGTATCAGAAGCTATGTTTTGCTGTTTCCTAATGGCTTTAAAAAGGAACAGTAAATGTCAACAGGCAAAAAGGCCAAATAAGAGGGAGAACTGATGCTCACTAACAGATCCTTTGGGGACTAGTCCTACCAGTTCTTGGTTCATTCTTTCTACAGGCATTTTACAATAAATGATACAAGTTCTAAAAGCAAGATAAATGTTAAAGGTTCTTTAGTCACTGCCTAGTCCAACAAATGAGTGAAAATTGAAGAAACTAGTATCTAAAAGTCTAAGCCCTTGAATTAAAATGTTCAGTAGTTTTAAGAAGCAGGTCTTTCTATTTATAGCTTTAATTATCTTGAATTCTGTGTCTCCCATGGCTTATAGAAAGAAGTAGAAAACATATATTTAGAGACCTGTAAATGCATTTTGTTATCAAAATTAGTTGTGGTCTAAATTATATATATACCTTTTGTAGAAATAGATGTTACTAGTTTCTTTGCTAGTTCAGTCATTTATCCTGTAAGTTTTTTCCACATATTAAAAAACAACAGAAAAGCCCACAGCATGAAGATACTGAATTGTTTCAGTTATAATAGCCTCATAGTTCATATACTACTTATTTATTTTCTGGTTTATTTTAGTTTTTACATAGCTACCCTTTTTCCATAGCCTAATATTTATAATTGATTTAGGAAAATAGAAGTATCTGGTTGACCTTATGTTGCTTTTTTCAGTCCTGCTTAAAGATGCTCTTTGTATTTGTACAATAATTTCTGCTGATAGAGTTAAGCACTAAAATAATTTTGAGTGTTTCAGATTCTTAAAGGTTCATCATGTCCACTTTAATGAGAAATCATTTTATGAACTATATCATGACCTCTATAGTCAGATGATGATTATTCCTGTCCTTGTTTGCATTCTTAACAAAGCTTTTGTCCAGCTGTGTTCATTTCCATGGGAAGCCTTTCCATGAGATAGTTCTGCAGTAGTCTGCTCCGGTTGTTTTTGAATGATACTGAAAATAATAGACTCTGCTCTTCAAGATGGACCTTTGGGCTATATTTTCCCCTTCATTATTGTTACAAACTGGCATATGCGTAAGAGCAGAGATCACCATTTGGTCATACTGAGCAGGCAAATTCCCCAACATTCTAAACACACCCTCTAAATCAGGCCAAAAGAAGGAGACCCCAAGTCACTTTTTAAGAAAGCCCTCCACTGAGTCATTGAACCACAGAATATTTTAAGTTGGAGGACACATCTAGAGATTGTCTATGCTGACCTCCTGCTCAAAGCAGGGCTGACATTAAAGCAAGAGCCACTGAGCTCCTTAGATGGTAAAGCCTCCTGTTCCAAGAGTTCAATCTTCCTGTCTTTCCCTATCTCCCTTCCCCATCAAGAAGTGAGGTTTCTCACCACTGCGTATGCAAAGTGGTTTCCTTCTACTTCAGAGGGGGGAAGGAAGTAACCTTTAACTATTTTGCACTGCTCTAATGTAAGTTATGCTGGATAGTTACTCTGAGATGAAGCCTTCTTTGGAACTAGCAGCATTTGAAACACTGTCTAAGGATCCAAAACTTACTCTATCTGCTCTGCATGGTAGTTGATCCTGTGCCAAAACCTGACCTTGTGAATGGGGTAGGGGAGAACTAGATGGGGAGGCAGGGTTAGGTAGCTGAGAAATTTATGTGGTATTGGTTTTGGAAGGCTGTATGTAGTTGGTGGAGAGTGGTAAACAGCAGTGATTTAATATAATTTTTGGAAGGTAGGGTTTGTAAGAGTAAATAGGGAGGTGGACCTGTCTAAGTGTCATACACTGCAAGTGGGACTCACTCATTTGACTCCTCTTTCACACTCCTTCCTCATAGCATCATATGTTATGCATCTGCTAATAGCATTGCAAGCCTGTTTCACATGGTCATCGCATAACAGATGAAAACATGAAACAGACAGAAAACAAAAAGGCAGAGATTAGTGGTCTTCTTCATGGAAGGTGAGTTTCTTCTGTTTTGAGCTACAGAATGAGGCATGGATGGGTAGCTTCCTAGAAATTGAAAAGGTGGTGGAGGAAACTTGATGAATGAAAATGTGAACAGTTGATTTGCATAGCCAGCAACTCTTAATAGCCAGTTCTACTGAGCTAGCTACTGCTCCAGAAAGGCTTTGGCTTACAGGATTGAAGACTAGCCAGGCTTGTTAAGAATAATTTGTGGCTCTGTATCTGATTTTTATCTAGAGCTCTGAACCACGGAAGACAGGCTCTGTCTCTGCATGTTTTGCAGTGGGCACTGAGCACCTTGCA
The DNA here is from genome assembly GCA_026212715.1 of Elanus axillaris. Lineage (NCBI taxonomy): Eukaryota > Metazoa > Chordata > Aves > Accipitriformes > Accipitridae > Elanus > Elanus axillaris. The sequence continues at coordinate 15,988,741 of JANZLQ010000078.1, read as the reverse complement.
GGAGCAGGACATTTTGAACTTGCTGCTGCTCTATTCATATCACAAATACTGTCATGGCAACTAATAGCACTTGCACAGACAAGCAACCTTTCATAGAGGCTCAAGCAACAGAACAAGAAAAACTAAACCCAATATTATCCAACTGTCTGGCAGTGATCCCTACCTACAAACAGTGAAGACTGAAAACAGCACTGATCATCTTCATGTTCAGAAGTGGGTACCCTTAGGAAGTGTTTGTACCCTTGATGTCTATCTGTCTGGTGTACTGATGTGCTACCTATATTACTGACAAAATAAAGAAAATTAATTATTTTAAATGGATATGATTGATGAGTACTTCTTTTGCCCCAAAATTTAATACATAGACGTGTGCAAGTCATTGTACAGTTTGAGCTTGCACTGAATTATATTCTAAGAACAGGAGTATTTTCTCAGTACTGCATATAAGTATCTTTTAAAAACATAAATCTTAGTTTGCATACTCCACAGAATACAGGAGGCTGTGCATGTGTTCACTCCCACTTTGCATGGTTCATATTTGTACTCTGGAGCCTAAAGATGGTGTGATTGCTCACAGCTAGGTGGGGAGAGGGAAAGATAAGATGCGATCAGTACAGGGCCCAGAATACGTGGCCCTCTGCACAGCATCACGTTAAAATTGTTGTTAAAGCTCTGTATCTTAAGGGCTGGCCATGGGTGTGTACCAGTGGTGAGTAAGTGGCTGTTTTTTAGTGGGACAGTGCTTTCCTAATTCACATGTATACCCATTAGCACACTTGGTCAGCATGGGGTATGGTCTGTGACCAGCATCCTTGCTCATAAACCATAGGAAGAAGCAAAATGCTTCTTTTAGGCAGAGATGATTCAGATATGCCAAACAGTGCATTAGTTTTGCTTCACATAAATTCAATTAGATCCTCTGTATGAAGCTTTTAAATCTCACTGATTTTTTTTTTTTTTTTACACTAAATTAAGTATGGCTAGGTGCAATAGTCCCAATCAGGATTTTCTGTTCTGAAGAGATGATCAGACTATGCTTCATATATCCTTTACCTGCTAGCATACTGGAGTTCTTATAATATGATTATGTCTTTAATAGCATTCCTTTCCTATGGATGTGCAATGAAAATAAATTTCTAGCTATCTTGGAACTGACATTACCCTGCCTGACATATGCCTTTTCAGGAGGAATGATGGAATACTGAAGCTTGTCTTTGTTTTTATCACAAGATAAAAATGAAGCAACTAAACATTTTACAGTTTGTAAGCTGTAGCCCTTGGATAAAACAAGAATATTGCTAAAAGCAGATTTTCTGCTTTGGCAATTCTATTTCCACTAACACCAAATTTCCTCTCATCTCCTGCTTTGGTGTATAGAAGCCTTTCACAGAGGTAAATTACTATGGTTCCTCTGGGAAAGGACAGAATTTCTTCATGTATTTTCAAGTCTAAAAATCTCACCAGGGAAGAGACCATATGTCAAAATAAAGTCTCCAAATTTTAAAGTCAAACTCATGATTTTGAGGGGAAAATAAGTCATGATTTGTGATGGGTAAGATTGGCAGTGTTAGAGAGCTGGCTTTTGACACATTCAAAGTGGTAATTTGTGGAAAATAAGGTAATATAATCTGTAGTATCTGTTGTCTCTACCTCTAATAGCCAGTAGCCTGATACCTGTAGTCCATATTAAGATGTATAATTACAATTATTTTTCTTCTTATGTGCTTTAAAATGCCCAATTATTATCCTGAATTATAAGCCTCTCAAATTTACTGACAGTAATGTGTTCCATTTTCTCCCCATGGCTTGTCATTGGAAGTTCAGTTGCTGTTGTAAATTCCTTTTTCAATCTGTTCTGTAGGTTTTTATTTCCTAGTGATGATTTCCTGTTATTTACATTACTTGGAGAGATTTAAACTTGAACATCGTGACAAAATACAGGATTACATTTGCACTGAATGAAGCATAGATCAGTAAGAAGGGACAATGTGGCTCTTAAACACCTTGTTAGCTTTCATATTCTGGAATCAGCCAGAGACCTAGCTTTTTCTCAAAAAGACACAGAAGACAGTCATATAGTTCTTATACACCCATACCTTCAAAAGAAAACCATGTTGTAGGAATAATTTTTCAAGATCTGAATGTCCAACAAATCCAGGATGACCCCAGAATGATGTTTGCTTTGTTGTTACAATACAGAATACATTGTTCAGAGTAAATGTACAAAATAAATATGTTTTCTGGGTTTTTAAGCAATATGGGGAAGTAAACCAGTGTGAAACAGGACACCATTTTCCCCACTTAAGGTGTAGCAGCAGCACTGTATTCAGTCTGTAGTGTCACACAATCTAAAATCAAATGTCGTTCATCAGTTCATCACTTTCATAGACTAAGCTAAAGAACTTGAAACAAGTTTGTGTGAAGTACATATTTTAGCTTGCAACATCATATCTTCTTTTTAACATTGTCTGACTAATGATTTGATGTACTTTTGAGTCTTAGCTCAATTACTTTGCTTGCTTGTGTGACATCTCGCCCTTACTTACACAGATTCTTCTTGAATTTTACACAGTAAATTACTTCCTTGCTTATAAAAATTATACTGCTTCTCTACTTAGACTGTCGTGAGTTAGAACCAACCAACAAACAAACCTACTGACTTAATCAAAGTCAGTAGAATTAATCCTGCAAAAGTGAACTCAGAGGCATGCCCACTACTCCCATCAGTTTAGCCCTTTTCCTCATCATAAATCTTTTTACGAATAAAGATTTCTAGTTCAATCTTTAATACAATTATTAGTTGGTATTTGTGAGTTCTTGCAATGTCAGCCAACAATTTGAAATTCATCTGTTAGTAATAAATCATTCATTTTGAATATTTCTAGCTGATTAATAATTGTTTGCAGGGAGGAGTGGTAACCTGCCTCTGAAAGATCCAAATGGGCCTTGTTTTGCTAGATTGCTTCTATTTTTGAAACAGGGAAATGACAAAGCAAAACTTTAGCTCATGTATAAATACCTTTCTAAGTGTTTGAATTTATGTATTCAATATGAAGAGCAAGTATCTCTCCTAATTGTACACAATAGAATTATAGAGAATAGAATTATATTATCTATATGCATGTTAGAAACACTATACAGATTCATAGATGCAGACAGCCCACAAAAGAGTGGTCATCCCTTTTTTATATTGAAGTATGTGATTCAATAATAATTGTCTTTCATATTTGGTCGCTAGTAGTGCTTGATGTATTCATAGTCCATTAATAAGGGAATTGTTGTTTTCTTCATTCCTTTCATTTGTGAAAGTAATATATCTGACCTAGGGCAAGTAATGATTAGCACTGAAAGCTTCCTATATTTGCTAATGCATGCTAGGTATTTGATACTACTTTTCCAAAATACAGTAACACTTCATTTGTGGCATCATGAAATTCTGGCAATCTGAATGCTTGACTTTGTAACCCTGATAATGTTCTTTTAATGTAGATTGTTGTTGTGTAACTTCTTAGACAGTTTTCTCCTAAGGGAGTGGAAAAATCTCTGTACTGGTAAGTAGCACCCTGTTGACACTGATTTGTTCCATGTTCTTGGCTGGAACCTTTTTATCTATCCTACAGATGCTGGTACTATTTTTTCTTAATTCTCATTGGCTATGTCTTACAAATGGCAGTGTTTGTTTAAATTGCAAGCTCTTTGAAACAAAAGCTGTGCTTTACAGTATGTACAATGCCTAGTACTTTCAGTTCAGAGAAGTACAGATTTTTTGAACTTTAAATGATCCTTAGCTAGAAGAAGCATTTCTCAATAAAACATTACTTTTCTTGTGAGAGTTTTTTCCCTTTGTAATCTCCATACTGCAAAACTGAAATTTTACATTATAGTTCTTGATGTTTCATTTAAGAAAACCTCAATGAAGTAGTTTTTAAGAAAAAAGATGAAAATATTAATGAACTTCAGTGTAAAACTGATCATTAGAATGTGAGTCAGTCTTGTTGGTGTTAAAAATAATATAGAGCCATTCTAAAATATAACTATCACAAATTAAGCTAACTGGCACAGCAGTCAAATAAAGTGGATGCAGAAATCTAAAGATTGCCATGATTGGTAGGTATTTCAGATTATTGTGGACATCCATGTACATCCACTTTCCTGCCCCCATGTGTTTAAAGATTAGAATGTGAAAATATGAAGCAAATAATAAAAATGTTCCTTCAAGTAGGTTGACAAAGAGAATTTTTTGGATGTAAATCTCATTCCATGCTTCAGGTGTGAAGATAAGGCCCTTTTGCAGTAAAGTCTGTTGAGATTCTTGAAGCAACTGTACTGTTAAGCAATGACAATTAAAGAACTGAATTATTTTTTATACTTCAGCAGAAGTGAAATTTAATCAAATTGGTAGGAAAACCACCATTGTAGAAGATGAATCAAAATGTAGTATGTTTAATTTTTAAAATAGCATAACTGGGTTTGGTTTACTTCCATGTCCAAATTGTGCTTTTACTTGCAAAAACCCCTGTGGTTTAAATAACCCAGTCAGTGTACACTAATAAAAATCCCATTAAATTAAATGGCCACTAGGCATATAGAATGTCCTGTTGCAATTTCAAGAGACAGTTTGTTACAAGACACCCTGCTATGTACCTCTTATTTTATCAAAGCACAGGAAAAAAAGAAAAGGTTGCAAAATGTGTTTATTTCTATGAAAAATACGTTTCCAGTGCACTAGGAAAAATTGATCTGTTGTGTGTTGGTTTCTGTTATTTGGTTGGGTTTTTTTTTTATTGAATGGAAGAGTTGGCTTATTCCATGTCTGGTACATTTATAGCACAACCTACAATAAATATATATAATCAGCAGAATCGGTCAGTAATTTTCATCCTCTGAACTATTACTTGTTTCTTTTGGAAGGTGGCAATTCAAGGAGTAATTCAGTATATATTGTATTGGAGTAAACTGTTTTAGAGCACATACTGTACTTGTTTGCCAGCAAACATTATTTCTGAAATAGGGGACTGTTTTTCTTGCAGATGTTTTTTCTTTCTTTCCTTTCTTCTCATAAAACAAACAAACAAAAAAACCAAACCAACAAAGAACAACCCAAACCAAAAATCTGTGGATATGTTGAATACTTGTGGAAACAAATCACAAATATCACACTGAGATGAATTTAGTACCCAGGGTTCTCAGCAGATACTGCCCTCCATCGTGCCTACCCAAGCAAGGTCTGTGATATTTTGTTGAAGTAGAAAGCAAGAAATAGGATAGGCTATCAAACTAATTTTACTTTGTGAGATTTTATTGGAGGCTTAAATTTCCAGAAGTTGCTAAACCTCCTATCTTGCTTTCCCCTCGCTCCTTCATACTCATGGAAATCACAATGCTGAAATTTACAGTTCTTTAAATTTGTTTCAAATATTCTGCTCCAATACTGTTTCACTGCTTGTTTCCTTTTTCATCACTTCAAGCTTAGCCAATCTCATTTAATATCAAATTCTGAAAGATATATAGGCTATTCAGGGAAACGAAAGGCTGGCTGCTAACCTGATGTCAGGTCTGTCACTTTCTTCTTACGGCTTCTAAAAACAAATTACCAGCATCCTCATTAGTACCCCTACCATAGAAAAGGCATATATTCAGGTGATATTTAATGACAATATAAGGAGATATATTAAAGATATTTTTATTAAATAGAAAATAAGATTGAGATTGTCTCATGTAAAGACATAGATCCCCAATTCTTGTTTTAGTCTTTGGTCTCTCTTGTATTGATATAAAATATGGAGGGTGTAAAATGCCTACAATAAGGAAACATAACGTAGCTTTGAAATAGCAATGTGTATGTTAACTCCTCTCAGACCAATGTGTTTGTATTACATACAGGTGTTTTGAAAGAACTTTACACTTTGAGTGTCTTCTGAAGTTGGAAACCAATCTAAAAAGACCTGGCAAGTATAAGAGGTATATAGCTGCTCTTTTCAGAATGATACAAAAATGTTATAGACAGCTTTTCCTTTCTGCCTTCTAGTTTAACATCTGGCAAGCCCTGCCATGCCTACGTGTGGTTCTGAAACCTCTCTGTTGACTGTTTAAGTTGGCTATGATTTTTTTTTTTTTTCCTGAGGACTGAATTATCCTGACGCTGTCCTTGTTCTTTCAACCAGTTGCTACAATGAGCTCAAAAGACAGTCTATCCTCAAAAGTTTATGGCCCTACTATCTTAAGTATTCTCATGTAGTTGTTTGTCTTTAACTACTGTCTCATTTTCTCTTGGTTTTTAACAGCCTAGTGCTAAACCAACCTAATGTATTAAAGCAGAAAGTTTCCCCTAAAATACATTAAAAAGCCAACACTGATAATAGCTACTTGCTGCAAATATTTTTGTTGTGGAACCTTCATTAATTTTATTCTGTTTATACCCTTTATACTCACAGTTTAGATCAAAACACCATTCTCGCATGGACAATGTTTATTACTTGCTAAGTATCCGTGAAATAGGCTTTATATATTACATGTTAACAGCACAGATTTCTTTTCTGCCATTCTTTTTCCAGTTTTGAGTGACTCCTTGGAAGTTTACAGGGCAATAGGCTCAACTGTTTTGTATGAAAAATTTTTCTTTAAGAACAGGACAGATAGTAACAACATCATACTTTCAGTTAATCTCAAAGATTAAGGTTTTTTGTGAGCATGGATGGATCCTGGCTGTCTTAACATTCCTATAGATTCTTCATGGGACTAGGAAGGATATGCTGACCCTGCTCAGGCTTGAGGAATGACTTTACTAGGAAAACTCAAGGAATTTTGCTGTTAACTCTGAGTAGGCTACGTAAAAAAATAATCTTCATATTGAGATCTTAGAGGACAATGAAGCTATTTTGGCTGAAATGTGAAATAGTGTTACCAGTTGGATTAAAAAATAAAAGCAAATAGTGTTCTTCTGAAAAACATCTATGTAGATATAGTGAAATTTTTCTGAGTATATAGCATGATTCTCAGGTGCCACCATGTTGTGAAGTGTTAAAGAAGCAGCACAGCAGAAGTGTAGGAAGGTGTTTAACTGGTCAAATTTTCCATGGCAAATCTTATAGGTGGGGTTTCTAGCACTTCCTATTGCTTTGAGAAAACAAAGCATGAGGCGTGTGTGAGGGAAAGATGTCTTTCACCCCTTTATTTAGCCATTTTACTTAAATATTTAAATTATACATAGATTAAGTTTTATATATTTAAATCATGTTGTCTTCTTACAGGAAGCTTACAGGAAACATTCTTGCCCCCTCCCCCCATGTAGATAATGTGTAAAAGAGATTACTGATAGAAGGCAAAATGCAACCATCTGCATTTCTCAGCATTGTCATTTTTCAGATAGAACTCACAGGTGTCTTTTAAACAATGATGAATTAGAAGGTACAATCTTTTTTACCTACTCATTTGTTTGTTAACTACCTCTGTGATAATAATGCATTTGCATATTTAATTTTCTCCATTGTAAATGAGCACCTTTGAACCACTTCCTAATTATTTTATAGTATTCTTGTAGTCTTCATTATTCATGCATTCTATTTACCAAATAAAATGACTTTCCTTCCAAAGGACATTTGAAAGTATTATAGTCCTGTGCATAGATCAGTTGTTTCTGAATGCAGTATTAGAAGGGTCAGAAGGGAGCTCTTAATAAGAAGCAGATGTTAAAAAAAACAGAGTTCTTTATTTTGTTTGAAGTTATCTTTGCTCTTTTTTTTTCTGTGTACAAAATCTGAATAAACAGGCTGTATATGGACTAATTGGACTAATGCATGGGAGTAAGGAAAATACCATTCACTCACAACTTTAGGGTTGGTGGCAAGGAACATACTACAGCAGTTCTGGTAGTATCATCCAGTCAGTGGTCTCTAGTGACTACTGATAACTTGTTCTGAGATTTTGTGTGTTCTCTTATGAGTTTGTTTCCCTTGACCATACATACCCCTATTGCCAAGTCTGCACATATAGCTAGCATTTTATTCAGCTGCATTGTGTGTGGGAGGCAGAATCATGTTCCCACTGAGGATGGTACCCAGACTGCATTGTGTTCATGCAAAAAAACCCATTATTTGGCTAATGACTATACACACACATAATCACCTCCACTGATTTGCTGTCTTTACAGACCTTTTAAAGTTTCTTTTAAAAAATATTTTTTTAAGTCTTCCAGGTGTTGCACTTACCTACCCACTTGTCAGGTACCTAGACAATATTTTCAAGATAAAATAAAGTCGATTTTGGTTTTGTCCTCCCTGCCCTATTCACCTCTGCCTTCTTTCATCCTTGGTTATCTCTTTCTAGCATTGTACATCAGTCCTTCAACCCCCATGATGCCATTTCTTCCTGATTTCTAACCTTCCATTATGTACTCCTTAATCTCTCATACTCCTTTCTGAATCCTACACACATTACAAGTAAACCCCAATCTCTATCATTCATTGCTGTGTCAAGTGATAGTATTGGACAACCCTAAAGGAAGCTAGCAGAGCACTTCAGAGACTGGGAGAAAATCTATGGGTTGCACATTGTCAGTGTTGGCAGTATTACCCCAGCATCACTTCAACATTTAATCAACTACAAAACCCATTTAATGCTCCAGTGCTATAAATATGATCCCTTAAGTAATTACACAGCTTTACGTCCTGTAACATATTTGGTAACACTTTAAATAAAGTGTCTTCATTGCATTTCGATGCATTTTTAATTTCGACTGGATACAGCAATGATTGCATGCTAGATAAATAACAGTTCAAATTTAAATGGATGCATTGAGATTTCACAACTAGCTATTAATTAAATAAGTTAGGATATTGCAGTTGAAGGTATCGGTATATTTCAATGGTTAATTAATAACATATAACTTTTATGTAAAACATCTTTCCTAATAGCACACTATCAGCCACACAGGGAAGTAGTGTGGCAAGCCCTATTACTTTGCCTCCAAATGCAGACTCTAATAGAGACTGGGTTTGGAGTGTAGAGAAAAATCTATGTCAATGCCTGGGTTTCATTGTCTGGATACCACCTTTTATCACCTGAAAATGAGTTACCTCAATATCTTCATTTACCCATGGCATTCAGCATGTAATACCCCTGTCATATTTGTCTCTGGTTTATGAAACTGTAGTATGAAAATAAACAAACTGGTCTTAATTAAAAAGTAAAAGTGTTATATTATCAAAATTTTTGAATTAAATGGTATTAAAAATTCTGTTCATTTAATACTTTTTTTAGCTTACGTTTTAATTTAAAATCATTAAAAACCTTACTTGACTATGAAGTAAAACTTTGTATTTCAAGATGAAATTCCAAATTGAGCTTTTACTTTTTATTTAAGAAAAAAAATTAATTACAAATATCCCCAAATATACCTAATAAAATATACAAGTCACATTACATATTTCAGAGCAGAATTAACAGTACTCTGGCCTTCAGAGTTCTATACCTCTGTAAATACAGACTATACCTAAAGAGGTACAAATGTTACTGCACCTGTGAGCTCCCAGAAATATATTTAACAATGTAATGTTTGAATAACAATTGCTTATTCTGTAATTTCCACTACAATTAAGTGCTAGTTGAGGACCCCTTCTAGCAGAACACTCCAATATTGCAAGCATTCATTAGCTTCCAGAAATCGAAAGAAAGGGGGGGGGGGGGAGGAGTCAAACCTCTTTTTACTAGCAGTCATTGTGCAGATAGCTGAATTCCTGATGAAATCTGTGGAAGAGTAAGATACTTCTGCCATGCAAAGTACATTGGTATAGCATTTCATCTTCTTTAATTTAATATTGTTATGTAGAACCCTGATGAATTGGATCTAAGGTAGACATCTAGGACAATTACAAAGCTCTATTATACAATACCATCCGAAGTTTTAGGCAGCTACTCTATTAGCCAACAAAATAATTTTTTACTATACTTAGGTTTCTACATTTAATCAGTTAACTTAATTACAAATGCTAATAAAATTTCCGCTTTTGTGAAGCCATGAAAACACAAAGAACTGTATAGAGAATGTTACATAGGTTAGTATAAGGATATATGTATTTTTTTTAATATGTATTTCCTAAGGAAGTAGAGTTCTGAAACAATCAAAACTGTCAAGTGGCATAGAGATGGTAAGAAAGCTTTGTGGCAGATGAAGGCTATATGGTTATCTTGAAGGCCTGAGTAGCCTAAAGAAAAAGACATGACTGAAAAGCATTTCAGTTAAGCTCATCATGGATAATAATAGATTATAATGTCCATGTATTTTGTTATCCTTTCAAAGCTTATACCCCAAGTTCAATGAGAAACTAATTGTTTAAAAGGAATAGATCCAACGTGTTGGATCAACCAAACAGTAGAATAAACCTATCATTTTCATCTTTCTTCAATTCAAATGCAATAAATAGCAGAAATGAGGGAGATTTCATAACATTCTAAATTAGGCTGTTCCAGTGTTTTATCATCTAAACAATTAAAAAGTGTTTTTTATTTTTTCCTAAAAATGAATCTACATCAACTTATCTCCTGTTTCATCAGAACTGATAGAATGGAGTAATTATTTTCCACGTCCTACACAGGTTACTTCTGTTGCTGAAGCTCTGATCTGCATTGCCTAGTGTAATGTTTTTGTAATGGAAACATGTAGCTGATTCATATTTAATTTCAGAGACATTATAACCCTTAGATTCTTTTCTGTACTCCTGTACATGTCTCATTTTGTATGAGTGCATTCAAATACTCTCTTTGAACTGTAGATCTTTGCTCATGCTTTCATTTAATTTGCTCATGTCAATTTCTTGCTTTCTCTCCAATTAGCCAAGATGATTTTGATTTATGGTTGTATTCTCCAAAGATCTTGCAAACCTTGTTCTTTGCAGTTTCCTGCAAAAATGTCACTCTGTAATCCAAACTGTTGAAGCTGTTAAGTGGAACTTGGCCTATGATAAACCCTATCTGAAAAAGATCCCTTCCCGTTTTGACAGAGACATTGATCATTCTTTTCAAGAGCTACTGTTCAAAATTGTTGTACATAAACCAGTCAATTTGCTGTGAATATGCAATTTATGTAACTTACATCTAGACCAGTATTTCTTTAGCTTGCTTATGAGCCAAGCCATTTGAATAATATAAAAAATGTTGCAAAATCCAAATATCCAAACAACAATTTCTCCCATACTCACTAGATGCTGTCAAAGAATTTGCTCTTGTCAAATCAATGTTAATTCTTTTCTCTTAAATTAGTATTTTCAGGTATTTATTTGATTATTTAGTAATTTCACCCAGACTCTTTTCAAAGATGAAAAGGAAGATAGTTTCTGAGGTTTTCATTCTCCTTTTCCCTTCTACTAAAGATAGTTACTGCATTTGCTTTCCTTTAGTCCTTGGGGATGGCAGTAAAGACAGAGTTCTTCAGAAAAGCATTCAAATGTGAATTTCTTAAGGCCCTAACAATTCAAACTGTTCTAACTGCATCTTTTTCAGTCTATTCTTATTTGGACTGTGTTCCTATCTTCTGGATAAACTCAAGTAGCTAGTCACAATTTAACGTTTCAGTAAAGCGTGAAGAAATTGGAAGGCACTGAATATTTCAGCTTTTCTGTGTCATCTATTATTTGCTCTCTTTCCCATTTGGTAATGGACTTATTCTTGCCTTTGTTTTCCTTTTATTTATAGTGTATTTATAGAACATTTTCTTGTTGCCTTTTGTGTTCCGTACTAATTGAAACTCAGTTTGTGTCTCAGTCTTTCTGGTTTTCTTTCTACTTGTGCATTTTGTTTGCAAGCATATGAGTTCAGATTCAGTTATTATATTCTTCTTGAATCTTACCTTTTATTATTATTATTTTGCATTGTAATTCAGGTAGATCCATTTGAAAATTTGTATTTTAAATGTAGTATTTATCCAAAGGACCCTCATCTTATGCATTTTGCATAAAAATGTACTGAGGTGATAAGGAATAGTCATCATTTATTTTTTGAGTCACACTTGTTTTTCTTTCCTCCTTATCTTTATTCTTGTTTGATATTTCTAGCCCTTATCTATACTATTCTGGAAGTTGCATGCATTACTAATATAGTAAATCCACATATTTCACTGTTATTTTTCATGGCTGTCTTTCTTTTATCAGATAGAGTGAAAGTGAACAGGAGAGGCTCCCTGAGAGTAACAAGGGCTAAAGATACACGTCCCTTCCTTTAGTTTGGCCAGTGGAAAATTCCCCTTCATTAGAACTTCAGTAATGAACTTCTTTCTGAAAATCTTCCTTAGTTTCAGTGGGATTAGAAACCACCATTGGACCTTTTTTCCCTCATAGAACATCTTTGTAGTAGTTAGTAGTTCATTACCACTTGTATGGTAATTTGTGTATTTTAAAATACTAATATATTTTGAGATTTCCATTGCATTGCACTTCACTAAAATGAAATACCACTACCTTGGCCCCTATAATGTTCTTCATGTCCCAAAGGGGTGCACAGCTACTGCAAACATTAGGGTGAAAGCAATCACCATCAGCTGAGACAGTGTGGTCAATCATCTTGCAGGAGCAAACTTCATAGTAGGACAGGGGAAGCAGGTAAGATACTAAGTGTTTTACTGGAAATTCTGTCTTTCAAGTCAATTCTTCTGTTGGGTGCAGATTAATCCAAAAAGTTTTATCAAATAAGATATGCCATCACTGGTGTGAGGCCATTCTTTAAAGACAAAGTCAGTACACATATAAAAGTTTCTTGTTATTTCTTAACTATCTTCTTCCTGTTTTTTTACTTGGTGTATGTTACATTCCAAAAAAAATATTGCACATCCCCTAGACAATCTGATTAATGAAAACTATCAATGTATTTTCCTTAAGAGTTCCTATCAAGGTAAAAAGTTGCAATTCCTGGCCATATAAGCAATGCCCATGTTCACTGCAGCATTTGTTCTGTCCTGCCGTCTGTCTGTTCAAAAAAATATGCTAATGAAATTAAGTAGTACTTAATAATTCAAACTATGAAGAAAATGCTGTTCCTTTTTCTCACTGTCAAATAAAGTAACCAATTTAAATAAACTAGGAATTACCCTACTAGGTCAGGCCAATTTAATAATGTATCTTCAAAAATGTGGAAGAGCGTATTCCTTTCTTGTCGATGAAATGATTTATTGCTGCTATTTACCATCTTCCCACAAGCCACTTTGCTGTAATCCAGGGTTTAAAACTTCTGATTCTTCTCATTAAGGAAAAAAAACCTGTCTGCTTTATGGAGGAATCCAAGAGAAAAAAATAAATGTATGGAAGGAAAACCTCACAGAAATCCAAAGAGCTAAGAGCATAAAGAAGTGCATGAGTCATGTTTTCAGGTGACTAAGATTAGACATTTTACATGCTTCTAAAAGTAAGTGTTTGCTACTCCTGGAAACCAAAAGGTTAGCTGTCTAGAAATGGAGGCAACCAAAACCAGTCATTTTTAATGTCTTGCCCTTTTTTCTTTTGTGATTCTTTCTGCCTTTCCATTTTCCTTCATGTCTTTTATTTTTTCCCATTAGGAAAAGGTCATCATGATCCAGCTGACAATATATCATGGAAGAAGTTACAAACCAGTTGCAATAATCAATTCTCCTTTTTTTCTTTATATGTATATTTATTTGTTTTGACAACTGAATGATAAGATGAAGTTAAGCAGGATGCACATATGTGCTCTATATACAAAATTTATAGTAAGAATGTTAAGATGAGAAGAGATGAGTTGCTCTTGAGATCTGTTGTACCTGTTGTATCTGATACCTCAAAAAAAGTCAAGCCATAGCTTCTGCATAACACGTAATGGTGGTAATTATACATTGAGTTTTACATAGGCTCATATGGATAAGAATTTAATAAATGTGAAATCCACCAAGGTGATAAAATAAGGAAGTTTCGTATGGGTAGATTTCCTCTTTGATCTGCAAACACAAAATCAAAATGAGAACATTAGGAAGCATCGCTTTCAAGTAAATTGCTTCTCTGATAGCAGGTCTGTAAGTAGACTTAGTAGAGAAAAAAGCTAAATTAAGTATTAAGGGAAATGCACTCTTCTTGAATATTTATATGGCTTATTTTACTATTCTCCTGTCACTGCTGGTGTCAGAGAATCAGACAACTCAAAATGCTGTAATGTTTGTCCTCTAAAATAGAGGTCATTTTATCTAAAAGCTTGCTGCCCAAGAATGCCAAACCAATACAGTCAGACCCTTTTTTATTGATCACTGCAATAGAGATTATTCAGCCATTTAGACAAAACAGGCTTTCTGAAAGCAGCAGTTTGTATTTTTGCTTTAAACTTTAGTTGCAGTGTAAAGGTTCAATAACTCATTGGAAATTAGTCTGTTTTTTCGCTTTGGTTTGGGAAGCAGCTATTGTGTCCTATTCTTGAACTTCTCAGAAATGCAAGCAAAGGAAGGACATTCATAGACCCTTATTTTATTTTTATCTGCTCTTTCCTGAGTCAGGTTCTTGACAAATATACTGCACAAAAATACCAGATAGTGCAAATAGAATTTTACATTTATTTACCAACCTCACTATTAAAATTCCAACAATATATCAGCAGTTCAGTCTACCTTTTTTAAACAAATTTTGTGTAATGTGTCTACTTCTGCAGTATAAGCTGATATATACAGATCATGTTATGCTCAAGAAGTTTTTTGTTAAAATACCCAAACAATGACACTTTGCTGCCCATCTAGCACTGACCTATTAAGAAGGTTCTAACTATTGTAGACAGGAACTTTTAAATCAGTTACTATTTACAGTTTTTCTGTTAGTTTCTGTAGAAATACACTGCTTTTCTATTTTAAAATTAAAATCGAAGTAGGTGGAGTCTGTATACTCCAGTTCCCTTTTCACACCAGAAGCAGACAGATGAACTTTTCACACAGGAGGAAGATCCAAACCTTTTATGCACCAGTTTTCAGAGATTTCTTGGAGGAGAGGAATTTGAGGACCCTTGAATCTGTATAGTATAAGCCCATCTCATCCATAGAGCACTGGGGAGTGTACATGGGAAAAGAGGGATAATATTTAAGAAAGCTGGTCTATGAAGGAAGAGGAGCTACCACTTTTAAGAAGACAGAATTGAATTTGGGAAGAGGTGGGTTGAGGTTGGAGCTTAATTTTGACTTGCCAAATTTTTATGTGACCAACCTGGGAAAGGCGCTTGAAAAACCTTGGTTGGCAATGATGATAACCTAAATATTGGCGTAGGTCTCTTCTAAAGAGTTGTCTGTCTTCCTTCCATTGTTTCTTCCAGGAGGGGCTCACCTCACTGTATATTTGCCAGCAAATACTTTGGCAGGACTTTGCTTTTTCAGTCCATCAATCTTCATAAATTTTCTGTTAGGCCAAGCTCTGCACAATGCCCTCTGAACCTGGCAGAATCATATTAAGTGTGAAATGTGGCTACATATTTAGTCCCTAGTCTCATAGCAGACTCAGTCTCTACTCTTGCCACATATTCACCAGTTTGTACATCTCTGTCCTACTCTCTGCCATTTTTACTACAGCTCTCCATGACTATCTCCCAGGTGTGTCTGCTCAGTAGCTCTAGGGAAGAAGCATTTCCTAAGAACAACAGATTCTACTTGTCTCTGTGTGTAAAAGCCAAAATGGTGAAAATCCACTGCCCTTTGTGATACCCAGTCATAGTCTTTTTAATATGTCATTCTATAACCATGTAGTACCATAAAGCAAAGAAACAAATAGCATGTCATAAAAACTTCAATGTTTTAGCCTCACAAAAACTTTCATCAAAGTCCCAATAAACATTTGAACTCCAGGTAAGACATTTTAGAATTTTAAGCAAGTGATTGTGATGCAAGGGAACTTTGGAGGACAGACAGCATATTCCTCTGCCCACAAAAAAGTTTAGTATTTCCAAGACAAATTGAGAAGAAAAGAGTCATCAAGATAATACATTCTGCTCAGTGAATACCACCAGATGATAAAGTTCAGGATGTCTCTACTGAACTCCAAAGGTAATGCAATTTGTCAGTATGCTCTTCTACTTGGAAAGAGAGCTATAAGTAAATGAAGAAAAAAACCCAAACCAAACCACAGGGAAAGGATAATTGGAATTGCTGATATTTAAACACTGGAGAAAACCAAAGCCATTGTTTTTCCACATTCACCTAATATTTGGATAGCATCTTGCAGTCTATTGAATGAAGCACAGATATTTGGCTGTAATTAAAAAAAGATTAATGTGTTCTTATCAATAAGACAATTTGAATAATAATAAACTTTGACTGCCAACCTCATTTCTTTTCCATGGATTAGCAGTCCTTTAGAATTATTTGGAAAATAAAAATGAATTTCCTTATATGTGTAACTATCTTCAAAATACATACAATATTTATCCTGGCCTGAAATTGCCAGATATGTATGTGTTCATCCTCACTTATGTATACTTAACAAAAATCTGTTAATTCTTGAGTAATCATATCTTTATTAGAATAAAGTTGTCTAGTCTTCAGAAGATGCAAAATCTATATTAAAACTAACACCGTGGATATTTACCTGCTTGATAAAGAGACTGCATGAATGTTTTCAACCATTTCCTGTAGCAAAGATGAGAAGAACTTCATGTCACAGCACAGTCCAAAATACCAAGTATAACTCCTGCAGTTCACAACTCATTTCTCAGGCTGAATTTGGCATATAACAGCTTCCTGATTTTCAGTGGGCAAGGAATAAGTGTTTAATAATCATGAAGGAGGGAAGACTTCCAGTTCTGGTTTGATCAGAGTTTCAAGAGACCCCATAGGGTTTAGGTTTATATAAGAATACCTTGGGTTTAGGCTTAGAAATTAATTTGACAACAAATTATTTCTACTTGAGCATTCAATTCAGTGATAATTCTAGACCATAATTTTCTGAGGAAAGAATCAGAATCAATCAATACCCAAAGCTTTCAGAAGCATAATCAGTTTGATTCTTGTCCCTCCCTTTGCAAGTATCTTTTCACATTTTGTTTCCAAATCAATTGGTTGTGTTTTCATTGTTTTATTTCTCAACTATATTAAATTCTATTTTTGTCTTTTTTTGTTAATATGAGAAAGGTAAGCAAGGTGACATTACCAAACTCTAGATCTGCAATCTGAGATAGAACTGGAAAGATATTCTACTGACCCCCCCAATAGATACTTTTGATTTATTAGAAGATATTTTAAGCATCTGTGAAATGGGTATTTGGTTGTATCATGACAGCAGCAATTGTGAAGATACCTTTCAGATACTACGGGGCACTCAAGTGTCTGCTGAGACTCATATCAAGTCATCATTTGGTATGATTTTTGTAGTATGCAACTTCGATAGGTTTTAGGAGAGTTACTGACTGAGAAGTAAATGGTAGATTGTTATAGGGAGGGAATATTTCTTCTGTTCTGTATTACGAACCTATAAATATTTTACACCTTATATTTGATCAAAGTTTTTGCAATGAACCATGAGGTAATTTATTTATATTGTGTTCCTTAGAGACAAATGTTCAAGAAAATGCATGATAAACTGAATTTAAACCTTGTGCACAAAATACTGACTTTAAAGTCCTTCTGCATTGTTAATTATAAGATTTTTTACACGATTCCAGGAGACAACAAGTTATTACTGAGCAAAAGTGAGATCTTTTTGAATATCATCCATCTGCAGACCTCATTTTAACCTGTTTTTTCTAGTAGTTGTGGCTTATAAAAAACTTCATAGTTCTAACAAGAACAGATTGCACTTACTAGAAATATTCTTAATATTCTTGATATAATTAAGAATTCTTAATTCTACCACCAATTTCACTCCAAGAGATTCATGGTTGTGTGTTTCCTGCAAACTGTATTCCTTATATTTGTCTTGTCTAGGAGCAGAATAATTTCATATGACCAGTCACAGGTTTTCAACATCTCCGTATTGGAGTAAGAAATAGAAGATAATGGAAAAATTGACAGAGTGTATTGAGTGATGTTGGGGGTTTTTTATCACAGAATATAATTTTATTAGGTCAGATGTTAAATAACTTAGAGAAATTGTATCATTTTATCGGTGTCCTTCAGCAATCAGCAAAGAGATTTCTTTGTTCAATAAATATTTGCACTTTAGCCTCACAGAGTGTAAACTTAATGAGCAGGTAATTTAAGGGTTTTTAAGGGAAAACGGCAAGGAGCTAAATTCATAGACGATAGTTTAGTGCTTGATTCTGTGAAACAATGAGTAGTCTGGTCCAGTCAGGCAAATCCCCCAAAATGGTTATGT
Organism: Elanus axillaris; assembly: GCA_026212715.1. Classification (NCBI taxonomy): domain Eukaryota; kingdom Metazoa; phylum Chordata; class Aves; order Accipitriformes; family Accipitridae; genus Elanus; species Elanus axillaris. The sequence continues at coordinate 15,970,469 of JANZLQ010000078.1, read as the reverse complement.
TTAAGTTTAAGCACATGCTTAAGTGCTTTGCTGTAGAAGAGAAAGAATACTCAGTAGTTTGTAGGACTGCAGCTCTAATGGGTAATTCCAGATAAATTAATTCATCAGTGAAAGCTGGACAGATTAGTTTCTGGAGCCTAAGTGTTTATTTTCTACTGCTCCATTTCCTTGTTCTCTCTCAGAGGAGAGTTGAGGAGATTTAGTTGAGCTTCTCTTTAAAATACCAAGTTGTGGCTGAGCAACTGAGCAATGCATTTCCTCAAAGCTTGCAATCACTATCTCTACAGACAACAGAAGCACTTGTCTGGAGCATTTGCAGTTCAACTTATACCAGTTTATGCTTTGTTACCAGGAGTTTTTCAAATTGTTTGCAATTCAGATGAGGAGACCACTATTTACCTGAGAATGGAATTAGATTTGAATTATTTTCCTCTGTTCCAAGCATTTTGTACTGAGATTCTAAGAGCTAGAGGGTAGTTCCAAAGAGTTCTATTATAAATGTGTCAAAGATGAGTTATTATTGAATCGATCTCATAATATTTAGTCTAATGGTGTATAATTACCTAATTTAATCTAGTAGTTCATCATAACGGAAAGCTCCCTGTACTATAAGAAAATTCATTTATTAATCTTTTCATGTATCAGTAAAATGACTGGGATATAACTTCTCCACAGCAAGAAATCGAGTCCAGCCTGACAGCAACTCACTTTTCATTGACATATGTCCACATAAGCACAGAGGAACCATTTGAGAATAGCTGTAATAAGCTGCCATCTGTCTATAATGCAGGAAAAAATCTTCTTTGTTTAATTTTGATTTAAAGACAAGCTCAATTTCTGTGTGCCACATGAGCTGTGTGGATGAAATAGGAGGTGATGACAAAAATACATTGTGAAGAGTTACTGTTAAAATGTAAATCCCCCTGTATCTGAAGATGCCTCTGTGGTACTCAACACTCTGCAACTTATTTTCATGTGTGTATAAGTCCAGATCTTTACAGGTATCATGCTTTCCTGAGCATAAGGATGAAAACCAACCTTTATGAAGCTGGATAAACTAAACTATTAAAACAGAGTAGTGTGGGGAGATTGCTTCTCAAGCTGTCTCAGTGTTAGTGAGCTCTTAGTGTGAAATGTATTTGGCCTAAAACCAACTTGTTACAGAAAACTTTCTGGCTAATTCAGTTGCTATAAACCTAGTTAATTTTTGCCAGAACACAATTATTTACAAAGAAAAGCACAGTCTATTAAACATCTTCAGATAGCTGCAGCTAAGTACAGCCATTTTGCATTTGGAAATGAAGGTAGAGCAAATTGCACAAGGCATTAGATCTGCCTTTTCTTAAATGGTTTTCAGCAAAGACAATGTTCTCATGATAAAATTCCTGTTCTGAAACTCTGTGTTGTCCTGTTCAATTTCCTGTCACATTAGCCATGCACTATCATGTTACAGAAGGCAGTGTTACACAGCTTGACGTGTGTAGCCAGATGTGCTATGTCACAACGTGATATTTCAGCCAAGGAAATTTAAGAAGAGTCTGTTTTGAAAGGGAAGTGATTGACGAGATCTGTTGACATTTTATCTATAAAAGGAAAAAGGATTTTATGTTCTTTCTTATCAAGAAACAAGTAAAGCATATATATTCAAATTCAACTTGTAAATTTCACAATCCATGAAAACAGAAGTAACAAGAAATACCTGTTGCAATTGAGTTGCTTTTTTATCATTATCACATACAGCAAAATGGAGTATTTGATTCTGAAAACATCTATTGCCCATGTTCATCCTTCCCTTCCCTTCCCTTCCCTTCCCTTCCCTTCCCTTCCCTTCCCTTCCCTTGCCTTCCCTTCCCTTCCCTTCCCTTCCCTTCCCTTCCCTTCCCTTCCCTTCCCTTCCCTTCCCT
>JANZLQ010000078.1:15945955-15968110 GCA_026212715.1 Elanus axillaris | reverse complement strand
CTTCCCTTCCCTTCCCTTCCATTCCCTTCCCTTCCCTTCCCTTCCCTTCCCTTCCCTTCTTTATTATTGCTAATAATAATTTTGTATTTGACTCTTTATAGTCCAGCTGAACGTCTTCTTCCTTTTCTTGTCTCCTAAGCAACACAAACAAATGGATTTGATTTTCCACTATTTTTTCAGTTGTGACAGTCTAAATTAGATGTGTGTTAGGCTTCTTGGAATCAAACCTATCTGAGCATCATCTAGTCAGAGTCTAGAACAACAATTTGAAAAAGAAGCTGAAATTGCAAATTGCCCTGAATTTTAACCCTTAACATCCCAGTTCTCAATTGAAATTTTAAAGTAGCTTTTCTTATCCAATGTAAATCGCTATCTTAATCACTTTAATTCACTAAAATTGAAATACTTTAACTTAATGCACATCCCCCTTGAAAGTCAGTTTTTATTTTTACTGAGGAAATATTCTCTCTGACATGTTAAATTCCATCTAATCCATGAGCACTACCATCTTTCACTGGAGGATCATTATAAAGACAGACAATGATTTATTCTCTTTGCTGGAGGAAAGGTGCAGTGCAATGATACCATGAAAGCTGATAATCCACTCATGTTTACACTTTAGATATTTCCCACAGAGCACTCTGGAACAAGGGACACAGATGATGATTTGACAAATGCTGTCCTTTCATACAAATTCCCTGGGTGCATTTGGACCAACGTATCGGAGAATTCTACTCCTGCTATTCATTTCAGTAATTAGATTTGGAGAGAGCAGTACCACATGCATGTTTATGGTAATCTCTATTAACCCAAATGGTGATCTTTTTCCTTTGTCCTTCCTCTCTCTATGTTCCCACTTGAATTTGCTGCATACTGCCACAGCATCTGCCAATAAATCAATAAATAACCCCAAATACCTAAGCCTGCCACCTAATAGAAGGAAAATTCACTGTGTTTTTGTGATTGCAAAGACAAAAAGAAATCATAGTTGAAATTTGGAGAAGGAGGGAGAGAAAACAATTAATTAAAGATGAGAGAGAGAAAAACATGCAAATTTTGAATTTGAAACAAAAGCTAATTTTTTAAGAGCTGAAAAAATAAAAATAAGGTGTTAGGCTGTAAGATTTAATGAAATGGACTTTTTAGGAAAGAAATGTACAGATGTATGAGATAGTGGAATATAAACAAAAAGTATATATAGTTTTTTATATATTTAAGTGCTTTGCATCTTTATTTTCATTAGTGACAGAAGAGCTATTAAAATAAAGCATAGCCTTGGGACTGAATCTGCAGAAACTCAAACTCTTTTCATATTTGCATAGCATAAATGTAAAACAAATTAGTATATTTAGATGTTTTCCAAACAGACTTCATAATATTTCATCATGAATGATAAGGTATGTTTTTTCCTCCCTCCCTCCGCCTTATATCTAAATATGCTGATGACATCACTCCCAACTTAAGTTCTCCTTTGGGAAAACCTCACATTCACTTAATAAAAAACTTACCTCAAAGAAGATTCAAATATTATGTAATATTATTGAATTGGATTAAGAGTTTCCACATTTACCATGTGTTTTATTATGGGTATTTAGCACATTTCAATTTCATTAGTTATAATAATAGATATCCAATATAATATATAAAATTAAGACACATGTATATGTGCACATCATATATGGTGTAGTGTTTTGGTGCCACAAAATAAACGAATCCTTTCCCAGGATTTAATGTTTGCACTTGCACATATCCTTATCATACAACTGCTGTTTTTACTTCCACTTCCATACATGACATAAGTAATGGAAATACAAGTATACCATCAAAATACTTCCCTTCTGGACTAATGTATGCCTAAGTAAAAACCGTTATTCATTCTTTTCATCAGCTTGGATTGTATTTTTTATTCTCATCAGCTAGCAATTGAACAATTGATCATTCTTTTAAAACGAACAATTGATACTGGTGAACTAGAATTAGACATTGAGCTAATTTTGTATATGCCACAGAATATGCGTCAGATAGTACTGGCTGTCACTCTGTATGGACTTGGGTCATATTCAGACTACTTAGCTAAAGAGAAAAGGTCACATATCTTTCTAACAAATCCTTGACTCATCCATTTACTCATAAACAATGTGGTTTTAACTACTGGAGGAAAAAACCTCCAGTAAAATATGTATTTTTTCTGTCAACAGGTCAGGTAATATAACTATCCCTGTAGTCAATTTTTGTTGTTTTCATTAGCTGAGATTCTTGACATTTAAAGTTCTACAGATGAAATTTCACAGTTTATTATCTTTATTAGGACCTGGAAACCATGAACCTGTTTAAAAATATTTTATCTTTTTTTTTTCCGGGGGGGGCAGGGGTTGCTACTTTTAAAAGAACTGAACAGGAAAATGACCAGCTGCTTAGATTACCACTCCAATCCTCTCATGAATTTTTAAAGGTAGGGATTTTCTGAGAACCAACATCAAATAAAGGATCAAATGCCTTCTATTACAGAATACAAATGTGTTGTTCAAAATCCCTAGAAATTAGAGTGTTTGAGAACCATCTGGACCCACATGTTACGCAGAAGAGGAGAAACATAAAGGAAGTACCGATTAATTTTAATGTAGGGTGAAAAGACTTAAAATTAAATGCATTTTATTAAGTTAGCATTGTTTCTAGCTCAAATCTTCAAGATTAGTGTCACAGCCTTGACTTCTCAAAAGTAGGTATTCCTCATTTTTAAAACTTACTGGATATATTGATAACAAGGGTAAGCTTGTAGATACGACATTGATTTATTTCATGGGCATCTCTTCTGAGCAACACACTGTATTAGCTTAGTAATTATTTCCATCAATGTTCTGCAGGTTTTTGTCTTTATATGCATCTCTCTCTCTGCTGTTTATGGAAGTTTAAACAAATTCACATTTTGTCATGAAAAGCAGAGTCAGATAATAAAAATTAGCATTCATTCAATATACTTTCACCTGTAAATTAAAAGCTTTGATTTTGTTCTAGGTTGCTAGTTGTTGCTAGTAAGTGTGAAACTGCTTGTTTATCTGATATGAATTGACAACACAGGTCTATATTTTCAGACACACTCAGTGATGCTTTTTAGTTTGAGTACAGAACAGTGAAAGGGGAAAAGTTTTCTTAAAATGTTACCTACCACTCTTCTATTGCCTTTCAAGGGTCATAAATTGTCCACATACTGCTCTCTGATCATTTGAACAGAAGATTTAAATGAGAGATAGCTTTAACTGAATTAATACAGAATTCAATCGGGATAAAGAGAGAGCTTGTGACCATATCACTATATAGTGCATAGACTTAATACTGCTCTCTGCACAGAAATTATTTTCTGCCAGAATTACTTGCCAGCCAGTAAGAGGGCTACATTTGCTTTCAGTGTGGTATTTTCATTGTGTATAGAAACACACTAATTAGAAGAGTCTTTTTCTTATGCTTACTCTGAAATGCAGAAAGCAAATGGCATATGCACAGATTTCCTATTTCAGATATAAAGGAAAACAGATAGACGAAAACCCATGAGGAGGAAAAAAAAAAGAGTAACCTGAACAATGACAAAATCTAAAAATATGAATGATCAAAGTATTCATACCAGAATTTCTTGTGATAAAGCCACAAGAAAGAAATAAAAATACTGATTCTTTGTCTAGTTAGTTGTTTGGGAAACTACCTAGTTTGGAGTTTGTTAGAAAAGAAAGAGCAGTCAATATCACTGAAAGAATGTCAAAAAAGAATGAAAATTTTGTCAATAAGCAGGAGAATTACTGAAAGATAAGAACTGGAGGATCATATGCAGTTTTATTCTCCTTCTTCCACTTGCCACCACACAGGATGTGCTTGCTATGTGTTACAGATACTTATATCAATCCCCCAAAGTATTGGTCTGTTCTTAATGATGTATAATGTTGAATACTCCACAAGCTTTTCAGCCAAACTGCCCTTGTACTTCATTATCTATTAACACTAAATACTAAACATTTTTAATATCTACCCTAAATTGTTGTTGCTTTAATTGAAGTCCATTGCTCACAGTCCTATCCACCCATGCATAGACAACAGATTTTTTTTCTTTATCTTTGTACCAATCATTCAAAATCCTGTTAGGCACATTGTCTGAGAGTTATTAAATACATGAGAATTACCTCTAGTTCAGGAAGTCTTGTCAATTGAAAATAGTTAAAGGTTGAGAAGGTTTTGGTTGTATCATCTTTTCTTGTACTTACTTTCTTTGAGCTTCTGTTTCTGGCCATTACTAGAAACATGGTAACAAGCAAGGTGGACCTTTAAGATGATTTATTCTTTTCCATTCTGATTTTATGTAACTTTGAATATGTCATTGTATCCCCTCTCAGCTTTCTTCTTTTATTTAGGTTTGATAGCTTCATCTTTTTCAGTATGTAGGCCGTGTTATGTAGAACTTGAGCATTTTCTTTGCTCTATCATAGGCATAGACTGCATAGACTAGTTCGTATCTTCCTTGAAACACAGGTCTCAGAAGAGAACTCAGAAGAGTTCAGCTGAGCTGAGTGAAGTGGAAAGATTTCCTCTCTTATTCAGTAGACTATCCTCATATTTATTCATTCTACTATGCAGTTTGCCTTCTCTACAATGGTGTGGTATTACTGTCGTGTGCTTAGTTTGTGATCCACAAAAGCCTAGAGCCTTTTCTGGAGAAATGCTACCAGACTATGTTTATGCACTTGATCGTCTTGCATTTACCTTCATAGAAATTAAAATGATCTTTTCAGATCAAATATTTTCAGGCTTTTTTAATTCTAACCCTGTCTCCAACATATCCTCATTCAACTTGGTGTCATTTGTGAATGTAATAAGGCCATTTTGTATTCCATCAGCAAGATTGATAATGAAAATATCAAAAGTTATCATAATCTTCAGAATGCTGCTTGACACAACTTCAGAATGCTGCTTGACACATCTTTCTATGTGACAGTGAATTGTTGAAAACTTATTTTCTGGATTGAGCTGTCCAACCGGTTTTGCTGCAACAGAATAGAAGTTTAATCAAGAATCTTTTCCCACAGCTTTCTTATGGGAATGTTTTGTGAGACATGAGTTGATAGATTAAAGTCACAGAATTTCTGTTACTTCATCCCATCTATAACACCTGTTCCTTTATCATGCAGGTTGGTTTGACTCAATTTGTCTTGACTGCTGTTCATTTTGCTATAATGCGTGCACTTGCAAATAATTCCTTTGATTATCTTTTCCACACTTTTTTCAGAATTGAAGTTGACTGGCCTCAATTCCTTTTTTCCTCCCTTTTCAACAGCTGTGCTATGACATTCTCCAATGCTCCACCACCTAATCTTTGTAAAAAACAAATTTGATTATGAAGCTGTTTCAGATGTTTTTTCAGTTTTCCTAGGAAAAAGCCACAAAAAACTAGGTCCACCCAAATATCTGAAGGAATTGAAGAATTATATGTCTATACTTACAAAAATAAGTTGATTTTTTTTAAAAATGCAAGGCATGCAGAATTCTGGAAGGTAACTTTTTACCTTACTTTCAAAATGACTCATGTTATCTAACTGAGTATTATGACAGCATTTAAAAAATTGTTTGAAACAAATAATGAATCCTGAAACTGAAAAATATCTGAGTGAATATAGATTTCATTCACTTTAAAATTTAAAGCATCATTATTCAGCTCAATTGCCTGCCTAACACAGGTAATGCAGGTCCTCCAATATGTTAGCCCTATTGTTTAATGTATTTGAGTAAAATGCAAGCTTCATATAAAGACTTTGTATTCCTTTGTAAACTTTGAAAATTCTTTGACATATGGGAACATAGTAAAATATGATGTGACTGAACCTAGATAGATTCTGGAAAGGAAAATAATATGGCTCCAACCTGTTAGAAAGATATTGTCAACCTGGTCAGCAAAACAATAGGTAAACAGGAACTAACAGTTATAATTTATTTTTATTCAGAAATACCGCAATCAAACTCCTCATAAAAAGCTATATGGAAATACAGATATTTTGGGATAAGAGGCAAACTACTGTTATAGATTGGATACTGACAAAATAAACTGTTTTCTAAAAACACGGAAATATAAAATACAGAGTTTGCTAAATGGTGCAATTTAGGACCGTTTTTAGTCTTCATTAATGATCTGGAAACAGGATGAATAGGGAAAATGAATGAAGCAAACAAAACTAAATGCTGGTTGCTTTTTCAACTGGTAATAGTCTCTGAGTTTTTTTAAGTTTGATCAATATATTAGCCATCTTTTTGTGCTTCAATTTCAAAAGAAGATCATAAAAGCTACACATCTGAATAACTGTTTCATAGCAAGTCCAATTCTATTGTTCCTTCTCATAAGCAAGTTTTTATACACACATTGAAAGTAGAAATTGGTTTAGAAGAACTGAAACTACTTAATGAGTCACTATGTATTGACTCCTGAGGTATCTACTGTCAGTTTTTCTTGTTGCCTGTTTTTGCACCAGGACCCTTGCTTCCCAGTGGCATACATACTATGAGTGTACATGGTATACAGATACACATTGATTCACCCTCAGACTTCCATTATGTTGTGAATCTTGAGTTTTCTTTTAGAAGTTCAGGCATTTTGGTAGAAGAGGAATGCCTTACATTGTGAATGCTTTTGGGTTGCAGATAAATTGTGTGTGTTTTTGTGCATGAATGTCTCAAACTAAACCTTTGAATTCTCAAGCACAAGTCTACTATAGTGACCTACAGCCACTATGGGCTGGTTGTAAACTATGATAACAGCCTGACCAAACAGGAGTTACACACATGGGACTCTAAAATATAGAGATACACACTATACGTTAGTCAAAAGAACAGCTGGGAAGCTGATGATGCACTGTGCTACTGCATATAGGCTGTTGAGATTGGGGAAGCCTTTTCCTATGGGAGATATGCTTTGAAATGCACCAGCCATTGCTGGAGGAGGCCTAGGGACATAGCTGTAATTGCAAACAGCGGAACCACATGAAACCAACAGGACTTTCAGTCCAGCTTTCACAGATCAGCAGCGATCTCCTTGATGGGAAGGGAAGGCAAGATTAAGTAATGCTGGGGGGGGGGGGGGAACTGAGTGCATGAAATAATCAAATAAGGTAGAAGTATTAGTCTTGATGGTTCTTAAGTAAACCTCAGTGTACAAACTTGCTATGGGTTGCCATTTAGTCTGTCTCTTCTGTGGTAGGCATGACTGAGAGGATGGCTCATACTCTCTGCACGTGTTACAGACACAAACTGTGAGGACTTCTTGCTGTGGCTTTATCCAGGGCCAGTTCTCTACACTCTGATAAGAAATCCTGAGGGGTACTCAGGCTTGTGCTGGCCCTAGCTTTTCACAGGAATCTGAAAACACACTTGAGGATTGGCACAGAATAATGATGTTCTGGTGGAACTTCTTTTTTATGACATTTGCTCTCTTTTTGCCACAGTGGCAGCTGGAGTTGGGAAGAGGGCTGTTATAAGGATCCTTTTATTACCCCTGTAAAATTAGGCTCATCCTTAAATCTAGTTAACCATGACTGGCTAAAACAGCTTTAGAAACAGATTTTACTTCCTATAGGCTGTACTATGCTGTGGAGCTATGCAAAATGCAGACATCCTAAAGACCTCTGTAGTCCCTATTTATCCTGCAAGCTGAGTGGCAAATTCTGTCCTTAGCCAAGCATGTGACACTTCAGGTGACATTTACAACCTTTGCAGGGTTATAGAGATGCAACTGAGAGCAAAATCTGACTTTTTAAAATATTAATTCTACTCATACTCAATTTTTTCACCAGCATATGTTGGAAAACTGTTTCACACAAATACAGGACTGGGGTGGCTTCGTAGAAAATCAGTAGAAAGTCTTTCCTTGATATAAGTGGGAGCTTTCACTTCTGCAAAAAAAGATCCACAGCTAAGGAAGGAGTTATATTAGTCTGCCTCTTTCTTGCAGACATCTTGAATTTTAGCAGTAAAATAGCATTGGAATTTATTGCCATCTCGGATATTGCATCTTCTATGTATAGTAAGATACTTTTGGTTCATATTGTTGATTGACAGGTAAGTAGAACATTTATCTTCTCTAGCTGTGTGCTTTCTTTTATCCAATATTCTCAAACAGAACTATTAATGGATGTCACTTAAAGGCTTTATTTATCTGAGGACTTTACTATGGGCTATTACAAAAGGGAAACAATGCTAACATATTCTTAGTCTCCTTTATTGTTTTTTCCTAATGTATCTGTATTAGCCAGTGACAGGAATTGGCAGAACAGAAGTTTCCAGCTGCCTTGGCTGTTAATCATATATGGTGCCTCATGTTGATCCAGAGGGCCATGTTTCTGCTATCAGTCCTGGTACAGATGTGAGTGTAAGTCTCATCAGGCACAGCTAAAGCAGCATATTGCCCATGGTGGTGAAAAGTAATACCATATTAATAACCTTCAGCTTCAACCTAATCCATGGTAAAAGCTGAGGGGTAAAGAGAATTTCCACTTCATGGGCACAAACACCTGTAGGTGGGTAACAGGTTTTAAATGTTCTAACACCTGCACATATCCAGGTATGGTGCTCCAGGGACAGCCTGCAAGCTCTGCATCTGTCTGAAGTACGTTTACAGTGTGTTGACTTTCTGCTTTGTTTTGGTTCATGTTTTACCTGGATAGCACAGGTGATCATCCTCTGGAGGCTGTCACACAGGGGATTTTTTTGCTCACTTCCTTGAAGCGTGTAAGTGCATTACTCCCAATCTATGTCCCTGCTAACTATATAAAATTATTCTGCCTTTTAGCATTACACAGGGACCAGCAAGCTTTGATAAGCTGTTTGAGCAAGATACCTATTGGGGTTATTGGTTTTGTGTACTCTTCTATTTGACCTGCTTAAAACAACTTTTAGCAGTTGACTAGGTTGTGATTTTCCTTCCCCCATTCCTCTCATGAGAAATTTTAATTTTAAAATCCTAAAAGAGAAGGTGTACAATTCAAACAATGACCAACCTGCAAAAACAGTGGCATAGGTACTTAGTTTCTGGAATATTTTCCCAGCTCTCATATTGAGAGTTAAAGCAGATTTCTAATTTTTATTCCACTCATTACTAAACAGGAACACTGAGGTCACGGCAAATAAAGCAGTATGAGTTAATGAGAACAGCTTTAGCAAAAAGAGGAGGTGTTCCTCAAAGTACATCAAGTGCTTCACATATATTAAGAAACCCCAGCTGAATCGATTTAATAATGTTGGGATTTACACAATTATTACAGAGCCTTCATTACTCACCCAGCCTGCACATACCACAGCACAAATGAACATCTCAGTCTGGTGGTATTAACATTGCCATTTTCTAACCCATTCCCAGGCCATCTGCTACATGCTGATCATTCACTGCTTTAACATTTAACAGTTACCCAACTGCAACTTAGCAGATTTGTGTACTTTTGAAAACAGCTGGTTTAATAACTGCTTCAGAGCTTTTGGATAAAGAAATTATTTTGTAGTGCTTTACAATAGACTTTTTTTTAAAATCAGTGCCTCTGAGAAAAGAGTATAACAGTTGCTTCCACAAATTTGTGAATTTGCAACTCTTAATGTTATTTCTTTGCACATAAGGAAAAATGTTTGATTATTTATAGAACAATAATTCAGGAAATCTCTTTTACCATTCCTGGTTTATTTTTTGTCCTCTCTCAACTACAGAGGAAATATTCATATGCTGGAGTAATGAAAGAGCTTAATATGTCAATCTGTCTGAAAGGCTCCAACTTGGACCTTTGTCATGTAAAACAACAGACATGTAGCTTAAAATATAAAATCATAGCATAATAGCAACAATTAAGTTAAATTAACAGTGAGTTTTGAACATGGTTGAGCTGTAACCCTGACTTGACAAACTTGATGAGAATGTGAAAACAGTGTTCATTCTTCCACTGCTCTTTATGTCACATTTTATAGCAAATATTAGCTATGACTGACTGGAACTGTTCTTTTTACTTTGTCGTCTGTATGTTGTAAATTATCATAATTTGGGTGCTCATAATTTCCAAAGATAGTCTCAATCACAAGGGTTAAAAAGCCTTTATCATTCACCTGAAGCAGTATAAATATATATATTCATCTTGTTAATAATCATTTGACTTGCTTATTCTAAATACCCTTCAGCTGCTGATTAACCCTTGCTTCATAAACATTCAGGTAGTTGTTTCTGGATGCTGACATTGATATTTATATTAGAAACCAGAATGGAAGAAGTTAAAAGGAAGATCTTAGTATTAATGTGCCACAAAAGTGACAATTCATGAGGTTTTTTTTCAAAGCACCTCTTCTTTTACACAGCCATCAATCAAAGTGACAGCATCCCTTAGATTAAGTTTGGATTCTCCAGTACAAATTAATTAATCTGTCCAGTACTTCCTATCTCACCATTTCAATCAACCAACAAATAAACCAATCAAGACTTCAATTCTTTGCTGATTAGCCAATAAAGCATGACAGCAGACTTGTGACAGTACATCTGCGATTCTCACAGAAGCTTATTCATAGCAGGTAGCAAGCGTCATGATCAGTCTCCACAGAAACAAATGGTTGTACATTTTGTTATTATTTTTTAAAACTAGCTTCATAATAACAACAAATGAAAGAGTGGAATGGCAAAAAAAATTTGAGAAACATTATCTGAAACAGAACAAAACATAAAATTAAACATCTCAGAAATCACAGAAAATGAAAGTGCTTTGGTGGTATCTAATAATAGCTTTCAAATCCTTTCACTGGAACCAGAGCAGTAAGGAGTGTAAAGCTGAGCTATGATCCACACACAGCTGGCCAGCAGGTAGGTTACACTGTGGAAATGTCCTAACGTAGGAAAAAACAGTTGCATGCAGTCACCCCAAGGACTTTGCCTATTCTATTGGAAAAAGTTACATACTGTAGCCACATGAGGAAGAGTGAGAGCAGGAAGATTTCCAGCAGCCTGTGAGAGGTTGGGAAGGAATACTGTGCCCTTGGCACACAGCTCAATTATTAGCCCATACTAATTTGCTTTGGACCCTTACAACTAGTAGTCTCCAAGACAAAGCCAGGACAGAGTCATGGGAACAGTTTATTCCAGATTCTCCCACCAAAAGGTAACAGGACTGGGACTACATAAGGTTTAGCCTTTCCACTCAAGCCTACTGTTTACCAGCACCAACCCAGCAGACTTTTCACCCCTAACACTGATATACAATCATATGCAATTTCCCTGGACATAACACGTATATTTCCACCTTACAGGAGCAAAGTCACCATTCTGGTAACATACAATGTTATCTTAAGCCCTTTAAATTGACAAAAAAAGTAGTAATAGCTTCTGTTCCAGGGCCAAAAGAGCCTTAGAACCTAGAATAATGTAGTGCAAATAAGGCCAGCCTGTTTTAGAGGGAACTTGTCCTAAGCAGTATGAGTAAATTAAGTTGTACCACTTGACCTTGTGACTGAGGCTTGTTTCTTGGCCTTCTTTTATTTAGCTGTTCAAGGATGCCCTTCACCTGTACACTCTAACAGGGTCTTAAAAACACAAAGAAATCTATACTACTTTCCATTTATCTCACTATCTACATCCCAGTCTGAATATCTGGTGGAAAACTCAAGTAGCACAGCTTTCTGCCTTTTCCCATTTGAGTCTGAAAGCTAAATTTTCTTGCCTACAAAGGGCTTCCCTACCGTATAACTTTTTCTTGGTAGAAGAGGAATGCAAAAAGTTAGATTACTGACTATGAATCCAACCTAGATCTGTGTCCATCATCAGCAAGGACATTATGTCAATTTGGTATTGCATGGGATCTTCACAGTTTTTGTAAAGCAGAATAAAATTTTGCTACTGGAGATCAAAAAGTGCTTTTCAGTATTTATTACAAAGGTCTCATTCATGTTCCAATTAATTCAGTACCAAAACTCAGAGGTAGCAAGATCAGGCATTGATGCAATAAGGATCTAATTCTCTCTTAATATAATTCCTATTAGTGTCAACAGATGTAATTTGAAAAGAGATATCTGAGCAACATCAAAAAACCTTACAAAATAAATATGCATACATTCTGTGACAAAACCACTGGTTAATAGAAGCATGAACCATTCTGGTTTTGAAGTGTTAAAGAAATCAAATTTCATACAGTGTGCTACTACCATGAGCATAAAATTACATTGCAATTAAATTCCTAAGTAAAATTTTAATACTTTAAATCACTTAAAAACAACAGCAAAACAACAAAGTATGAATGAGTAATATTGTATTTCTCATTATTTTAACTTTCATGATTACAGTTCTGAAAATAATATGCAAAGCATTATTAAAATGCCTCTTTCATTTCAACATTTTTCCAACAAAATTAATATAATTAAGTGCATTATAATTTTGTAGATGTTGAAAAGTAGATTGATGATAAAGCATAAAATATTAATGTAACTCTGGGTAAGAAATTACAGAGAAACTACATTACAGGTTAAGCATAGTTGATTTTAGAATGATAATTTAAGTTCAGTTTTTCACCCACAACTTAATAATGGTTGTAACTGTCAGCCAACTTAATATTTACATCAATAGAAATAAATAGAAACCTAGGTGTTCCTGACATCTGAATATTTTTATTTTATTCTGGTTTTTTTTTCTTTTTTTCTGCTCAGTATGTTATGATACACCTGTTAATGTGTTATCTGACTCTACTTGAACTGTTCACTGAGGAACATGACTGAAATATACCATTTTCCTCATTCTCCCTCTAGAAGCAGTAGCTTATCGCAGTTGAAATTATTATCATAGATTTTTTTTAGATTTGTGCATATGGTATTTTTTCTGCTGTGTTTCAATAGAAGCAATAAATGTTGTGTCATAAATAAGAGAAAGAATATGTAATATTGCTGCAGATAATGATATTTTATGCCAGGTCCCCATCTACTAAGATTGGGAGAATTCTACTGGAGAAAAAGAAATATAATTTTTGAACTTATAGGTGCAAGAAATCCAAAACTATTTTTAAATTATGCACTGAATTGTGAGTATGCACTTTCATCCCACAAAGACTACTCTTCAGAATCATACCTTTCATTTGTCATCATTACTGCTTTTTTATTGTAATTCAGTTCATCCCCATAGTTTTGTACTGATGAGAAGTAAACACTAGCCATCTTTTGAATACAAAAAACTCAGTATGATCTGCTCATTCATTTCAGTCACCATTTCATTTCTGTATCCTCTTTGACTCAGAAATACAGTCCAAATGTTCAGTTTTCCCATACAGCAGAAAAATTCTAACATGGACTGAAATATTATTTAATTACAAAGAATATACAAAGCATTAAAGCAGCAGACATCAGCTAGTGGAGATAATTTAATTTCTTGCATCTCAATGCTCCTTCCTGATGCTCATCAGCCCCAAAATACTTTGTTTAGTCTTTTCTCAGTGTAATTGGTTTTCTCTCTCTGTTTTAATGCTTTTTGTCTTTTCTTTCATATTCTCTGTCCTTGTTGTCTTTTTTGTCTTCAATTTGGGAGGATCATTTAAAGTTTTTTTTGTCAAAATAATATTTCTAGTGACAATGCATGAGTTCCTGTCTATATCCTCAGCCACCCAGTGTATAAGTAACATGTGACTTGTGTACTCTTAAGAATATTGAGACAAAAACTTCATGAAAAAATAAGTTGTTTGCCTGGTTATCCAGCAACAGCACAGCACTTGCAGGCCTACTGAAAATACTGATAGAATTTATTGATTTTACACTGGTATGTCAGTGAATGGTCTGGCTTGAAAAACGAGGTGAAATACTCAGTGACTCTATTTCTGAAGTTAAGAATTCATCAGTTGGCATTGTAAGTTAGTTACATTGTCATACACCATTAAAGTACAAAATCTTCCCTTAGTTAGATATCAGAAACAGGGAGTGAAAAACAGAAGGAAGGATGAAAGTAATCCATGAAATTTAGCCGATTTCTC
Organism: Elanus axillaris; assembly: GCA_026212715.1. NCBI lineage: Eukaryota > Metazoa > Chordata > Aves > Accipitriformes > Accipitridae > Elanus > Elanus axillaris. The sequence goes on along the minus strand of JANZLQ010000078.1, from coordinate 15,954,119 downwards.
TAGATGAAGTAGTTACCTCTAATAAAAGCTAGTGTTTCTGTTTTGGAACGTCCATCTTACTATTTAAAGATGAATACTGATTGCATGACTTCTGAACTAACAATAGTTCAGAAAGACCTATTTCTTAGTACATATAATTTTTTTCCCTGTAACACAATAAATATAATTAAATAGAAAAAAAATATTTAAGGGTTTGCTTTAGGCTAAAGAACAGCTTGAATGGCTTCTACATGGATTTGACTGTTCTTTCCATTCTAAACAATGTAAGCTGAGTTCTTTAAACAGCTTGTTCCTGCTAAAGTCTATTCAATATTGTAATGTTTTAAACACATTGTACAATTATATACAGAAATAATTATTGTAATTGAATTTATATATAAATATTCATATATTTGAAGCAAAATATCAAGAATCTCAGGAAGCAGTTCCTAGACATCATGATTTTTTCTATGACAAAATATAAAGACGATCTAGTATATAGAGATATAATCCCTTTAATATACATTTTTAAGTTCTTTTCTAAGTGTTTTGAGGTACAATCACCATTGAACTGTTAGCCATTGTTACATGTGCAATCCCTGCTAATTATCTCCAAACAGAAGCAAGACTTGTGTTTCTTGGATCACAATAATACATGTGATTATTACCTGCTATTAGTTGTGCAGGTTGGCAATGATGAGATTGCAGGGAGAAATCCAAATGCAATCAAAAGGGACTTCAGGGCACTGGGGCGATTAGTGGAATGATTTGGAGCAGAGGTAGTGTTTTCCTCAATCGCTTCAGTGGCAGGGAAATACACTGAAAAGAACAGGGAGACACACCTGATTGATTAATATGTGGTTCAGAGGCTGGTGCCATCAGTGAAATTTTGGGGTTTTTGATCATGGGGAGGTTTACACGGCACCAGGCTTGCTGGCGACAGAGGGCGTCCAGCTATCTTAAAGGGGGAAAATGATCCTTGCTCATGAGATGGCGGGGCTCATAGAGGGGGCTTTAAACTAGGTTTGAAAGGGGAAGAGGATAAACCTAGGCATACCAGAGGTGAGCCTGGGGACAGCATGCCAATGTTAGGGGTGGATTTGATAGCTCAGCTCAAGTGCATCTATGCCAATGCATGCAGCATGGGCAGTAAACAGAAGGATCTGGAAGCCATTGTGCAGCAGGCTAGATATGACTCAGTCACCATCACAGAAACATGATGGGATGACTCCCATGACTGGAGTGCTGCAACGGATGGCTATAAGGTCTTCAGAAGGGATAGGCAGGGAAGTAGAGGTGGTGGGGTGGCTCTCTATGTTAGGGAGTATTTTGATTGCACAGAGCTACACAACTGTGATGACAAGGTTGAGTGCTTATGGGTAAGGATTACAGGGAAGGCCAACAAGGCAGATGTGATGGGAGTCTTATAGACCACCCAACCAGGTTGAAGAGACAGATGAATTATTCTACAAGCGGCTGGCAGTAGTCTCAGAATCGTGTGCCCTTGTTCTCGTGGGGGACTTCAACTTTCCAGACATCTGCTGGAAGTACAATATGGCAGAGAGTAAGCAGTCTAGGAGGTTCCTGGCGTGCATAGAAGATAACTTCCTGACACAGCTAGTAGGTGAACCTACCAGGAGAGGAGCCTCGCTAGACCTACTGTTTACTAACAGGGAAGGACTGGTGGGAGGTGTGATGGTCAGAGGCCCTCTCGGGCTTAGTGACCATAAAATGATAGAATTCTCAATTTCTAGTGAGGCAAGAAAGGTGGTCAGCAAAACCACCACTGTGGACTTCTGGAGGGCAAACTTTGTCCTTTTCAGGACACTGGTCGAAAGAGTCCCTTGGGAGACAGTCCTGAAGGGCAAAGGGGTCCAGGAAGGCTGGAGGATAGGTAGGCTCTACGGAGGGATCTGGACAGGCTGGATCAATGGGCTGAGGCCAATTGTATGAGGTTCAACAAGGCCAAGTGCCGGGTCCTGCACTTGGGTCACAGCAACTCCATGCACTGCTACAGGCTTGGGGAAGAGTGGCTGGAAAGCTGCCCGGCAGAGAAAGACCTGGGGGTGCTGGTTGACAGAAGGCTGAATATGAGCCAGCACTTGAGCCCAGGTGGCCAAGAAGGCCAACAGCATCCTGGTCTGTATCAGAAATTCTGTGGCCAGCAGGAGAAGGGAGGTGGTTGTTCCCCTGTATTTGGCACTGGTGAGGCCGCACCTCGAGCACTGTGTTCAGTTTTGGGCCCCTCACTATAGGAAAGGCACTGAGTTGCTGGAATGTGTCCAGAGAAGGGCAGTGAAGCTGGTGAACGGTTATTAAGAGCACATCATATGAGGAGTGGCTGAGGGAACTGGGGCTGTTTAGTCTGGAGAAAAGGAGTCTGAGGGGAGACCTTATTGCTCCCTAAAACTACCTGAAAGGGGGTTTAGTGAGGTGGGTGCTGGTCTTTTCTGTCTGGTGGCTGGTGATAGGACGAGAGGTAATGGCTTCAAGTTGCCGCAAGGGGGGTTTAGGTTTGACATTATGAAAAAATTCTTTACTGAAAGGGTTGTCAGGCATTGGAACAGGCTGCCCAGGGAAGTGGTTGAGTCACCATCCCTGGAGGTATTCAAAAAGCACGTAGACAAGGCACTTCAGAACATGGTTTAGTGTGCATGGATGATGGTTGGAGTTGATGATCTTGAAGGTCTTTTCCAACCTAAATGATACTATGATTCTATATCTCTACTGAATCCTGAAACTCTTGCTTGTTCTACTCTTCTTCCTACAGATTTCTCTTCCTTTCTTCCTTTTCTCTTGGTTTGATTTAATCTTATTTGACCATATAGATCTACGCATTTAGAAATTTTACTTGTAATGTATATATATAAATATGCATGCACACACACAGGTATGGGTGCTGTTCAGTTTTTACAGTGGCCATTAACATGTATTAGCTGGTTTTACAGTCAGATTTACAGCTGCTTAAGTAGTATTTTTGTCTATTAATTATTTTTAAACTGTGGTGATTGGCTTTCACACATTACTTTATTGTTCCATCTGTGTTTCTTAGTTTCTCTCCCACAGTTTGCACATAAAGTCCTGTTTTCTTAGAATCATATCAGTGTCATTGTTAGCAGTATTTGGGACTTTCCTCCCTTAAAATGCACCAGTGTTTTTCTCAATGTAAACTTTTTTACACTGTTTTAATGTCATCCTTTCAAACTAAAAAACTATGTTGCACTGAGAATGTACAAACAACAAAATATTGCAAAATAATGAAAAGGTCTTTTCAGGTTTCAGAGCAATGCTTTGGATTGTGACACTTTTATCAAATTTCATTGGTCATGTCATGTTTCGTATCTCTTGTAACATCAGATGCTGTAGGCTGAAGCAATCTGATATGTGGAACATCAAAATGACAGTATGTCATCCAAGAAATCTTTGACGATATTGTTAGCAAAAAGTATATTGAAGAAAAAATCCACTAAAAATATAGGAAAAATAAAATGTTTCTTCACTTTATTAAGAGTTAGGTCAGATTAAAAAAATATATATATGGGCCTGGATTTATTCTGATTATTCTGATGAATGAATTGGTCATTAAATAGATATGCTATGAACATGTTTTCTTTTAGGTGCCCCCATAGGGACACATATAGAGACATACTCACATTGTATCTTTTCATATTTAACACTATATATTATATGTCTTAATTTGGCTCCAGGAATTTCTCTGCAGACACAAAAGATCCTGATTTTCAGATAAGTTGCACAACACTTAATCTTTTAAATGTGAAAAGAAGATGAAAGGTATTTAAAGTGTGGTTTCAGAATTCCCATTAGAAATAGTATCTGAAAAGAGAAATCTGATGGAAATAATTCTAATTGCTTCTTTTGATCTCTAGTTGGGGAACTAACAACACTGACAGATGAACTCTGGTGAGCCCTGTTGAAGTAAAAACAGTATCACCCCAGCTGCTTGCCTTGTTTCTCTGCTTGAGGTTTTTATTTCCACAGCAAAGCTATCAGAAGGGAACACCTGCCTACACATCAGTAGGTGTCTTGGCTTGAATTTGGTGCATTGGCTTAAAAATCCAATTAAACTGGGTTTGCATTAAGATGCCAGACCCTGCACAGAAGCACATGCACTATGGGCACATGTTCTCTTTGGCTAATTCTTCTGTGGAAGGGATAAAATTTAGTGGGTGGCTGCTGTAACTTAAACTACCACAGAATTTTTTAAGTTCCCTAAATCCCCCAGTCTGAATACTGGAGAACAAAAATTTCCACATGTTTCTGTGTTAGCATAACTACCCAATGAAATCTCAGATAGATAACTTCCTTGTGCTATCTGGAAAACAATCTTCAGGTAATTTAGGTTTCTATCTCAAGGAGAAAAGGAATTCACTGAAGAAATCTTAAAGAGTTTTGTTCATAAACCTCACTTAGTAAGTTTATTTGTAGAATTGTTTCAAAGCTTTGTGGAAAGCTGATTTTGAAATTATTTAACTAAATGTAAACAAACCACAGTTTTTTGTGAAAAAATTTCAATTGGAGCGAAGATCTTTTTTGCCTCACAAACCAAAGAATTTGAAAGAAAAAAGTTTTAGAACAGCTGAAGGGTGTTTGCAGAGAGAATCTTGTTTTCAGAACTGATAGATTTTTTTCTAACAAAAGCCTTTAGTTAAAAGACAAAGTCTATACACTGTGCACATAAGAAATAGCTTTATTATTATTTTACATCCTGCATAGGAACAGTGGTCACAAAGCTTAACCATACTATATTATCAGTTGTACTGCCACCAACAAAGTCCCTGCCCATAGCACTTAAATTCTAAGTTTACATTGAGATAACAGAGAGATACACAAAAATTTGCAAGAATACAATGCTGCTATATACATTGCAAAATGAGCATGCATAGTAGAGTACCAAGAATCATCTATTATTGAGTTTTTCATTGATTTCATAGAAAAAGAAAGATTTAGTAGAGATGTCAAGGGAAGCTACCAAAAACCATTATGGAAATTCAGAAAGAGTTTCTTCCAAAAAAACACAGTTTCAGAGAAAGAAGTTCTAAATAGTAGATAGAATTTGTATGGGCAGATTATGGTGATTCACATCAAACTGTGTCCAGGTAACAGTTCTGAATACCAGCTATATTTCTTATATTGTTTTCATGTTTTTGAGTATGGGGATTTTTTTTTAATTTCTTGTTTGTGAGAAATATCACAATTTGTCCTAGAATATTATTTACATTTCTGTCTTAACAGAAATTCTAATGGGGTTGTTTTCCTTCCAGTTGCTGATGATGCATTATTGCACCCTAACATTTTTAAAGGTTATACTTTTTTTTAAAATGTGCTTGTACTCCTTGTAGTTCATTGGCAATTAATAAGAATTTTGTACTAAATACCTAATATCATCAAACCACTAAGAATACTTTTCTTTTTTCTGTCTTCTTTTCCTTTGGCCTCAAAATTTAGAGAGGAAAAAAGTTAACTAGTGTTTAAAGAGAAACCTGCATATTCAGCCACCCTCAGCATCTGAAACACCAGGTCATCAATTTTCTGCAGGGTCCCCTACTTGCAGCTGTGAAGTGGGAATAAAAATAATCAATTACAAGTTACCACTATTGGTTAACTCAAACCACAAAAAATTTCTGTTAATCAGTCAAGAAAGACCTGAGATTTATTATATGCAATTATTTCTCATTCAAACATAGTGAGGTAGTGTCTTCTCTCAGACAATTCTACATGCAGAAAACTTTCTTGTCTTTACTTCAGAATGGTGCTGTTGAAATATGAAGCAAATAGGTATTTGCATTGTGTGAACAATCTAGTTTTCAAGGTATCACAAGGAACGTGTGTTTGATGTGCTGAATGAAAGTGATTTTTCAATCTATGGTTGAGTTGAAAAAAGTTATAAAAGCTTTTTCAGACTTCTACAATAAAGCCATTTTTAAGTGGCTTTCAGGTTTTTACTTACACATTATTAAACCATTCTCTCAAAATCTCATAAAAAAGGAAAAAAATATATCATAGTAACATATATCTGGACACACACACACATATTTAGAGAATGTATCTGTTTCATTTCCAAGGTCATCTTTAGAAGTTTGTTTCTACAAATGATAAGCCATACAATCTCCCCCCCCCAAATTCCTTTACTTTTGCCATTTACTACCTTTTCACTTTCAGAATACACTTAATAGCCCTTAAAAATATTTTATGAGCCTTTGCTGCAATTATAAGGAATAGAAGAATTTAACAGTAACATCATTTGTTCACTTTTAATTGGATTCTAAAGGAATACAGTGTTGTTTTTTTAACATTGAATGGACTTTTCTCTCCTGAAATTTACAGTAACTTTATTTCCCTGATTGGATAGAGACTATGGGAAAAACATGAAGCACTTTGAAAAGAAAAAGAAGAGTTTCTTTCAAGGAATAAAGCCAAGCTGTAGGAAATGTCTTATTTTATCTAGTTCTCTCTTTTCAAACATGTCACACTACCTTGAATTAATTTTTCAGTAGACAACAAAGTATTTATATGAGTCTATTTCATAAACTACACTGGACAGATTCATTTGGAGAAATGTCAAAATTGCTGTAGATTCCTAGAAGTCACACATATATGTGGTTTTGAATAGTTAAAAGGGGAGAAGATATTTTCATAAAAACTGAAGCTTTTCATTTCAGCTGTTTTTAGAATATATATATATATATATATATATATATATACACATTGCTCCAGTGACCTTTCTTTTGGGAATCTTTTCTTTTTCAAAGATAGTGTAACAATACTGGAGGAAAATTAATTTGGAAAAAAATAATTTTTTTTTTAAGTTTCATTTTAACCATCAGATTGAAAATGAAGCATTCACATTTTTAATAGCTGTGACTAAATACTGCATTTCTCATGTTTCCATGTGTTGAGGTGCTCGCTGATTTCTACAAAGGTCAGGAGAAACACTTCTTTCCACCTTTCACCCCAATCTGCAGTGTTTAATGCTTGACTGGAGGCATGCACTGACTGGGACTTTTGCCTTTCTCTTAAACATCAACTATTAGTTACTGCCTGCCAAAGGCAAGATGCTTTCTTATCTTGTATAGCAAATTTTAGGTTCTTTTTCTCTCCTTGCAGGCAAACAGATCTATTTGAACAGATACATAGTCCTTGAAATGAGATACCATTCACAAAACATTTTTTCTATCATAAAAAATTCTGTCTAATAAATAATATGTGAGCATTTAGAAATCCCTTTCTTTCTCTGAATGACTTTTTTTTTTTTTTTAATTTAACCAAAATTTGTGGGAAAAAGAGGAAACAATACTGTTTGTTCAGGTGATTCAGGGGACAAAAATACCACAGTTTTAGGCACCATTTTGCAGGCCTGTTAGTATTGAGAGGGAGCAAGTATTCTAAGTGGGTAATACTGCCTCTGGGAGAGACAAGGGATCTGCTGAAGGCAGAGAAGAGGGGAGGTGTTTGATCTTACCAGGCTGGCAAGAAACACCTTGCCTTGTTGAGTAGCTACTGCTCTACAGGGGTGTAGCTACTCTGACAGGATTCTTACAGGTCTTCCAAACCTTAAAAATCTGCAGTGCTCAGAGTCAAGATCTTTTCTTTCAGTAGCAGAATGTCATATCTCTTCGGCACAGGATTCAGCAGGGCCCATGAACGGCACCTCTCTACATGCAAGAGATTTAAGAGTCCTCTTCTGTGGCAAGGCTTTACCTAGCAGCTGAGAGAAATGGTTGTTGCTGGATCAAAGTAATCCCTATTGAATTTTGCTTTTCTGGCAGCTCTTGCAACCTCTAGTGAGCTGAGAGTCTATAAACAAAAAATTACTTCTTTTGGTCTAGGAGATAAGGTTTTGCCTGAGAGATTCTTGAGATCTCAGCATCCACTGAATTCCAAAATGAATTAGAATAGAATAGAATAGAATAGAATAGAATAGAATAGAATAGAATAGAATAGAATAGATCTTTTCAGTTGGAAGGGACCTACAGTGATCACCTAGTCCAACTGCCTGACCACTTCAGGGCTGACCAAAACCTAAAGCATACTATTAAAGGCATTGTCCAAATGCCTCTTAAACACTGACAGGCTTAGGGCATTGACCTGCTCTCTAGAAAGCCAGTTCTGGTGTTTAACCACCCTCTCTGTAAAGAAGTGCTTCCTAATGTCCAGCCTAAACCTC
>JANZLQ010000078.1:15882951-15922667 GCA_026212715.1 Elanus axillaris | reverse complement strand
ACTACCAAAACCTTGCCACAGAAACCCAATACAGAAGTATAACAGTTTTAGCTGTGGATGAGACTTTTCTGTAATAATTACATAATTTAGACTAGAAGCATTATGTTTCTTGGAGTTGCACTGGTAAGAAGAGAGGTTTGTTCTTTGTTGATTAGATTGTTAAACTGTTGATTGAACTAATGATAAATTCTTAGACCTGCTATAAATGCTGAGTCCCCTTTCTGCCAATAGCAAGGTTTTACATGTAACAATGTTTGTCTCTGTTGCAATACTAAAGTTTTAAGTTTGCTAAGTTGGTTTCTCTTGATAGAGTGAATCTTGATTCTGCTCAGCAATAATGTAAAAGCTGAAAAACAGCCTCTCGCCTCTATTTGTCCACAGTAGAGCCTGTATCTCGATGGCTGAGGCATTCTCCTATGAAGATACATATGTGTCTGAGAGACAGGTTTTGGTGTGCCAACCTTAGGAAAGAATCGACAGAGGTTAGATTCATGCAGGTAAAGTTGGCATCAAAACCTGTTGTTGTGAATGGAAGCATCTACAGCTGCTCTGGTCTGTGCTTGGTCCAGAGAGGATCCTCTGTGTCATGCATAAATGATGACATCTAGCAGACTAAGCGCTTCTGTGGACTTGAATAGTGTTCATGCTTTCTGCATTATCAAACATTTAACTTTAGGATCTTGCACTTAGTCTTCCACAGCATAAACCTCAGCCGAGTACAGGTGTTGCTGCCACCTCACCACTTCCATTACTCCTCTTTCTCACACAAATCTGTAGTTCTTTAATGCTTTGATATAAAGATGTCAACCATATAAAATCTTATAGTCTGTCATGCTGTGAAACATTCTATATGTTGACTTCCGTAGAAGCAAAGTAAAATTGATGACATCTACTAAAATACTTTCAGTGTAATTATTCAACATTTTTCTTGGTCTCTCAGTACAGTATATCATATTGTGGAGAAGTTTCAGTTTGCTTATTTGCTTCTTGTGGTATCACTTACTTATAGGAAACTCACATAAATAATTCCTTCAAAATAATCAGAGTCAACAGAGCATTTACAAGTGATTAAGGTGAATTAAATTTCATTGTATGCTGCAGTCCTAAACAAATTTCATACTCACCTGAGTTTGTTCCACAGCAAATCAATAATATTAAGTACTTTATTTGAACAGACAATATATAGTTTCCTACTCCTGTTCAGTGTGCATATGAAACTATCAACTTCAGTTAATGAGAAATTTTCCATAAACATTGATGGGTGGAAAAGTTTTCTTTCCTGTAAGTGACTTTGCTATCTTGCATCTGCCATCAACTAACAGCCTTGAATATCAAGAGGCACTGTCCAACACCCCAGAAAGTTGAAGTGAGACCTTTCATGGTTTTCAGTGATCTTTGGGCAAGGATTCAGTGATTCAGTACAAACTAAACCACTGCCAGTCTGTCTTCAGGTTTCATTGTATGGCTATCAGTAAGATTAAAAAGTTAAAAAGACAAAACCACTGTAGACATTATTAAGTAGTCATGTGATATCACCGCTGAATCAAGCGAAAACATGAAATACACAGCAAACATAACAGCAAATCACTGCCAGAATCCACAATTGCCTTGGGAATCAGCATGTCCGTACTTTGTGGTTTTCTTATCTGAGGGTTCCATTAATTCCTGCCTATCAAGAAATGTTCAGAAGGTATCAATGTTCTAAAAGATTTTCTTAAGGAATAAAAGAGGCCTAATAATTTGTAAATTGTACACAGATGTCATTGGGTAAAATAACTGATGAGTAAATACTGGAAGATGTTAAATTTTCCTATCCAATTGTCAGTGAATGATTTGAGTTTATAAGTTGTCTTGCATTTATGCCTTCAAGAATGTTCCCAAATGATAATATGTATTGAGCAATTTCATAGAAAGATGTGAAAATAAAGATATCTTCAAATATTAATATAGATGTAACAGAGACTTAAAGTATTAAAAACATGTGGAACAAATTTCCCATAATAAGTGAGATATCCGAATCTGGTAGTCTGTCAGCTGCATACAATACGAACATACAAATACAACAGGACTGGGTCCTGTTGGTGAGGTCACAGCCCCAGGTGTGACCTCAGTTCCTGCCTTGCCCACTCTTGAGGATCAGCTCTGCTCTTGCTGCTCCTTGATGCACACATTTGAAGTTGCATCTTCCTGGAAAGCTTAGAGCTTTAGTGAAGAGTGACGAGTACTTTTATTTTTATGCACAGGCAAGCACAGGATTCATGTGAAGACTTAAGCACAGAGCATTCACAGAGCATCATGTGGCACTCCAAATAAAAAGGTAATTTGTATATCCAGAGTGGAAAAATGGAGCAGCTATATTTAATGACAACTGGTGAACAACAGTATAAAAAAACTTCATTAAAGATAACATAATTTCACTTTGTGCATATGACTAGAACTTAGCTTTTGTACTCCTTGAAAACAAAAAGGGGGGATCAGTTAAGGCCCTCTATGATTTGGTTTGTTTATGCATTCTAGAAGCACTGGGAGTCTTGAATTTTTTTTTAATTTAATCTTCTCTGAGCTGAGTAGGAAGAAAAATTGGACATGAAAAATCCAGGTTTTAATGTTTTGTTTTCAATCATTTCACATTAACTGATCCAGATTAATTATTATAAATGTAATCTTGGGTTTGCAAATATATGAGAAAATGAATTTATCTTCCCCAGAATTCATTTTGATCTGCATGTGTTAGTTCTTTAATAGGTAGGCATAAATATATTTCTATTGTGTTCTAAACAAATACTATTCAGTTTAAAACTCTTATGCACCAGCACCTGCTTCTGACACTGTAAGTACAATGAAGCACTGCTGGAATTCATAGGTTAGCATAGCATTCATTCAAGAAAAAAAAAAAAAAAGCTGTAAATGAAATAGACTGAAGGTTCAGTGTGACTGAGATACTGTGCAAAGGAGATACTATCCTGCAGTTTATTGCATTCTGTGCCAGGGAACATGGCCTTTATAGCACTATTACCAATAAATTTTAAATCACTCCAAAGTTCAAACTTCACTGAAGCATCTCATTGTATGTTGAAATCAGATGACCATTTTGGCTGGCAAATGCCATCTATATTTCAGAAAACATCCATGTTCTAATAAAAAATGAATTAAAAGACATGGAAACTTCAAGCACCATTTGTCATCTGAAACTCATGTTCATTAATATGCCTCATATCTGTAACTCTGAGAAATGCTAAGTCAATTCCCAAATTACCATAACATTCAAGACTAAACAGTAATGCATTTTAAAATGAGTATATTGAAAATTGAATGCCAACTGAAAATAAATGATGGTACCTTTTAAAATTAAATTACAACAGAGTTTTTTCTTTGTCCTTTCCTCTGTTGTCATCTTCAGTTAGTCTAGCTGTCCAATTCTTACCATATTTACCCTATGAGAAGAAAGGCTTAGAATATAAAATATAAAAACACCATATAATTTTTCATAATTAAATACTTCATAACAATCTTAACTTGTTATTAAAAAATACATTACATAGAGATTTCTTAATTTTTCTTTTTTTCTGTTAGTTCTTTCTTTAAATCCAACCCAACAAAACTTTACACATATAGCTGGGTTTTTTATTTGACCTTGTTCATAAATATCCTTATTCTATATGTCTGTATAGACTATTTATGGGGCTGGTAAGCTAAATACATGTTGGGTTTTTTTTCGTAAGCCTGGTATATGTTTAAAAACAAACAAACAAACAAATTTGCTAAAAGCAAATTGACAGAGCAATAGAGTTTTTCACTATGAAATTTTAGTGTGGGCAGGGAAAAGTAAGTAACTGTGAAAAAAGAAATCCCAACCAGATATTCGTTAAATATTGATAGTGAAAATTGAGATTTTTTTCATATATGTTGAAATACTTTATTTTTTGCTGAGGTTATTCTCAAAATATTTCCAATCAAATGTCAAAACATAAAAAAAATGCAATCCCTGCATAACTGACAATAAAAAGCAGTAAAATAAGAATGGGATTGTAAAATCCAGAAAAGTGGGAATTATAGGCCAGGTTTTTTAAACTCTAAATGGGAGATAGTTACACAATAGACTTATGAAGTCCCACAAATTACTTTTCTACATTTTTATATGTCTAAATTTTGTAAACTTTCCCAGTATTTTTATTTTTTATTGCATAGTGCCTAGCACAGCATAGCTCTCACTACTATTTCACATCCATAAAGTGATAGTCTGCAAAGTATGCAAAGAATGAAAATAAGCTGTGTCGATTATTATTTACAAAAGGTTATTTTGGCGAATCTCATTTTTTTCACATTCTTCAGTTACCATTTCCATTTCTACTTAATAGATTGTATCTGCTTGTACTATGAGATTGGCAGATGTTGTTTGCCTGGTGTCATACTCGAACAATAATCATTTTAGACTACTTTGGCACTTTAGCGTAGAACATCTTTCTTTATTTGGCATCCTTCCGTTTTTCATTGTGGGCCACATTTTCAAATGCAACCTCTAATTTTGTACTGGCAATCAATTACAGGTGCAAGTAATTGGAGTATTTAGATGTCCAAATACCTGATTGCAGGCACAAATCATGTAGTTAAACTCTAAACACTATTGATTGTGACCACAAAATGAGTGGTTTAGTTGAAGTCCCCTTTACGTGTTTGACCCAGAAAATCAAGGTGCTATTTAAAATAAACAAAACAGTATTTCTTATGTTTAAACTTATGCCTCCACATTGCAAATGTCTATTGGGGGTTTGTACTTATTCGTCGCTATTCTCACAAAAAGCATATTTGGTGTGGCTTTCTGATAATTGTGCCTCATGGCCATTTAGTAATAGACAGTTACTGAGATTTTAGTGGCTGAACAAATAGGATGGTAGTGCTTCCTTCATTCTGACCTCGTCACAAAAACTATAGGGCCAATCACGCAAATTGCTCCAGGTAAAATTCTTTTCTCTATGGGAATTTTACCAGAAAAAGGACTGCAAAGCTGAGGCCTTCTAATAAAATTTAATTGAAGTAAAGTATATGTGCATTAAAAATGTCTTTCTGCTCTTTTTTTCTTCCACCTTCCTCCTTATAAGTAGCTACTGTGTTTGAACTGGAATCTGAATTGTATCTTGTCGCTTTAGATGTAAAAATGCTGTTCTGAACAGAGATTATCAATCATGCTGAATTATGTGGAAGATTGTCATTGTGTACAAACATCTGGTAAGAAATATGTTGAGGCCAACATATTTCCCTTGTCAGCTGAACCAAACGATTTGAACCCAGGTCTCCAGAAGTAAAAGGCTTTAAGTGCACTAATCCACTGGGTCACTGAGGGACTGAAAAAAATTATGGCTGTTACACATTTTTAACCATAAGAAATGGTAGACAGATGTTTTTTTCTACATGTATAGTGACCATTATGAAATAAATATGCACGTGCCATTTGGTAGACAAAAAGATTAATAGGAGACAAGTCCCCAAGTCAGCATTTACAGGCTGGAAAAATGTAATTGTCCAATTACAGACTTACTGAAATGGCTTTGGTCTTATGGGGCATGACCTGGGGAAAAGTCACAGGATTGCCATAATAGATTAGCTTAGAATTTGGCTTCTATATCTTATTTTGACATGAAACTGGCACTGGAAATTCTGCTGCTCTCCCAGTGCACTGCCATACCTTCACTAATTCTGAGACAGCTATTCCAGCTCAGCTCTCCTAGGAATATGAGCTCCTGGTGATCAGTGTAAAAGTAGAGCTTCAAATATTACAGGTAAATTTCAATCTGGGTTTTAAACCTTCACCAGCTTTCTGGGATGGCAGAATTTGAACTGTGGATCTTATCCCTTGCTAATAACTTTTCTTACAGGAAGTTAACATAAAGCTATTTTCATTTTCAGTACAATAAAAAACCAGCACAGGGCAAGGGATGTTTTTGCTCTTTTTTGGGTGTGGGGTTGTTGTTTTTCTTGTTTTTTTTAGATGCAATAAGTATCGCTTAGGACATGCATCAATAAACCATAATAAAAGTATAAATATCTCACAAGAAATCTGATAAAAGCAATGTTTATACATCTTTTAAACTTCTACATTTTCAGGATACAGGTTTGAATTCACAGTCCTTCAACTGAGTCTTTAAATGATGAAAAAGCAGATAAATATTATCTCAATTACAAAAATCAATAAATCATGATCATTAGTTGTTTTAATTTTAATTACTGCAGAAGGGCCTGCCTACTGCCTAGAACAGTCTGATGTTGAGTTGAAACTTCTCTCTCTAACCTAGAAAGCTCATACTGAGGGTTACAAAGTTTAAAAAGCAATATGTACAAGGCCACTGGAGTATTGCCTAGGTTGAAATGAAAACACTTTTTCCCCTCAAAATCCCTGCATAATTTTATAGAAAATTACAGCTGATGTAGAGGACACATCACTGTATTTGTAAACTAAACTCAGTACAGACTTGGGAAAAGAGCTCAAATTAATGTTAATTCTTTGCTAAATCTTGCAGTATAAGACCTCAGCCCTCAAAAATGTATATGCATATTTAATGTCATATATATGAGTTCTATTTTGAAGGTTTCTTTTGAAGAAGCTGTATCTGCTAACAAGTAGGCAATCTTTCCCTTTCACTTCTGGACATAATAGTGACACTTCAGGTTTTATCACACAGGTGGACAAACACTGGCGTAGCGGCTTTTGCCATCTCTCAGGATTTCAGCTCTTAAACACAATTAAATACAGAAGCATTTCAGTGGATCCAACAGGTAAATCGGTGTTGGACTTCATGTACTCTAACATACAAACTTCTCCAATATTATATTGTTTGTTCATGGCACTCAGTCAAAACACAGACATAAGGTATTTGTTTCATCTAACTCCAGCTGCTTAAAAATCAGGAACAAAGCTTAAGCTGGCCATGGTGTTCCAGCTGTCATCACAGAGAAAGGTAGGCACTCTGCCAATGTGTCTTTTGACCTCAGACAGCTCCCTGCAGAAATGAAGGATTTTCCCACTGAAGAGACCTCTGTCTCTCCAGGTGAGAAAACCTAGATTTCAGGCACATGTCAAATAATCAATTTTTATGCTATTCTCATGCAGTAATTTTAAACAAAGGGTTAAAGTGCTGCTCAGACTTGTCTGAAGAACTTTGCCTCTGATACAGCATGTTCACTCTGATTCAGGGTTGAGAAAATAAAACAAGTCATTAGTACCTGTTCTTTGAGTGACCTTTAAGCTAAATCTTTTGTTCTAATTGTGATTAACAAACAGATAGCTTCTGTTTATAAGTGCTTCTCTGCAGTTGCTTTTCCTTGTGCTGTTTCAAGTGAACCCAATTAAAACGCTGCCTATTTTTCTTTCAGAAAGTTAATGAAGATGAACTTCAGATGAAATGAATGAAATCATACCTCACAAAAAATACGATAATAGTTTCTGATTGTTTTCTGTCCCTTTAAGATGTCAGGCAATTGGAACAGAAATCTTAAAAAGACTCAGTTCTAATTGATTCACAAACCTGTGCACAGAAGTGGTGAAACATTTAAAAAAACAAGTTGGAATTAATTCTAAAACACTTATTAGCTGATAATCAGATGAAAAGACAAACACCTTAATTTTTAGTATCTACTTTCACTGAACTTGTTAGTTACCATGTACCAAAGTATTAGTCCAGAGTGCAACATAGATGATAAAAAATATACAAACCCAAAAAACTCTTGGTTGCAAGGAAATCCCAGGCCTTCCAAAGATAATGCTTGTTTCTTTTTCAAACTCTGAGCAGAAAAATGTTAATGTTCAATTTCAGATAATTTTGTGGACAAGTAATTTTTATTATTCAGCTATTGAAGAAGGTCACTTAAGTAGGTAATCAGAATAATTAAATTACTTCCCCAGAAGTCCCTGTACTAGGCCATGTTCAACAGTATTCACTTAGGTCATATTATCTGCATGAATATCGCTGAGTACATCTCCTGAAGTATCTATTTTTTAATCAAAAAAAGACATCCATTGGTTACAAAATGCAATGGCTGTGAAAACTTTCATACATACAAGGTGATGGGTATTCACTTAGCAACAGACGTGGCCCAGAAATGAGTGCAACAGGTAGATTCTCTTAAATGAAATTTAGTATGAGTGAAAGGTAGCAGCCTTCTAGCCGTGCTCCCTGCACACAGTTACAGTGCTTTCCTTAACTGTGCCATTCTGCTCTACATGTCTGTTTTAATCCAAAATAAACTGGAAGAAGAGTTTATCAGGAAAACACAATTTCCATGAGCAATCATTTTGTTCCTACTGTTTGACAAAGAACATCCACAGCTCTAGTGGTGCTAGCAATGCACTTATGTACTTCAACTTCCAAAGATTCCAAATTTATTCCACGAGAAGACTAAAATAAAGCAGTCTGTAAATGTAAAACAAGTAAAGAACTGAAAACAGATTTCCCAAATCTGCATGACCATAAAGACAGCCTTTCTTTCATTTTGCAATGCCTTAAAACCTACAGATTGACTCAGAAAATACTGCTGTTCATTCAGTGTGTTTTCTAAGATTTCTGTAGTATAAGTTAGGATTCAGATTTTAATTTCAAGATGTAGCCTAAACAACGGAGAGAAGGTAGTAAGTAACATGGCTTTTTGCTATGCTAGATGGCTGATTCAGTGGCCCCCTGCAACTTCTTCAGTGCCACTGCTTGCTACAAGTGCAGAGGAGGTCCTGCATTTCTGTTGAAACACTACACATGGAAGTTATAGAACTGACATATGTTAAGGCATTAAAAGATTACTTCTACATTACAAGGGACAGATGACTCAAACATTACATAGAAAAGGTGGGAAAATTATTAACTTCACAAGATTAAATGGAAATTTCCAAACAAATACCAGCTTTTAAATCACCTCATTCTTATATGCTTATGTTCATTTGCATTGTTTTAAAATTACTAATAGTTATTATTATTATCAGGTGTTTTACACTTCAGAGTGCATGACACATCTGAGAGTTATGGTTTCCAGCTTTATGGGGATTCCAATTTATCATTTCTTAATTGCCTGCTTGGAATAAAATCAAGGCAATTTCCCTTCCCATCTGACCAAAATAGTATTCATCGGCCTTGATCTTCAGGATCCAGTCTGTGAAAGAAGCATACTGTCAGTCAAAGAGCTAAACAGAAGAACCTTGAAAGGTATGTCAAAAATCATACTTTGAGCCATTTGATCTTCAATTCACCAAAAAAAAAAAATTGAAACAGGGAATGGAAAGTGAAAAATTATTTTTATAATAAGCAAAAGTGTTTTTGTTAGCAGAAAAACTACATGCAAATATCTCCATAATAAATATGTTTTCAGAAAAGCAAAAGCTTACTCTTTCAGAGCAGTGAATAAACTTACTTTGGTTTTGGAAAAAAATCTAATTCAATTCAGTTATTATTAGTGTACAAAACAGAAGCCCTAGGGCAAAACCTAAACCAATAATTTTAAGAGGAATAAGAAATACATTCCTATCCATAATCTCCTATCAGGAAGGAACAACAATGAAAAGGAAGTTTGAGGAAACAAAGCATTTGCCTAATAAAATAGGTAACGCTCTAAAATGACACATCAAAAGAATTAAAATCTGTTGCAGAAGACTAATTCTGTAAGAAACTGCACAATGATATCCACATCAAAAGAAATATTCAGATGCTTAATGTTAAGCACATACTAAAGTGTTGCACTGCATTAGAACTTTGAATGTCCATACAATAACAATATCATAACACAGAGTAGCTACATCACACTTGCTTGTGATAAAGATCATGTTTTACAATGCAGTGGTGCTTTCCAAATTGCTTTATGATTCAGAGCAAAACCATGAATCTGAATGTTACATCAACACACCAGGCAGCTTTCAGATGAAATGTTGTCAGCCACTTACAGCTGAAAACTGGCAAGATTAAATAACCAGCTTTAACAGCAATTTTTGAGTACTAGAGAATACCAGTCTCATTAACATGATAGTAGTAACTTGAAAAGATTAATTATAAAAAGCTATTCCTATAAATGTTTTTTAAAAGAGATATGAATAAACTTAAACTATAAAAAGCAAAACTGTTGCTACTTTGTGAATTGCCTTCTGGAAAGCAGATATGCAGTGGGGTGTATAAACGCTGCATATACTTATGAAAATAACTTCCAGTAGTGCAGTATTGACAGGGACAATTTGGAAACCGTGGCTACCAGGCTAACTGAAGACAAACAACAGAAGGTGGGTTGAAAATGTTTGAAAATAGCAGTCTAACTGCAAAATAAAGTGCAAACTTCTGCAACAGTCACTGCCCATGCATCAACTGAACTCTCGATGCATGTGCTTAGTCCATGGCAGGCTGTTTAGGGATCAAAATGAACTGAGAAGTCAAGAACAGACCTGCAAAAACTCTTTATGTATGATAACCATCATCTCTTTTTCCATATCTTCCCTGTAGTTCGTCCAAACTTTAACCTGTTTTCTTATCCTGAGGTGATCTTGAGGCTGGACACTGCAGTGGATTCCTTTTAGGAATGAACATGCCCGCAACTTAATTTTCCTTTTTTGTTTGTTTCATTTATTTCGGTCTTTTGTGTTTGTGTGTGTTTGAGCTTGCAGGTGGTAAGTTTTTTCTCTCTTTTTTTTTTCTTTCTTCACTACCAGATTCATTATTCTGCATTAAGCTGCATTGAACTACATTTGTCATCTATTAGTCCTGTTACTGTCTGCATTGTTCCTCATTATTTACTGTTCTTCCTAATTTAGAATCACATGGAAATCTTGCTTTCAAAAGCATTATCCAATTCATTTATATGAATAAAAATAGTAGAGGACATAGCACTAGTGCTTGCAATACAACCATCTCACTAATAACTTCTGTCTGATTTAGGAAAGAACAGCTTCGACTTCTCCTTTTGTCCTCTTGCAGAAATTCACTTTACTGAGTTTCTGTGCTGTATTTCTAGTGCGTTTCAGAGGTTGACCTGTGAAAGAGAACTTACACAATTGTGTTCTACGCCAGGTCCTGTCTCTTTCATACATACCTGCAGAACTCTACCCTTTCACTTCTTAAAGAAAAGCAACAATTTTCAGACTCTTGGATACCTGCAATGCAGAAATTGAAATAAAGAGGAAAGGAATTCCAGTGAGCTAGTGAACAGAAAGTTCTTTATTTCTTTGGGACCACAATGTCCATTCATAACATCAAACATTGTACTTGTCATTAAAAGCCAGCATTTCCCATTAGTTACTCTTACTAGTTTTACCTGTACTAAAAATGTGAAATAACCATTTGCCAGCATGGGAAAGTTGGCAAACTGTGCCTGTGTTAGATGAACAGTGTAGCAATATTTAAGCTGTTTATTTATACATTATATTATGTTGACCTGTAAATATAACATGTAGCAAATTTCCCAAGCCAATTTAGTCTGACTTGTTTCACAGCGTTTGAACCCCAACATAGTTTGTTCTGACCTTCCTTTGGTGCCATGCTGTGTTTTAATTAATTTAGTGACCAAACTTTCTATTTCTTTCTGTATTGTTTAGATGAGATCATAGATATTTGATAACTTTTAAAAAGCAGGAGTCTTTTAGCAAGTAGTAAATTGGCAATTATGGATATGATACACAGGTCACTCTTTTATTTTTATTGTTCCCTCTTGGAGCTGAAAGACATACTAACTAAGCTAAAGGCAAAAATCTTGGTAGTGGTTAATCTTGATAAATTCTGAAAATATAATTGTTCATCTCCCAATCCAATTCCCACATGATGAAGAAAATCTGTATCAAAAGGACAGGTACTTCTGGCAGGTGTCAGCAACCAGTGAAATTCTTTGCCTTTGAAAACAAGTAACAGAACATAAAGGAGACCTGGCTGCAGCTGCAAGAAACAGAAAAGAGTAAAAAGAATGAGGGGTGGAGGTGACTGGTTTTCAGCTCTAGACGGCAGCAAAACTGAAATGAGAGGTTTTACTTGGCTTTCATTTCTGAAACAGTAGTAACTTTAGAACGGTGATTTCCCCATGCCTCAGGTTCCCAGCTGTGAAATGGGAAAGCAAGCACTTCTCTAGGCATGCCCTAAAACCAATACTATCCTCATTCTTCAGTCATTGTTTTATGTAGTGAGTGGTTCCACTTAAAACATTAAAAAATGCCTGCTTTTCTCTGAAACCTTTTGTATGTGCTATAGAACTTGCTTTTTTTTCTGAAACTGCAAGGAATTTAGAATGTTTGTGGCCTTGCTTGGTATTTCTAATGAACCCATCTCTGAGAGAACTGTCATTTTTGTGGGTAATGTTGCTTATTTCATAGCACAGGTCTCAATTCCTTAATAGCTTCTTTATTTAATATCTTAAGAAAAAGTGCCAACAACCTGGGACATGTTTTTGATGACGCTTGGTAAAACTACATGTTTCTATCATAGTCAGGTCACAAAAATCCGTATCCTGATGTTGTGCAGCTGTTAGCTTTTCTAATTCAGGTCAGAGAGTTAATATTCTGCTTTGCATTCTGACTGGGCGAGATCCACTTGGCATAAGCCAAGGCTGGTGTTCATAAGACAACGGGAACTGAAAGAGCTGGAAGATTGAGTTCAGTTTGAAAACTCCAAGCACAAAATTAAATAATCAAAATGGCATTGGAAGTAGTGTCCGGTTTAGCCTATTTTAGTGGTTTGGGTTTTTTTTAAATTTTCATTTTAATGTTATCAGAAAGTCTCTCATCTTAATTTCCTGAGTATGAAGAAACAAGAACAAGGATTTATCTTCTCTGTGTCAATCATTTGGGGTGGTTCTAATGTTGCTTTGTTTATATGTCTCTTTTAAACATTTTACACTCCTAGATTATTAATCCCATTCCTTTATATGGAAATCTTTTAATAGGTTTTGATCACTCTTCTCTGATAGTGAAAATGGCTGATAAATCATCAGTGGTACAGGTCACTGTTCTGAAATCATAAAAGTATTTAACTGCTGCAAGAAGTGATAATAAAATTAATAAAAACATTGGAAGTCTATACAGAAAGATATTTTTTATATAATTTGGCCTTTTGCAGAATTATTTGATACTATTCCTGTTCATCAAATAGATCAGATAGTTATGTTTTGGTGTGTTTTGTTGTTTTATTTTACAGGAAAGAATACTCTTGTGTTCTTCCTCTGCCTATAAAGTCATAATGGTTACAATTTTGCTTCTAGGACTGTACGGATTGTCCTGGTACTGAGGTCAATTTCATTTGTCTGAAATCCCCAGCATCATGATGAACATGTCTTTTAAAGATAGTTAATGTATCTGCTGCCATGCAGTAAAATAGTTTATTCACATTAAATTACATACTTTTGTCAGTATCTCAGCCACTTCATTGTCAGACAACTCCGATATGAAAACTATTTATTCTCTTCTCTCCTTACTTCAATTCCTGACAGCCTCATTCTTATTACCTGAAAAGATGAAGTAGGAAGGTACTTTTCCAATGGTCTGGTTAGACAGGTACGAAGGAATTATCAGGCTTCAACTTGACAATCTTATCTGATGCAACAGCACACTCCATTCTCTGCTGTTGGACCAACAAAACAAATAGTTTTTTGTGGGTTTCTGTCTCCGGTACTTGAGACTTGCATTTGCTTTTCAAAGTGCAGGTCTGGGTCTGAAGCTGATGACGCGGTCCTCCCACAAAACCACTTTTGCAGAGTTTGAATGGGCTCCATACTGGTGCTATGCAGCCTGCAAGAATTTGGACCTACCTGCCCCCACACATTTGAATCCCCGTTGCATACAGATATTAGAATCAAACACATATTACTTATGAATGATATAATAAATGATATGAATGATATAATAAAATGAACAGCCTCTCATTTCTATGGGCAAACAATACTCTCTCCCATTCTCAATCTAAATCAAACTGCAGAGTTACTAATAAAAATAAGTCATGACTCACAAAGTTAAGTTCTTTTGCATTAATCTTAAACTCTTTCGGAGTTATTGGAGTCTCACACCATTAAAACTAATGTCAGTGGTATAGTTTGCAGTAACTATTAAATTTACAGCTGGAAGGTAAGACTCATATAAAAGAAACATTACTTTATAACCGTACTAAAGATAAAAATATGTAGATACTGTTTACTTTGCACAGTTGAGGCAGGTAATAGTTTACAGGGAAACCCTTTATGCTCTAGGAAATCCATTCTGTAAATAGTCACTGGTTTTTTTGCGACATTATTTTGTCAAATAATCCTGCAAGAGGCCTAATTATATAGAAAATATATTTCTGTATGGATTTTCAAACTTTTAACTCATTCTACTATCACTTCTTGCAGCAGTTAATAAATACTGCATACACTCATTTAACAGCATGCAGCGTGCAGCATATTTAACTGTGTTCTACTAGACTGACCTGGAGCCAAATTAGAGCAAGTGTGAAACCTGTCCCAGGTCCATCACCAAAGTACAGGCAACAAGGTATTGTGCATGAATTTTGTGTAGCTCAGGGACTATACCAGTCTGAGGAAGGCAAAAATCTGTCCACAAACATACTGAGGTTACCATCTGAAATGCACTGTAGGAAAGGTTACCTGAGAATCTTTCAGACCTGTTAGATCCAGGGCATGCATAATTATTGTTTCAGTGCAGTAACTAAAAAGGCATTTTTACTAGGGAGAAAAAAAAAAAAAAAGGAGAAAAGGAGAAATCTTTTCTTATAGAGTAAGAATCAGGAAAAGCTTTTACTCCGGTTCTTGATGTATGTCCCACCACACTTAGGGTGTTAGTGCTAGACTCCACATGGGCTGACTGGGAGCTACTACTCCATGAGTTTCTCACCTACCGCTGAATATGGTCTCTTGGTCCTCGTAACTTACGGAAAGCCTTGCTTTTACATGAATTGCAATGTCTCAACAGCCTGTAAGCAGTGGCTGGGCTGTTAAACCTATAAATTAAAGGTGAGTTTATATGTGGCTTGCAGTCACTTTCCCAAAAATCTGAGGCTGGATTTAATTTCCTCAGGCTCTTTCATGTAACATTTTGTAATTTTTTTTTCATTCTAGTGGACTATTTATGAAAACACATTATTTGTTTAAATCAATATTACTCAGAAATTAAGCCAAATTTGTGAGGCTTAGTGAAGATTCTTCAGATTACTAGCACAGTACATACCCTGTGTATGTATGTAAAAGTATAATTTAAATGACTTGTTTTTTTTTTTAAGGAAAAGTCAGTATTTTATAGTAGAATATTTCAACTAACATTAAATTTTTCATTTTGAGACCAAAATCCTTCAAATGCATGCACAAAAAAAATAATTTACAAATTCTGGATATGCTCTATGTCTATTTAAAAAACCCCACGAAACAAACATTGTAAGTGAAATTATTTAGTTCAGATCAAATAAAACATTTTGTTTAATTTGAACCATTTTGGTTAGAAATCAACTCAAAAAAGCTAGGATTAGTTTTTTAAGGGAACTTTGAGGTAGAAAAGAGATTTAAACTAAAATAAGAAAACCTGTTATTCATATAGGTTGAATGTTACTTAGTTAATCAGGCTTTTAAGCTTTGCTTTAGAAGCAAAGAAGAAAATATAATTTTCTAGATAACTACCTTTCAGTTGTTATCTAATGCTTAATGCAGGCATTATACTGTAAACCACAGAGCATATATGTATTTTTTTTTCTTATAACTGTTTATAATCAGCATTTGAAATGAATACTAAGGGCTTGACAAAATGTTTATCTTGCATCCATATGTTCAGTCTAGGGAAACAATCTCAAAAGATTTGATTCAATTTAGCCATACAATAGGGACCAGTTACTTTTTTATGAATATGATGATGCTAAGTCAGTGAAGAAGCAAATACATAAACTCCTTTAAAGAAGCCTTTACATTCTATCAACATCAGAATAACTAGAAAATCTACCATCTTAAAACAATTCCTCTGCCTTTTATAGCTTTGTCACTGTTCAAAAAGAAAAATCTACTAAAATGGCAATGATCTATTGAGGATTGCTACACAAAGCAGTGGGTCATTGGTGAAGGCATTTAGGAAAAGATAAGAGAATTCTCTTTCCTTTTAACTTTCCTCTTTGAGGCCAAATCATTACTGTTATTCTTTAAATTTGGGATTCTTTTGAATTGCTTAATTTTGCTGGAAAGCTGCCATTGCTATAATTGCTGTTTAAAAAAAATAGAATTCAGGAGAAATAATCTTATTTCTGTTTGTAGAGCTCCTTATGCATATCTATTTATTTGTTTTATTTTAAATATATATGTGTTCTTTTAGGGGCTCATCACCAGTGTAACCATATTTACTTCCCATCACATATAACTCGGTATATTCATATTTTCTAATACAAAACTCACTACCAAAATTATGAGTCTTAACCTTTTGAAGCAGGTGTTAGTATTATGTTAAATTACTGTAGAAAAATGTCCTTTCAGGCAAAAGGAGCTAAGTTTATATAGAAATATGGTAGAATACATGGGAGGTCATACATTGAATTTTAGTAGTTGTTATTCTCTGTAAATATGTACTTAGGTATATAAACATCTTGTGCATAAATGTATTACTCTCCATCACTTTCTCATGTTTAAAAGCCAAATGTCTCTATCAATTAGATTTTCAAAATGGTGTTAAGGTCTCTTGGCTAGTCATTCACGTAGACACTGAGACGTCACAGAAGAATCTAAAATGTCAGCATAGGTCACAAAAAGTTAACTACTCTTACTTCAATATGAAGGTTATGATCAAGAATAAAGTACAAGAAGGAGTCCAATACCATATTTAGCTTTGTAATTCCCTCCAGAAAGCTGATAGTTAAAAAGTACTACGTTGTTTTTTATTCCTTGTCTCATAGATCATACAAATGAACTGTAATTTGGTTCACTAGGGCAGTACTTGCTCTAAACTGTGATAAAACTCAGAATGATTTTGTAATAAGTGAATTAAATATTTAATTAGGTATTTTAAAGGGATCCATAAAACTATTCTAAGATTAGCTAGACTTATGTATACATTAAATCATACACATTTGCTTAAGCTAAATAGAAATAGGAAGTATCCTGGATTTCACTGATCACTATAAAAATAGTCAAGGAAGATATTTTGTTTGCTTTGTTAATAGGAATAAGGAACTCAGAGTTCTATAAAAGACAATTTTTTTCTATTACTAAAGTAAATTTTTAGATTGCTTAGAAATTAAGACAGATGGGAATGAGCAATTATTCAAAACATTAATTCTCTCTATCTATTTTTCAATGAAAGTTACATAGGAAAAAAAAAAACTTTAGAGCTAAAGGACATAGAAAAATGCAAGCCATACAGCATTGCATTTTCCTGAGCTGAGAGGAAACTAAAAGTACAAAGTGCGTGGAGCAATGACAGTGTTTGTTACTAGTTGACAATGACATGCAGAGCATCCTAAGCAATAGTGTTTATCTCACAAAGCATCTGAATTATTCATAGATTCCAACAGTAGGATAAATTTATTGTCTCCTATAAGAGATATAATAGGTTGATAAACTGCTTTTCTGACCTTGGAGAACTTTGTTGGCACATTAAGGGACTTTGATACATAGCAAGGTATAGACACTCGCTATGATTTGTTAGGTGCATTCTGCTGGGACTGCACTACCAGATGAATTGAAAACAAAAAACCTCTCTCAAGAAAGAAGCATGAAAAAAACCCCAAACAAACAGTGGATTCTCTCCCACTATCCCTGTGGTAATCATCACAAAAAAAAATGCACAGGGTTGGGGGAAATGCTGAATAACTTCTTTTCTTGGTTTTGTGGGGTTTTTGTTTTTTTTTTTGTTGTTGTTGTTTTTAACTACTATCATCTGGAGAAGGGGAGATGGAATAATTTGTTCTCTTTGGTTTTCTGCTGTCTATGTACTTTCCACTCTGACACCAATGCATCTGACCCATCCTGCTTTGCTCACCAAGTATGGCTCTGTACTTCACACTGGGGTTCCAATGAACGACAGCAGGGCCTCAGGGAGTCTACACCTAAGATCCTACTGGTAGGGAAGGAAGAACTTGGTTCTCTACTGTGGTACAAACACCCATCAAATGCGGAAAATGGAAAAAACTTGGTAGAGCAAAAAAATGTTGCACAAGTGAAATGTGTCTTTCAATGGGTAAAGAGAAAGAGTGGCATTATTTACAGGCAACAGAGGTTGTTTCAGAGCATTCATCTTAATATCATCTCTTGTATCTCTATGGATTTAGTTCACTACCTTAGTACCAGAATCTTTTCATTCTCTTCTGGCTGGATAGGCCACTACAGCTTACAGAAGTGGTTAAATTACCTGTTTTTCTCAACCTCGCGGACTCAAGTGCTGTAAGCGCAGAGGTAGTGGCATCAGCACATAGGGCCTCCAGAGATCAGCAGTTTGCCTCACAAAACTGCCATCTGTAACTCTGAATAATTAAATATAACTGATAATCAATCAGAAGCATATGGTTAGCATAACAGAAATTGAACTGTCGCTGAAGTCAGGGAAAAAGGTGCTTCGCTGAGGATTAAGAAGATTGGATTTTGGTTACCTGCACACTATATTGCATGTGAATAAAAAGAGGATTTTAGATTCCAGTATAAGTAGTCTATTAATCCTAATAAATGCAACCATCTTTCCTACAGAAACATTTAACATGAGTTTAGTGCTTTTACCTCATTCTAATACTCCTGTCATAAAATAGTACAAAAATAATGTAACATCTTAACAGAAAACCACAGAGCCATCTTGTATAGGCTATTGAGAAAGATTTATTGTTTCCAGCTTAAAAACAGCAAGAAAAACATAAGGTTAAGGGCTGAACTGTGATCACCTAACTCAAACTAAAGCAAAGCAGGCAAAATGATTCTGCTTCTACAGCTTGTAAGAAACTGGGTGGGTAAACATGAGCAAGGCAGCGATGCTTCCTTTAGAATGATATATATTAAATAAGCAACAGTCATTGGCCTTGTTACAAAGGACCAGGTTATAATATCTTGTTTTTAAAGTTCACTGAAAATGCACACATGAAGTCCTGTAGGTTTTTATTATCTAGCTTGGGAGATTCACCAGGATGAGCACAGGAATTTGTTATTTAACACAAACCAATGTGGGCAGAGGGGATATTTAAGTCCTACATTGACTCCAAGACACAGCAAACTACAAACACTAACTGTACTTACCACAAACTGGGAGGAAACGAATTTCTGCCAACAGCCACAGCCCCTTCCTTTACAAGGAGTTCCTTGTATTTCTAGCAGCTGTTGGCAACTGCTGGCACACCCATATTTTGATGCTGCCAACTCATAAAGGCACGGTTTTGTCCACATCCTCCTTCCATCTTCCAGCTTTCTCTAGGAAGAGCCTACTTGGGCTGAAAGAAGCCCATGTGATCTTTCACCCCATAACTGTTACTCCCTAGGGCAGTCCGCAGTCCAAATCACACTATTATTCTAAAAGATGGGAAGGGTACATAGCTGGAAAATTTGGTTAGCCCAACAGGCATCTAATAAGGCCCAGTATATTATTATTGTGTGCAAATACACACACAACTACATGAAATGGGGGTTTATTCACTTTGAGGCATCTGTGTTCACAGACAGCCCTAGTAATACTGCATGCTTGAGCCCTAAGTGACTGAAATGCCAAAGGCTAGTTATATATGCCTCTGACAATGAATAATCAGCAAGGGATTGACAGTAAGCATAGGTAATTTTGATTGAATAGACTCTCTAGGTTCACGTGGACAATTCAGAAGCCCATTATACTTGTTTAATGAACATGAGTAGAGTAATAGAGATCATTCATTAATTCACTACATTAATTGAAGCCAGTATTGTTACCTTTTGTCTTTGTTTAATTCTGCCATTATCTGACCCAGCTTTATGTTGTTGATATATTTAATACTCTGTGAACTGTTTCGTGTTGACTCTTTGATGTATTAAAAAAAAATTCAATACAATTTCATTAAGAACAGGACTGAAGTAGGATAAACAGTAACTCCAGTTCTAGTGCTATCTATATTTTAATTTTCAGTGTAAAATGTTCTGCCTGACCTTTTAGAATGCTTTATTACATTAAATTAGGATGCTCTATTTCAATTGGTCTATGTTCATATTGGCATTTCTAATAAACCTTGGAAAAGAAAAATATTTATAATTTAAGCTTGTCCATCACCAGATTCATGCAGAAATTGCAGACATTTTATGGAAAAGAATATATATCTTTCAAGTAAAAGCAAGAAAAATGGCTGGTGTAACTTTACAGCCTTTCATGAGGTAAAATGAATAGTTTTTTTGAGCCATTAAGACCTCGTCTAGTTTTCTTTCTTTCTCTGACACTTTTGGTTCCAAACCTGAACTTTGGTGGCTACTGGGATAGTATGTGAATTTGCTCATTTATTCATTTTTTGTTAGTCCTGAGCCCTGTCTTTGCTTTAGCTGAAGACTGATGGCATGTTAACACTTCTGAGGTTATTTGTTCTTAAGTACATCTTCTAGGTTATATGTCATAATGACAAGCAGCCAGCATTGTAGGTGCCAGAAACATTACAGCCCTGTAGCAGGGTTACAGTTCATAGACTAAATCAGCTCAGAAGATGTATGGGTGGTCCAATGATTGCTGAGTGCTCACTCCAGGATTTTAAAAGAGAGAATCAATGAGCCGCAACTGTGTAAAATAGGGGTCAAATATGTACAGCTGAGGATCCACATATATCAGATAGGGCTATGTTTTATCTTTTAGTGCGTAACATTTGTTACTGAAATATGCCTCAGAAACACTCTATTAAAAGTGGATTGGTGTTAATTAATTAAGATTACTGTCTGCTCTAGAAGGCAGAAGGATTGCAGTACTGTTCTGAGCCACCTTCAACAAAATGCTATCTATCTCAAAATCTAAGTATCGACTCAAAATTGCCAAGCAGATATTCAATCAAAACTCTCTCCTCCACTGACTGCCCTTTGGTTTTGTATCAGTGATTTTCTTGCCAGCACAATCTGCTCCTCTAGTCATGGCTTCCTTGCTGTTTCATCTGCATGGCTTTCTACTCTGAGTTCCACTGGACAGTTGAATCTATTTCAGGTCTTTATAACTATTTCTGGATTGATAAATAATATTCTCTCTACAGTCTTGATTCAGTTTCTTTGACATGACAAGAAGCCTTGTACTGACTTTGAGAGACAAAATCACAAATTCAGGTGGACCAGTGAGAATTTGAAGACCCTCATCAGCTCAGCAAATCTAGCTTACCTCCAACACAAGAGAGAACAAATTTGGAGAAACAAAATGTCAGTTCAAACCATTCAATCCTTTAATACTCACACTCTGACAGCTGCTCTCTTTATTTGTAAAAGTCTATATGGATTCTTACAATGACCCCCTGTGGGCTTCCATCCTCCACTTCGGGAGCAACCTAAACTGCTGCAGCATCCTTAACACTGAGTCGTTATTTTCCCTACCCTAGGTTGGAGATGGTTTCACAGAGAAATTTGATCTCACACCTACTTTCAACATACAGAAGCCATAGCCCATATCATTAATACATTTTTAAGGGAGAGTATAGATTTCCATTGCAATGGGACTGCTGGAGTTGGTGGTGGAAGGCTGCTTTGAGGATGTAGAACTGCTACAGTGAGAAAGCTGGCACATGTCTGATCCTCCCATTCATGGAACAAGGACACTTACTGCTGTCCCTCTGAGCATTTGTGAAGTCAAGGTTTCTGAACTAGCATTTGGGAAACTGAGATAAGAACAACTTTAAGGAATACAGAGAGAGGAGTTGTGAAAGCTTAGTGTGCTAGCTACTTTGAGTTTTAGCAAGAAAACAAAACTTAGATAAATGTGAATATAGAAGCAAATAAAAGCTATACCATTGAGGAAGAAAAATAGCAACTAGAAGGTACTAATATTGTAAGAACAATAGTAAAGGTAGTATAATTTTTGAAAGGAATATATTTAATCTTGTAAGAAAATTGGATATGACCATTCATGCTGTTGCAGGCAGCTCAGAATTGGGAAGGAGGAATACAGATAAAACAGGATTGCTGAGAAAGGAGTGCAAGCTACTTGACTAATTTTAAGAAGGGCTGGGTAATTTCTTGAAAATAACTATGATTATGATATGGTTACTATAAGAGTGACTAGATGCTCAAGTCTTCTAGCCGTATTTTTTAATGCTTTGTTGAAAGGGAAGATATCTTAATTGGCATATGAAAGACAATTTTACATTTAATTTCCTCTTGTTTAGTTTATAAGCAAATTTTATAATCAGTCAAAAACATAGAATGCTTTGTTGAAGCTACATCTTTTTATTCAACTCCAAGTTTTATTTTATGAAATCTAATTAAATAACATGTCAACATTTTAATTTTGAAACATTCCATAATTTTTTGCTTTTTCTTTATAATGGCTGACAAACTTATGTAAGTGGAATAGGTTTTGTTTTGTTTTGTTATGTTTTTAGAAAAAGTCCAGTAAATCCAATGTACTGCAATGTGAAGCAATACAAGTGAGACTAATAGAATCTGGCCTTATTTTACCCATTAAAAATTGTGACAAAATGCAAAAAAATTCCCTGGTCATTAATAACATGTATGCTATATATGTCTTCAGCAGACTGTTTAAAGAGCGTCCATCTTGCTTTCATTATCTATACTAGATAATGTAGTAGTAGAATGTGTAGTAGTAAATGTACCTTTTCACCCACAGTTAATCGTATCTATTTTAGAGTGAGGACTTCATTCCACTGGGTCTGAGAAATAATTTTGAAGTATTTGAGACAGTTTTTATTTTTGCTACGGGCCTTGAGGTTTAAGAAAAGAAGTGGATAGATAATAATTCAGCCATCAGAATCTTTTATAACTCATTTTGTTACTTAAGCTACTAATGACATTTTATTAATATGTAGCTTTCAGCATGACATGGAAAACCATTATGTATTTTAGCATGGGGTAAACAGTTTTTCAGATTAAAAAAATTGAAAAAAAGAAAGAAAGCTTTTTTCTTAAGTCAGAAAAGACAGCCAAACAGGTCACTAAATGTCAATATCCTTATGCTATTTCAATGTGATTATGCCTGCCAGGAAAGAAGAATGAAGTATTCTATAAAGTGACCAGAGGATCAGGCTTTGACCCTTAAAAAAAATGCTTTTCCTTCTGCTTGTATGTCTCAAAAATTTAATTTGCTCCATGAAATCTTCACAAGAAATGTTTTCATTAATAAGAGATGAATCTTAAATGCTTAGTAAGATTTTTAGGTACTGTTCCTATTCAATAAATGGGATAGAGCTAGTTTGATTCACCACACGTAGCTAATTGTCGAATAGTTAACCACTGAGTCAAAGTTAATCATTTAGCCTTCCTCTGTAACACATCAAGATAGAAAGATATTCCTTCCAGAGAGCAGTTTATATTCTATATACCTATTCTGGGATAATGAGGAAGTGCTTTTGTCTCTCTCAGTAGACTAGAAGAAGCCCAGATCTAAATTAGTCAATTCAGATTAGATGCCTGACAAGATGGCTGACAGTAGATGAAACTGTCCCAGAAAATACAAAGCCAAGAGCTTGTAAGGTATTTAATTCCCAGTAAAATCAATAGATGACAATAAGATGAAAGAATCTACAATAGTTTCTGGACAGAGTCCTGCCTAGAACAGCAGTGAAACTATAAGAGTCATTAGGGAAATTAAAATGGACCTCTTCAGGCCAGAACTGGCAATCCAATAGCTGCACCTTTTTCACTCTAGCCTTGGTAATAGAAATCATACAGATCTATATAGCGGAAAAGAGTTATAGTATAGCAATTATTTTTTTACCTGATTGGGAAAGAGGTCTTTTGAAAGACTATCAAAAGCTAGACTTTTCTCCAGAAAATTGCCTGAATACATGACATTTGAGGTTATGAACATAAAAGTCAGTGTTTTTTCCTGAGTATGGACCACAGTGAGATCCATTTGAATTAGCCCTAATAATGGGCTGTAGTTCTGTATAACATATTAAAAGCAGTGCACAAAAGATGTAGTCAAAACAAAATTTACCTAGGAAAATAATAGATACATTAAACTATAATATTTTCCTTAGAGCAGATAAACCAAATATAGTCGATAAATAAGAGAACCAAATGTTGTTCATTTCTTTCACTTGTTAAAGAGAATCCATCATTCCTGCCTTTAACTGGAGCAGCCTTGTCATAGTGTTAGCTTTTAACAGTTATTCAGTCCTGTTCCCAGTTGAATCAATTATTTCAGCATGGGAGCAGGACTGAACCCAGCTGCTTAAATTCCTTCCATTTTCACTTGATCTTAACTCTCACAAATTTCCACTGTTGCAATTTAGAAGCACCAAATTGATTAAAATATTTTTGAGCTGGATCTTTGATAAGGACCTTGGAATCTGGCTCAAGGATTTTCAAGCTTAATACAAGGCATTCAGCCCAACAGGCCAGAACTTAAACAAGAGTCGAACTAATTTTCATGCTAACTAACAAATGAAAGGGATTCTTTTCAGATCCCAAGAAAAGATACTAATTTAAAAAGCCCGTCTTTCTGATAACTCTGAACTTGTTGGAATCTTTGCTTTCCCAGAGACTGAAAATTAAATTGCTATTACTCAGTTTAAATATCAAATCACATTTTATGCTTAGCAGAAGTTAGAACTTGATCACAACAGCCCATTTAATATAAAAGACATGAGAAAGAGGCATTAGCTCCTATACTCTAAAATGCTTTAGAACACAGTCCAATTTAAATAATTCTGATTCAGTACTTTAGCTAAAGATTAAGTTTTATGGGACAAAGAAATTTCTTTATGCATGTGAATAGGAGTGAGTAAAGATCACTGAACTCTGCATTTCTTTCTACAGGGGCCCTAAAAATCCATATCAGGGCTATGAATGTGCTTTCTGGTTATGCGTACTTGAGGTGGAATTCACATCTCCAACTGATAAGAATGTACAGGACTTGAAATTATTTCCACACTTATTCAGAAAGAGGGAAATCTGACCCCAGCACAGATTTAGAGTAAAGGGACTAAGAATTAGCTAGGTCTGAGAGCTGTGATGGAGAGAAAGGCCCTTCTCTAAGTGCTGGCAGTTAGTGTGGTTCTGTCCAAGTCCCTGAATCTTGGGCATCTTGGCAGGCCCAGCGACCCTGTCCTTCTCAGAAGGATATTGCCAGTAAAGTCACATAAATCCACTGTCTATACTCCAGCGCACATCTTCTGTGTGAGACGCATGTTGCAGAGCATGGCAAACATGGACAGTCCTGTGCAGCAACAATTCCTTTGAATCCCCCAATTTCATCTGCTGCAATTACTTAATTTACAAATGTGCATTCTGGTATAATAGTAAACATGTATGTTATCATGCAGACTTATAGAAATGACAGTAGTGGTAGCACCAGGCAGGTATTCACAAAAATACACAACAAAGTGAAGGAAATAAGCTACTCTGAAGACATGGAATTAAGAAATCACTAGCATGGTGTCCCAAGAGAGATTCACAGAGGTATCCCTGCTACTCATTTTCTGAAGCTGAATGGACAAGTCATTTGCATTCCCTCTTTTGACTGCCATCTAGGGGCCCTAAGAATTTTATTGTGCATATCTTTTGTGCCATCAGCTGTATTACTTTGTGCATAGGGAATATAGACAGGAAATGTTCCTTTTCCGTCACCTTAATGGTCATTGTTCCAGCAGATATCTAAGGCAGAAGCCTTGTAATTGTAAAGGTAATCCTGGATAATAAATAATAATAACAAAGAAACTGGAACACTTATTTAGAGTTTTCTTTTACTTTGCAATGTGCCTACAAAGTAAAACTATAAAATAGGTGTGATTAGTATCACCCATGACTTTATACAGTAAATTTGTAGCACTGAGGCATTAACAAAGAAAATGATGGATTTTCCCAAGTTCTGAACACTCTAAGCTCCCTCTGACTTGGCCACAATTTCTGGATAATTTCTACATCAGATAATCATGTCTCATGTTTTTTTCTTTTGATGTAGTTGTCATTCACTGGGCTTTGAAACAACACAGCACTCAGTCATCCAGAAAAGAATAGGTTTGGTTATCTTTTTACACTTTTCACATTAATGACACCAAATATTTTTTGAGAAGATCCTGGAGTCTTCTGGAAAACAAGTAACATTGCCACTTGTTTTCTAAAGATCACTACATACAAACTATCACAGCTCACTGAGTTACTCCAGGAATAATTTCCCTAGACATTAAAGAGGCTGTACAGTGCTGTCAGTTTTAGTCAAGGCCAGAGGAATTGTTTTATTTTTTGTCTTCTGTGTGATATATACATGTTCACTCACATACTTATGTATCCCACATGTAGTTTTCTTTCTCTTAGGGAAAGGTCTGTCTATCTGTCATGAACTATGAACTTCAAATTAGCAACAAATGATGGAAGTTACATTTTAAAAATGGGAACTAAAAAATGTCTGAATAGCCTTCTGTGTGCATTCAGAGACTCTAAATGTGTTTGACATGGTACCATTATTTTTATATAAAGCATCTAGCCTTACAATGCTGAAAGCCATGTTAGATCTAATTGTCTGACCTTTTTTTCTTTTTTCTTTCTTTCTTTTTTTTTTTTTGATGGTATACAGTATTTAATTTTAATTGGTTGCTACACTGCAATTCTGCTGTGGCCACCCAGACATCTTTGTAAATAACATGTTGTTCTCATTTCTGTCAGTAAATGCAATTTTAATGGAGGTTGCTTATTTATTTTATTTCATTTTGAAGTAAAATTAAGTGGAAAAAAGCAAAGAAAACAGTGATGGCTTTTTAAAGATCTCGTTAAAAAATAAGCATCTTCTATTCTACCCACCTCTGTGACATAGAAGACAATATATTTTAAGCAAAAGACTTATCTTGACTTCAAGTCCTTCCTTCCTGACCAATCAATGCCCCCAAAACACAGGTCTCAAATATATAGAAAAATTCAATCAAGACCTATGCATGCCTCAAATAGCACTGTGTTGATAAATAAATTATGGCAAAAAAGAATGGCTTTTCTCTTTTCTCTTTGCTTCTCTTTGGCTCTCCGCTTTGACCCAGAGAGTGATGGAAGGAGAAGACAGAAATGGTACCTTCATCATTCCCAGAATGAGTGAAGCCCAAAAGATACTGAGCTTTATTGTGTTACTTTCAATCGTTTACCTCAAAGCATACAAACCCACATTAGAACCAATGGAGCAATTCATGGAGTAAATTGAAAACTCACTGTGAGTGAGAATGACAGAATCTGGCTCTCAGAACAAAGTGAATAGTTATAAGCAGGGCTGTACAAGACATAAAGCACTGCTTGAAGCCTTTCTTCAGTGAGTTCTTAATACAGGTGCCAAGTGATACAAAAAAGTTTTAAGTGAGAGAACCTGGAATGAGGACTGTGAATTTTTAGGGCACAAGACAGTACAGGGATTCTGCACCCCAAATGTCTTATGATGTAAATGCATACACCAGAATAAAAAGAAATCAGTCACATTTTTTAATAATTTCTGAGTGACTGCTGACTTTTTCACATGGTCTCAGATTAATGCCTAAAGTCAGCTATTTTTCTGCAACATTCACAAACTAGAGAAAGAGCAATCTTTCTGTAAGGTATTAGAGTGAAACTAAAAATGACTATGTCCTAAAAGGGCTACAACTTCTTACGTTGATTTAGGAAGACATTGAAATTTCCATCTTGAGTTTTCTATCTGTAAAATGAAAATAATAATACTTTTTTAATAATACTTCATTCCCTGTCTGAATTTTCAAGAACATGAACTATTCCATATTATGTACCTGTACCTGACTGAGTGAAAATCCTACCTGGAGTGTGTAAACACTACTGTAATAAGTATGGTAATCTTAAAACACTGTGCGGTGTAAAGTTCATTCAAGAGAGCACAAAACTAAACCACAAAACCATCAGAATACTTCTGCTTCACTTACTTCTATGGGTTAGAGGTACCTTTAGGTGCATGTATAGCTATCACAACAGTGCGGAAACCGCACTAAATATACCTATGACCAAAATCATAATTCTTTTGGCATGCCTCATAAACCACTCTGTGTAGGTGGGGAAGATTACTACTCAACACAAAATTCAGTTGTACAGACTAAGTGAAAATGTAGTGCTCATATAGTCTGGCGAGTTGGGCAAGCAACAAATGGCCCCTCCCTTGAGGACCTGCTGACAAGCTACATTGTGTTTGCTTTTCTAGGCCATTTCACTTAAATAAAACTTTAAGCAGGTTATTTAGTTCCTTAGTGAGTCTCAGAGACAGATTATTCTGGCAGGTGGTCCTTGTTGCCAGCATGCTTGATTGGTACAGTAAACCTATTCACTTATATTTGTGGATAACTTTCCAGTTTCAGCGTCCCTAGAGTACTGCTCTTTCAAGCACCACTTTTACACCCTCTTATGTAGATGAAATTCAAGCTGGCTAGGACTCCTTTTGCATTCTTGTATTTAATTTTGACTGCACTGTAAATATGTGAATAGAATCATACTCAATGATGAAGGCAAATATTCTACTCTCAGCTGCCTTAAGGGTTCTTCACCATCAACAAAAGGCAGCAGATGGGCCTGTTTGCTTGTTTGTTTTAAAGAAAGGGAGAAAGCAGAAGAGATTCTGTGATATTTTATCCTGTGTTGTGTGGGGTGATTTGGGTACAGAGGTCTGAGTAAAGATTGCCTCAGACTTCTGCACCACAAAAAACTGATTGTGCTTGTGTAAGGAAATACTTCCATGTGTGTTTTTTTTTCTGTTCCAATAGGAAATATTTCCAGATGATTCCTAACACCATTCCTCAGCCAATGTTTCAAATATTTTGAGAAATGTCTCTTCTGTGGATTGCTAAGCCCTTAAAGCCCCTGATCCATTCTATGTTTGCCAAAGCTGTTTGCTTCAGGTCAGTGCTTTCTGGCCCACAGTTATAGTAAAAAAAAAACCCACTCTATTTGAGACACCAAGGTCTGACTCACCTTGACAGAGGAATAAAGAGTTAAAACTCAGGCATGTGACTGAGTGCACTGGACTAAGTATCGTTGCCGAAGGGCTGTCAAAAATTTGGCTCTACTCTGGACTCTGCTTCTTGCTTGCTGTTTTTTGGTTTATATAGTGATATCAATATTCATTTCCCCAGCATAAAGAAATTCATTGGGATTTACTCTTAGCCAAACCATAGATCTACTACAGTTTTGCTTGCTGATGCAGCAGATGCTTGGAGAAAAATAAAATGGTATTACTCTGACAGTGAAAAAACTGGCTGGACTGTATTATGCTATTCATTATATTTTATCTTGATCCTGGATGTACTCAAATATAGAATCACTTTTTTTTGTCTGATGTACTCCATTATCTCAAACAGTCATGTCCATTATCAAAGGTCAAAGGCTAAATAAGCAGTAACGGCAAAATAGCAGTATCTATCTGTCTGCCTAACCTCTAAATGTGTATTTAACTCATAGCCAGATTTTAGAGGAGGTTAAGGGAGTTAGATACCTTAACTTAGGTGTTATTCATCTACCATTTTCCACCATCTTTTTTTACACAGATTCTCCATACTATAATGTAGATTTTCTGTCTGAAGTTAAGTGTCACTTGATATGCATAGTTATGGGGTACAAAGACCTGTCGGAAACTACAAATTAAAGAAAAATTCCCATGTGCTAGAGCCAGTAAGTGCTCTCTCATCTCTTTCTCTATAAAAATGTCACTCTCAAATTCCTTATCCATTCTTTTTCTCAGTTCCATGTGAAAGACAGGAAGACTTCTTCCCTGTCTAGGTGGTCAGGAGGCCTTAAGCCTAGAGATCAAAGGTAGGAAAGGAGGAGGAAGAGATAAAAATCAGGGAGGAGAGCAGAGAAAGTCATGAGATCCTGACCAAAAATGGAGTATATTTCTGTAAGAGTATTTATTTTTACATTGGTTTATTGAGGAAAAAAAAGTTTCTGTTATAAAAATAGAGCTTTCTAGAGCTACCCTTCTATTAAAAAATACAGATAATTTTCTCTGGTATGCATAATTTTATATCTAGAAGAAGGAATTTCAGTTGAAACCAACTTCTACAGTGGAAAGAATTTTGATATAAAGTTTTCTATCAGTAACAAATCATAAATATGATGTATCCTCTACTTGTCCCTTTCTGCTCCAAGTTTATTTCCATCTGGTGAAATACCAGTTTGTCACTGTTGTAGCTGATTTCTCAGGGAGTGACTTGCCCAGCATCAGACAGGAAATGTGAGGCAGAGCCAGCAAAAGAAAGCATTTTCCCAGTCCCAAGTTTGGTAACTTTATTTTCTTCTCCTTTTTATTGATGGTATTTCTATTGTGAGTCTTCTGGCTCAGTGTTACCTCTAAATGAAGAGCAATTGTAACCTCAGATATCTGTGCTCATATTCCCACAAAGACTTCACGATTACTATCTTCATCAGACTAAAAACCCATTTCCTGCTTAGCTACAAGTTAAAGCAGAATGTTACTTGTCATAAGATAGGCAAAACACATTAAGAACAGGCTGTTCCCTGGCTGTCAGGGTAAAATGCTTGTGTTTCTGCCTTTCTTCCATTTCTGCTTATGTATATAACCATAAGGAGACCTCATGTAACTATCCAAGCAGAAGATGGAATGATTATTTATGAGAAAATGGAAAGAAAGGCACGATGCTACCACAGGAAAGTGGGGTTCAATGATTCCACTTAAAGCAGAGTACAGGGCGAAACAGTGGTCACCAAAGCAAAATCCTCAGCTCTGGTGTGATCTTCTATAAGCTGTGACAAAGCTAGGAGTAATAGCTGTGTCAGTAGGGAGAGGGAGGAGGCCAACACTTGCTCACAGTAGTTTCCTCATGCATCACTGTCAAGCAGCTTGTAGAGAAAAAGAAGCAAAAGCTCACTGTGAAATTGTTTCTCAGATTCAAGCAGTGGCAGCAGCAATACAGTCTGCTGCTCTTGTAGAAAAGGTGTCAGCAAAGGGAACAAAGGTAGCCCCATGAAAACAACTACTTGCTGAACCCATTTAAACAATATCCGTGCAATGTTAGTAAAAAAGCTGCACAGCATAAAGATGGAGGAAGAGTACATTAAGCAAGCGTGGAGGTGAGGCATGAGAGAGAGAGTAAAGCAATGCTTTGGAAAATAAAACACTTCAGCTAAATTTTCTTGACTGATTGCATTGCCCACAACTGCAGCTAGGGCAGTGCAGTTGCAGGGAGCTGTGCCAGGCACCATTCGGCAGGCACTGCAAGCCAGCGAGAAACAGACTTCAGGAGGGGTAACCAGCTGATACTAGGGACCAGATTACACTCTACACAGTAAATGAGGAACTGTCAAAAGCTGACCAGCCTAACTTATAAAAATAATCAGCAGTTAGAGTACCATGAGAAATATTTCTGTTGGGCTCTGTTAGAACTACCTGTTTGCAATGCTCTGGGCCTCTGGGGAAAGTCAGCACCAGTCCTCCGCTCCCCATAAAGAAAATATGGACTAACAAGTCTGTGTGGGTATCTGCCTTCTCTAGGCTTGATAGCAGAAGCTATTCAAAGTCGGATACGTGAGGTTGCAGTGTCATAGAGAATGATGCAGTGAACCAGTTTAAGCATATCTGTGCAAAAAAATGGTTTCCCAAACTTACATAGGCCCCGCTTGCCTTGTAATTAACTTTGACCAATTTAGTAATGGGGACGTGCTCTGAAACTGCCTCATCTGATCATTATCCAGCAATTCTGAGTTGAACAGGAAAGAAGGATGTGATGTGGTATGATTTCTCTTGCATATTAAGGTGCTAACATCTTTGAAATGAACAAGACAGACTGTTTAGTCCATCTCAGCATTTCTTAGCTATGTAAAAGGATCATTTACTCCATGACACTGTTGGTTTTGAGTTTATAGTTTGTTGCTATTTATCGCTATTCAGTCACCACAACTGCAATGTATACAAATAAAGGCAAGCACTTAAAACATTGTCTCAAATCAAATCACTAATGCTATGCTTTTTTTACTGCCCTTTATTTAACACTGGCATCCAATAAATAACTATTGCTAATATTAAAAGTAGAACTGTAATTGAGGTAAATGTCATTCCCACTGAAATATAAATGATGTGTTTATGAGAAGACTATGTTGTCCTATGGGACAAATTATTATATACAGTAGGCTGGAGAATAAGAATGCAGACTCCATGGGGGAAAAAGTGGCAGGATGCCTGCAAATTTAAAAGGTGTGGAATTGCAAGATTTGGCCAGAATTTGCTATTAATATATTTATTGTGCTAGTGCTTCTTCAAATGTTCTTTCCTTTCATAGCTTACCTCTGCATGTTCAGCCCACCTGCTTAATCATGCTATTTTTGTTTCTTTTGTTTCTTGTGGTTGGAAAATCCTGAGAGTTAATTTCACAAAAGTCCCTGCTTACTGCTTCAACAAATTAGTAAACCTATGGGTTCTAAAGTAAGAAATTTCATTATGTTCTCTTACTTTCATAAACACACTTCAAGATGAGCAATCTATTCCAAAACAAATACCACATCCAGTTTTATAAACCTGTGCTTATGAACTTGATAGACTCTCATGAAAAAATATAAGTATCAGCTGACTTAGGAGAAATCCTGCTGTTGCCTTTGTGGGACAGGTTATTAATTTGTTGTGCTGGTTTTTTTCTTCTCAGGAGTGTTCTTCCAAGCTGCAGTAGCACTTTAGATTTTGGCTGGGTTACTCATTCTACCAAATAACTGTAAATAACTGGCATTAATGAGATTTATATACCTTTACATACACTTCATACACCTGAAAGAATCAAACTGTAACTACTCTTCATGTATTTGCAAATATACATTCTGATGATCAAAACCAGCAATGATTTTCCCAAACATGAATCCAAAGAGCAAAACTTTTTGCTTTTATATGCCTGAAAAGAGGATAACCATGAACACAAATTAAATGTATAGCAACAATGAATTTGAATAAAGCATTTAGCATTCTTTTTAAAAATGTAATCATAAAAATCATGATATTTTAAACTATTATCCATCTAGTTGGAGGTGAATGAAATGGAAGTCAAAGTAGAAGTATATTTAACATGCAATAATTTTACATGTTGTGAACTAAAATAGTTATATTTTTATCACCACTGTAAAGGGTGAGGGGTTTTTTCCATTTTATTGTGTACAGTGGAAGATTTCAGGAGTGAATAAGTTCTTACACATTTGTTAGTACAGCCTTTATTGGATATTCCTAAAAGCAAGAATAAAATATGCCTAATAGGCACAGTTTGACTGTGAGTCAAAAATATTTTTGTTCAAAATATTAAGAAATACAGAAGTACACAGCACTCAGAAATATTTCTTTAATAGCATGTTCTGTAGCTGAAAGACTGCAAAAGTACCATGTGATAAAATTGCAGTTTCCATGGTAACCTTGATTGTTTTTAATAGGAAGGAACTAAGAGACATAAAACATGACTTGATTGGCAGCTGCCCTAGGGCTGCATCAATGCCTATAACATAACCAAAATGCAATTTGTTTATTAATACTAAGCAACAAGCTACCTTTTTTTCTCACTGCTGATTTCACTACTATATTTTCAATGTCTAGTTTTTTATACTAAGTTCTAAAACGAGTACTAACCCTTTATACAGCAAAAAGTAAACTCCCCTGAGATGTAAAACGTATAAAAGCTACTGCTTTTGGTCTGTGTTTGTAAAATTTTAGAGAAATATAGAGTGCTGTTATACTTTCTGTGTTATTAATTGAATTTTTTGTACTGAAGGTTCCCCAGCTTCAGTGTCTTTAGACACAGGACTAAATTTGTATCGTCTTCCCAGCATAACAATAACTTAAACTCATCACTTCTCGTTACTCAGTCTCTCTTTTTTGTTTGATCCAAATCTCTGTTGTCCATATGGTGCTGCTTGATTACAATTTCTTCCCTAGGAAGATTTGCATCAGAGATGAATCAGTTGTTTTAATAATTGCAAGTTAATTGTAACATTGCATTGCTAAATTCTCTATGTTTCCTCTGCTAGGGTATTAGACAACAAGATATATGGAAGAAATGGCATCTACCCTGAAAATAAATGACACAGGAGCCACCAATGAACAAACTCATCCCTATGAAATCTACCTATCTAGTTAAAATGCTCTCCTGGTAATAATTTGAGAGAGCTACATTTTATTTATGCTGTTTCTGGATGTCCTGATTCCAAGAGCAGATATCTCAAGACACTCCCAAAAGTGCTGTTGTTGTGGTGAAGTGGGATTCCAACAAGCATCAATACTTTTGCTGACATCAATTTCTTTTGCTAAGTGGTATTATAAGCCCTAAAGCCAGGAAGTCACATTTTTGACTGAGCTTAAAAGTAAAAGGGAGGAAGAGTAGGAAGAGCTGCCCCTCATCTACCAAAACTCCTGCCTGGTTCCTTCTCTGAGCACTAGGTCAGCTCTTCTCAAAAAGTGAGCCAGAGGTCTATTTCTTCTTTTTAACTTCAGCTTCAGTCTAAAAGAACTTTATGAATTGATGCTGATTTCTTAACCTGTGCTCTCTGCTGCTCCGCTGGACTTCTCACATGGCCACCCATTGGTTTTCTCCTTCAGGCTTCCTATCAGAACAAGCCATGGACTTGAAGCCTGCTTTGGTACCAGTACTCCAGAGAAGCTGACAGCCAAATAGTAGCTCATGCACATTCTTCCATGCATGGGCTGTCATACTCCAAACCTATTTCTGCTTCTACTACTCCAAGCCTATTTCTGTGACTAGACACAGTGGGCATTTTTTACTGCTTTCTCTACTATTTCTCACATGTAACAGACATCCCTAGTAATAATTTGTGTCCTCTTTATTCTCAGGTTACTTTATAGAAATAGCTTCATGCACCCAAAACTCTTTAAAATCAGAAGAACAGCTTTTCCATCTAAGTTAATGACATCATACACTGGGTTAAGAAACTGTGATATGAGTTCTACACCATCTTGCTCTGCCTAATAGGGTGTCATAAAATCATCTTTGTGATAGCACTTCTCCCATTAAGTTTCACTGCTTACTTTACTGTATCACTAATCCAATCATGTCCACTTCTGCAGAGTCATTGCATAAACTCTCCAGATGAAGGAACCCAGAATGAAACATCAGAGTTGGATAATTCTGGCATAACCTTCCTGTCCTTTCCTCACTTTGCTTGGCTTTTCTTAATCGTCAGCTAGAGCTATAGTTCACAACTCTTGCACGATTTCATAAGCATGGGAAGTATAATAACATATTATCATTTATACCACCAAAACCAAAAGAAAATCTATGCAACACTCAGTAAATGTAAACGTGAGTAAGCAAAAAACAATATAATGCTGATGATAGGGCAAAATACACCAAATCCTGACAGTGAGGAAAAGAGGTGACAGGAAAGATAACACAAGTTAAAAGATACTGAAAGACTATTTTAAAGGCAGTATTCACACTTTACCATGCAGTCACTTCAGAGTCATCAGTGTGGAGTCTATATCAACAGACTAGCTGACATAACATCCTCAGATTTGCTATAGACATAGAAAGCTCTTCTTTGTGTTGGTGTATGACCAAGAAGTTTATGATACACACATCAGAGTACAACTGAAAAAGACAGCGTGGTAGTTCAAGGCCAGACTGGCTGGTGTATATTGCCTAATGAAGGAAGAAAGTTTCTTCCCTTTCTGCTCACCTCTGTTAGACTATTCCAAGTATTGGTGATATTACTCAGACTGTTCTTTTGCTGAAGAGGGTGGGAGGAAGGGACATTCTATATATCATTAGGAAGTTATGCTTGCTATCATGAAACAAGCTGTTAAGAAAGTTCATTGCTGCAATATGATGTCTGGGGCTAGAAAAATCTGGTAGAAAGTAATCAGTTACCCATTTTGGCCAGAACATTTCAGATTACCAAGGATTGTCTCAATGTCACACTCAAAAATGCTTTTTTTTGGTCCCAAATATTCAGAAAATCATGGAACTTTCTTGCAAGCTACAAATCAGCGAAATAGCCAG
This sequence comes from Elanus axillaris, assembly GCA_026212715.1. Lineage (NCBI taxonomy): Eukaryota > Metazoa > Chordata > Aves > Accipitriformes > Accipitridae > Elanus > Elanus axillaris. The sequence goes on along the minus strand of JANZLQ010000078.1, from coordinate 15,886,662 downwards.
TTCCTTGCATCTTGACAAGAAAATAGGAGATAGGGATTCCTTTTCTAATTCCAGGTTTATACAGGTCTATATAAGGAACATGTTCTAACTTAACCTCTGTACTGGGATGCAAAAGAATTTTAGCTTCTGCTGTGATCTGAGCATGCTGTTGCACACCTGTCTCCCTGGTTTTAATAGAAAAGAAATGCAGTCCTGGGTGGTGCTCCTGGTGAACAATGACCATGCCCCTGTCTAGGTTATAACAATGAACCCCAGAGTGGGCCACATTCTGAAATCAGTTTAGAAATGGACATAGTCTCTGTCATTATCTTCTTTTCTAACTTGTACATTAGCTCATTTTGATTGAGAAACTGTACACATGAGTAAAATATTCACCAGATTTGTGTCAAAGAGCTTACCTTGACCTTCACAGTATCTTTTCAGAAAACAACTGTTTGCAGAGTACCCTGTAAACAAATCCTGAACTATTAGTGAAGTGATCTTTGTAGGCTACTGTGCAGTCTGGAACTAGTTCAAGATAAAATGTCTTTAAATAATGGGCACTGTCTCTTCAAGTAGTTTCTGATTTCTCTTCATGTGACTGAAATGGTGCATATCAATATTTTCTTGATCCACAGGGATTAAGTCTTCACTTATTCTAATATTCACCAATGTCTTTGGTTCACAGAAACTCCCTTTTTATTGAAATCTTGACATCTGTGTGTGTATATCCTTCAGAGTGATTAAGAATGTCCCTTTTCTTCTCTATAGATGCAACAGAAAGTTCTGGCTTTCTAAATCCTCTCTGTGGGGGTTTACATATGGCTGTAATCCCCTGGTTGTGATTTGCAAACTCCTGATTTGTAAATCAAATATAGAAACACGATTAATTGTACTGACCAAAATTCAGAAATAAGAAAAGAAATATGCAAAACAGTGGGTGAATTGAAGAAAACTTGATCAGGGTGATCTGTCTAGTCACAAATACAAAAATAGTACAACAAAACTTCAGCTGATTAGTGTATTGGTTTATTACTGTGAAAGTAGCTTTCCTGCCTTGCTATTCACTATGGACTTTCTCTCTCCTAATGATAACAAATTACAGCAGGTGAGAGCTCTCTGTTGTCTGGGAAGCATGTCTCAGTCTAGCCATGCTTTCTGAACAAAAATTATCCTGCAATTAGGCTGTCAAAGGATGGGACAGTGTGCTTCTATGGCATCTGCAGCTAGTAATGTGCTCAGGATTGCTCTTACACCTCAGTCTTTTCAGTGTAGTCCACTATATAGATGTATATATATACTTATATATACATATATATACACACACCTATATGCACTGCATATAGGTGTGTGTGTAAATTTATGTCTGTCTCTGTGTGTGTGTGCATGTAATGTATCTACACTATTTAGAGCAGTGAACTGTCAAGTTCTTTAATATTTCCCAAGTTCCAGTGGCTTAACATGTTTCCTTCAGACAAGACCATTCTGAAGAAATTGACTGTGAAATAAAGAAACACAGAATTACACTTTATTCCTGAAATAAGTTACAGACTGGGGAAAAGCTGGTGATTACAGTCTCAGTGTTCTCATCACCCATATGAACACTGGTCTCAGGTCTTTGTGCTTGCTACTTTGGACCAGACAACACTTTTAGGTGTCTCCACTGACTATTGTATTATGTTCTTTTGAGCCTTGCAAATAGATAATGGAATCTCTTCCCACTTACACTTTTCCAGGGGGGAATTTGCATTCTACAGTTCCAACAACCCCAGATCTGGAACAGAGCCTTTGAAACTCAATGGTCATGTTAGTGGCAAAATATTGTTTCATTAAACTTTAGTCAGGAAATATAGGTGGTTCCTGTGGGCTCAGTCATAGCTAGTCAGACACAGGCTGCTCACCAAGTGAGCTTTCACAAGATCAGGAAGTTCAAAGCCATACTAAGCTCAAATGCAAGTAACAACCTCACAAACACATCCCCATCCAACTGATTATGTGGGAGGAAATTGATACCTATCTTTTTCCATTCTTTCTCAAACTTAAAATGAAGATTTTTCTCAGACTGTATGTGATTAGCTATTTTTAAGGAAAAAACCCCACACTCCAATCCAAAGAACTACATCTCTCTTATTTTATAAAATCATAGAATAATTTATGCTAGAAGAGAGACATCTGGAAATCCCAGGTGAAGGCCCCAGGTGACCCATTGAAGGCAAGACTAGTTTCAAAGTTATATCAGGTTGCTCAGGACCATTTCCAGTTGAGTTTTGAATATTTCCAGACAAAGGCTCTGCAGCCTGTCCAGGTAGCTCTCATGACTTTTTTTTTCCATCAATGCAATCAGAATTTAGCTTACTAAAACTTGAGCCCATTGCCTCTAATTCTTTCACTGAGTACCTGCAAAGTGTCTGGCTCATTTTTTTTTTTCTTGTAACATCCCATTAAGTACTTGAAGACTGCAATTAGATACCTCTCTTCAGCCTTCTTCCACCTAAACAAATGGAGCTCCCTTAGTCTCTGCCCACATGTTATGTGGCCCAGCCCGTTCTCTTGGTTGCTCTTTTCATTATACTTTATATTATTATATAACAATATAATATTTATTATACAATTATATAATATATAATATAATAATATGTAATATATATATAAAATAATAATATAAATATTATCCAGTTTGTCAGTATCTGTCTTGCAAAGGGTGGCTTAATCAGCATTAACTACAGCTTTGTTCACATTTTCTCCAGAAATATGCCCCATAAGAAAAAATCTTTCTTCATATTTTCACTAGTATTTTTCTGTTCATGTAAACTACAAATGTTACTAGCCATTTGATTCTATTTGCTTGATTGCAAAACTGCTTTCACATACAGGACTCACCACTCCATCTTTTTTATTTTTAATTCCTCTGTCTTTGCCACACATAAAACATCCCTAATGCCCTCTCCCAAAAATCCACAAGAAAAAAGACCTAGAGGAGGCTTTCTTATTACTGAGCTGCTGCCTATTTATACAGTAGAAGCTATATAGCATTTGGGTAAAGTGACAAAGCTACATGATATTAATATTAGGCTGCTCAGTGAGCTGTGGAACTGGCCATAGCCCATCAGCCAGCTAATTAATGAAAAAATGTGAGAAGAGCACTTACTTCTGATATCACAAAAGGAAAATAAAAAGGAAAGAAAGAAAGAAAAAAAATCTTACATAAATTGCTTCAAGTCTTCTGAGGTTATTTGAAAATACTTTGTGTCACAGGCACTGTACTACAGTGTACACTGAGGGTTGAATTATCCTAAATTACTTAGACAGAAATACTCTGTAAAATGGAAACCTATGAAAAAATTCTGTGATGAGGTGCTGTCCTGCTGTGCTAGTCTGATATACTTTCTTCCTCCCCATGTAAGATATGAAGCTGCTTTCCGTACATGCTGGATTCTCCTAGATCTACAATAATCCAAGAAGTTTCAAAGACCTGAGGCCATCCTCATGAGGAATGTAGTTCTACACTGGCTTGGACTTTTGGCTCTTCCCATTTTTTTTTCTTTTGAACAGAGCTCCTGACTCTCATAGTTGCAGGAATTGGAGAAATTGGCAGCTGTTTTCTCTTTTTCAGAAAAAAACCCTCAAAGCTAGTTACTAAGTTCAGCTTCTAGGCTCAGGTGCCTCCCCAAACAGCAGACTGAAATGCCCACCAAAGCCACTCTAGCAGTCAGGCCCGCCCCCCCCCCCGGC
>JANZLQ010000078.1:15860748-15880319 GCA_026212715.1 Elanus axillaris | reverse complement strand
CTGTCCAACTGAGGAGGGGGAGTGATAGAGCGGCTTTGGTGGGCACCTGGCATCCAGCCAGGGTCAACCCATCACAAATGTACAGAATGTAGCTGTCTGGAATGTTTTTAACAGAATCATTTTAAATGCAGCTGAAGTTTTGGCTGAATCATGCTCATCCAGTGAAGATTTTGTAAGGAAATGCCTTCTCAATAAGAGAATTTCTGACCAGACCTCAAAAAGCATTCAATATCCCAGAAGAGCCAGCATTAGCAGGGATATGCCAGATCCATGTTCCTCTTATTCAGATCAGGTTCTGGAGCTTCTAGGTTCGGTGTCCCAGATGAATTCTAAACTACTGGAATTAAGTTGCAATCTTAATTCGCTGCTTTCTTTTTTCACAAGCTTGATAACATCTTTTGCAAATAGTGTCTATAAATTTCTAACAATTTCATAAGCTAGAGAATTTGGGAAAGTATTGTGTACAGACTTCCTTTTGATTCTTTTCACTTAATATCTTTAAATGCTGGTCTGAGAGAGGTTGAAGCTCAAGTGTGTTTCCTGAATAAACGTCACAGCACTAAATAGAAGTCTTGGGGGAAGAAGAGAGGTAAGCAGTACTTCCATTTTTTTTATGTGTCTCTAAAATGAAAACCAAACAAAATGCTTTCAGGGCAAGATGAGCTAAATATTGATTAGTTAAATATTAAAAAAGGTTTCCTATTTTTTCTACTTGATAGTCAATTAAACATCTTCCAATCTTCATTGAAAGCTTTCATTCTTGGAAAGAGAGAGAGGTAAAGTAACAAGAAGACACAAGCACAGAGCATTCCCCTCCACACTCCACATCCAGGTTTTTCAACAGCAGAGTAAGTTGTAATCAGTTAATACAGAGGAAAAGCCAAGTCTTCAAAAAATCTCAGCTTTGAATAAGACACCTTTCCAAGCATGTTGACCATATGTTGTGGTTTAACCCCAGCCAGCAACTAAACACCATGCAGCCACTCACTCACTGGACCCCCCACACACACCCAGTGGGATGGGGAGAAAATTGGGAAAAGAAGTGAAACTCGTGGGTTGAGATAAGAACTGTTTAATAGAACAGAAAAGAAGAAAGTAATAATCATAATAACAACAGTAATAAAATGATAACAATAATAATAAGAGGATTGGAATGTACAAATGGTACACAGAGTAATTGCTCACCACCCACCATTCAACACCCAGTTAGTCCCCAAGCAGCGATACCCCCCACCCCACCACCACCCAGTTATTTCCCGACCGTGACGTCCCATGGTATGGAATACCCCGCTGGCCAGTTTGGGTCAGGTGCCCTGGCTGTGTTCCCTCCCAACTCCTTGTACCTCTCCAGCCTTCTCGCTGGCTGAGCATGAGAAGATGAAAAATCCTTGACTTAGTATAAATATTACTTAGCAGCAACTGAAAACATCAGTGCGTTATCAACGTTCTTCTCATACTCAACTCAAAACATAGCACCAAAGCAGCTACTAGGAAGACACTTAATTCTATCCCAGCTGAAACCAGGACACCATATCATTCTGACTTGTGCACCCAGGCTTTCTAAAGACATCCTCATCATCCTGCTGGATTCTTTAGAAAGCTTTTCCAATAAATTGAGTAATATATATTTTTTATTATATACAATTTAATAATATCCAGGTCCTAGATGGTCCCATAGCAAAAAGTAGTAGTTAAAACACAAAACCAACTCACAGATCTGAGAACTGAAAGAGCCTGACATTTTTCTTTTTAAGTAAATACCATATTTTAATTGCTACAGCCCCAAGGTAACCATTAAGTCATGCACTGACAGCTCATGTGGATTTTATGAAGCTGTTTACTCTGTTGTTCATGAAAAAAAGTTTAGCAACTGCTACTGCTCCTGATGCTTACAGCACCTGTAAGCTAGAAAGCATCTTCCTAAATAAGGAAAAAAGTTAGAAATATTTTACCTGCAGTGAAAAATGTAACAAAAGGAAATCTTAGTTTACAGTCAAAGTGAGGCATTGTTAAGAGTATAGAGATGGCTCCAGCATGAGTTGTTGCCTGGCTGTGCCAGTCACCCCCCTATTTTTAGTGTTATTTTGCTTCCATTTAACAGAATGGGGACATCCTTCTAGACTGAGAAGATGGACTGTGGGTACTTAATATCTTCTTTTATTTTATAATTTCTCCATTTGTTAAATTAGATTAATGATACTCTTCAGGTCTTTTTTATCAGTTTTTCAGGTTTGCAGAGCTTTTTGCAGGCTTAATGTGTAGGTCTTGCTATATAACATGAGATTATGACACCATTGAGTATATGCATTTTAATAAATATAATGTTCTAGCAATTAATGTTAGTAACAGGATCAATTTCTAGACAGTATGTGTGTCATCCTATGGATTTTATAGATGATATTACCTAAACCAAATCTGTGATGTAGTGATGTAATTTGCACTCTTTCTGGAAGGCAGTTGTACCAAATAATATTTCTGAAGATATGATATGTAATATTTAACAAACAAGTATTTTTAGAAAGTACATGAATGCTGCAGCAACAAACAGCTAATGATAACCCAAAGTTCTGTACCGAAATATTTAGATGTCTAATGTAATGGGATTATCCCATTTTAAAAGAATTTAAACCAAATGATACTTTTAAATTTCATTATGTGCTCTTCAAACTAAGATTTACTATCCAATGTTTTATAAAAAGGGTAATATCTATTCCAGTTGTATGTGATTGTTTTGCCCTAGTTGCCTCTGTTTCCCACAGTTTAATGGGAGGTAGCTCTATTATTATTTAACAGAATAAGTACCATCCATACCTTTCCACTTCAAAAAATACAAGCTTCGGCTTTCCTAACCACCTGAAACGACAGTCACTTCTAGCTTGTAAGCTGAAATATTATAATGGAGGATATTTTCTAAGGCATAAACCCCCCAATTATATCCCATTTAGAGTCAATTGGAATTTGAAGCCTCTCATTTATTCCTTTAAAATCTTCTCCTAATGTGTATGTTTGGCATTATTAACTCACACCTTCTATTTAATCCCATGATGATCAATTAACCAGGAAGGATGTGGTAGACCCCAACAGTACAGAGAAAAGGACATATTGTCCTTGCAATATGAGAATCAAATATAGGACTATATATATGAAATAACAGATTTTACCTTTGGTTATTCTGCCATCTTGGCCATGATTCACAATGGTATATAAGAACATGCTAGGATTTATGCACATTTCTATCATATTAAAGTCAATGAGGCATAGAGCAAATCCTTAAATAAAGTTGAAGAGAGGTTACCATATGAGACTTTGCTTTTTGAATTACTCTTTCAAAAACAGAAGAAAGAAAAAAATTTGCCAGACTTCAGAACTATTTAGTACTTGGAAAGCCTGGAGGTTTTGAACTACGCAGTTGGATGAACCTGGGAGAAAGATAGAATTTTTCACAATGAGTAATGAAGAAATCTGTCCATATTTGTACCTTTCTGTAATAGACTGCGTTGAAGAAATGAAAACTTTGGAAGTATCTGTAAGTAGCATTTAAGACTATTTTGGCACTCTGTGTCGGTTAAGCTTTTCTACTTTACTTAAAATTTATTTAATTATATAGTACTGCTTTAAAAATCTCGAAAGCATTGAGATTGTGAAGAACTGACTTAGTGATCTTGCAAGAAACTTTTTGTCCTTCTTGAAGCTAATTATTACCTTTTGTGAAATCCAAAATCATTATTAAAAAGCAAGAGGTCTGGGATTTGTTTGTTGTTCCATTAACTTGAAAGAAAATTATATTATTATTCATTTGTGACTTCCCAGAGAATAAACACACCAGAGGTGGGAAAGAGGGTATTGTGCAGCAGTAGCTGCAGACATAAAGTATGGAAGCTTTTTGTCTGAGAAAAAAGAAAAGGACCCCTTGAGAAATGCACTTTTAAAAAGCTCTGCTTTTAAAAGGCATTAAAGATTTTGTACTGTGCTATAAATGGACATCTGTTCTATAAGCTGTACCTCAGCAAAATGACAATGGTTGTCATGTCAAATCTCAACAGTCCACCTTTACTCATGTTCTCCTCAGTTGAGAAATACCACTATGGCAGAATGAAACATAACCTTTAATATTACTTTCTTTGGTCTAGGCTTCAGTTAAATGCAAGGGAAATGTAAGAAATCCCTACGTCTCAGTGGATTTGGCTTAAGCCAGCCTCTCTCCTTTAGAGCTATAGTCAGCTGGGAGTTCTTCCAAGAAGAAAGAGAGGTTATTTTGTGTTTCTGTTTCAGTCTTTGTCAGATGAAGAAAGATAAAATTAGATTAATATATATGTCTGTCTATTTTGTTGCTGTAGAAGACTAGAACTACTGCTGCAAGTCTTGCATCATGTTTAATGTTCCTGGCTCAGATTCAAACAGCCATGCGTTTTGTATGCATTACACAATGGAGCTACACTGTTCCTCGGGGGCATGGCTCTGGGACTGATACAGCTTAACAGCTGTATGTCCTACCAGGAGTCTCTCAGTTTGAAGTACCTCTAGGATTTCTGCAGAAGTCTTAGTTACAATTCAGGAAACACAGATCTCCTTATTTGGCTCACAGATCACTTGAAATTGTGCACAGAAAGAAGTTGATAAACATCTCAGTCTCCTTGCTATCACCTCTATGCTAAAATCTGTTTTTCTCTTCACAGAATCTGACATTCTGTCTTCAAAAATAGAATTGAAAATTAACTCGGCTAAGAGTTTGAAAAGCACCTTCATCCTGCTTGATCTGCCCAACTTGCTTTTCTGTTCTTTCTCATGGGTATGATAGCTCTATCACACTACTTGACAGAGATTTGCATGCATCACAGGAAAAAAAATTAAATTATGACTATGGAATAGAACCTGGCGAGAGGCATATGGCCCTCACCATTCCTCTGTGATATGCTGCTTTGCCAGCAAAATGTTACATCTCTCAAAACCACCTGCTTTCAAGATTTACAGGTTACAAAGAACTGATATGCCCTCATCCTTGTCAGATTACGAGGACTGCAGAAGTCAAGAAGTGCGAGAACTGGTTGAGACATTTAACTAGTTCTCTAAAAATAAGACATTTTTCTTTTCTTCTGTTTTGTCTTCAAGCTTGTCTTTTACAAAGAATTTGAACAACTTATTTTGATGTCACAAAGTTACTCCTGTTCAGTGAAGATTAGGTGGTTCCTGTTCATATTCTCCATTCACTAAACATCTGAAAAAAACGTTATCCCTGATATGCATAACATCATAACTCTGGGTGTCCTGTTCTAGATGCAAATGGTAGAATGGGCTCCAGGAACTGTATCAACTCTGCACTACAGAACGGCTCGCCTGTCCCATGCTTACAGCAGGTATATCCATAAGCAGGCATGTGAGACATTGTTGCTCGAACTGCGCAGCATGTTTTGAAAACTTTCATGTGCATTACAAACTGGACAGTTTGGCTTTTTCAGGAGGAATTAAACAGATTATTTATTTTTTTTTTAACCTTTCCTCCCCATTTTTTTTCTTCCCCCGACAGGGATTTATAAATAGCATCCACAATCCACATGGCATGAATTGCAAATGTAATCACCAGCACAAAGAAAGGTTAAAAAGCTCAGAAGTGTTGGGATCTGCTACTTTGGCAAACAAAGGCTGCATTGTTCAAGGGGCAGAAAGCAGAGCAAAGGGTTTTGTTGCACTGTGGGAAAGTCCTGATCATACTTTACACCGATGGTAATACCATCAGCTATATTAAAGAAGCCAGTGGACTTTTGCTAGTGTATAAATCCTACCAATACTGAATCAAAGGGGGGGTCTTCTGTTCACCTTGTCATTTCATATGCCTAATTCTTCATCTCAGCAGCTACTTACAGATTGGCATTTGAAGTTTAATTGATACCTAGTGTGTAGCTAGAATATAAGGTCTCCCTTAGTAAAATTTATTGCTTATTGTGCTCAGGAGAAACATTTTTGTAATTTACTGGGCACTTCTGTGAAGTGAAAGCATTATAATTGTCACAGAAAAGACACATGCAAACATGTTTCCCTTTACTTAATTTACTGTTGTGATGGACAGACATCTCAATACATTTGTAATGGAGTCAGACTATGCAAAAGAAGAAATCAAAGATGTGCAGTTCATATTTTAAAGGCAACATAAATCAATGTCACTCTGCTTATGTTAATGTATTCTCATCAATCTACATGAGCTAAGAATCTGTCCCACAAACTGTCACAACTGATACTTTGAATATCCAGTGGGTGTTTGCCACTGAATGTCCAGTTTGCTTTAAATTATATTTGAAGACACTAAGTCATCTTTTTCAGACCAAAGATGTGCTTAAACTGAGACCAGGTTGTAATTGTTCTTTTTAATAATCTAGAAATTTTCAGTGTGATGAATACCTGATTCAGAAGGCATATCAAAGAACACACTTCAGGAGACAAAATTTTTTAGTACCATAGGAGGGAGTATCTACCACATGTTTCTATAAAATTTGTTTAAACTCTTTAAAGACTGTATTTAAGTAGTATTCCAAAATGCTTACATAAAATTATAAAGGTAGAAAAATGTAACATAATACATAAGTTTTGCTCCTCTTAATATTGCCTGATGATTAACTTTTTCCCTTTTAGTATGAAATTATTATTTTGCTCAAAGTTCAATATGAATCTGAAACTAGAAAATAATTTTTGCCATAACTTTTTTTTTTCATACTTTGTAATGTGTGCTAAAGATTTTTTCAGACAGATAATTGTATTTTTACCATGTTTTGTACATGAAATTCCTTAAGCTCAGAGCTGTCTTTTAAAAATAAATTCTAAAAATTAAAAAAACCACTATTTTTTAATGTTTTGACAAAAAATATTTCTGCTGCTTAATGCAAAGAGTTTATATAGACAGATAAAGCCTTTTAATTATTTTAATTAACAGTATGAAAACTCAGAACAACCAGGAAACTTATAATTTGACACATAATGTTTTTTTCTCTTTTACTCTTTTTTCCCCCTCTGTTCAGTGCACTAGAGACTGGAAATGTCCATTTTCTTTTGCTTTCCTCTTTTTTTCTGAGCCATAAAAATCAAATAACCAATGATTCTCATTTGTGGCTTAAAGAATTTCAAACAAAACTCAAACACTGCTGCATTATCATGAAGCAGTAAAAAAATCACAGCACTTCAGTGACACAGTATTGATAAAATAGAGGCAAAATATCCGAGACTCTCAATTTATGATCTAGGGGTAGTGTGGGAATGCCATTTATATCATTATTTGTCACATAAAAATATACTAGACCTTTCAATTTTTCCCTTTTCTGAGAGAAGTAACATTTAGAAAAATGGTTGCATGTGTGTTCAAATGCTTACAATTTTGCTGTTTTTTCTCTGTAGTTTGGGGAATGGGGACGCACATGAAACTCTAGTAAGGGGCTTGAAGATTGTTGATGTAACACTGTACTCAGTTCACATAGGCAGAAAATCCTGACAAAGCTTTTGGCAGCATATTTTATCTTTGCTAGTTCTGTTTCTTAAAGTAGCAGGTATATGCTGGGAACAGTGGATGTTACATTATAAGAACTCAATAAACAGAACCATGCAGAGAAGACCATTATTTTGTGGACCATAGAATATCTGAATCCTTCATCTTTTACAAAAAAATGCTGCTAGTAGGCATTAAATAGTTTGAAAGGATATAATGAATTTGCAGTTCATATTGTTTCCCAGGTTTAGATCTGTTTGCCCAGTGGCATTCATAAGGATATTTAACTCCTTCTCAGGTGTGATCTTTCTCCTACTAAAGCTTACATCAATTTATCCATTATTTTTAGTACAAATAACTGATGCATCTTTTTGAAAGCTGATACTTAAGAGACTGTGCTATTGTTACTGTCAGGTGTCAATATTCTGTCAACATCAGTGACATCAAGAACTAGAAAATTAGGTCAGAAATTTGAAAACTGGCTGTAGATCAGTGTAGATGCAAGTGCATCTTGTAGATTCTTCATGCATATGCTTACTCTCTCCAGAACCACTGGGGACCTGATGTTCACAATGTCACAGGTATTACATTGACTGACAGTGGATAACTAGCTAAGACAGACAGATGGCAATGATGGATAATGACAAAGGAACACTTCTGTTTATATACGATGATCCTTTAACACCTCAGCTGGAGAGGCTGCATGAATCTTACTTTGGAGAACTTTGCGCAACACGCTGTGGGTCAATCAATTTCAAAATTTGGTTTGGAGGACCTCAGCTTGGTCAAAGATATCTCAGGTTGTCTCACAGTATAGCACTTCCTGAAGGCAGCACTATTTCAACACAGCAAGAGTAACTAGAAAGGCCACTGATCATGTAAGGAGGAACAAAGCGGCAAAGAAATGTGGCCAAGAGCATAGCTAAGGGAATGACTGTTCATGAGGTGTTTGCCAATAATACCTGGACCACAATGAATTGGATGATACTGCTGATTCAGTCATGCTTGATACACTACAAACTCAGCAAACAGCAGTTTTTGCACTCCACTCACAGTTACCCACTGTCTCTCAGAAACACTGTGCCTAACCAACCTGATTACACAATGATTAAAAGGTCAAGTTCACTGAAGAATCTAAGCTGTACAAATAGACAGGGAAGAAAGAAGGAAAATAGGCAGAAATAGAAAAAAAAAGTGTATATAATCAACATAAATGGACAAACAGAGCAGAAAGGGAGACTGAAGGAGATAATGCAATTTTCTGCTAGCGAACATTGCATTCCAGGAGAGAAACCACCGTCCTCTAAGTCTGTCCTCAGAGACACAACATGGAGATGGGAAAGAAGTTGATTGTAGTTAGGGAATTGAAGGAAAGAGATTGATGTGACAAGAATAATATGAGACATTAGAAAGTTTAGGGCTCTCTTACAAAAATAAGAAACAAAACAAACAAGAATAAAAAGGGTTCCTAAGTTATTTACACTTAACATAACAAAATTTAGTTCAAGCTACAAATGTCAGAGACAAAAAAACCCCAAACTATAATTGTGCTAAGCAAGCTGGCATATTTCATTCTTCTGTAACAGCAGTGAAAACCCAAGAGTTTCAGTTTGCAGAAAAAGCACATATGTGTACATACCCAGAGGATTACAGTGTAAAGGATTGCAATGCATTAAATAAAAATGTTTACTTCGATCAGTCTTCCAAATTAAAACTGAAGAGTTTGTTGATTTGGGGTTCTTTCTTTGTTTTTTAAAGCAGGAGGCATTTTGATATGTTGATATCAGTAGTGAGGCTATTTTGTCATAAAAATAGTCTTTTAATTTTTCTCTTTAAAAGTGCAGAAGGAATTGGGACTGGAAAAACAGTTGAAATTCAGCATCTTCTCAAATGTTCCCATCCAGTTAACAGAGACTATTTAAATACCATCTTCTTTACACATAACAGTGGCTACTACATGAGTGAATCAGTTAGTTACATATATTACTTGTCTACGAGAAATGGTTATGTGCCCTAGTGTGCTCCAGAGAAGTTGCGGCTGGGGCAGACAACGTGACAAAGTTAGAACTTAAACCTGTCATGAAGCTGATTGATGTATCTGTTGTTTACAACTGAGTCATGCATTCAAGACATTCTGCTTAGGATGGTCTATGAGGCCAAATGTCACGGCTTTGTGGGATACCATTACCTAATGTTCCCTTTTTCATGGCACTTTATAATTACCCTGCTCCTTTTGCAACAGGAATAAAATTCAGATTGGGGGAGCAGTCCTGAGTCCCTACGGAAAAGAAATTATATTTGTGCCTTATAGTATATCTGAAAACTTAAGACAGATGTGACTCACTGGAGGCCACCAAAATCATTTCAGTTTTCATAGACCAATCTCTGATCAACAAAACTAGCAAAGCAACTGAAAACTTATTTTCATCTATTAAATCAGTGGTATAAAAAAGCCCATTTAATGCGCTACGAATTTGCAGTTTACTTTAGGGGACCTTGCAGGTTTCACACATAAAAATTGCAATGCAATGTGGCTAAGCAATGGTTGATTGCTACAACTACAGCAACCTTTTATAAACTCTTGAGTGAGCTTGAGGTTATAGATTTGGCACTGTTTGCAGACCACTAAATATTCCAAGTCTCACTAGTCCCGTACCATCCAAACCCTGGTTTCTACAAATTTGATTCTTAGAGCTAAACTCAATGCAGCACAAAGTAAGGGAGGGAGGGAAGGTATGTGGCTGGAATTACAGACTTCTTACATAAAAGGAACTTGGAATGTCAACCTTTGCCTGTTTCCCAAGACAATAAATCTTTGAATTAACTGTGTTCATGAGCACTTGCATTGAAACGCCAGCTCTACTTCTTGTCAGGCACTTTAACAAAATGAAATGGGGTTGGGTGGGAAAAGATCAAAGAGTAAGAAGGCAGAAAAAAAGCTGAACAGACATATAAACTTCAGCGCCTATGAAATTAAAACAGTTAAAAAATTGTCTTTATAGGAGCCCAAACTGTTCCAAATAATTGCTGTTCAGCAACAGTGATAATGATATGCTACTACACATAAATATCTAATGACTTTAACATGAGGAACTAACTATAACAGAGTGTCATATTAAAATAGAAAAAATACCAGTGGAAGTTGCATCAACAATCCAGTCTCTAAAGTTCCATTTTATGGGGAGCTGCAGGTTTGGTGATTAGTGATGAGTGCAAGTTCATCTTAATTCACAGCAAACCTGATAAATACCATTGTGTGTATCCTTTTTTGAATACAAACAGTGAAGAGGAAGAAGTATCAGTGTCATTCAGAAAGCTCTAGTAGCAAAAGCATCTTTTGGAATATCAAAATACAAGTAAATGCTGAAAAGCTGTATGATATGTTTTCTAATATCCTAAAATAATGTCTTCTGAAGCTTTCAACGTACCACACACAGAGTATGAAAATATTTTTGATGTTTATCTTTAGTTTTTTTATCATCACAGATGATAGGTTCAAATTCATTTGATATTCAAATACTGGTGACTGAATAAATGATTCAAGCCTTTCAAATTTGGAATATGAATATCAACTTGGGAAAAAAATGCAGAATAGTACAATAAGATACATACAGATGTTATTTCAAATATATATAGATAAAATGGATATGTGTAAAACAGTTGTCAAATAATATATGAGAGCAGAGATTGTGAATTTTATGAAGTTATAAGTAAAGTATGAGTACCTTCTTATTGTCATTTAAAAAATGGTTTTCCTTACAATGATAGGAAAATAGCAAAGGAAGAAGGAAGGAAAAGTTTAGGGTAATTTCATTTCATTAATGCCATTATTCATTTAAAAAAATAATACTGTATAATTCTTGGTTATTTGCCAGCTAGATTTCAAGTAAACTTCAAGGAATTATTCACATTGGATTATATATTTACATAAGAATATGTATTTTACAACATAATGAAATAAGACAGAGAGCACCTTATGCTAGAACTAAAAAGATTAATTCTTTCATTTGTCATATAGTGATGGGTTAATCTTACCTAAATTATAAGATAGGAAGGGAAAAATCAAACAATTCACTTGACAGTGTCATAGATCTCAGATTCAATGTTCCTTCACATTACATGGCTGGAAGTATGCAAAAGCTGACATAATGGGCAAAGACACAGTGACAGAACAAAGGAGCTTGTGGAATGATGCTGGAGGTGACTTATTGCTATGTTCCCTGTTAAGGGAAGGTAAATGTCCAGGGTGGAATGCAGTGGATATACATGAAATCTGTTCCATAATAATTCCCTAAGCAACATAACCTGCAACCTTAGATGTTAGCAACACCAGGGGAGCTTGGTATTCTGACTCTGAGAGAAATGACACAGGGGGTGGAGCAGAGTGGGAGTGGAGACACTGCATCCAGGCTCTGTGATATCACTGCAGGGATAGGGAACTGGAACTACTGGAACAAGAATGGAAGGTCCCTGCATTGAATCCAGTGAAGCAAGGAGGTGAAATAATGGGGATTCTGTCAACACTGTTGTCTTACTTCTGATTTATAGCGTAAGTGCCCAGTTCTGGAGTAGTGATACACTAAATCATGTTCTCTGGGTGAACTTTGCTCATTAAAATACCAAAACATCCCTCCCTCCCAAAAGCTACCTGCATTCAAGGTGCAACCAGCCCTTGCTGAGCATGTGCTCTGAATTTTTTTAGCATGTACGTTTAAAAGCAAAGTGAGAGAACTTTATACCAATCAAAGTAAAGGTATGTATGACTAGAGTTGCTCAAGCTCCACCTACAAAATAAGGAAATATAAAAAGGATTAAGAGAAGGGAAGATACCATCATCATAGACAAGTCGGAAGGACATCACCGACTTCTGAGATCAGTCAATGGGCTGAACCTCTCTTTCCCCCTATAGGGATGCCTGTTGGGTAAGATTCAAACACTCAGTTATACTGAGTGCTTCCCTGGGAAACTTAGAAATCTCTATAAAGGACAAGCTGGAATGCAAGGGGGTTTATTTTCTGCCAAAATTCTTTACCCTTTAATGCAACAGAGCTGCACTAGCACTAGGACTTTTTCTATCTCAGAAGTTCCATAATATCATCAGGGTCTGAATAACAAAAAATATCCTCAGAGACAGAAAGAAAACAAAAAGACCTGGCTTTCCTATTCTGTACTGCTTCTTACTCTGCTGTATTTCTCTATGGGAAAGCATACTCTTCTGTACAACCACCTATACTGTTCTACCACTATCAGTAGGGCTTCTAGGGCATGATGAGCCAGAGTCCAAAATCAGTGTCACTACTTGAGCTGAGCAGAGGCCAGAAGTATCATTTCATGAGGGATTTCAAGAGCCTGAAATTTAGTTTCATTTTGTCTAGGAACAGAAGTTGAAGAAGAAGAAAATTTCTGAAACTTAGTAAGTAGTAATTTTGGACCAAAGGAAATATTTCATTTCAATATAACCAAAATATTTTCATTATTTCTTTTATAGAATAATAATTAAAAAAAAGTAACTACATCTTGCCAGAATTCACTCAACTAAAGAAAATCTGACAAAGTCAACCTTATTTTTTAAACAATCTAGACCGTAGAAGAACTACCTGTATCATTGAATCACATATTTCCAAATGAATTGCTCAGATTCCTCTGATTAGCACTGCTTCATAGCAAAGAAGTATGCTGCTTAGAGCACATGGATAATTTTTTGTGTCTTAGAACATCAATATCAAGGCTCATAAATTACAGCACTTTTTCTCACTGCTGCCACCACAGTAGGGGAAATGGCATGATTACCATCTTCTATCTGTAGTTTCATTTTTTAAGATATGTTATCAGCTGATGTAAATTAGAGATGCCTTTTAACTCACCACTGGTGTGGTCATCTTGCTTACAATGGCAGCATAGTCAGAAAAGTGCAAAATAAAAATTAGGAAACATAGGCATTAGCCACTGGCTTAGACATTACTAGTGTGCCCAAGTCCTCCATGATTTCAGGTCATTCCTGAGCGTACTGTCCTGTTTCCCTCGTACCCTCACTGCAACAGCTTTTTTGTCATACAGCTGTTAATCCAAATACTACACAGAAACAACTTGATAAGACTTAAAATTTTTGATGACATTAAAAAAATAATCAGGAAAAGTAGTGTAGTTTCCTAGAGTTGTCTGATCTGGAAGCATGCCTTTACACTTTTATTACTTCTGCAATAAGTAGGAATTTAAAGACATCCAGCAATGACTATTAGATATGCAAAAGTAGTCCCTGTTTTTTTACAGCTATATTAGTCCATGTATCTAATATCTGACCCCTATAACAGGAAGCAGCTTGGGAACACTCACTGTATGCATTTCTCCTTGGGAGATGAGATTCCAAGAGCTTGAACGATTAATGAACGATTGTCAGATTTCCCAGCATCCATATTAAGATTTACCTTTCATACCAATACAACACAAAAGCATGAAAGCTACACTCTGACCTTCATTGATGTAATTCAGTTAAAGTACATCAATCATATTTTCTTTTCTTGGTTGAGTGGAGATC
Source organism: Elanus axillaris (assembly GCA_026212715.1). Lineage (NCBI taxonomy): Eukaryota > Metazoa > Chordata > Aves > Accipitriformes > Accipitridae > Elanus > Elanus axillaris. The sequence goes on along the minus strand of JANZLQ010000078.1, from coordinate 15,866,316 downwards.
ATGTTGTTCCATTTTAGGAACAATTTGCCCATGGTGTATTAAGTACCATATTATGCCTTCATGAAAAGTGATAGTGTGAAAAAAGAAGGACGGCAGAAGGAAATGTACCTCATTAAAAAAAAAGAGCTATAAATGATCTTGTCTGTGCTCTGGAAGTTGATTGTCTTCTCACCCAGTCAAAGACAGTATCATGTAATCAGTTTTTACTCAGAATTTTATGTCTCTTCATTCCAAGAAGAAAGAAACAGAGACCAGTTAAAAGATGATGGCTGAGATTAAAAGGAAAAATCAGGTGTCAAAGGCAAGACTGAGGAAGATTGAACTGCCTAAATCAGAAAATGGAGTCTAAAACCTCCAGTTCAGTGGCTGCCTGGGTTTCCTAAGCATTGGTGTTTTGCATTATGTTGATGCTCAGACTTTAGCAGGCAGAGTCCTAACTCTGCTATATCTCTTTTTGAGATTTAATAGTAAGAGGGAGGATACCTATGCTACTTAAAGTCACTAACCTGTTCCAGTACCATGAATGTCCAGAATGAAGTCATAATGGCTTTCTTTTTAATCAGTGCTTGCAACTGCCACCCAGTTTTCCACAGTAGCAAACTATAGAGAAAAATTCCGTCCTCAGAGGAAGAGGATCAAACCAGTATTTCTTATCTTGCAGGTGAAGGCCCTATCAACCAGGCAGCAGCAAAGTGTGCCCATGTCTGTGTGTGTATAGTCACATACAAATATATTCCCGCCACTCTCCTACTGAGGATAATATCAGAAAGTGGTATTATTAGTTTGTGATTAAAATATCTCCAACATCATTGCAATATTACTTATACTGTTTACAACATCTCCTTGGTATGATTTCTTTTTTTTTTTTAATGTTTCTCACATGTTGTAGTCTACGTTTTTAATTATGTTAACTAGATCACAAATTTAATGTAGTTAAAATTTATTTTAAAAAGTATTCCAAAGTCACATTCTACACTTTTGCTATTTAGTCTACAGTATATAACCCTTATTTATGTATAAAAAGACTTTGATGACTTGTTTTTATTATCAGTAACTTTGGAAAATTTTTGAAGTAGCGAGGTCAAAGTAAAGACTTACCAGGTTCTGTGGTTTCATTGATACAAAAATGTCTGTGATTATTATACAGAATATTTCAAATAATAAATCCTGGACTATGTTCTTCTTCAGAGTGCAGGATTTCTTCTACTGGGTGAGGACTTCAGTTCAATTGTCCCTGTACCCTCTACAATGCCCTTGTCATTGTGCTAAGCAATAAGGTTACCCTGTGACCTGTTTTAGAGTGTCGTTGTCCATTAAATAAATGTTAATTCATCCCAGCATCATCATTCTAGTAGGCTACAATGACCTTAGGTTGCTTCTAGGTTGAAATGAGGACAATTTTTTTACCAAAAGTTTTATTACAAGATTTAATTATATTGTTAGTCCTTTAAGAAGCACTGAAAATCCCCTCTAGCAATACAGATCCTTTGCACAGACCCAGATGCCGCTAGTTGTTCATCTTCTAGACCAGCATTAAGATGCAGTTAGCACAAAAATTGTAACTCTGGCTACTCTGCCATGCAAAGCTATTCTGGACAGAGAATGGGACATATCCATGCCACCATAGTAATTCTTGGTGGGAAAACAATTTATTGGAACTGAACACATTTCAGACAAGAAGACTCAGCAGACTATAGAGGAGATAGTCACACTCAATGTTCTTTAAGTCCTAAACTCAGCACAGTGTTCCTTATCATTTTCCTCTGTAAGCAACGTGGCAGTGAACTTTCCATCTTAGTCTAGCTTTGTTAGCTTTACTAGAACATATGGTAAGATTAATACATATTCTGAAGCTTTTCTGAGAGCATGGATTGGGGTATTTGTGTATTGGGTTGTATCTTGGCTTTATTTTGTTAGGTGTTCATATTTTCTTAATAGATATTTAATGTGGGAAGTGGAACATTCATTTTTGCTAAGAAAATATACACTTCAGTTGCATTTTACACTTGCAGATTGTGCTGAAACTTTCAAGACGGAAGTTAGACAAGTCACAAACAAAATATTTTGAAAACAATCAGTAACAAGTGTGATAGGTTATTAAGAAATCTAAAAATGTCATCCGTATTGCATTATTTTAGCTGAGCATATTCTTTTCCTTTTAAAACTGTAAAACTAAATCCTTAACAGAACTTTGTATGATATAATGCTAGCTATTCCCAATTTTTCCTTCTGCTTTTTAAGAGCTATTGTGAGCTAAACCCAGTAGAGAGCTAAGCCCCACACATCTGCTTGCTCAGGTAAAAAGTGAGAAAATTTGTGGGTTGTGATAAAGACGGTTTAACAGGTGAAGTAAAAGCTGTATGGAGCTGTTTCCAGGAAAGCAGGGCATCATCATGCGTAATGGTTACTTGGTAATACAAACTCCAAACATCCCCCCTTCCTCTTTCTTCCTCCAAGTTCTATTGCTGAACATGATGTCATATGGTGTGGGATATTCCTTTGGTCATCTGGGGTCAGCTGTCCCAGCTGTGTCCTCTTTCAGCATCTTGTGCACCTCCAGCCTCCTCGCTGGTGGGACAGTGTGAGAAACAGAAGAGGCCTTGACGCTGTGTAAGCAGTGTTCAGCAATAGCTAAAACATTGGTGTACTATCAACACTGTTTTGGTCACAAATCCAAACCAGCATCATACAAGCTACTATGACAAAAATTAACTTTATCTCAGCCAAAATTAGTACGAGAGCTTATTATTACTGTACATGATTCCATTAAATGTTTCAGTGAGCATTAAAACCAGTAGTGTTGTACCTGGATCTCTATGGTGTTTCTCCAATTCCTGTGTGCTGTAAAATTCACTCAAAAGATCTGCATGGGAGTATAAGCTAGCCCAGAAGGCAGATATCTATTCTAATTATATCCCTGCAGCCTATACTTGTGAGATTCTTCATGTCCAGTGCCAGATCCAGCTATCAAGTTGGCACTAGTCCTTGGGTAGCACACTAACAGGCAGGACTTATGAGTGGTTTAACATCATCAACTATAGTTGTCAGATGAAAAGACTGAAACATTTAAAAGTTCTTTGTTTATGATGTAACAGAAAGGCTGAGTGGGACTGATCTTACCTACTTAAGCTTTTGGGGGTTTTAACTTCTACATCTGTATGGGTCACCCTATGCTTCTGTATAGTCAAAAGATAAAATCAGGCTCAAAGCCTCAATTAATCTCTTATATATTTTAGATATTTTCTTTAGGATGAGATGAATAGAAGCTCTTCTTTCTCCCTTTTCATGATAAAACAAATCTAGATGATCTAGATGGCAAACTTGGATGTAGTTGTCTACACTTTATCAGATGAATCTAGACACCAGTCAGGTCTCATGAATGATTTTATTCTATTTGAGACAACAACTAACCCTGCCATCTAACCTACTTTCAATGTTGGAATGCTTTCATGCACATAATTTTTTTTTTGTCATCTAAAAGTGACAAAACTCTCAAGAAAAGATCTAACACGATGAGATACTTTATGCACTCACACTCAAGCACAGACCACAAAATATTTTTTTTCTACAGTGAACAAAAGACCTTTCTTTCCCCTTATCTGGTAAACATTACAAGCCCACAGTAACACTTTGAATAACATTTTAAATGCATTTGGTGACACTAGCAAAAATTGAGTACTCTTGTCAAGATCTGACCCTGTATCTAGTTATTCTCAATAACCATATATCATTCTTTGTCCAAATCTGAAGGGTTCAATGAAAGAGATGTTTTTGTAGGAGGGCATACCTATTGATATCTTAGAGTCAGAAGGTCATTAGGACTTGATAAGTTGGCCATGTTAAATGGCCACAAGTAAACAATGATGTCTGTTATTCTGGTGAAATAATCACAGTATGTGAAGTTTTAATGAGCTCCTACTTTTTGTTGGATCAGTGCCACCATATTCTGTATTCCACTAAAGCAAATATAGGGAGTGAATCTCCTAGTCATTGTAGATAACCACTGTTGCTCATTAACCAAATGTATTTGTTAACCAAATGCTATTAAAAAAAAAAAAAAGTAAGTTTCTTCCAATGTTATTTATGCAAAGAGAAATCCACCCATTTAAAATCCTCGGCAATGTATTGCTTTGCACCTTGGAGATGATTTCTAAGCCCTTGACAAATATTCTGGGGAGATAAAAGATATTAAAACCGGGCAATGATAAGAGATGAGATGGGACACTGAATCCTCAGTTATACAGATTTAGTGGTTATGGACTTTAACAGAAGGGCAGCAGCATTTATTCTAGGAAATTCTGTCTCTGGGAAACAAAAGGCACTTCTACAAAAGATAAACTTTTATTTTGCTGTAACTGTAATGCTGTCTTACTGTGAAAACAGTAACTCTCTCTGTAGGGATGAATATGTTTGCTGACACAAGCACCTAAACATTCCTTGTTACTGTAGACATGGTAAAAGAGAAAAATTTCAGAGTTTGGGTTGTTTGTTGCCTATATATTTCACATTTATCTCAGGTATTATTAATGTTATTATCATGTATATATTATTATTCTACTATTTTGCTATTATCATATATATTATAATCACACCAGCTATTTCATTAGTCATTGAACACCAAGCATCTCATGGGAAAACAACATAAGTGCACAGCAGAGCAAAAAAAGGACAGCAGTTAAAAGAAGAAAGCAAGATGAAGAGTTGGATGGAATATATGCAAAATCGATCGCTATCTCTAAGTCCATTCAAAATGTGACTGCATTGCCTCTTGGCTTTAGTTGGCTCCACCAGCTTGATCTTCCCTAGTTATGACTAGAGGCCTGCAAAGATCCATACCTTTGGCTCCTGCAGGCTTCAGTGAAAGCAAACTGCCTATACTGTTAAAACTGCACTCATTTTTGGCACCATTACACATTATTTCTTTCTAGGAAATTAGTAAGAAGGCTGTAATCCTGAAAGCCTGAACTATAGAGAAGGAATTTTTTTTTTACATCATCTACGTAAAACACCTAATTAAGGTGCAGAAGTTAAGAAAGCTTCCTGGAATAAACAGATTTGAGAGTGATGACTTCTGCTAAATTTGATTTTTTTCTGAATTTTCTTCTGCAAGAAACTGTCTTTGTCCACTGTTTATGTAGCAGGGAAGGATCTATCATGTCTCTTGGAGTTGTTTCATTGTTCCTTCACATATCTTTGTGTTGTTTGTTTTCAACTCATGTCTAAACTTCACAAACACAATGTTTAGAGATTTACTTTCTTTCAAATAAAAAATGAGAATACAGAGAAACAGATAATGGCTTTGGGGAGGTCAGGAAATTATCTGTCAGTAAGTATGGACAAAAATCAAACTGCCGTTACAACTGAAAGCAGATGCGGGTCAGCAAAATGATACTCTAGAGTGTTTAGATCTCCAGTCACTATAATGGGAACTTAAACACATACCTGAAACGCAGACAGCTACTTTGGAGATATGCAAAGTTAGAAGTCTGAATCTGTAGCTGGAAGAATTCTTCCAAGGTTCATCTAATGTTCTAACCTATCTCTGATAATAGCTGTAATAGGTGTTGT
>JANZLQ010000078.1:15837697-15855397 GCA_026212715.1 Elanus axillaris | reverse complement strand
GTCAGCTGCCCCGGCTATGCCCCCTCCCAGGTCCCTGTGAAAATTAACTCTATCCCAGCTGAACCCAGGACACATGTACATATGTTAAGAGAATAATACATTCAAGTTCTATCATAACTTTTTGATGGAGATCAGCAAAGCATTTTACCAACAAGGAGGCTTCAGTTTTCTTCTAGCATGGATGGAAGGAACATTTGAGGTGAGTTCACCACACCTCTGTACCTTTACTTTCTGCAGTTCACAGCCTATCATTAGTAACCTATTGGCTAGGACAAGTGAGATGTTGTATCCGAAGAAAGAAGAAAATGTAAAAGTAAACAGACTGCGATCATGTGCATTGGAATTTTTTTTAAATGGTAACATCTTGTCCTTAGAGAAAGGGCCAAGAAAGCCTTAATATCCCCAGCACGACAAGAACTCTACATTTGATGTCTGCTGAACACTGCCATGTCCGACGGAACTGTGGATTATAAGATCTGCATACTGACTCTGCACAACCATGTCAGCTTCTAATAACCCCACACAGCCACCATCACTCTTGTGGACCTTCTAATAAGCACTGATATGATCCCACTTTATCCCACTTATGAAGATCACACCACAATTTAATGCTTAAATACCTATACAATTACATACGTAATGTAGACCAGACCCTCTTATATGTTGCATGAAGACTGTGGGCAGTGAAACTTAACTGTCTGCACTCTGCCATCTAAATGCACCTTAGCAAGCAATTAGGAATTTAACCTCTTTTAACAGTGTTACCTCCTTAAGCTTTGAGGCAATGTAATTTAAAGCTGTGCTTTGAATGAAATAGCAGTTGTATAAATTACAGTTAGGTGGGATGAAGCTCCAAAAGTGATCATTTTAACATTTTTCATTGCATGTATACATGTAATATATAGTGTCTACCTCCTTCCTTCTCCACTTCTCAAAACTTAAGTCTTCAGAAAACCCTTGCTGAGATTTACAGTACAGATTTTATACTATCTAGACCTCATAATATAGATAACCATGCACATTTCCAAAAAACAAGGGAAATGCCAGTTAATAAGGTCGCATATCTAGGGAAAGATGAAGACTTGCCTTCACCATGATACAGAAACATGGAGACAGAAGGGGAGTGAAGAACACGGAAACATCTGCAGTCAGTGTAATTTGTATAATCAGCCTTCTCTGATTTTCCAAGTTGGAACCAGCCTCCTTACTACTGAATTGACTGTTTACAAGCATATTCTAAACAGAACAGTGTGACTCAGGCCAGACATTCCTTTCAGCAATATTGAAAACAGGTCAAGGAGAAGACTTAGAGAACTCATACAGAAGAAATTTCATCACACCCACCACTGCTGCTGAGTGATCCAGAGGCCTGAGCTCAGTGACAAATTGCATATACCACCATATTCAAGGGTGCGTTGCACTTATAAATGGTGTCCATACACTTTGAAATATTCCTTTGGAAGTTTAACAGGTGTAAAGAGGGCCTTCATTTAGAACACAGAAGCTGCCTACATTTTCAATAGAGAAAGAACAATCCTTATTGGCAGCTCACTGTATTTTGGTTGCTGAGAGCCACGTGAAAAAGGATGCCTCTTTCTATTGCCTACTTTGTGAGCTTTCCCTTAAATATTTGGATGGCATGGCCTTGTTCTCAGAGACGCTTGCTGGCCATAGTTTTTACAACTTTCACTGAGAGAAGGGGATGAACATGTCAGTACTGGATGTCACTTGCCATAGTAGATAACACGTTGTGCACAGTACAGTAAGAGCTTTTATAGAAATTAGTATTTTAGGGTAATATTTTGCCCATATGTATGTGTCCATGACTGCCTTTGAAATCTAAGACAGCCATCTGCACATATATCTATGAACAAAACTAGATCTGTATTTTCTTTATAGTTTTCTTTCTTCATAGTGAATTTTTCATGGAGTAAACCCAGACTGAACAATTTGTTACAATAATAATATAGTACCTATCTCTTCTACAGTGCTTTTCATCAGCACATCTTAAAGTCCTTCAAGTTTTTTTTTTTTCTTCCGCCATGGCCTTATTTCTATATATTTTTTCCAGGGGTTCTACTCATAATCATCAAAACTGTGCATAAAGCTTCCTGTCATTCAGAATTTTGATAATTAATAGATAAGTTTTAAAATACTTCTTCCAAAAGGCATAAATTGGCTCCACCTGGGTGCAGATGTCCCTGATGTGAACTCATTTCCTCACTATACAGTCTCTAGCAATTAATGTGGTACTTAACTGTAGACAAATTGATTTGCCACTTTCTGTGAAATATTCCTTGCAAAACAGCAGAGTGGTTTTAAACCTCGGCACTATTTATACACTGAAAGATGTACAGCCTTATATATTGACAATCAATCACACTTATATCTAAAGGAGGTCGACATTTGTCCATCAATATTAGCTCTGGACAAAAACTAGATATGATGCTAAACAAACAGCAGCCTGTTGTCTGGGAAGGCACTATGATACAGGCCCTCAGAAGATAAAGTTCCCATACGAGAGGCTTTGTGGACCGATTCCTAGAAGGGCAGATGACAGTTTAATTATACTGACTTACAAAGAACATATGATTTGAAACATCTTTAAGCTGCAGCTATCTACAATTTAATTGTCTAGACCAAGCTTGAGGCCTAGGATATCTGTAGAGACTATGTTGAAACAACTACAAAGGAGAGATACCTCCATTGATTTCAAATGGGAAAAAAGTCACTAAAAATGGAGGCAGGGTGGATTGTGGCTTGTTCTCTGGAGATGCTCTCTGTACCCATGGCATTAATGGGGATGATTGCAGAGATTACAAATTTATCTTTTAGGTGCCTATATTTATATAAAGTTATGTAAAGTAAGTCCCACCTTCAGTGTCTCATGATTTTGGAATATCTCTTCTAATATTAGGTCAAAATATCCACTAAAAATATCACTCTGTTGATTAATACTGAAGCCTTTAAAGTCAATATTCCACAGCACTAGACATAGCACTTTAATTATAAAACTGTATTTTTAAAAGGATATTGTTTTATTACAGCAAAACTCAGTGAGTCACTGCTAAATTGTTTTGAATGTTCATGTTGTGTGGACTCTATACTTTAAAAATCTTCTTTTTAAATACCTTTGATGGAAACTGTGAAAAATAGACTTCCTACTGTAGAGGTGGTCACCATCCTTGGCTTTCTAACCTCTGAAAAATGTAAAGGATAGTTCTGCTGTTGAATGTGTTTGCATTTTCCACAGCAGGATAATACATTTTCCTATTTATAAACTCAAACAGTTCTACAGTAGTTACCATAACCTGCCTACACAATTGAAAGCTTATTTCTTTGTGCTCACCATGGTGTGCTTCATTCCTTGATGCACATAGAAGGCCATTGTAAATAACATTTTAACACCCACAGCCCAGTTCATTTTGAACAGACACAATGTATGGCTAGCCCATTTAAAAAAGAAAAAATCAATAAATACATAAGAAATGTTAGTCATGTCTGTAATCTGCCACATGCAGCAACAAGAATCACCATTAAAAAGGTGAAGTAAAAGAGCTAGTATTACAGGTCTTACTTTAGTCACATTATTGCTTGTGTCATGCTAGTTTTACTGACTGTAAACAAATGGCTCTGTTCTTACTTTTGTATGCTGCTCTTTTCTATGCTTCCTGCCTCTACCTATATTCCAAAGACAGCATTGTGAGCCACATAGTGACTTTGACCACAGAAGACCTGAGCTCAAAGCACACAAGATGCAAGCTGTGACTGTCTCTCAGTTCTGCTGTGAACACATATGATTTACTACAGAAGATATGTTTCACAGCACCCAGTCACAGGTAACTCTAGCACAGAAAATCAAAAGTGAATTGGGAAAGGAAGTGAGATGGCAGTTACAGGATCAGTCAAAGTAACCATCTCTGCTGCTTAGCATTTAAAAGGCAGAGGGGTAAAATGAAAGAACTGGTTTGTGATGCTTGAGTATCAATACCAATACTGAGGAGAGCTTTAGTTGTAACTCCCATAATTTTAAACTTTTCCACTGAAGAAATAGAGGAAAACTACCACTTGAATTCACATTCTTGATAGCAATTCTGTATGGACTTCAAATATAGCAGTATCTAAATGAAATTATGTTTCATATTCAGAAGCTGAGGTAATTATTGGAAGCTTAACTTGCATATTGACCTTGAGCTTGGCCCAATCTCCAGGCCTCACTGTTGCTTCATTGCTGATTTCCTGAAGGAATAACGCATATTAACTAATTCCTGTTTATACCCTTCATGTCAACAAGTTATCAGGGTGAATGATCTCTGGAGAAGCAGTTATGACTAAGTTTTAGACTCGTTTAGTTTCCCTGAACTGAAGTAAATAAAAGCTAGGGCAGTCCACCCATTTGTAAGTACTAAGAAATAGAATCTTAAAATGCATCTGGCCCAGGAACAATATAAATTACCTGCAAAAAGGCAGTTATAAAAATTTAAAAGAAAAATGAAATAAAATCATAGCTATTGTGTAAGCTTTTCTAACCATGAGAGAGCTGGGTCTTTACAAAATAATTTATTTTTTGATATCAAAGCATTTCAATTTCAACTTACTTTTAATAGATGGCTTTAGTGACTGTATTTGTGATGGCAGAAACCTTAGAGAACACATTGCACCAATGCTGTAGCTCATGAAGAAACAGATGCAGCGTAGTGTATCATGACAGACTGAAATGGAATTCCAGCCGTGTGAAGGTAAATTTTCCAGCTGTGCTAGCACAGATTGGAATAACTCACTCATGACTGCTGCAGAAGAAAGTGTCAGTCTATATCTCAAACTGTAGCTATCAACCACTTTGTACTGCTGCCTGCAGCAGACAGGGAAAGATTCTGGAGTAACAAGGTGAGATTAATGCATTTCTGGGAAGTCACTTACAGTTTTATAATATTTTTTGCAATCTTATTTTTTTCTTCCAATAGTTTTTGCTCTGAGTTTATGAACATTTAGATTTTTTTTTTTAAGTGGGTGTACTACTTCATGTACGTTACTTATTGCCATGATATTCTTTTTTCCTTTTAGACTAGCTGCTGTTTTACAAATGTTCAATGTGCTAGTGAAGAATGTGCTACTATCACAAGTAATTAATGAAGTTAGTGATATTCACAGAAAGCCTTAGAATGGAAATAGAACTACATTAAGAGTATTTACATGGGAGGATGCCACAGGATGATTGTAGGAGGACATGGGATTTCACAGAGTGGACTCTTAAAATAAATCAGTCACTAAATCAATAATGCATTATGGGTTTACTTTGAAAAAGAGCAGGTAAATTTTGTGCAAGTGAACTTGTAGAATCAACAACACTGATTTTAACTGAGCACATTTTTTTTCCCTATTTTCAAGTTCAGAAGTCACACTGAGTCTCTCAGGACTTATTTCTGTGATTAAAATTCATCAGACATTCAGCTCCTTGGCTTGTACTTACAGAAAACAGGATTTCTAAATGGGTTTCCTATCTAATGCAGGCTTAGAGCAGTTTGGACTCTGATATCAGACAAATACAAGTCTTTGAACAGGGACACAGGAACTTAAAACGTACAAAAATATCAAAAGAAGATACATATTACTATCAATGGGTTCAGATAATGCCTCTCCCTTTCCTTATTCCTGGCCTCATGATATGTTGCAATAAACAGAATATGAGGCATTACCTTAAAAAGTAAAATTCAACATAAATGTAAACAAAAGAACTGAACAGAGGAATGACAACATCAAAAATCCAACAACTCCTACAACATATGTAAATAGGAGCTTCCTCATTAGAGTATGTGACCTATTATTTTCTCAAAGGGTATTAACTCCTTTTGAAAGTGCGATTCTGTTTCCCCAACTCTGTCACTACAAACTCATTGCTGACCAGATTTTCTAAACTGATAATTTCCTTTGGAATATTTTAGATTTCATGACATCACAGGAATGACCAACTTAATTTTAATTGGTGTCTGGTCTCAACATCGCTGATTTCATCCATAAAAAATCATCAGATAAAGTGATCCTTTATTAAAATGGTGGGAAAGTAGCTGGAATATAGATGTGTTCTCACTAAACATATCTTGCTTTTTATATGGCGTTAGAAGTTTCTATAACCATAGAAGTGCAAATATATCTGGAAAAGATTTACAGTTATTGGCTACATATTTGCTTGGTTGTATATTTATACCTATGAATCAGAACATTTTATCAACTATGAAGGCAAAAAAAATCTTCCTCTGCTCTTATGCAAGTGCACGAAGTGCAGACAAGATAAATCCTCTGTTCCTCATAGCTACTCCCACTTCTCTCCTTATTACATACACATCTGGGTGTTTTCTGTAATTTAATTTACAGTGATTCAATGAAAACTTATAGCACCTTGGTGGTTGGTACCTTTCAGTTTGTCTAAAATTAAAGGAAAATGCCTCTTTGGGTGATATTGTTCCTTCTGTGCTTTCATCCTTTTTCCAGCACTCATTTCACATATTACCAATCCCATAATTTCTCACTTTCATCTGTCTCATAGTGACTTTCTGTAGGAGTTGAAATTCCATCAAAAAAACTGTGCACCCACTCAAAAGTGTCACTCCTTCCTGAGCCAACAAGCTTTTCAGACACCTAAAAGAGGCCCCTAGAATAAGTGACTACTGAACCTTTAAAAAGCTGGAATCCAAACCTTTCTTTACAATAAAGTCATTGAACTGTGTCTGTTTAAACAACATTTATTTCAGTGAAAATCTTCATTAGCTGTTTGGCAAATTCACTCAACTTCTCCCAGCTGCAGGACTGGATAGAAAATGAACTCTAATTGGACTTTGAGGTAGCAAATTTGACACTCTACAGAAAAAGAACTATCTGAAAATTTGCAGCTGGGTTTTAAGTTTGTTTTGGTTTGCTTAATTTTGATACTTCTTTCACCACAGATGTCAAAATCTTGTGAAGCTTTGAAACACATGAAAATTATTTATTCCAGACCCAACCAGCTTTTCACCAGCTGTAGAAAAGTCAAACTGGATGGAAGAGGAGATACTCATTTTAGTATTTCTCTATATAAATTTAACTCAAGCATCCATGACAAATATTAGGCTCCATTCACAGACTATTTATAAAAAGCAGAAGTGAAATTGAACAAAACTGCCAGAAGGAAGGTGCATGCCTGCAGAACTCAAAGCAGTGGTTTAAGAGTGAGTTACAGCACCTGGTGACAGAACGTGTGAATAACTATGTCCTGTCTCACACCTTTGTACTGCTACCCATTATCATGCAACATGAAAACAAAAAAATACAGAGATGGAAACAATGTGCAAAAGCCTGGCCACATTAATGAATTTATGTAATTACTGTGCATCCAAGTCAAAGTAACCTAGCAGTCTCAGAAAAGGAAACATTAGGAAGCAATGTTAATTCCTGATAAGATGTTGCAAAAGCAGCGCCTAAAGCAAAAAAATCCATATGTGACTGCAGGACAACTTGCATGTCCAGGAAATGAGCTGGATGCAAATATACATTCTTGCCCACAAAACATATAGAATTTATATAATAAGAAGAATTAAAAATTCTGTTTATAGAAGTTCCAGATGCCATGGATTTCTAGAAAACACATTTTTGATATACATCTGATAATCTTTGTTGTCTTCTATGCTTTTTCAACTTTCATCACAACCCTCTTGAAATGGGAATGATGAGACCAAAGTGGAAGATTCAGTACATGGGTGCACTGTAATTAGTAATGCCATGGCACAATAATGTTTTCTGGTTTAGTTGTTTGGATTTTCTTTTTTGCTGTGGTTTTTTCTTTTTTCCTTCCAAAATTTAACACTACCCACAGTCATGCTAAAATCACTTACATGGAAATAACTCACTTGGAGAAGGACACCAAATATACATAGTAATCTGGTGATCATTATTCTTTATCTGGCCTACTTAATCCTGTTTAGGCCTCCTCAGCAGAACATATTGACATACTGTAGAGTGAGTCCAGCAAAGGACCACCAAGATGACTAAAACATTGAAGCACGTGGCATATAAGAAGAAATTGAGAAAATTTGTTTTATTCATCCTTAAGAAAAGAGGATGATCAGGTTAGAGTCTACAGCTGTCTGATGTGAGAATATTGAGAAGATGGAGACATACTCTTCTTAAGAGTTCATGGTGATATGACAAGAGGCTATGGACACTATTTCTACCAGAGGAAATTCCAGGCAACTGTTATCAAAAACTTTGGAATTACTGGAATATGTTGCCCAGAGAGGTTGTATAATCTCCACCCTTGGAAATATATTCCAAACATGACCAAACACAGCACTGAGAAAAGTTATCTGATTGGTCCTGCTTTGAGCAGGTGAGTGGACTAAATAACATATCCTTTCCAACCAAAATTATTTTGTGAGTCTATGATTCAGGTAAGAGTAATACTGTGCATAGCTATTCTGCAGTGCTAGGAGAATATTCACAACTTTGTCTATTCATTTGTCTGAAGGATGAATTTCAATGAAACAGAGATAGTATCACCTTTATAACAATGTCCCAAACTAAATTAACAATGCATTCACTCTGCTAAAGGGAAAATACAGGGAAAGGTAAAAAGAAGGCTAGTTTTCATCTAATTAGTGGATTACAGGTATTGTTAAATACGTGAAAATGATTTATTGCTGTTGAGGTCTTTCTGAAATAAAATAATCTGTACTGTAGGCAACATGCACTTCCACACACAGGAAAAAAAGTGGTGTTTTCCATAATATTGCTATTCTTTTTTTCTTTTTAATCCAGTCTAATAGCTTACTTTCCTCAATTTGACAGTCATTTTACAATGATGTTGTAACTTCACTGAACCATACTTCTTTGTTCCTTTGTCAATGGTCTTGGGGAATTTCAATGAGAGAGTTAAATTATTTACATGTCCAGTTGCAATTACTAATATTTATTATATGGCAGTTATCTATCATCAGTCAACCAGCTATTATTTTGCCAGTACATCTTTCCTAGATCACTAAAGACTTTTGGATCAGCACTGAGTTCTTGCAGTGGTGTACTCATTCATGTTTAAGCCATGGTTACATTGTCATTTTAGTCTAATGTAAGCCTGTACTGCCATGTAACATTCCCACCTTCTCTCAATGGCTCAGTCCCACCTTCTCACATGTGTCATAACAATGCATGTGTGGCTGTCTAACGAGCCAAATCAAGAAAGCTGAAGACAAATCAAGATGAGAACTAACCATCAGTTTGCAGCCAGATGATTTCCATGAACTGGATCACTGCACAGGAACACTTTTTTGGGGAGAAAAAGTGGGACCCCCTCCTGTCATATTAAAGCAATGACAGTTTAGTTCCATCAACCTAAATCGAGGCTGTTTCACTAATATATGTTAACACTGAGGACATAAACAATCCTGATAACATACATTAGTAATGCCAGAACCTAGTATGATGGGTAGTCAGGAGAAAACTCTATTACTGCTGTAATTGTATTTCTTGTTTCAGACAAAAGAATAGCTGGACTTAGCCCATAAGGAACATGGTGGAAGCATTAACTTCTGATAAAGAATCTGACTTTCGTATATAGCTCACTTCCTCTTTTCCTCCTTTTTTTCTGATGTTTGAAACTTCTCTATGTATTAAGCTTGATTACACAATCAGCATTCTGACAAATCCCAGTTTCTCTCTCCATTCCCTTTCATCTTATTACTATCCATAAATAGACACAAGTCAGGAAGGGGAGATAAGTATATATCTATAATTGTAACACTATAAAAACAACTCTTGAAACATATTAATCACTGACTAATCTTTCATACTAATTTATCCCACTTGTCTAACAGCAGCTCTTTCCTTCTCTGATCTTTCCTATTCTGAGACCAAGACATCATGATCATATTCCTGACTAGCTGATGCAGCAAATTGGTATTATCATTTAGACTACAGCTTCCTGTTTCCCATTATATGAAAACTGTCAACTTTCTGCACAATTAGGAAAATACACATCCTCAACTGGGAAGGGGAAAGAGAAGAGGAGCGAGTATTTTTCCTAAATGTGGTAACAATGTCAAAATGAAACTGCTTGCACTATTACTATATTCTGAGAAGCATTAGAGAGAGAGAGGAGAGATAAGTGAGATAGGAGAAGGAAAGAGTGACTGACAGTCTTGAACATGAATATTCTTATCTTCAACACAGCTGAGAATACAGAAGACCAAATCCCAGGACCCCTATTCCCAGTCTTACTTCTAGCAGCAAGTCTCTAGGTTAAATAAAATTTGGCGGAACTAAACTAAGGAAATCAGGACTTGATTGTAGATGAAAAGATTAGACACCAAAAAATAAGAAGTACTGACTATCTGCCACTCCTCCTGAACCTATGAGATTAAGCAAAAGAAACAAGCTTGTTAGGTAACTAACAAGTGTCAGTAATAGATGCAAGTCCCTGGCACAGCCAGCCCTTAGTTTCTAAGTTATCTTCCTCTTTCTTTATTTTGAAATCAGGGAAACGTTTACCGTATATAGTTTCCACTTGGTAGCTTCAGAAACAAAAGAAAAGATTGTGTGACCCACTGTTCTCTACAATGGCTCATAAGTCAAATGGATTTGACCCTTCTCCACTGCTTTTTGGTTTGTTGTTCATTTATCTTTGTTGTCAGGGCTCTGTATTTCTTGGTAATGATGTGAAATGTGAAAAGGCATCCTCTGCTGTGGCTGCTTTTTATTTTTTAAAGGATAAAAATAAATTGAATGTCCAGACTCTTCCACAAGAAAAAAAGGGAAAGGAACAAAAAGATCTGCTGAGCTTTATCAACAGGATGTGTTTTTCCCATTCCCTCCCTCCAAAACCCCTAGAAACAGTGAAATAATAGTTTAAGCCACCAAAAAGGTAATGTGTTCAATCTGCTAGTATTGTGCACTGGTTCAATGTATGTACACTAGGCTATTAAAATGCTAAAGGAAAATATACTGCTGTACCCTATGTATTTCAAACTAAAATCTTGCCTTTGGTCAATTTGTGTACTGCCTTTCTGTATTGATTTTTTTTTACAATAAATTTGTTCCACCATGTGTGTTCCCACTTAAAAGTAGTTCATTGAACAATTTCAGCTCCACACTAGTAACTCAGAATATTGAGTTGGTTTGTATCTTTTTCTGATGAGGAAAAACAAAAAAAGATTACACATTATCATTTCTCAGTAATTCCTTTCTGGAGACACAAGTCTGACTTGCTACTTCTGAAAAAGAACAATTTATAAAAATATTCACTAGCGTGTTATGTGTTAAATATATTTCAGTATGTACTTTGAAAAAGGTTGGCAGATGCTGAAATTTCATTCAGAATATTAGCGTGAGATTTTGACTCAGAAAAGAAAAATATCTTGGTAGTCAGCTGTACAAAGTTAATAGACCAAATTATAGCCTCATTTAAGCTATTATAAATCCATAGCCACTGCTAGTGAATTTAAATTTAAACTAAGCTTAATGACGGGAAAATTTGGGTAATACAGAAAGGGGAGATGCAGTTCACATGCTAATCAACAGAGCAGGGAGATTTTGATGACTGCTGGATACATGAAGAAGATGATATCTCTAAAAGGCTGGAGCTGTGGCAGGACAGGCCATCAACACAAGATCCAAAGTACATGCACACCTCAAGCTATTGAAGCTTCATCCCAGACTTATGAAGCGGGAAGGAACACTGTTCATCTGCTCTGGATGTGAGTTGTGGAAGTCCCCTCTTGCTCCCTTTATCCCCAACTCCTGTATTGTAATACCCATGTTGGTATTGCCCATTAGAATTCAGAAAGTTGAGTGTCATCCTGCCAGAATATAAGATGTTTTAAATTCAGACCTCCACCTTTTTCTATCAACTTTATTTATATACCTTCCACCATTTTAATGATGGAGAACTGCTAATGAGTTCTTTGAGCAATTTTAGGGTAGAGCCAAAAGAGATGGATACTGTCACTGTAAAATAATAAGGTCAACAGCCACAGCTCTGGAGATCAGTCAAATTTTAGAGTATTTAGCTTATCCTGAAATTTCAATTGCCCTGCCAGGTATTCAGTGTATAGATTTATATAGAGCTATATAGCTATTACCTAGGAATATCTACTGTACTTCTAAATCAAGAAGGAAATTTACCAAAGATGCAACATCTTATCCTAAAAGATGATTCCAGTAATTATTTTGACAAACATTTTTTAACATTTTAGTATTTTCTTTTAAACCAAAACTAACCAGGGAAATGACAATTTTTTTCAAATTTATCTGTTAAGTTTTCAGTATTATACATGCTTGCAAAATGTCTTTTAACAGTTTTTTAAAGCTTCAGTTTTCCTTTCAAAACAATTTCTTGTTTAAAAATGTAAACTTGCCAAGAAAAGAAATGGATCAAGATTAGCTATCAGAGTCATTTTATAGTCACAGTTCTGAGCAGGTACAATTTTTGAACCATCCAAATTTTCTTGATATAAAGAAACCATCTCTTACTGAGTTACCCTACATCCAAAGTGTTGACTAACTTTCCACAGTCTTTACTACATGTTCTCTACCTTTAGAAGCTGATTTTAATTAGATGCTTAAGTAGTTGTCTGGACATATCTCACTGTAGCATAAATGGGTTTCTGTTCTTCATATCTCATGACATGAAATCCATCAAATGCATGTTTCTTACTTCTGTCATTGCTGATTTTAACACCTTCTTCACAGAAAAATGGAAAGCATGAAAATAAAGGTAATCTGTGTAATAGTTGTATCAGATATGTATATTCACATCCACATCCAAACATAGCTAGCAATTTGAAAATCTCATTTAAACTGTAAGGACATTGATATTCCCTCATGTGGATTTTATTAATTTTCTATAATGCTTTTTGTCAGTTCAACAGGCACAATACAAAAACACATCAATCTTTTTTCTGTTCTTTTCAGTCAGGTGAGTTCACAAGCTCATTTTCAAATGGAACAGGTGGGTGTACATACATTGTGTAAACAACACATTGTTGGCAAGGCTGTGTATTGCCATTATCTCTTCTAGACACCAGACAGAGAGGAAAACCAACCCTTGCTTCTCTTAGTGCCAGACACCTGTTCATTTTTCTTCCATTGCATCTGCTTCACCTTCTGCTTCTCTATCAATTGTTCTTGGGCTGTGGCATAATTCTCTTCAGCAAGAATCATTCCAAAGAGTCAGGAATTTCTCTAGGTTTCTGATCAAATGTACCTGGGTCGTAAGTATGATCTTCAACAAAGGTGTGACCATAATAAGATGCCCAGGGATAAAAAACTTGCTGACTTTCTAGAAGCAACACTGTTCATCATATAGTAAGAAATCAGAACCTAAGCCACACAGAGGACTGAGAGTGAATTCCACTAATAGCTAAAGCTAAAAAACTGTGACAAAAGTAACAGCTTTCATAAGATATTGTTGTGGTTTAAGCCCTACCTTTGCCCGAGGCATGACTAACCCAGTCTGCCTTCCCTAACTTACCCTTCATGTGCACTATGGGGACTTTATCCCCTTCTACAGTATGTAGAAGTCTTGGTTGAGTGGGGCCAACCTGATTGGTGGATCTTCTAGTATTAACCAACAAGCTGGCTTTTGCTAAATGCGTATCCCAGTGTTTAAAAGTCCCATACCCCATTGCTCTCAGTGTAGTTTTTAGCAGTCCACTCTATCGTTCAATTTTCCCAGAGGCTGGTGCATGATAGGGCATGTGATATACCCACTCAATAACATTCTCTTTGGCCCAGGTGTCTACAAGGTTGTTTCAGAAATGAGTCCCATTGTCTAACTCAGTTCTTTCTGTGGTGCCATGCTACCATAAGACTTGTTTTTCAAGGCCCAGGGTACTGTTTCAGGTAGTGGCATGGGGCACAGGATATTCTTCCAGCCATCCAGTGGCTGCTTCCACCATTGTAAGGACAGGGTGCTTGTCTTGGCAGGTTTGTGTGATACAGTCAATCTGCCAGGTCTCCCCATATTTATATTTCAGCTATCATCCTCCATACCACAGAGGCTCTTACTGCTTGTCTTGCTTGACTGCAGCACATTTCACATTCATGGATAACCTGTGCGACAACGTCCATGGTCAAGTCCACCCCTTGATCACAAGTCCATCTATATGTTGCCTCTCTTCTGTGATGTACTGAGGTGTCATGGGCCCACCAAGGTATAAATAAATCACTCTGATGTTGCCAGTCAAAAAACACCTGACCCACTTCAATCTTAGCAGCCCAATGAACCTGCTTGTTGTTTCGATGTTACTCAGTGGCCCTACGCTTAGATACATGGGCATCTAAGTGATGTAATTTTACAACCAGCTTCTCTAGCTGGGCAGCAATAGCTTGCCACAGTGCGGCAGCCCAAATGGGTTTACCGCTGCGCTGCCAGTTGCTCTGCTTCCATTGCTGTAACCACCCCCATAGGGAATTTGCCACCATCTGTGAGTCAATATAGAGATAGAGCACTGGCCACTTTTCTCTTTCAGCAATGTCTAAAGCTAGCTGGATGGCTTTTGTTTCTGCAGACTGGCTCAATTCACGTCCTTCAGCTTTTTCTGTGACTGGTCAGATAGGACTCCATACAGCAGCCTTCCATCTCTGACACTTTCCCACAATACAACAGGACCCATCAGTGAACAGGGCATATTGCCTCTCATTTTCTGGCAGCTTATTATACAGTGGGGTCTTTTCAGCATGTGTTACCTCCTGCTCTGGCAATATTCTGAAATCTGTGCCTTCTGGACAGTCTGTGATCACTTCCAAAATTTCCAGGTGACTGGGGTTTCCTATTTAACCCTGTGGTGGATCTCTGTGACACATTTACTCCATGTGGCATCAGTTGCATGATGCATAGAGGAGACCTTCCCTTTGAACATCCAGCCCAGCACTGGCAGTCAGGGTGCTAAAAGGAGCTGTGCTTCAGTATCAACCACTTACGAGGCAGTTCAAACTCCTTCACGTGCTGCCAGTATCTCTTTCAGTTGGAGATCCTCAGATCCTCTGTATCCCCAACTCCAAAACCCCAGGGGTTGGTTTTGGGTCTCCCACAGTGCTTTCTGCAAGACACTCTGGGTAGAACCATTCTCCCTGGCTTGGCTGTGGTATAGAGCACATTTTTAACATATTGTCCTGCCCAGACTGGCCCAAGGACTACTGCATGAATGATCTACCATTTAATTTGTTCAAAGGCTTGTCATTGTTCAGGGCCCCATTTGAAATCTTTCTTCTTCCAGGTCACTTAATAGAGAGGGCTTACAATCAGACTATATTTTGGCATATGCATTCTCCAAAAACCCAAAACACCTAAGGAAGCTCTGTGTTTCCTTTTTACTAGTTGGTGGAGTCATAGCTGCTATCTTGTTGATCACATCCACTGGGATCTGATCACATCCATCTTGCCATTTCATTCCTAAAAACTGGGTCTCCTGTGCAGGTCTCTTGACCTTACTTCATTTCATGGCAA
Organism: Elanus axillaris; assembly: GCA_026212715.1. NCBI lineage: Eukaryota > Metazoa > Chordata > Aves > Accipitriformes > Accipitridae > Elanus > Elanus axillaris. The sequence continues at coordinate 15,839,928 of JANZLQ010000078.1, read as the reverse complement.
AAAAAGGCTTTCAGAAGGATTTGAACTATTATCTTCCCTTTCTTAAAAACTTCTGCTGTTTTGCCTCATACAATGACATCATCAATGTATCACAGGTATTCGGGAACTTCACCCTGTTCTAGTGCAGTCTGGATCAGTCCATGGCAAATGGTAGGACTGTGTTTCCACTTTTCATTAGATTTTTGCACTGGCCATATGGAACTATTGAAGGGTGAGCGAGTATTGTTGATCACCCCTTGGCTCTCCAGTCAAATCAGCTTATGGATGGCAATCAGATAGTCTTGGCTGGTGCAATATTGCTGCTGGTGCACTGTTGTGGTAGCAATTGGCACCTGTTGTTCTTCAACCCTCAGCAGCTCCACAACAGGAGGGTCCTCCAGGAGACCAGGGAAGGTAGACAGCTGTTCAGTGTCCTCCGCCTGCAAGGCAGGTATACCAAAGGTCCACTTGTACCCTCTTGGGTCCTTGAAATATCCTGTCCTAAGGCAGTCTATGCCAAGGAAGCACGGGCCTCTGGGCCAGTCACAATGGGGTGTTTACACCACTCATTCCCACTTAGACTCACTTCAGTTTCCAATACAATTAACTGTTGGGATTCCCCCATCAATTCCGAAATACAGATGGGTTCTGCCCCTTTATAGCTTTATGGCACTAGGGTACATTGTACACCAGCATCCACTAGAGCCTTACACTCCTGTGGGTCTGACATGCCAGGCCATCAAATCCACACAGTCCAGTAAACTCAGCTGTCCCTTTCCTCCACCCGGCTGGAGGCAGGGCCCCTCTAATCCTGGTCATAATATTCGTTATTCACTTTTTGTAAACATGAATCAGAAGTCCCTTCAAGCAGATCAGATGTGAGATCAGCCATTCTACTCTGGGGAACTGACCACTGGAAAGTGGAGTGGTATTTTTCCAGGGAGAATCCCCTTTTGTGATTGTTTTTCCTTGCAACTCACATACCCATGGCTCTAGGGTTGAGGTAGGTTTTCCATCCCACTTCCTCATGCCCTCTCCATGGTCACACAGTAAAACCATAGGGTACCCCGTAGTGTGTACCTTCTATATCCTCTCTCTTGAGCAGAGGAACACTTACTCATAATAGCTGAGATACAGGCCCGTACAGGTGGGGAGAAGGACATATCTTCTTTGAACTGTTGGAACTCCCAGGACAGTTTCTCCACACCCAAGACACAGGCCCGTAGGGAGGAAAAGAGACTTCCTTCATATTGCTGGAGGTGGATAGCCACTTCATCCACTGTTTGTCCCTTGCCTTCTTTCCAGGTCATTACTTCCCATCATTTGGCATACGACGGTGGTGCACTTTATAGAAACTCCTGCCACACGGCTTGTGTGCATTGGACTTTGGATCTGTGGGTCACTAACTGCTCATTATCCAGATCATTATAAGTCACCTCCAGCATGGCTAATTCCCTCAGGTACAGGATAGCTCTCTCCATGGTGGTCCACTTGCCTGGGTGACATGTAACATCTTCCTTGAAGAGGTACCTTTCTTTCACGCCTGACAGAAGTTGCCTCCAGAGGCTGAGGGTTTGTGTCTTTTTTCCAATTGCCTTGTCAATGCCTTTCCCTAGATAGGCATCCCAGCTGCTTGGCTTCCCTACACTCTAATTCCAAGCTACTGGTGCTGTTATTCCAGCATCGGAGCAGCCAGGTAAAATCCTTTTGCATATCTCATAGCTCACTCAGGGATAGGGATCGGGTGATCACCTCTGGTTCTGCCTCTTCCTCCTGTTCTTACGATGACCTTGGTTGACCTTCATCCCTTACTAAGTGAACTGATTTTTTTTGTGTCTTTCTTCTTCTGTGTAGGGGCAACTGATACCAGCATAGGTTGGTTTCCTGGTTCTGCTGCAGTGCCTATTTTCAGGGTTGAGTTAGCTGCAGTGCCAGTCAGGTTGTTTTCCTTCCCTTCCCCCTAAGAAAAATATCAAGCAGTGTTTTGTAGATACTGGCCAGGGCCCAGCACAGTGTGGTAAGTTGTGCCTCTTTGGAATAGCCACAGCATCTTGCTTTTAAATAATCACTTCATCAGGGTCCCGTAGTTGTTCAGGAATGAAGTTCAAAACCATTGGAAGTGAGAAGTTCTCTAGATACTTGCCCGTATTCTCCCACATTCTATGCTACCTATGACTATGCAGCCTTGGGGCAGATCTCTGGGTGGTATTCTTTAAAGGTTTTTTTCGTAATCCTAAACAAGACCTGAAACA
>JANZLQ010000078.1:15811100-15837597 GCA_026212715.1 Elanus axillaris | reverse complement strand
TCTATTAAACCATTCTTATCTCAACCCACGAGTTTTACTTCTTTTCCCAATTTTCTCCCCCATCCCACTGGTGGGGGAAGTGAGTGAGCAGCTGCGTGGTGTTCAGTTGCTGGCTGGGGTTAAACCATGACAACCAGAAACTTTCAGTGACATTTTCAGGAAGAACTGGCATATAGTTGTAGTGATTTATTTTAGTTCAGTCATGAATATTTGCCTTCATTCTTAGCAGAATCTCAGGTTTTTGTTTGTTTTTGTTGTTGCTGTTTTTTTTTTTTTTTAAATTAGCAGGTGATGATGTCAGGATAAAAAGCTAGTATCATGTAAGTGATTTTCAAGGTGAACACCAAACTTAGTAGAATTCCTGCAAGTTAAGTTTATGCAGATCTTATGCTCAATACATTCCTGTTCAAGGTGGCTTACTATTTTGCACCCACAAAGAAAATGACCTTGGTTAACAATCTCTGCAAATTTCTTATCTTGGTCATTTGACATCTGCTTTTTGTATGTGGTTAAAACTGTGAACTCAGAGAAGAACTGACATCACTTCCAAACCCCTATTTTTCTCCACAGAAAATCTTGTATAAGGTTCTCATGTTCAAACTGGGTAAAAGCACTGTCATTTAAGCAATGGGCAGTACATTTCTTTTAGTGGAAAATACTTCGGGTCCCTATTGCATTCGGAAACAAGCAGAGAAGCCACAACTGAGAATCAGACAATACTGCTGTGAAGAATATGTTTTGTGCTTCCCTTTTTGCTTCCTCAAGGCTACTAGAGAGCTGAAGTTTTTGACAAATAATGGACATCAGTCTTAACAAGAATTGTGAGAGTTTATTGCAAGCCTCTTGTTACATTAGTAAAGATGTGAAGTACAACAGTTAACAACGTTCTCCATTAGTCCCTCAAAACAATGCTAGAATATGAACACACACACAAAAAAAAAAAAAAGAAGAAAAAATCCTTAGAACAAAAAGACTTTTTAAAAAAGATATGTGCTAGAAAATATAACAGGTAAGTTCATTAAAAAAGTGAACTAAATAGCAAATATTAGTGGTTTCTTTTTGTATTTTCTGAAGTGCAGAACTTGCAATTGATCATTCACTGATTTCTTTATGGGCTCTGCAGGAACAAGAGGATCTGAAATCAAAGGATTTCTGAAACTGCTGTATGAACCACATCTGCAAAACCATATTAAGAAACAAAGTTAAAAACTTTACATGCCTCTGTATTCTCAGCAAGAGACAACTGCTTATGTCAACGCACTTTAATGTGTACAGTTACCCAATTTATATAAGTTGCTTCTGATTTTACCTTTTGTGATATCAGGGAGAGAATATGTATTTTTGCTTAAACTAGACAAAGAGGAGAATCAGCTAGTAAGGAGTGTCTCTGCTTTGTCTACACTGAACTTTGCACTATAACAGTGAATTTCTGAAGCTAGCTGGGTTATATATGCCTCAGTTAAACTCTTGGTTTGTCAAATAGTCTACAGAGAGCTTTACACTACTTAATTTACTGCACTTCACCACACTGTATATATTGAGTCAAGCAACATATATAGTAGACAAAGATTTCTGACTGATTTTCTCTGTGTTCTTCATCAAGTTTTTTTGTAGACTATAGGTCAAAAGAACCCCTTTCGCTCTGAGTGACATAAAAAAAAAAGAATTACAATCCTAACTGATAGATTTTTTTTTAACAGTTTAAAAATAATAATTAGATGCAGCGGTATATTTATTTATCTATACAAACTTGGAATGCATTATTCAAATGTGAACGGTGTGGCTCATTAGTTTGTTTGCCTTGTATTTGCTCTTTCTGACAACTGCAGAGGTTTTGTTATTTTCTAATTGTGAATGTATAAATTTGCAAATATAAAAGCCTTTCAGTTTTTGACAACTGTTTATTTGTACGTTAGTAAATGTACAGATTTCTAGCATTGCTGTTCAGTTTGTAGCAGCTTAAATAATTCTGCACCATTTGCTTTTGTGAGTTCTACCCTCAGCGAAACCTGTGTTACACCAGTGGCTCCAACACAAAATTACCTGGGAGGGTAGGAGTTGGGAGTTGTGCTTGTAGATAAGATTGTGAAAATACTCCTGTTGCTTTGTTGTGCCCTGATAAACCTCATTTAAGACATAAAAAGTATCTATGGCTTTCAGTATGGCTGATGCAGGCCTGGAGAAAAAGTGGCATCTCTTCTCTTTTATAACACTCTGTTGGGCATACACATACTGGTGTGTATCAGTCAGTTGCAGCGATTTGTTTTGCTGTATTGATATACTCCCACTGGGACATAATTTTTATTACTAGCTAACCTTAACCTCATGTAAAACAGTGATGAGCAGAAATTCATTACCCATCTCTGTCTTGTTAATCATACTGTCCCAGAGTTAAAAGCCTTTTTTCTTAATTTCTTTATCTCAGACATAATAAATTTTAATACATTGTAAGAAGAAGTTAATTATCTTTATTTTTGTTATTTCTGGAGATATTGCTTGATATTATTAGGAGTTATTTAACACTACCATCATATTCACCTGTTGCTTTACTTGTATATGTTGTTGGATCACCAAATATGGCCTAATTAGCTAACAAGTTAAGGGGGGGGAGAGAAAATTAACCAACCCCAAAATAAAATTATTTCTTCAGTTAAGCTGTCACTTTTGCAGACTTAAAAAAGGAAGACATTTGAGACTGACCCAACTTGGGCCTTGTTCAGCGTTCATATGTGACTCTACAACACTAATTTAAAAAAGACATATGGAGTCAAATTCATGACTATGTACTCCAGAAATGTTTTTTCCTAAATGAATGCAGGCCTCACTCACAAAGAAGACCACACACAAAAGAGCAGTGATTAAAAACGTTAAAGATGTGGAAGTTTCTTATGAAAGAATTGAATATTTCACATAAAGAAAGCCAGAGCTTGATGAAATATTTAGTTCTTTTGTATCTTTACTCATTCATGTGGCATAAAATTAAGAACAAAAGGGACTTCTTGATTAATGACCTCTTCTAATCATTCCAGTAGAATACACAGAGACACTTCTTATTTGATTCCACTACCAAATTAAGTTTGCGTTAATCATAAATGTCACTTGCACAGAAATCACACATAAATATTCACAGTGATCTATATTTTATCAGTTATAACAGAATGCTTGGCAGCCAGAGTAGGTTTAAACAAGCAATTAGTGAATAAGTTATTAAACATTTTAAACAAATGTGATGCATGAAACCCAAATTAGAGGAGTTCAAAGAAATTTAACACTGTCTTGATTACCCAGGTACCTGAGCTGGAGGCAGATTTGCCATGTATTGAAAAAAACCCAAATATGCAGTAGATCCTAACACGCCACGGAATTTTCTTTCCTTACTTTTCTTTTAATCTGTTTGACAAAGACTTTTGAAAACTTCCCTTGGTGAATGCCACAAAAGCAATTTCTGAGAGCCTTTTCCTTAGATTTGAATTTGTATTGGCTTTCCTCATTCCTCTTCTTTTTTGCATTGCTCTAAATTACCAGTTTGGCATTCCTGTTTATGACATACAAGTTCACAGAAAATTAGTCTAAAGCTGTGCAGAGGAAAATCTTTTAATGGTGTCAATACATATATTTTTTTAATTGCACTTTTCAATATTCACACAAAAGCTGCTTTCATGTTGATTTATCAAGGCACACAGTAAACAATGGAGGGAGTAGTTTTTCATATTCTGACTCCCACAGGGTAATGCTTTGTTCTTTCAATAGTGTTATTGTATGCAGATTCCCAATAAGACTTTATGGAAATTGCTGCTACCTAGTGTGAAAAGGGGCTACAAAGCCTGATGTTCTCTCAGTTATCTCAACAAACTCCAAAAAACGGCCATGCACAAATTGATAGAAATTGACTTGAAGTGTAAAATGGAAACCAAAGGTTAACATGTAGGACCTCAACCCTGAGCTCTCAGCAGTTGAGCTCAATGCAACAGTGTACACCAGGAACAGGTCTTCAACTGTGCATGGAATGATCAGGTACTTAATTTGGAGATGAAATACTAATTTCTTTTTAAACCTGAGAGGCTTTAGGTGCTGAGGTATTATATATCACTTCTGTGTATACATGTATAAATAATGTATATGTAAGAAGTTATACTGCTGGGTACCAGAGTTTTATTGACTGAAAGAAGGATATTAAACTTACAAAAAGCATGGATGGAAGAACTGCAATTGCTTCTATTAAGGTAGAACATCACGTATGGTTCAGACTTTTCTTCAATTCTCAGTTAATTTCTCTAAAATTGATATTAACCTCAGCCTAGGGCATTTCCTGGGGATTAATCATTGACTAGGGTTTATAGCCCAAAGCATAGCTTTGAGGTCTCAGCTCCTCCCAGGCATTCATTAATCTGACAGTGCCTCAGTGTGTGTTGGTTAATTAACATTAGAATAAATATGATAGTTTAGAGCTATTTCATTATCAGAATTGAGTAAAGCTTCTTCCTTTCACCTCCTGACTTCTGGTACCTTTGTGGTTTTGTAAAATTTAAAGTCTACAAGATGTAAAATAGTCTGGATCTTATAGACTGATAAGCACTTGCTTCATATTTGTATTGCATCGACACATTTCCCCTGCTAGGCCAAAGGCTGGAGTAAGGCAATTGGGTTCTAAGAGTGTATAGGTTCTTCAGACCTCTGGCTAACCAGAAATACAATTCTGGGATGCAACTGCTCTTTGCTCACCCCTTTATTATATGGTGAAGACAGTCTTTGTATTTCTTACCAATTAAGGGAAATGCAACAATAGTATCACACCTGACAATATTCCATGCTTAAAATTAAGGTGTAATCAGCAGTACAAATGAACATGTGGGATGCAGTTGTTTCTTATCTCTGAAACTGGTCAAATCTGATTAGTTAAATTTCTTGGTAAACCTCTTCTCCAACGTGTAATTTTAAATATCCTATTTGTGAAAAAAATCTTCACTCATAAACTAAATGAAAGCTTTACTGCTTCCTTCCTTGGCTATTAAAATTATTTATAGAAAGTGAATGTGTGAATAGTTAAACTCCCATTTGTGGCTAATTGAACCTACAGCTCAGCCAAGAGGATGCAATAGCATTGAAGAATACTGATGGGGGAATAACACTAGGAAAGATTTCAGAAGCCTAGTCTAGACAGATTTTAACTCTTTCTGGATCATGCTCAGTTTAGCACTGTTATCTGATAGCCTTAACATGTCCATTCATTCTTCTTCCTGTTATTGTGGTTATTATTGCACAGTATCTCGGAGTTCAGTTTATGAGTTGGGAGCAGTAGCATGCCAGATACTCACGAGTACAGGAAAAAAAAAAAAAAAGACTCCATGCTTTCTAAAGCAACCTATGAGATGAGCTAAAGCACAAAAGCTAACACAGGGGAATACTGAAGAGGCAGTAGCCCATAAAATACTTGATGGTTTAACTATTATCAATGTTTTGTAGGCAGCATTATAAAGTCAGTTGTTAGAGATTGGAGAGAAGATCATCAATTGTCCTTTTGAATACAGAGAGAGGGACAGCATGAAAGAAATAATAAGCTGTTTTGATAAATTCTTAGAAAAAAATATAATCATTGCTTGAATTGTTGTTTATTTATTGTAGTGTTTTTTTAGTTCTAATGTTAATATAAATTCAGAGTGTCCATGAAGGAAATCTCAAGCATAACAGTCAACAGAAAGGTTTGTTAGTCTCTTCTTGCACATTAATATTGTACATGGTTCATAGTTCGTTATGTACATTGGAAGAACGTAATTAGTGCTGCTTCTGTCAACAGACCTTGAAAACAGCCTCACTAAGGATGTGCATAACAAAAAGTAGTAATAGCAGAGGCATCATTAAAATAATAATTCATTCAAATTTCCCTTCATTTATTAGATTAACATAATGAAATTAAATTCCATGTAATTGTCTCCCACATCTACCTAGCTTGGAGACTTGAAAATGGCTTGTCTTGTTGTTATTTAGTCTATAAAATTTTACCTCTTCCACAAATCTTACTTCATTTAAAAAAGGAAATTTTAGTGATCATCGAGGTGAAATTTATCTCAAAGAATATTACCTTCTAGTTCAGGCCAAAATTAGTATTAAGCATCTATGAATAATAGAAGAAATGCAAACTTTTACATGGGCAATTCAGGGATTTTTTTTTCTCATATTTGTTATTTCACTATAAATAACTCCTCAAAGACTTACTATTATAAAGGCAAAACCCACAGAAGACATTGCCTGTGTTTCTACAGTGACCATATGTATTCTTCTGCAGCATGTTTCCTTTGCAAATGTCTTCTGCTTTTGCAGACCAGACATACCAAGAAGTATTCATTCTGAACTATCATGCCAAAATGAAAAATTTGCATGCAAAAACTTTGTTGCTAGAAGAATGCACAAGTAGTTTGTAAAATCATCTGTCCAGATTTTTTAACCAAAATTATTAATGTCAACTAGAAAAATAGGAATACAAAAACTGTGGGATAATCTCAAATAATTATGAATACCTAAGGGTCCTATTCTTTTCTCATGGAAGCTTTATATTTTACTAGAACTGTACCTGACTGACACAGCTGTGAAAAAAAAAAAAAATCAAACCAAGATCTCAACCAATAGACTTTATTAAGAATGCTCTATTGCAGCACTTCATTAAACAAGTAGCTGCATTTGTGTTGTCTGATAGTTTCAAATGACTAGTTTGAAACAATCAAAATATTTATTTTCCACTAAAGCAATATTTAGTTAGAGTACTGATGGGTGTTGGAAGTTTTATTGGGACCCAACAGAGAAATACTGAAAAACATGCCTTGGCTTAGCTGAATATTATAAAGTTCTATTATATGTGAATTCTAAGAGTCATTTACCTTGGGTTTCAATAGAATGATTATATGCAAAGTTAAAGACTAAGAAGGTAGCATTTTGGAGGAATAGAGAACTCGGTAACTTGCAAAACATTTCCATATCTACCGGTATCTTGGAATTTTTAGAGCCAAATAATGTACATTCCCAGACTGCAGCTGAAAGCAAGATCTCTACCATTCCCAGCAAAGGTAGATTTGGTTCCAGTCTTGTCTCCAGGCAGCACAAACACTCCTGTAGATGTATGCATACATATTTTAACAGAATAAATAGCAAAACAAAAGCAAGCTGTCCAGTGGATACATAATCCCAAAATAAATAAATATGACACAGAAGAAAATGTGCAGATTATCCTCACTTCTTAAACTGATGGTCTTTATTGCTTTCCAATAGTTTTTGCAATACATTTTATGGATGTCTCTTACACAAATATCATGGAGCTAATCTAGATAGAGTTATAACAGCTTTTCTGCCCCTTAAGGCACCATAGTCTTGGCAGTCTCCTGCTGTTTGCTATCAATGTTCAACCTGAATTACTTCTGTAGCCCACGAGAAGAACTTTTTCGTATTCAGTATTGTGCCTTTTTATTCTGTCTTCAAAGGTTTTTAATTTCATTTCATTTTATGCAGTTAGGTTGTACTGTACTGTAAATACCACAACTTTTCTTGTCTCAGATGTTTTTTTTTAACTTATAATAGAGCATCACCCACCAGCAATGCTGTAGCTAATATCTGTTAATATTTCCATATTAAACTCCTATACTTGGTATTTAACAACATAGCTGCAGAAATCTCAGCATTGAAAACTGGCATTGAAGATGAGTCAATAGGGAAGAAAAGGTTGATGGTTTATCCGAAAATACATTACATCCAGTGCCATTCTACAGGTTGATTTATATTAGTTTTCTGAATGCCCTATTTGCTTAAGTGCATGTGGGAAAGTTTACATCCAAATTGTCCCTTGAGCTTTATGAGTACTGCAGATCCTTTTTTTTTGTATTGTACAGAACTTCTACATTATATGTAATGTTGCTAGAAGACATTATGCCTATATTTTGTTTCCTAAGTGGAATGAAAAATGATCAGTCATGCTAATGATAAATACATCATTTAGAATATTAACCTTGACAGCTTTATATATCAGTTAAATCTTAGAATGAGGTGTTCTGCTTGTATATAGCACACATATACATGAAAAGATGGTGGTCTCTGTTAGAAAGTTAGCATTTATCAAAGGTAGCTGCATCACAGTATCTTGGTAATATAAATGAAATTTTTTAAATATAGGAAAATACCATGGCATCACAGAATTCATGGGGATAACATTTATCAAACACTGCCTTTTCACTGGTGAACTCTTATGATATTGCAAACAATCTGGTGAGAGGAAACAAAAATAAACAAGACAGAAGTAAAAGGAGATCTGAAGTTTTTGTAGGTTACCCAGCCTGAATTATTAGTTGAAGAGTAAGAGTTTCAGGGAGGCACTGAGAAATGTATTCCCCCTTTTTCTTACCTCTGAATATACATTTAGATTTGCATCAGCTTTTGCAATTTGTGAAAATAAATAATGCTTTATAATTTAACACTTTAAATAAAATAGGCATGCAAACACTAATCAAACTCCAGATGGATAGGTAATAGGCTTTGAACTAAATGGAAAGATAGATAAATGATGTTACTTTATATTAATCTTGAAAACTAGAAGGCAGTGAGATAGCTTCTTTCTATCTATGCTTTCCTTTCTTTGTCCATAAGGTGTTTTGTTTGCAGTTCATCCAAGAAATTAAGTTTCCAGGCTCACTTTAAGACATGAGTCAAAATGAGTGCTCCAAGAGACTTCATTTTAGTGCTCAATAATTTCACTTTCATTTTCAATTGTTAAGTGAAGACCTGACACTAAGTAGACAAGTGAAAAAAACAGCAAATAATACTCTTTTCAGCCCCAAGAGAATTTATTAATGAATTTGGTGGCTGTTTGTTGTTTATTTTTAATGATCTCATAAAAGACAATTAAAGACACAGGTGTCCTTTCCAAATGGAAACTAAAGACAAAGACTTCAAACTTCAATTCTTGCCAACTTCACCTCATGTTTTTCATATTCTTTATTCTCAAAGGTCAAACAGTGGTGGTTTGACTGGACTTCAGTATGTTACTTCTGATAAAAATTGGCTAATGATCTCCTCAACACATTCTCTCTAGGGGTATATTTGTTCCATGGTGATTACTTCAGCAATTACTCAAAATAATTTCAGCAACTTTAACTAGCAGATGATTACAAAATTAATATGAATAAATACTTGGTCTTAATGTTGGGGTTTTTTTAGAATATCACAAACTGGGTTTGTATTTTAGCTGTCAGTTCAATTCATAGCAGGCAGTTACACTCAGAATCAACTCAAATTTCTGCAAGTCTTCTTTCAGAAAATAAGTCAGTCCCAAAATGCTTTACAGTAAAAGCTAAGGTGTTCCAGAGCCTCAGATCCAGCTTGCATAAAGGAGCAGCTTTTGTGTCATTTTCATTCAAGAGCAAAATTTTTGAGATGTGAAGTGTGGAGCTGTATTTTACCAATTTTAGCTATAAGACAAATTCTAGAGGCACAGCTTGCTGGGTTATGTCAATATTAGTTTCACTTCACATTTGTTAAATGTTAGGCCATAAAACAAAGCAAAGTTTAGTAAGGTAAATTACTGACAGGTTTTGAAAGAGCTACAGAAAAAAAATATTTAAAGCACATAATATTATTCTGGGATATAAATAAACTATCACCTGATCTTAAGTGAGCACACAGTCAGTGAAAATCCAAATGCAGCAAGTGAATTCTCAAATTTACAAAGTGAGCACACAGTCAGTGAAAATCCAAATGCAGCAAGTGAATTCTCAAATTTACAAGGTATCAATCAATCAATTTAAGATAAATAGATTGGGATAGAGAAGTATTAAGAAAAAAAATTAAAATTCAGTTTTTGATAACCCCAAATGTTTTTATATAGGTTTAGTAGACTGCTGCAGAGTTAGAGGAAGAGAAATTGCTTCCTTCTGTTGAATGAATTCTCCCAACACTAAGAGAGAGTTTTAGGTCAGGTGCTGAAATGAGAGCAGAGACCATTACACAGTTGCTAGTGTTTCTTAAGCATATTTTTCAAAGATGGCTAAGAGCGAAAGAAAGAAAATTAAGCAGTGTCAAATCTTCAATCACATTTGTGCAAAACAGTGGAACTGAGCTTCTAGTTAACGATAATGTATCCTGTTCTTAAAAGCAGAAAATTTTGGAAGCTTCTTCCTTTTTGGAGACTACCTAGTAGCATCTCCACCTCACTGAAACAAACTACTTTTGATTAGAACTGTGAATATATTGGATATTCTAATTAATGTTTTACTTCTTTTTCAAAATATTTTCAGTTTAAAGTTTTGCAGTTTTAATTATTTTATTGTACTTCATAAAAAGTTAAATTGTGATCTAATTTCAAAACAATAAAAGGGAGAACAGGAAACATTTCTTTTAAATATATTGACATTAAACATTTTGAGATTTTATTTTTTTTTATTTGGTGGAACTTGGGGAATTCACTCCAATTATTTTACTCTATTTCCTCCAACCCATTTCCATTTTTGGTAAGGAAACAATTCCTCTAACATTGGGGTTTGGGATTGGGGAAAGAGTATCTATACTATAAAGCAAATAAAAAAAGGAATGACCAACCATTAAAAAGAGAATTAGCTTATTCTGAAAATGTCAGAACAGTAAACTTTGACATAAGTGAATTAATATTTCTACCCATATGTTTCTTTCCAGCAACATTCTGGTATGCTGGCATTCACAGACTATTTTGTTTATGATGTGATCACAGACTCTCAGTGAATATGTTTCCTTCAAAGTGGCACTGCCTGGATTCATTCCAGATTCAGTGGTTTCAGCAGAGAAGCAGACCCTACAGGGGCCCTGAGTAGGGCTGCAGCTAAGTGCCAGGCCTTTGCCCAAAGGATAGTGAAGTGTGATTTCGATCCAATATCTGCATGAATTTGGAAGAAATCGGACATGTGATTGACTCAGTGGGTTTCCTGTGGTCCACCATGGGATTCTTCTTCATGTCATTTCCTAAATCTTTGATGTAAATAACATAGGGACATCTGCAATCTGTGATTTTGCAGATAAATTTTCAAACTCAATTTCTAATGTCAAAATGAAACCACATAGCATGAAAAGACAGGTTCATTTCACATTCATATTTTTATTTTAAGAAACTGGGATGTTTTATTTGTCTAAATAGCAACTTGGACTGCTCCTTCATGTGCTCTTCAATGCATTTGTGTTGAAATTTTTTTAAGCTACTGAGAAAATGTGTTTGAAACAAGCGCGAGTCAAAGGATCACATCTAAAAGGGCAAAGTAATGCTAACAGCCTATCAGAACCTTAACTACATGACAGCTCTGAAAGTAAATGCAAAGCTGCCAATATTATCTGGGGAGTCAGCCAAGAAGCCAGATGCTACCAAAAAAAAAATAACCTCCACTGTTTGGCATTTTGGGGTCTCATGGGTGCCATTGAAAGACAAAAAGATCCAGTATATATTATAGAAAAATATGCTAGGCCTCAAATGCCTCTACTGTTGTTGAGGACAATTTCATGCTGAAGAGTGGTTGTGTCAAAAAAACCCAAAGAATTATATGTGGTAGTAAATGAAATGGATGTGAAAAATAAAAGCAGTTCTACAATTCATCCTCCTTGTTATAATAAATTTGGGAATCAGAGAAGTTCAGGTGTAGCTCAGGATCCTGGGGTGGGGAATGAGCTATGCTAAAAGCAGAATTTCATTAGATCTGGCCTCCAATATTAATTTTTTGAATCAGCTTGCTGCTGTGTGAACTAGATAATTTTGAATGCAGAGAATTACTTAGCAAAGGGTCCTGCAGAGAAAAACAAATCTAATCGATTTTATTTACCTCTTATTTAGTGCTGAGAGATAAGACCAAGAATAGATATTCTTTTAATTAAAGATTCATAAGATTGATCTTGATTTGGGTTATTAATCTGTTTCTTCAAATTTTCTTCCCCCTGTATTTTAAGGATTGATTAGAGTAATACATGTGTCCTGCTTATTATTCAATTGCACTAATAACTATAGTAGATAAATTTCCTGGGCTTTTTCTCTAGATACTTATTTTCTTAAAATTAATATCAATGTACTCTTAAAGAGCTCATGCATTGCATTTTAGAGGTGAATTTTGTTCAAAAGTATTAGCAGAAATTACCACAGAGGTGTTTTTAGAAGTCTTTAAAATTTATTGCACTTGGCTGGGCAAAGAGTAGAATAGAAGTATATAACATATAGGCAATTATGATAAATATCCGAGGTTATTGACAATATGTTTAAAGGACACTTGGGAGGTATAACCAGTTCAGATAAAACAAGTGTGTTTCTGAGTCTGGAGGGTACCCACTATCCCATTTTATTTTAAAATTTCTTACAACACTATGCCTCTTAGTGTCATCTTTGCTCTTGAGGGGGCTAATGGAATTTTTCCATTGGTTTTGGGTGAAGATTATTATTATGATAGCTCATTTTCATTTGACTACATTATTTGAGAAATATAAAGATACTTTTAATAGTCTTTTATTAATTTATGTGTAATATTCATTCTTTAAACACAGGGAAGTTCTTCGAGTTTTAGACAGATGATGAACTGATTGACTAGAACTGGAAGCAGGGAATGAGAAGCCAAATATTGCCTGCCCTTGTATGTGGCATAAGAACACATTTCCAAAGCCAAATATTCTCTTTTAGTAAAGTGTTCTTCCTAGATAACTACCAGATTACTCTGAACACCAAGGTTAGAGTGCAGACCAGATTTCCAACTACCAAAGTGTAAGACATTGAAAGAAGCAGTGATGTTTTGAAGGAAAGAGTAATTTTTTAACAAAGATTTTCCTCAAATCTCCCCCACCCATACAAGACTTATTCAATGGGGTTTACTACAGTAAAATCACATCTTGGGTAATGCTGCATTTTAAAATGATATAAATTCTCTGATAGATAGGAAAGATTCTGGAATGTTTATTTATTGCCAATACATTCATTATTTTTCTCCAGGGAACAGTGTCCTAAACATCTCATAAACTAAAATGGTCATTTCATTATCATAACCATCCATAGGGCTTTTTTGAATCCTTATGGTTTTAAACTGTTAGCTTCAGAGACAAGAAAATCTGGGGAAGGAAGCAAAACCTCATCCCTCATAAGGTAGGAAGGTAAATCCTACTGTTTCACAGTAATTTTCCAGTTTTTCTGTCTTTGTCATCTAAAACAACTGAAATTAAATAATGCTGAGATCAATTTCAGTAGGGAGGTATGAAT
Source organism: Elanus axillaris (assembly GCA_026212715.1). Classification (NCBI taxonomy): domain Eukaryota; kingdom Metazoa; phylum Chordata; class Aves; order Accipitriformes; family Accipitridae; genus Elanus; species Elanus axillaris. Next base: position 15,824,372 of record JANZLQ010000078.1, on the reverse strand, counting down.
CCAGAAACTGACTTTATAGGTAGCAAGAAAAACTGCTACAGAAAACTGTAGCACATCCCACTGAGAGTAATGACTTTCACAAAATATGTTCATTTACAGTTGAACATCAGCCAGTTACAATTTAATTCTCTTCATGATGTTGGCAGCTTTCTCTTCCTCATTCCATTCTCTTTAACTTGAAAGGAATTGTATGATTTGACATTATTTTCCTGAACAGCACAATTTTGCAATAGTGCAAAACCAAGGTCCAAGCATACATTTTAGTTTAACTTACCAATACTGTTAAACCTGTGCTGCCAATACTAAAATCTCTCCCTTAGATCAATGAGAAAAGCAGAGTGTAACTGCAAACCCATACTGCAAGCCTGGAGGTAAGGGAGCCAGTAAGTCAGTAATGTGTCTACACTGATTCATACCATGTTTCATGGTGTCTCAAAATACTGTACATCTGTGGACAACAGAGCTCATTTAATTCCAGTTTCACCTAGAGAGCATTAAGAGAACAGAAAACAGTACATTGGTTGAATTTTTAGATTTTACAGCTATGGGATATGTTATGTATGCCACTTTATGCACCTGAAAAAGTGATTTTACTCTCTGAGGGACTGTCTTCCAATAAAGTGATGTAATTCCAAAAGGATAATACTTTATGTTTCTTCCAAAAGTGTCTAAATCAAACAGTTCAGACAAGAGCCTTCCTAAGTATCCACATGGAAGTCAGGACCTAGGAAGAGCCACTGTGATACTGTTTGCCCATGTCACAAGTTGTAACTTCTCTGAATAGGAAAAGGAAATGATCAAGAACAGAACAGTGGTATCTCTTTTCCTCACAATTAGCCACTGACACAACAAAGAACAGGGAAAAGAAATGGCCTGCTAAAGATGTGGAATTATCTTTCCTTTGGAAGAAAGGAGGAATAAAGATTTCTGGGTTTCTATTCTGATGTGAAAGACTATGATTGTTCACATCATGGCAGTGGCAAACTTCTTCCAAAATATGATAGTAGGAAAGGGGAAAGTAATAGTTTATTTCTTGTGAGTGTCTTCAGGATCAGACATTCTGCCCTGTAAAGAAGAGAAAATGCTGACATGATAGCAGTATGAAAGAGATTGATGGCACTTTGGAATTTCAGGTGAAATCATAATTTTTCCTCTTTTTTTTTTTTTTTTAAACACAGGAGTTCCATGACTTTAAAAGTTAGCCTAGCATAATTTATCTTGAGTTTGTGATTCCCATGAAAATTATAGCTCAGAACAGCATTTGCTGTACCCATAATGATTCTGCTGACAGTGTCAGGGAATGAATGGGTAAGGTGTGGAAAACACTCTTGATTGCATTATGGTTTTAGATATACATGTATTCTCAACTGTATTGCCAAACACTTAGAAAACTGTGGGAATAAATGTGTTGCATGCACAACCATTCCAAATACCAAGAAGATAAGGTAATCTGAGTATTACCTTCCCAAATATAATGTGTACTATACTGCCCTTCTTCATGCTCTAACCTAGTGACTACACTAATTCCTGTTGCTAAATAAAATTATAGGCACGAAAGGAGGAATATTCAATATATGGTATATTTTGTCAGCCTTCATCTTGTCTGGAAACAGCACTAAGTTTCTTGTGGCTTCTTGGTTTTATCTTATGAATAGGAGGGGAATGTTTCCTCAGTATTGGTGGACACTGAGGCCTTTCTAACAGAATGGTATTTCAAACAGTGTGCAGCCATCTTCTGGTTTATAGAGATTTATAGATCCCCAGGACAGGTTGGATGGGGCTTTGAGCAACCTGGTCTAGTGGAAGGTGTCCCTGCCCATGGCACAGGGGCTGGACCTAGATGATATTTAAGGTTCCTTCCAACCCAAACCATTCTATGATTCTCTGAACATATTTAATTCATATTTAGAAGGGGAAAGAGGAAAAAAAAAAAAAAAACAAAACCAGTATAATTAAAGAAAATGTTTCCAAATCCTGGAATGGGCACATGATCGCTGCTTAGCATTGCCTAGACTCTGCTTTAAAGAAACACTGAGCCTCACAGTTAGTTGAAATGAGTGGAACTCAGAGGCAAAGTTAGTGAGGATAGGAAGATTGAGCAGGGTGTGGAATTGTATTTAAGTAACTAATTAAATAATAAATATTTATCTGAGAGTGTGGAAACTATGGTTACTGTTTAAGAGTTTGGTTTAACAGTGTGTTTGAAGAAGCATTGCGTTCCTGGACTGTATGTATATAGAAAGCCATGGCATTTTAATATTCTCTGAGACTGAAGAAAACAGACAGGCTTATTTCAAGTTTTGGAGTGTTAGAAAAGTGTCTATGACCAACATGAGAAAACAGTCTCTTCATGCTTTTCAACGTTCAAAACATATTCAAATGTAAAAATCCAATAATTTAATTGAAATAACAAAGTCACTGATGTGTGTTTATCTTTCTTTTACACACAGGGATTTACTAAAAACCACCTTATGGAAAAGTAGTTCTATGTGGTAAAATCCAAACTCAATGGAGCACTACACATAAAAGTTATTAAAATCAAATGGTTCCTTTAAACTTTAAATTCCAACTCAGAGCGCCAGCTAATCCAAAAGGAAGTTAAGTGAAATGCCCCTCTGGGATATGGTAAAATTAGTGCACTCAGGAAGAAAGTTAAATGATGAACCAAACTAAGAACAATGAAATTCCTTGGAAAGTATATATTTTCACAATGGGTACACATGCATGTGTGCACATATCCAAACATTAAACACAAATTAATTACTGCAAAGGAGTATACTTCTAAAAATCATGTGACCACCTTCTAGCCTCTTCTTTTTTATTACTTGTCTAAATTCAAAGACAAATAGCTCCTTTAGACTTTTTGTTTATTGATATATTCTGATTGTACAAAATATAAATGTTAAACCTTTAACAGAGCAATCATATTACAAGTATATAATTCTGATTTATGTTTTCTAAGCCCAAGGTCAAGTGTTAGGAAAAATCATCTTGCCACTGACAACCTTTGTAGATCCCACACTCAATCAAAAACACTTTGGGAATTTATGACATGATGATTAGCCCATAGGTTCTCCATAAATTTTGAGATCAAATTTTCACAATGTTCATTATTGCTCTTGAAGAGCAATAAACAATATTGTTTAATAGAAATAATTCAATACAGATAAGCAAATATGTTGCTATAAAGGACTTGGTAGACTTCCCGGCCATCTCTGAAGAGCACCCATCAATGTTTCAGTAGCTGTGAAAACTAGGCTATGTACCAACATGTTCTGGAGTCCTGTAAATATGGCTAGACTGCCACTGGTGTGTGTGGCTTAGAAAGCTCTCAGCTACATATGTTCTCCTGCACATCTGATTCTTCCCTGATGCTTATTTGGTTTTCTTGGAAAAATCAGATGGTCTAAAGAACAGTATCTCTCCCCCTACAAAGCATTTGCTCTCTTATTTCCTTAGTCTATCATAGGTATAACAGCATTACTTTTTGTAATGATGTTACTATTCAGTATGAGTGGGCATCTCAAAATACAAGTTTTGCTTCAGCAATACAGAATGGGATGCATATATATTTTCCCTCCCTCACCTCTGTATATTTTATGAACTAATATAATAATTTTGCTCCATTAAGAAAGTATGCTTGCATTCTCCTAAAAGAGTTTTTACCTTTCATATACTCTCTTATATAAAAATATTGTGCTAGAATTTTTGCCAATGAGCAAAGGAAGTGGGTGAATTTAAAGACATTGCCCCTTTAAGGGAACTTGTTAAATACCAGTACTTGTAAAGTCCTGCAAAGTACATCTAATGCATCCAATAAAATCAGTTCTGTACAACATGTTACTGAGTAATTAGTGCTTAAACCAGAAGTTCTACTTCTTATTAGTCATCTTGATGCTCACATTGCATAAGCTAAATCGATTGCTTAAGGAACCACAAATACCATAATCACAAATTTTATAGTTTTATGTAGGGTGTTACAAAAAAAATTGCCTCATTGTCTTCAATGTGAAACAGGATTACTTTTCCCTAAGCAATGCAGTAGAAGGTACATAAAATCAAGTATGTGAAATCATTGGTTCCCTAATGCCACTGTTCTCAGTAGAGATAATTGCTTCATTCAGTTCATAAATTCTCTTGCTTGTTTGCATTTGTAGCTCTCCCACAGAACCTCACTCCACTGATCTAATGTTAGATGTTGGTTCAGCTCTGTTATTTCTGATTGAAATATAGTAAGCTGGCAGCATTATTACTGGCTGTTGCACAGAGATCAATCAAGATCCAACAGGATATCAGTAATTCATTTGCTCCCTGATAATGTCTTAATACTCTCTCACCCTTTCAGAGGGCTTCTCTAATTTCTCATTATGTCATAAATGAAATGTCTTATGTTTTTCTACTTACATTTATTTCTTTCTTCTCAAGAGACAGAACAGATTAATGGTGAGGGAAGCTATGGATAAAATTTGGAAGTCATTTATTGTTATTTGTTTATATTATGCCTGTATTTAAGAAGCTCCAATCATATCACTGTCCTGGACAGAAAGAATGACAAAGGTACAATGGCACAGTGAGCAGAAAGAACTTGGAACATGTTACATGTAGAATTATGATTATCACTCATTCATCTAGCAGGTATTTAATCATCATCTGCTCTAACAACAGGCCTAACTCTTACTTTGTAATCAGTCATATATATATATTTTTTTTTATTTTTTTTTAACATCAGAGTGATTAATATTAATACCTTGAACTCATTCTTCTTTGGCTTACTACTAACAAAAGTATACATACACCAACTACTCAGAATTTTGGGGACCACCCATAAGCTCAGTTATTTCCTTCTACACTGCTGCTGTATTTTTCATGCCCATATAAGAATTTTTATATTAGAAAAGACTTATTTGCTTTTACTAAGCCTTGGTTTTGCAAACATTTCAGAAGCTTGACAAATAATCCCATTTGCCTTTTTGTGATCAAGCTGTCATCAAAATAATGGTTATTACTAATTTATTTTTTATTTCTTGAAGCAATTGAGCTGTTTACAGCTTATGCTAGCTTCCATATATCAAAACCCCTTATTGATCTACAACAAAGAAACTCCTCAGTAATCTCCTGATATGCTGAGGTTGTATCCGTTTCAGTAAGCTTCACCTTTTTTACTGTTTTAGAACATACACATATGAAATTTTTTACCTTTGAGATCAGTCTACATCGAAAAAACACTTTCATTTTCACCATCTTTGTGTCACAAAGAATTGTTTAGCCCATCTGGCTCATAATGAAATAAAATAGTCATAGTATTCCCCTCTTTGATCTTCTCCTTGATTCTTTTTCTGGGGAAAAGAAAAAAGAGTAAAAATATTTAGGAACATACAGAGAAAACAATTTGAACTATAAACATTTAGTTTTCACATGTCTTTTCTAAATAAATTACATCTGGAGGTCTTTCTCAATGGTAAGACAGATTCAAAATCAGTAAAAACCTGTTCAGAAAAGTTCTGCAGTCTAGCAAAGATTCATTTTTTTGGTCACAATAAACAGTAAGGTAGTACTTTATTAATTTATGGTATCTTGTAGGTTTCTTTACATTATTGTGTCTTCTGACTTGCTTTCTTCCCCAAAATTACTCAGTTTCTCACACTATAATATTTGTACTATTTCATATTTGTAGAGCTTAGAGTGTCAGGGGTGCTATTATTCCTGCATCACTTGCCATAATTTCCTTTGTATTAATTCAGTGTAGTTGTTTTTACTTTTGTTCATTTCTCATTTGATAAATGGTGATATTCACCCAAACTGCAGGGCTCATCATTCAAAGGCATGGCTTTTGAGAAGGGATTCAGAAGAGTCAAGTATCTAGTCCAATGTATCATAAGTACAGGCATTTGTGATTTTTCTTGTAAGTTTTCACTTTGCTACTCTGTGACACAGACTAGCTTGCCCTATGGAAGTACAAGAAGCAGCACTTTCCTAACCAGTGCTATTTCACCAAGTTTGCATTGAGCTATCGAGTTTTCTCTGGAGAATGAGATGTACAAATCTGGCTGCATTTCTGAACAAAATGTTCCTTGTGTTAGTCAAAAGAAGAGTCTACCTTAACTTGAAAAAAAAACAGATGTTGAACTCATGGAATGATTTCAAACAAAGTTTTTTATAGTTTTGCTGTTTAAGTTGAAATATTTTTATGCTAATATTAAATTGAATCCCATATTTATCTAGATCAAACAGGATAAAAAACCTCTACAAAAGCTGAATGAACTATTTCATTCAGACTGTTGGGGGTCTTCTTAACTTAAAATATATTGATTTTTTTTTCCCAGTTAGACAAAATAATATTGTTTGGTTTTGTTTTAGTTTTTTCAATTGTTATGGAACTAAAAACCCAATTATTTGAACAGCTCTACTATCACTTTTTATATCTTCTTTACCTAAATTTATGTGTTTATTATCTGGAATGAAACTTAAACTTCTGACATAGAGAGCTTCCAATATTTTGTAGCTTAGATGATGATCCTTCACTCGCTGAGTATTCACACTAGATTTCATCATAGCCCACTTTTTTGATTTTGATTAACTTTCATGTTAGCATAGACACTAAAGATTCTCCAACTTTCTATTATCCTCATTGCTTTGCTTTTGATATATATTTTATATTGTTTTTCTCTAATCCAAATTAGCATTACTTCATAAATTTGAAAAGCAAATATCCAAACCAGATTATTTAAAAAAAAAAGGCAAAAAAATCCCCAAAACAACAACAACAAAAACCACCAGAATTTTTAATCAACTGAACTGTAATAGAGTCTGGGAATCTCACATAATCTCTCTCCTGGAAAACATAAAGGAGGTTTTATAAAAATCCTCTAAGAAACACTATGACATGTAGTCAAGAAGTAAGAGTAGCTCCATTAGTGGCAAGTCCTTTTAAAAATGAGTATATTATGTAACTGAATATACTCCAGGTTTCCTTTCTATACAGCACCATCTTTAGAGTAATATATCGTCTCAGCATCATCTTGTGATGATGTATTACTCAAATACATCATCAGCTTGAACAGTGTTTCAAATGATTTATAAGCCCAGTAAATCACTAGAGTGAGGCACACTGATGATGTATTATTCAAAGATAGTGCCATATGGGTAAGAAGGTTTTAAAAGCATAGTCAACAGAATAACAGCACAAAGCATAAAACACAAATAAATTCATACCACGCAGAAGGCAGCTCTCCTGAGCTTGCAAAAGAATGTTAATTCCAAATGAACTTCAGCAACAATATAGACTACTGCTCCTCTTTTCTCATGACTCAATCTGAACACCACTGGGTAATGAGGATCTGTACAGGTAACATTTCTAAATAAGTCAGGTACATGAGAAGACTCCCAAGTGGAATAATGGGCAATGGGATCCCAGCACTTACCCTTACTAAAATTTGTGCAGGGAGATGTGGACTTACGCATCTTAAATACCTACCTGCAACAGAGGAAAGAGGGAACCTGCCTGTGTGTGTGTACAGGTGTGGGTGGGTAGGATTGAGTGAAGAGGGTAATAATGAGCTGGTTTCTGTTGATGTAGAACATAGTTCTGTGTCATTCTTTTAAACTGCAGCAGAATCAGCACTCTAAAAATTTCCTCATTCCTGTTGGTGGTTACATGAACAGGCCAAAGCCTTTCAGTACATAGCACAAGAGTTTCTGAAAAAAAAATTGGCCATAAGAGCTTGACAGTAGCTAGGAAAACTAGAAGTAACTGTAATAACACATTTTATAGCCTTTTATTTCTTGCTATTGTAAATTTGTTCCTACCCTACAATAGGCAGACAATACAAATCTAGTTCTCTTACAAAAAAATGCTGCCAAGGAAAGAAAAATGAGGAACCTTGGTATGAGTAACATTGACATTTTAGTTACACTTGAAGGTAGCAGTTTCTGTATACAGAGCAATGCCCTATTAGGTGTTTCATAGCTTCTCTAAATAAATTACACTAATTGTATTCTGTGAAAATATATATTTATCATGTGAGTGGGGCTATTTTCTTCCTAATTCTACAACTTTTATTTCATTCAGATCGCCTGGGGATCTTGAAGTTTGCTTTCAAGTAGCTTGTTGCAGCTCTAACAATAGTCCTGCATTGTATAAATATAGTAGATAATAGCAAGCAAACTCTTCATGCACCTGTATCTTAAACTTCATGATGAAGCTCTGTACAATATTTCTGCAGCAGAAACAATAATTACAGCAAAAAGGATAAAGTTCAAATGTGTGCGATGTCAAAAAACACCAATGGTGTAAGGTCCATAATTTTATAGGAGGGAAATTTCTAGTCCATCAAAAGATAATCACAAAACCTACTTTCTTTGAGACATGCAGCTGCAGGACTCCACTTCTGTAACACAAGCACACCAAAAGAAAACCAATAAGTTTTTTTCTTAGATGTTAAGGTTCTGGCAAGAGAAGCTGCCTTTCTAGTTTTGCTTATATTCAGGAAACAGTTGAATTTTCTGGGATGATCTTTTATCTAAGTCCAACACGTTAGAAAACTAAAGCCCCCTTCCTCACCCTTCTTGAGTAATACTTCAGATACTGACTTTTAGATCCAGAGAATATTTGTGGAGGTGGAATGTAAGAACTGAGAAAAATGTTTAGGTGTCAGGAATTTTATGTACAATAATCTTAACTGCATTATTAACAGGATTTTTCTGTAATAATTATGTGATACAGAGTATAAATGTTAGCATCATTGTAACTGGGCTAACAATAACCTTTCTGCATTTTTATTAGAATGTTAAAATATTAATATTAATTGAACTTACAGTAATTTATTGGATCTATATCTATAAGGTATAGTCCTTTCTGCCTATAAGATTTTGAGTGCAACAAGGTGCATCTGGGAACAGAGTCTTAAAAAAAGAACCTTTGAAAATAGCTATTGAGGCAGGTGTACAGACAGCAGCAGGCACCATTTACATAGCCCATGCTAAAAAATGCTTTTCCAGTGGACTAAAGACAGATTTGCAAGCATTAAAAAGTACAGAAAATTGATCTTCAGTAGGATCTCAGTTTAGTTTTATTTTTTTCCTCACTCTGATGTTAACTTTTTGAATCCATTAATTAGTGACATTATATATCTCTGTTTCAAAAAATTTGCTTGTCCAAGTATGTGCATTTTATGTAAAAGAGGTCAAGATATGTCTTCAACACACAGAATCTTTAGGCATGTGCTGCATAGTACATAGAAATGCATTTCTATCCAGGAAATCTTGGAAATACAGGACAGCGATTGTATTTAGTAGGTTAAAGCTATATCTATAATATGAGGTTTTGCAGGTGAGTTCTCAGACTGGAAGGACAAAGGAGTAGAAAAACAGCTGGATAATACAGGTTTCAAGCACATTATGTACCACCTGAACAAATAGTGAATGTGGGCATCTTCCAAGGTAACAGAAATTTTCCATTCAAAGCTTAGCTGTGCCAGGCATCTGATTTCTCCAAGCCAGATATTTAGCATTTGTTGACATTCAAGGCTTCTTTTAGGAAAAAAAATATTTTCTTATCAGACCTGTTTTCTGAAACTACTCTAGCTTCTTCTTGTGATATTTCTTTTCTCTCCCCAAAACTCCCAGCTAATTGAAAATACCATTAATTTAATTTGGTGAGATAACGTCCAAAGCTTTTTAAGTACCCATTAGTATCACTGATGTATTGATTTCAAATATGTTACTGTATGGAAATGTGGCCCATATTTAATTATTAGAGCTAATTATTGTAAGAAAAAAAGTGTAGTTTTCTATTGAACCTTGTATTCGTTACTTATGTGACATATGGAAACAAATCTTATAGGAAATAAATGAAGAGTATTTTACCTTCTGAACATGAAAAACTCTTATTAAGAGTCCTATTTTTGTTTAGAAGAAAAGTGAAATAAAGATATAACCTAATATCAATCCATAATTTTCCTATTTTGTTTGAGTTTACGGGACGAAAATAATTTGATTCTTCTATTCACAGCCCAGCAGGAATCACCTGCTTTTCTGAAAATCTAACAGTTTTATTTGCTTTGCAATACCAGCAACTTTCAGCACCATTACATTGATGGTGTGTTGTTGTATAACTAACAATGCCTTAAACTATATTGGTCCCAGACCTAGAATTTGAAATAATTGGGTTTTTCTGGAGCTGGTCACATTCTGAGTTACAAAAGCTGGCTCCTTATAAATACCAATACTCTTTGAAAAATCTAGACATATACATGTGTTTAAATATAAGTTATTCTTTAACCTGAAAGAAGATAATTTAGAACTCTAATATCAACATCTTGTTCATATCTGTTTGACAAGCCTAATGGAACTGAAAGTATTGTATTTCTGCCTTCAGAGTTTTTCTGTCTTCTAGAGAGAATTGGAGATAGAGAAGATGACTTCATATTTCTTATGTAAAATTTTAAAGGGGATTCTGAATATATCAGTATATTTTTAATTGTTTTCTTTAGTTTAATTTTTTTATAGCAACAATATACTGGTGCATAGGAACTCTGATCCACTGAAGCTTAAGAGGCAAGCATGTAGAAGGTGGAAATAATAATAAAAAAAGTAGTAGGAATGAATATGAAAGAAAAGTCTGGAGTCAAAATCATAAAGTATAAGGAAGAAAAGGAGTTATATTTAGCAAATGACACAAGTTGTATGAAAGAATAACTTTATAAGATGTTTAATGGCTGGAGGAAAACTATAGGAAGACTTTATCTTCTACTGAACCGGGGGAACTGAAATGTTTAATGCTTTCCTGCTTCACAGTTCCCTGAAACGCAAAGAGATCATTGGTTGCTAACAACAACAAAGACTTGGAAACAGCCTAGAATAAATCACAGTAAGTTTGATGGATTCAGATTTCTCAGACTCTAGGAAATTTGTGCTGAGATGCTTAGAAGGCTGTCTGAAGCTCTCTAAGGTCCTTTAACAATTATTTCATAGAATCATAGAACCATAAAATCATATAATCACAGATTCATAGTTTATCTCAAGTTGGAAGGGACCCATAAGGACCATCAAATCCAACTCCCTACTCCTCGCAGGTGTCCTGGTTTCAGTTGGGATAGAGTTAAGTGTCTTCCTAGTAGCTGGTACAGTGTGTGTTTTGAGTTCAGTAGGAGAAGAATGTTGATAACACTCTGATGTTTTCGGTTGCTGCTGGGTGGTGTTTAGACTGAGTCAAGGATTTTTCAGCAAGAAGGCTGGAGGGGCACAAGAAGTTGGGAGGGAACACAGCCAGGGCAGCTGACCCCAACTACCCAATGAGGTATTCCATACCATGGGACGTCACAGTCAGGAAATAAGTGGGTGGCATTGGGGGGTTGGGATCGCCACTCGGGTACTAACTGGGTGTCGATCAGCGGGTGGTGAGCAATTACACTGTGCACTATTTGTATATTCCAATCCTTTTACTATTACTGTTGTCATTTTATTAGTGTTGTTATCATTATAATGACTTTCTTCTTTTCTGTTCTATTAAACTGTTCTTATCTCAACCTACGAGTTTGAATTCTTTTCCCAATTTTCTCCCCCATCCCTCTGCGGGGGCGGGGGGGGGGGCAGGGCAGGGAAGGTGTGAGTGGCTTTATGGTGTTTAGTTGCTCGCTGGAGTTAAACCACGACAGCAGGACTACCTAAAACTAAATCATGTGACTAAAAGCATCATCAAGATGCTCCTTGAACACCTACAGGCTTAGTGCCATGCCCAGTGTCCAATCTGAACTTCCCCTGATGCAGTTCTGTTCCATTTCCTTGTGTCTTATCACTACTCATCAGACAGAGGAGATCAGCACCTCCCCCTCCGCTGCCCCCCTTGGGGAAGGTGTAGGCTGTGATGAGGTCACCCCTCAGCCTTCTCTTCTCCAAGCTGAAAAAGCCAAGTGACCTCAGAGCTCCTTGTAAGTCTTGTCCTAGAGACCTTTCACCATCTTGGTCACTCTCCTCTGAACACACTCTAACAATTTGATGTCCTTCTTATACTGAGGCACCCAAAACTGCACTCAGTACTTGAGGTGGGGCCACACCAGTGCAGTGCAGGGTGGGACAATCACCTCCCTCAACTGGCTAGCAATGCTGTGCTTGATTCACCCCAGGACAGTTAGTCATTTTGGCTGCCAGGGCACACTGTTGACTCATTCAACTTGCCATCAACCCAAACCCCCAGATCTCTTTCCATGGGGCTGCTCTCCAGCCTCTCATGCCCCAGTTTGTATGTATAATCAGGATTACCCTGTCGCAGATAGATGTTACACTGAAATACATAAAGGTATTTGTAACTCTTTAAAACACTATTTTCAAGTTTGGATATAGAAGTCCAGGTCCCTAAGCCCCTAGACTGAAAGGAAGAGCTAATGGGTATTTGCCAGAATACGTTGTATTTTGACAAACTTATCACACTTACTGCAATTATAACATGCAGCTGATCTGCAGTGAGTACTTTGTATCTCAGTAGCTGTCAAGTACAAGCTGTATCCATGGTCTTCTGAATTCTGACAACAGCCTATTCTGTAAGACACAGAAAGTAATCCTTCAATTGTAAGGGATCAGCTGGAGTACTTACATTCAAATTTTGGCACTAAGTCTCCTAATCAATTGGAGAGAAACAAAAGAAATAGTGGAGGAATAGCAATATTCAGAATCTCAGAAAGCATTGCGTAAATGGAAAATGTTAAGCGCTTAGAGTTTAGTCTAGAGAGGACAATACTGGTGGGAGAGAGCAGTCTTCAAATAAGTGAAAGATTTTTGCAAATAAGTTGTCTACTATGCATAGAACAAGACTTAATGGGCTTAAATGTTATCAAGGGAGATTTAAGTTATACATTAAAAAAAAGAAATCCTAATGGGAAAGACAGATAAGCAGTAAAATAGGTTGCCTAGGGAGGTTTTAGAATCTCTATCATTAGCCAAATAATTATTGGGAATAATTTAAATATAGTTGATCCTACCCTGCAGCAAGTTAACAGATGAAATGGTCTCTCCAGGTCCCATCTCATATTTTCTATGAGGCTGTGCTTCTTTCTACACCCTACAATATGCACATTGCACATTTTATGTCTGCCATACCATCATTCCTAAAATTCCATCCTGCTCCCGGCCTTTTTTATCCTTTTTTCACTGCAAGACTTATCATAAAATTTAAAAATATTGGTAAAAAACTATAAAGGAAGGCAAAAAAAAAAAAAAAAAATGGATAGAGAAAAACAAAGCACCTATAACAGGAAAAACCAAAAGTTCTTCAACAGC